>OY728151.1:71020044-72270044 GCA_963277665.1 Viscum album | reverse complement strand
CAAATAATTTTACGAATACAGTATCAATTAATAATATAATATTTTCTTTAAAAACTCTTTTATTTCAATTTTGACACTATCTGGTATTTTGTTTTTGCTAAATTCATATAAGCATTATTACTTCTAAAATAATTCATATAACCAACCATAATATGTCATATTAATCTCTAAATTTGGTTTAATTCATAAAAAGTCACAAATTGCATTAATTTATATATTTATAATATCAATTATTTTAATATTTTATTAATTAGTTAACTATTGCATCATCATTGTGTCATAAATAAATTATATTATTTAATGTCCAAAAAATATGAATAAAATACCATTATGTAGGAATCTTTTTTTCCTTTATAATTAATATTTATAGCCTAATTTATCTTATTTCTATCCCTGTATTAATAATGATTTAGTTATTAAACATTAAATTTTACACTTTTAACTTTTAAATGAATTAAATAATAATAAATTTACTAATCTAATAAAAGTGGAACATAAGGATAATATTTTATTCCTAAGGTTTTATTTGTTGTATTTCAATTATCCAATACAACTAGGACATCTATTAGGGTAATAATAATATCATTTTTACCCCTAATTACCATTTTTTAAACGTGGTAAATGAAAGTAAAAAGATACTTTTCACAAAAAAGATATTTTCAAATCAATGAACCCCATTTTACTTATTGATACCAACCGTGTCTCTCAGATTTTTGAAATTCCACTCACAGATGTGGTAAAATTATGTTTTATGTGAATTTTCAATTCTCTTAAGAGGTGTGTAAAAGACGGTGAAAAGTTCAATAAAAATTTTATATATCTAAAATTATTATAAACTGACTCCGATGAAATAAATTTAACATTTATAGGTATTATTTATCTATATTGAACTAAAATAATTTTAAATAAAATAAATAAATACTTAAATAAAAATTGTGTTTAAAACTATAAATCAGTGTTTTCACTATTCATAAAATATTGACTCTTTTAAGAAAAATACCAAAAATTTACCCTAAGCGAATTTTGATATTCCAAATCCAATAATGAAGTTCATTTTGAAACATAATATTTATAAAATTTTAAAAAGTGGGTATTTTTATGCACAACGTATAGTTTGATTGGTTGTGGTGTGTTAGAACTTGAAGTTTCATACAACACACACTATTGTATTATTCAAAGAGAAGCGTACCATAGAATATTGGGGTGTTACATATTCCCTCCTTAAAATAATTTCTTCCGAGAAATTTCTAAATATTACAACATAAAAAGACTCCAGTGGTTCTTCATCATATGTTTCTTGGGTTCCCACGTTGCCTCTTATATCTTATGGTTTCTTCATAGAACTTTTACCAGATGAGTCATTCGGTTTCTCAGCACTTGTTCTCTTGTATCAAAAATCTTGACAGGCTCTTCTCAATAAGACACATCTGGTTCCAGTTCTAATTCCGCATAGGTGAGTACATGCGTTGGGTCAGGCATTTATTTTTGCAACTGTTATATGTGAAATACATCATGAAATTTGGAGAGACTTGGTAGCATTGCCAAACGGTAAGCTACAACCCCAATTTGTTCTAGAATTTGGAAAGGTCCAATGTACCTGGGACATAAATTTCCCTTCTTACCAAAATGTATAACACCCTTCCATGGAGATACCATCAAGATAACATGATCTCCTACCTGAAATTCCAAGTCCTTTATTTCGGTTATCATCATAGTTGTTTTTTCTACTTTGAGCTATGTTGATGTGGTTTTGGAGTACCTTCACCCTTTCTATCATTTCCTTCACAAGTTATGGGCCCACAAGTTTTCTTCCACCAAAATCATCCCAACAGGTTTGTGTGCGACATCTCTTTATTTATAATGCATCATATGGATCCATTTGAATACATGAATGGAATCTATTGTTATAGGAAAATTCTTCCAGACGTAAATATCTGTTTTTACAAATGTGGAAATTATTGTGAGCATGATCTCAACATTTCTTCTATGGTTTGAATAGTACATTATGATTGTCCATCAGTTTGGGGGTGGTAGGAAGTGCTCAAACGAAGGTTAGTATCCATGGCGTTCTAAAGAATTTTCCAGAATCATGATGTAAAACGTGGATCACGATCAGAAACAATCAATAGTGGCACTCCATGAAGTCTTACAAATTCATTAATACATAGTCTTGACAAACATTCAAGTGCTAAATCTTCCCATATAGCAACAAAATGTGATGAATTCAAAATATGATCAACAATGACCCATATTGCATCGTTCTTCTAGGAGTATTTGGTAGTCCCATGAAAAAGCTTTCGTAACGTTATCCCATTTCTAATCAAGTATTGGAAGAGTATGAATGACTATTCCAAGATATCGCCTTCAATCTTTTACTTGTTTACAAACCATACATCATGACACAAAATCTGCAATATCCCTCTTCATGTTTTCCAACCAGAAATGTTCCTTCAAATCTCTATACATTTTGGTGCTCCCAGTGTGTATAGATAAATTGGTTCTATGAGCATCAACCAATAATTATCTTTTTAGATTAGGTGTATCGGGAACAGAAAGTATCTTCCCAAATTACAAAATTACATCTTCATATACAATGTCAATCAATCTTCCATCATTCACTACTTTAGTCATCATTTGAAACTCCATATCATCAACCTGAAATCTTTTTATCTTTTTTAGTAAGGATGGTTTGGCAACCACTAGAAAAATCATTGATGTTTCACCTTCCATGGTTATTACCATATACATCGTTAATAGATTCATGAAAATAGTATCCCATTAAACTCTAATCTTGTTCAAAACACCATGATATTTTTTCCTCAAAGAATCTGCCACCTTATTTTCCTTCACCGGGTGGTAGTGTATCATACAATCATAAACCTCAAGTCATTCAAACCATCTCCTTGGCCTCATATTGAGCTCTTTTTGTGAGAAAATATACTTCAAACTCTTGTGATAATTATATATATCACATTTTTCACCATAGAGATAGTGTCTCCAAATCATCAATGTAAAGATTACATATACTAAATCAAGATCATGTGTAGGATAGTATTGCTCATGAATATTTAGCATTCGTGATGCATATGCAATAACCCTATCATTCTGCATAATGACACAACCATGCCCTTTCTTTGAAGCATCACTATAAATAACAAACCCATCATTCCCTCATGGTAGAGTCAATATGAGAGCATTGACTAATCCACTCTTCAGTTCTTCATATAATTCTTCACACCCATTTGTCCAAACAAATTTAACCCCTTTTTTGTGTGAGCTTTGTTAATGGGTTAGCCAACCGGGAAAAATTATGGAACTAACATCGATAATAACCGGCTAAACCAATAAAACAGCGTAACTCAGTTATACTCATTGGTGCTGGCCATTAATGGATAGCCTTGGTTGTAGAAGGATGAATAGAGATTCCATCATTGGAGACAATATGACCGAGAAAAGAAATCTCCTAAAGCTAGAATTCACAAAAGATGAACTTCCCATATAATTCATGTCTTCTCAGAGTCTCCAGGATAAGGCACATGTTATTTTTATGATCATCATATCTTTTGGAGTAAACCAAGATATCATCAATAAATACAACTATAAAGTCATCAAGATATTCCTTGAAAACTCTATTCATTATATCCATGATGATAGAGGGTTAATTATCAATCCAAAATGCATTACTGTAAACTCATAATTCTCGTACCATGATCGAAATGTTGTATTCAGAATGTCTTCCTTCCTCACACACAACTAATAATATCCAGATCGAATGTCAATCATTGAAAAGTAATGAGCTCCATGAAGTTGGTCAAATAAATAAACAATGTGAGGAAGGGGATACTTGTTCATTATTGTTATATAATTAATCTCCTTGTAGTCAATGCACAACCTCATGGATCCATATTTCTTCTTAACAAAAAGCACATGGGCTCACCATGAAGCAACAATAGGGTGAATAAATCCCCTATTACTCAATTCATCTAGTTGTATCTTTAGTAACACTAATTCTATAGTGTCCATTCTATAAGGGTTGTTCGATTTGGGCCTTGATCTAGTAATTAAATCAATGGAAATCTCAATTTCTCATTCTGGAGGATGTCCATGTAAATCTTCTGGAAGCACATCAACATATTCTTTGATAATAGGTACATCCTCTATTTGAACATTCTTTTCCTCACCCACAGTTATGTCATTCTCTTCCTCCCCAATAATTGATAATAGTTAGGCTACTGGGAGTGCATCTGGATAAGAATTAGGTGGTGATGATTTTTCACTAAAGATAAGGTGTTCATTATCATCATCCTAAAAAATTATAACTTCCTTCTTCATATAGTAAATTTTTGCATCATTGTCTGAAAGCCAATCCATACTTATTATTATATCAAATTCAATCATGGTTATGACGATGAGATCAGCAGATAAATATCATTTATATAACCTAATGGGGACTCATTCACAGAACATTGTTGCAATGATACTTCCCTTAAGTGTTTTGACAGACAATTCCCTTGTTAAATCAAATTAGAAATATCTAATTTTCTTAGAAAACTGGGAATATATGAAACAATGTGATTATCCATAATCAAATAAATAATTTCCTAAACTTGAGGAAACCATTAAATTACCTTTCACTATGTCTTTCAGAGATTCAACCTTAGGAGTAGTGATAGCATATGCTTGGCCTTAATCCCTTGGCCTTTTCTGAGGTATATTCCCCTGACACTTTGGAAATTCATTCACATAATGCCCCTTTCTCTACAATTGTAGAATTCGACATCGACATCCCCTTTCTTCCACATGTAATCATGTGCTCGGTGGTCTTTCTCACCACACTTGTAACAAACTCCCATTCCCTTCAGGCATGTACCCTAGTGGTACAGGCTCATTCTTGGCATCCAAAAGACCCAGGATCAAATCCGTGCATGGGAGAATTTTTCAGGTACTGTAGCAGTACTATAGCAGGTACTGTTGCAGTGGCGGCACTGTATCAGCGGCAGCACTGTAGCGGTGGAGGGACTGTAGCAGATACTGTAGCATTGGCGGCACTGTAGCAGGTACTGTGGCACAGGTATTGTAGTAGTAATGTTCACCGAGTGGTACTTTGGGCCAAAAAAATGGGCTTTCAAGACTTGTATTTAAACCACTTGGCATTGGGCCTTCGGGCTATGTAATGGGTCTCCCTCTACCCAGTCTAAAGAGGTCTTTGTTTTCAAATAATAAATCGAGGCTTCGGCCCCAACCTTTAAAAAAAACTATAGTATTGATATTCATATTTTCCCTTCTTTCCTTTATTTCCATTTACATTGTGTCCAGCAGATCTCTTTTTCTCTTTCTTTTCTTTAAAGTCATAAGACTTAGAGAACCCTTTTTATATCCTGATAGCACAGAAGAAAATATATTCGTATGATAAGAAAGAATGTGTGACTAATTCTCAATGGAGAAATGGTTTTAACCCATCAAATATACGATCAATCTTACATCATGGGTTACGTAAATAATCAGTTGCATTCCCCACTAACCTTGTAATGTTGGCTTCATAATTTCCGACATTCTCATCCTCTTTTTTCCTCAGACTCAAAAATTTTCTTTCCATATCCGCTTGATGGTCATGGGGAATGTATTTTTCTAATAAAATCTCTTTAAACTCCGTCCATTCCATATTTGATACTTCATCCTCTACCTTTGTGTTTTGAATCAGTGACCACCATTGATCAGCATCTCTAGTGAGGTGGTAAACTACCATGAAAACTTTTTCCTTTCTCTACTATCAAAAGCATGAAATATTTTCTATATGGAACTTATCCATTGCTCAACTACCAATGTGTTTGTACTCCCATTTAATGTTGTTGGTGGTTTCCTCATTATGTGATCTAACATTGATCCTACATGTTGTGGATCAGGGTGCTCCATATAGGTAAGGTTATTATTCATAACCCGAGTGAGTTGTCCTAGTATGGTGATTAGCTGATCAGCACCAGTTGAATTGGTAGCTCCACTATAATTATCTCGAGTAGGAGGAAAATCCCTACATGGAGTGTGTGCATTGATATGGTTTCAATTCCTTCCAATAGGCTCCATTTCAATACAATAGAATAAACTAGATTAGTTTATGAATCAAAATACGTAATTCCAAACATGTAAAACACATAAAATAAATTGAAAAGATTACTGAAATAATCAATAATCATAAAAAAGGTTTCGTTTGAGAAATTATATACTCATAAACCATTCATAATGGTTTTTAATGAAAATGAACATTTTTCTACGTATATCCCACGGGCGTGTCGTAACCCAGAGTGTAGCAAGGACCGTTGTCATGAACAAGTTCCTATTTGAGTCTTGCTCAAAGAGGTGTTTTTGGGTTTTACCCCTAGGTACGTTTATGCCACAACTGCCTCTACCTGCTCATATCTAGACATGGATGTATTGATTTTAAAACTCACAAAATCTCTACAATACCAAAATTCTAGTAAGTTTTTCTGTACCAATAATCAAATTATATATTAGGGCTATGTGCTCTAATCATATTTTATCTAAATCTAGTTTCCATGGTTTGTACTAAACATTCTCTAATACCAACTGTAACGCCCCAACAACAGAAGCCCAGAATCAATGCATTATTACGTATCATTGGCATGATCACAAAAGATCAAGTCTCAAAATATTGATTAGTTTAGTATCCTTGGATGTACTAGATACATTATTAAGGTTAAAATTACATAATGAAATGGAAACTACAACAACATTGTTTCCATTGACAAAATTGAGATCTAATAGACTACCCTTCAGGTCAGTCATAATATTCTTTTTCGCATCCTGGAAAAAATAAAACATATAAAGGGGTGATCTTAGATGCTCGGTACAAATAATAATATATCGGAAGCAATCATAAATAAGAATAAACATTTAAGGCAATATATTAAAATAAAACAAAACACTTTTAAACTTGAACATCAGAATAATTTGGAAAATATAAATCAAAATAATTCTATTTACATACTCAAAAGGATATTATTTTAGTCAAATAATCACATACAATATCAATACCGACATTCATAATGACGGAATGCATAATGCCATACATTATAACCACATAGTCAAGGATTTGTGCGATGATTACAGAAATGATTTTGTCAATTCCTTGTTCCAAGACACTATTTTGTCTAATGAGACCTACTATTGCATTGAAGATCTATAGTGTGCTCCACCCATAACTATGTCCAATGCATTCCACATATGAAATGGTTTAAACATAACATCATCATTCGTATTAAAACTATTATACGAAATGTAAATACTTTACCCATAAGCCATGAATGGTGTAAAAATAGCACATCCGCAATCACACATATTTCAAAAACTTTGAAAAAATATGGTTGTTTTGTATCATAACAAATAAACTTCAAATAAGCTTAAAATCCATTAAAGGATGTTGACATAGATGAAATCAAAACCTTTTTTAGAGAAATTTCAAATTCTATTTTGAAATCGTTTAAGAGTCACATAATTATAATGAAAACATTTATTTTGAAAATATTCTTATAAGATTTTAAGGTAAGCTTTGACTTAGTTATAACGGTAGATAATAGCCATAACCACTATATAATTTAAAAAAAATTCTTACATTCATTTTGCCAGAAAGGTCACAAATTACCTTGTTCGGAAAATAACAGAATTATTTCATTCAAAATATTTTATAAACATTCAAAAAAGGGTATAAATTACTTTATCCTATTGTATAGTAAATAGTAAAAATGATTTGGAATACATTTTTTTTGAAACATGGATGTTGATGATAAATAGGTCCCAGTAGATAATTACCTATAAACATCCTCGAATAATGAAGAAATTGTAGAATTGTCCCTTACCTTTTCCTTTTCCTTGGTTAAGTGTAGGTTATCCTCCTGTATAATGGTGAAATAATTTTTATAAAATTATAAAATAATCATATACGTTAATATGATATCATATATGATTTTTTAACATTTCTTTGTTAATAATATCATAGTATTATCGTTGTTTTGGGTGTTGACAGATTCGTTTTCCATTATATTCATTGTTATGTGATTCATATTTGTTATGAATGGGATGTATCTTATTCATATACAGAATGATATCAAGCCTTTAAATATTACTTTTAATAATCTAATGAAAATTAGTCTTGAATTGATATGATGGGGAATGAATCTCATTGCGTTGGTGGAGATGGTAATCCGTACGTACGCACGAGTGACATTATCATTAATTTTATATTAAAATAATATATAATTGGATGTTATATCATGGATACAAAATCATTATTGTGTTTTATTTATTATTTTCATCAATTACACATCATTAATATACCCATTCAATAATTAATGTATTGAATAACAATTACACCATGACATGGATACGATAAGTCGTACGTATGCACGTATGGTGACATGTCATTAAAAAGATATATAGAATAATGAATTTGGTTGTATGATATTTATAATAACATTACAGTATATATATGATGCTAGAGTTATTATTTAAGAATGGAAACATCAATGAAAGAAGAAGTGGAAGAGTAAAGGAACATTAACGAGGTGATGAAATATTAACCTCTTCTTCGGGTTCTTCCTTTTTATTTGATCAAAAGGGAGTCATAAGATTGGTTTCTGACTAAGGGAAGTCCTCAGGGATGAATGGAAGACATTTTAGAGGGTATTTAGGCACAGTTTGGCCGATCAAAATGGATTTGGTGTTGTGAATTAGAGAGAATGGGGAGTGCCCTTTTATAAGAGGGGTGAGGGGAACCTTAGGAAAAGTTAGAAATATTATTTTATAATAAAATAATTTCCATTTTTTAATGGCTCCAAAATGAATTCTTTAAAGTCTAAAGTGGTTCTGGGTTGAAAAAAACTCAACCAATAGGTTTTTAATATGTTTCGTTCACTATATTAACATTATCGTTTAGATATAACTCTTAGTTAAATAGTTAGACATTAACCAAGTCTCTTTATATTTTAATATTATATGGTTTATAAACATACAATAAACTTCCATGAGAACCCAAAGTGGTTCATTAATGATACAAATATCATTGTATAAGTCTTTTGGCCAACCCCTGGATTTTTAGAAATAGAATATAAATTAATAATATAATATTTGTTTTAAAAACTCTTTTATGTGACATTTGACACTATTTGGTATTTTGTTTATTTCTAAATTTATAACAGCATTATTAGTTAAAAAAAACTCATCTAACCAACTATAATATGTCATATGAACCTAAATAATTATTCTTATTCATAAAAGCCCCAAATTACAATTAATTTTATATTTATAATATCAATTATTTTAATATTTCATTAATAAGGTAATTATTGCATCAACATTGTCTCATAATTAAATTATATTATTTAATTTCTACAAAATATAAATAAAATATAATTATGTAAGAAATTTTATTTTCTTTCTAATTAATATTTATAGTCTTGTTTATCTTATTTTTAACCCTACATTATAAATGGATTAGTTATTAAACATTGAATTTAACACTTTTATCTTTTCCTTTAAATAAATAATAATAAATGTCCTAATCTAATATAAGTCGACCTAAAGGATAATATTTTCTTCCTAAGGTTGATTTTGGTCTAATTTCACTTATCCTATAGAATTATGACATGTTTTATGGTAATAATATTATAATTTTTACCCTTAATTACCCTATTTACTTTTTATCGTGGTAAATAAAAGTAAAAAAGTTAATGTTCACCAAAAATTATTTTCATCTCATTGAACAACATTTTACTTACGGATATCAACTATGTCTCTCAGATTTTTTAAATTCCCCTAACATAAGAGGTGAAATTAAGTTTTATTTGAATTTTTAAATTCTCCTAGGAGATGGGTAAAATATGGTGAAAAGTACAATAAGATTTTTATATATAAAAAATATTATAAACTGACTCTGATGAATTATAATAAACTTATATAGTTATTATGTATCTATTTTGAGATAAAATAAATTTCAATAAAATAAAGAATTATTTAATAAAATGGGTTTTAAACTATAACCTAGTGTTTTTCACTATTCATCTAAAATTGAAAGTATTTAGAAAAATACCAAAAATTCACCCTAAGCTAATTTCGATATTCAGAATCCAAAAATGAAGTCAATTTTGAAAGGTAAAATTTATAAAATTTCAAAATTTGGGTATTACTATTCATAACGGCTAGTTTGATTAGTTGTGGTGTGTTATAACTCGAAGTTGCATACAACACGCGCAACTATATTGTCCTAGGAGAAGCATACCGTGGAATCCTGGGGTGTTACATGTATCAGCTTTTTGTCAACTTAGCCTAATCCCTAGAACGAATAAGGACATGGGCTGGACAAAAGGGTTTGACAATTCTATGTACATTCCACATGGGAATGAGATTGAGAATGTACACAAGATTACCTGTGTACTAGTGTACAAGCACATGTACATGGTATGAAATCATGTACTAAGACATGGGATGAAAATAGAACATGTAATAATACACAAACATAGTTTTATGTCACAAACTATTCACACAAGAAGGAACTGAATTCATGGGACACAACCTATGACCCCTACAACACGTTGTGTGCTATTCTATACAAGGATTGGATCTCTTGTCATCGGTATCATTGTTATGATTTATTAGTGTTCGATCCCTAATAATTTTCTCGGGGTATTGTATGGAATCATTTCCTACTCATAGAAATATGATACCTTCAACAGGTATTCTTGGATAGAGTTGTGGGAATCACTCCAAGAGTCCAAGAGTGGGATGATTTATTCAACTTCATTCCCTAAGTGGAGTTCATGGTATTTTCATGACCTACCTACCATGTGTGTCATTCCTCTATATTGTGTAATAATAAAGATTGTGTTGTTCATATCACCCCATAGACTTTGGACTGATCCTTATCAGTGTATCATACTGTCTTAAGACTTATCATTGTGTACATTTTAATGGTTAGACCTGATGAATAGAACATATTGGATGGACTTCATCATTTCTATCAGACATAGGTGTGTGTTCTGTTAAATGTGTACTTTTTGGAATCATCATGTTGTAATCATAGAACAATATACTATGGTTGAGACATTCCTCTATAATTTGTGTCATGGTGGACTATATATTAATACCCATGTTATATAAGCTATAGAAATATATCGGTGTAGAGATGATTTAACATTCCATTATTATTATTATTTGTGGTTTTAGGATTTACAATAGTTTATTGTTATTCTCAACCATGAGTGTGATTTCCATATATGTGCCATATTTTATGAATAATATCAACCATTGGATAGAGTCATAGGAGGACCTGGAGAAGATGGTGCATAGTGAGACCAGACTGACCAAGGTATATTCCTGTGGCTTTTTGACAGTATCTTGAGTTCTTACATCCTGGATATATTTGTTTAGAATCATTATGGTGGGCTTGTATTATAAAATTTTTTATATCATTTACATACTCATATACTCTAGTTATTGTATATTGAGTTATCCATTCATGTTTTATAGATTTTTTCTACATTTCATGAATTTATGGGCTTTGGTATGTGATCATGTGTACATGTACATCGGATAAGGATTCCATTGATAGTGGTAGTCCTTCTCAAAAATAGTTTCTAGATAGAATCCAATATGAGGAGTTATTTTGAATTAACAGCATTGGACCAAATTTTCTGGGTCCAGATAGTGTGGTATCAGAGTCTGGTCAGTAATACGTGATAAATTAGTGTATGTGACATTTTTTTGGTGAAGATGTTTAATGTTTTGAGTTTTTATTTCTATACAGCTCAATAGTGTTGGTGGGTAAGTCATAATATCCATAAAACCAAACCCAGATCACTTTCTTTAAAATTCATTATATTAGAACAATGGTTACATGGAAAATTAATGGTACATGCGTCATATAGGAATGTGTTGTGGTTTCCATTTCCTTCTTGAGTCAGATCTGTATATACACTAATTAATGTGATGCATCTACCTTTTTATGATTCCACCATAATATATTAAATCTAGGATTTAGTATCATGATCATAATGTCGATCCTCATTGTGGCGAGGCATCTAAATACGGTCCACATCCATAGATGTTATTTTCATGTGGTGCAGCATCCATACCACCATCTATAGAGTAACATGTGGAACCTATGGTACCTGTGGATAAGGTGCACATGCTGAGTTCAATTAGTGAATTTTTAAAATAGAGACCCATTAGTTTTTGAGGATATCTTGAACCACTAGTGGCTAAGTACTAGATTGGATAAATGTCCCAATTATTTCATATCTTCAGGAAACTAACAGATCATATTGTGGTCCTGGAGGCATGCCTTCTACATGACCGAACATGGAGATGATGTGGTTTAGTTACACAATATTAAGATAAGGCGATGAATTCATGGATAGAGTTTGATTGCCTATTTAGAGTGAAATTGTCACTAGTTATTTTGGGGTATGTACATATCTAGGATGTTCTACATCTCTATAAGTGTCACATCCTAGAAGTTGATTATTCATAGAGGTTTATCATTATCTCCAGTTACACAATGAATAAAGTTCAAGATCATTTATTCTGGGGTCATACATATGACAAAGGTCCAAGAAGAGACATCTATGAAAGTGTTATCTCTCTTTGGATTCCTGCCTGTGATTGGGTGATAGGGTGATATTTGGTGGTTGAGAGTATCTTGAATAAGAAGATATAAAAAATTAATTTTATTAGTATGAATGAAAGAGAATTTACCTCTATAGTAGGGATCCATCAAGAGTATCACGAAATTGTACTATTTAATGTGGAGGTCCCCAAAAAATGGATATCAAATCAAATATTCATAGGTTGGGTCCAATAATCATGAATAGTGGTATTTCAACTCATGTGATGGTAGGGGACACCATTTATGAGATTTTATGACCTTACGTACAGCTGGAATAAAGACCATGGATGAGCCACATAGGTAGAAAAAACTACATATCTTGGATGTTTTGTAGAGTGGAGGACGTTTCAATGGAGTTGTGAGAGTAGCTTGAGAAGGTCGATGTTTTGAAATGTCACCATCAGCACCCCTAGGTGGACAACACTAGGCTAATAAAGATCGATGATAGGGGTAATGTCACTTTATAAAAGTTGAATATTATGACCCAGAGGGTCCATGAATAATTTGATGTACATTATGTGTCTTTTTAATAAAAGATGTAATACTGATAGAAAAATTTTATAGTCTTTTAATTATTGGACTAAAACTTATTTGAGACTCAGAGATTTAAATTGAACCTTTTACTATACCCTTATGCTAGGATAATCCTACATGATAAAACTTAGGGATCATGCACTTTTACTGATAGTGTAACATGAATCCTGGAAGAAAGAGATTCTTTTGTAATATATTGATAGTAACATCAGGGAATTATGAAGTAATTCAATGTAATGTTTCTTTATCCAGAGTTAATTCACATATTGTATGTTTTAGGTGATGGGAGCAGTGTTTCTACTATGATGGAACCAAATTATCCTTTTTTCGTTAAAA
This sequence comes from Viscum album, assembly GCA_963277665.1. NCBI lineage: Eukaryota > Viridiplantae > Streptophyta > Magnoliopsida > Santalales > Viscaceae > Viscum > Viscum album. Next base: position 72,256,501 of record OY728151.1, on the reverse strand, counting down.
GGAAACAAATTCTCCCCTAGATTGATTAATTCATGGAATAGTGAATAAAATTACTCATCAATTGTCTAGCCTGGTCCTTGGTGAAATAATACATGAATGGTTAATCATGGAAATTGAATCTCATCACGTTCGTGGAGACGGTAGTCAGTACAAATGTAGGAGCAATGATTTCATTCTCATGATCATGGAATTGTATTGAAGTGTATGTATAATATTTGAGAATCAATATCAATTTACAATAATCATATATAGTTATTTATTTACACCATTATACCCTTCCAAGTATGGTGGTGGTGGAAAACAGATTACACCACGACGTGGAGATGGTATTCCGTATATATGCACGCGCGATGATTTCATTTTCCATATTATTGATAGAAGATGAAATTGGGTTCTTTCATATTTATAAAAACATATCATAATATGAGTGATACTTATGTTATTAATTTATTATGAAACAAAAAACAAATAAGAAGTAGAAAAAGAAATAAATTGGAAAGAATCGGTAATGGATATTACCTCTTCTTTGACGCGCCTCTTCTTAACATCCTCTTAAGGAACTAGGGTTGGTCTTTTGAGTAGACACGAACCAATATAATGTTTCTAGAGAATATTATAATGGAAATGGTCAGGGTTTGGCCGAGATTCAAGGCTCAAAAGGGTGTGAAGAGAAGAGGGAAGGGGAGTCTTTTTATAAGGGAGGAGAGGGGCACCTTTGGAAAAACATAAAATATTATTTTATAATAAAGTCATATTCAGTTTCTAATATCTCTAAATTTAGTTATTTTAAAGTTAAAGTGAATATGGGTTGAAATCATCACAACCAATAGGATTTAGACAAGTTTATGTTACTATTTTAACCTTATCATTTATATATAACTCTATGTTAAATAATTTAACATTTACCATGCCTTCTAGTTTTCTTACACTGTATAGTTAATAAAATTACTATAAATATCAAAAAGAACCCAAAGTGTTTCATCATTAGTATATATAACCTTATTTGATTCATTTGGATATACCATATATTTTTTAGAATATAATAACAATTTATAATATAATATTGGTTTTAAAAACTATTTTATGTCAAATTTGACACTATTTTGTAATTGATTTTTGTAAAAATCATAACATTATTAGTTCAAAAAAAATTAATTTAAACAATACTAACATGTCAAATTAACCTATAATTTTAGTGGAATTCATAAAAAGTCTCAAATTACATTTATTTGGGTGTTTATAAAATCAATTATGTTAATATTTCATTAATAAGGTAAATACTGCATCATCATTGTGTCATAAATAAATTATATTATTTAATGTCTAAAAATTATAAAAAAATACCATTATGTTTAAAATATTTTTATATTTCTAATGAATATTTATATTCAAGTTTATCTTATATATAAACCTGTATTAAAAATGTTTAATTTATTAAAATTTGATTTTAACTATTTAACTCTTCTTTATATAAAAAAATAATAAGTGTCGTAATATAATCCAAGTGGACCTAAATGGTCGAATTTTGTTCCCAATGTTGTTTTTGGTTAAATTAAACTTTTTAAATAGAATTAGGACATGTGTTATGGTAATAATAATATCATTTTAACATTTAATTACCCTATTTACTTTTAACCATGGTAAATAAAAGTAAAAAGTTGTTATTCACCAAAAATTATTATTTTCTTATTGAACTACATTTTACTCCTTGATATTAACTATTTCTCTTGGATTTTCGAAATTCAACTCACATAAGTGAGAAAATTGTGTTTTATGTACAATTTCAAATGCTCATAGAAAGTGTGTAAAAGACGGTGAAAAGTTCAATAAAATTTTTATATATCTAAAATTATTATAAAATGACTCCAATGAATTACCTTGAACTTATATATGTATTATGTATCAGTTTTGACCTAAAATAAATTTAAATAAAATATATAACTATTTAAATATGAAGTCGGTTTTTAAATAGTAACCTAGTGTTTTCACTATTCATCAAAAATTGAATGTTTTCAGAAAAATACCAAAAATTCATCCCAGGATAATTTCGATATTTTAAATCAAAAAACGAAGTTCATTTTGAATGATAAAATTTATAAAATTTCAAAAAGTTGGTATTACAATTCATAACAGGTAGTTCATAATAATATTATAATAATATCTGGTTTAGTGAAACTCGATATTGCGTACTACACACGCTATCGAGGAAGGTCTGGATTGTGTGTAATGTAAGCCAATTCAAGGCTGTGTGTAGTGAAAGCTCCGTTTGGTGTTGCGTAAAATATAATCAAAACTTGTTTTTTTATACATTAAACAAAATCTATACTTAATGTTGCATAGAATAATTTACACAAAATGAAGATGAAATTATGTGTAACACTAGCCATGAATGGTGTTGTGTACACTACAAGCTAATACAGTATTGCATACAATACAAGCTAATCTTGGTGTTTTGTATAATAGAAGCAATCAATGAAATTAAAAATAATATATCACACAAAATCTCAGGGTCTTACATTATACCCCCCTTAAAATGAATTTCGCCCTAAAAATTTGTCGGGGTTGTAAATGGTTTACTACTTGAAAGTTTCTTTAATAAAAACCCACATCATAAAAAGGAATAACAAAACATATCTTTAAAAACAAAAGTATGAAACATAATGGTTACCAAAATTAACTAATCACTCGGTTTCCAAATAGGATAACATAGGTGAAAATATGGACATGGAAAAGAAATTTAACCATCAAGTTCTGATGGAGTGTGGTGGAGAACATTTCTATGAAAAATCCAACAATCAAAAAGCTATAAATTTGTGATGATCTAATGTACCATCTGATTCATTAGATATAAGGGAACTAGGAATGATTTTTGGTTTTCAAGATCATTTCCCTAAGGTTGAAGAATTTGAATTAGAAGAAATAATTACTTCATTTCGGTATAATCTCACCGTTGTACATTCTATGAAAAATTTTCACATCATCTCTTCAAAAATGAAGTTGAATTTTTCATTCGTAAAGTGTTAGCAGATCATGCAATAGAATGATAGGTCATTCCATCTATCTCAAACCAAAGGTTAGCAAAAGTTATTTAATATACATAAGTGAATATATTGTGAGATTAATCGTATATGGTTCTTATATATCAGGCCACATAATAAATTAATACAAATTTCTACTAACCAGGGACTTTCTGTAGGCTAGTGGTAGGCGATAATGGCCTGTTGCACTTCGGTTGTGGGTTGGATTCCCGCATCCTTTTCCGATGCGACGGGTTGTCGCCCATCCTAGGGGTTGTCCTTTTTAAAAAATTATACTATTATAAAATTTAAAAAATTATATAAAAATTTTATAGCCTTAAATTGTACTATCTGATGTCCAACTTAATGCATTCCAGCCTTTAGGCTTATCAGAAATACTTCTATCCAATCTCATAGTATAAATAAAATGACTACTAGAAAGGTCATCTACCAAGCATGTGAATACCAACAATTATTATACGATATATCTTGTTTTTCGCATTCCAAACATGTGAATACTTTAATCATGTATTCTCTGGAAAGATAAATTACTATAGAACCTTAGTGAAAACATGAGTTCTTTCCGTAGTTAACCCTTTCCACATACCAAAATCCCAAAAAATTTATATACTCAAACCATGATATCACTTAGTCCTTATATCAGTCATTATCTCATTAATACTATTAAACATTTCATTTTATATTTATCATATCATCTTCTTTCCACAATCACATTTCATGGTTACTGGTACCATTAATTTATTGAAAACCCCAATAGACCAATACATAAATATTCCAATATTTCATGATACTATATACAACATTATTTTTGGAATCCCATTCCATAAACTCTTAATCATTCCACCACATAATTTTCATATTCAACATCTCCGTTAGTGATCGCTCGTGACGTTCCTTTGAATTTTCCTTAAGAGGTTGTTGATGTCGATCATCATTAACCCTTTGATTAGGGCATTGGTTAGCATAATGCCCCATTTCCTTGCATTTGAACCATTGAATTTTTAGTGGAGCATTCTCTATAGTCTTTTCTCTATTCACGTCATTATAAACCTTTTTTCCATTACATCAACACTAAACTTCTTGATGAACTCTTTTCCACACTTGAAACATTTTCTAGTACCTTTTAGGAAATTCTCCACCATGCTTCTTTCCACACATTGATAATAAAGAAATATTCACTTTCTTTTCACCATTGTTATCTGGTTTTTCCTTGAACTCCAACTTTCGTTTCTTGTCAAAACCATGAGATGGATATGTTACACCAACTTCCAGTTCTACCTTGACAGCACAATACACAATTTCTTCATAGATTCTAAAGTCTCTTATAGCTAATGCCCTTCGAAGACTTGGTTTTAAGTCACTAAAAAATTGATCCACTTTACTTTCAGGTTGGATGATAATGCCAGATGAAAACCATTCATGTCTTGTAAAATTCTCTTCGTATATACAAACAGATTCCTCATCTTTCTACTTAAGCTCAAGGAACTCCTTTTTCATCTTTGTTCATCGAATACGATGGAAGTACTTACTAAAAAAATTTCTTGAACTCGTCCCATTCCATGGATTCAATTTCATCTTGGGTCTTTTATTTTTAATTAGAGTCCACCACTAGTATGCTTCAACTACTAAATGGTAAATAGCTAGAATGAATTTATCATGTTCTGAACAAAATAGTATGGAAAATATATTTTCAATGGTACTGATCCATTTTTCAGCAACAAGTGGATTAGAAGACCCATTGAATGAAGGTGGTCATTACCTCATGAAGGACTCAATAGAATATTGTTCCCTTATTTTATCATTTCGAAATCCAGAATGATTCATATCTTGTGTAAGAATAGAAACATGATTTTTCCCTCTATCTCTAATCCCATTTGGTTGATTGAGAGGCCATTTATTACATTGTCCATTACATTGATAAACACAGTTCCTTCGGGTTCCATCCATCATTTAATAACCCAAAAACAATAGTGTGAGAGGAAAAAATCATGCAAATGAAAACAACATAATAACGGGGGACTACATTCAATATCTAACATCTTAGGTTTAATTCTATGATCGTTACCGTAATTCTATGTCTATAACCTATACTTATACTTAACCTTAGGTACATCCCTAGACGTACCTTAGAAATATCTCCAGGGATATCACTAAAGTTTTTGCATCCTAGTTTCCAAATGTTAACTAAACCTTTTCTCGGATACCACCTGTAGAGACCCCAAACCTGACATACATGGACATTACATTAATTTTGCGGAATACTTAATACATAACATGAACCAACACTCAAGGACCGTCATAGTTTAGTGTCTTTGGAAACTCATAACACAATCTTCTAATCGTGGTGAAAGATATTCAACACCTCCCATAAAGATCTTCCCCATTTTTTCATACCTAAAAACATTATTTAAATCCTTTGGAAATGAAATACATATAAAAGGGTGACCTCAAATGTTCAGTAATGGTAAGCATGAAGAAAATAAAAAAATCTTATACATTTGAACTTAAATACATGAACATAATGTGTAAACATCATGATCTTGAGCAATGGAATAAAACATGGCAGTACGTAAGGCATAGATCATGAAGAAACATTAATCCTGATAAAATAGCATGAGAATAAAACATGTAATTGTGGAAACCATTATGAACATGTTATGATTTCCATAGTAGCCCTGACATTACTACCAAGACCATCTTAGTGGAAAGAGTCCCTTTTTGTACCGAGTTCACTCCTCGTTTCAGTCCTGTAACACCGAACCAGATTAACTTACCGTTCCATCCATGTTTATCTCATGAGATATAAATCATTACCCAATGCATTGGATGGAGATATAGGTCCCACCCATCTCATAATTAAATCATTATTACATGTTCCACAACATAAACATAAATCAATCATAATAACCAAAAGAATAAAAATGGGTTTCATTAACATCATCCCATCATAACATAATCCATACAAAAAAATGGATCTCATTTCATCATAAGAAAAGTGAAACCATGTAAATAATAGAGAAATTATACTTGAAACATACACATATGAAATAATTCCATGTTATATAGAAAATGGTTTTGATAAAACACATGAAATTAATTCTTGAGGAAAATTTCCTTTCTTCTTCAAAATCATTTTATTTTCACATGATGCTATGCAATTTTAAAAGAAACGTATTTTTTCAAAATAATAATGAAATCTTGTTGGTGAATCTTCATGAAAATTATGCGTTATGAAACCGTAAAACTCCATTCATGTCGTACAAGTTAAAAAAACATTCTTCTCGTACTTTTTTCAGAAAAGTCAAAAAGTACCTCGTATGGTAAAAAAAAGTAAAATTCATTTCATAAATTGGGGTAAAATTAAAAAATGGGTAAAAAGGACATTAAACACACATGAAAACATTTTTAGAAAACATGCACATGGATGATATCAAAAACCCCAGCAAATGCTTATGAATAAACACTCTCGGATAAGAGAGAGATTGGAATAGTTATCCATTACCTTAGGTATGATATTCTTCATACGTATCCTAACATCCAGTATAATGATTTAAATAATGTCATTTACTTATTACAGAATCATATTCATTGATATGATATCATATATGGTTCACTTATTACTTTATATTACCCTTTCTTTTCTAAATTCCATGTTAATGCAGCGTTTTGGGTAAAATCGTTTCATTTATCATACGTGTTTTGACATGTTGTTCTTGATTTTATTACTTATATCCTGATTTAATTATTTACATAACGTAAAGGATGATTTATATATAATATATATTCAGTATATAAATGGATTGAAATACACCGTTCATGGAGACGGTAGGCCGTACGTACGGATGAACGCTGTTTTCGTTTCCTTATTGAATTAAATGAAATTAAGTAAATTAAACATATATGTAAATAAATACAGTATCATTATTATGTAATATCTTTAATGATTATTTAGTATATATACTTTAAAATCATACATGAATGGTTAATCTTGGAAAATGAATCTCATCATGTTCGTGGAGACGGTAGTCTGTACATACGCACGAGCGATGATATCATTCCCATGATCGTGGAGTTGTATTGAAGTGTATGTATAATATTTCATAATTAATATTACTTTACAATAATCATATATAGTTATTTATTTCCACCATTTTACCCATCCATGTTAGGTGGTGGTGGAAAAAAGATTACACCACGGCGTGGGGACGGTAATTAGTACGTACGTATGCGCAGTGATTTCATTTTCTGTAGGATGGATAGAAGATGAAATAGGGTTTTTTCATATTTATAAGATCATATCAGTATATGAGTTATACTTATGGTATTAATTTATTATGAAACAAATAAATAATATGAAGTAAAAGAAGAAATAATTTGGAAAGAATCGGTAAAGGATATTACCTTTTCTTTGACACGCCTCTTCTTAACCTCCTCTTAAGGCACTAGGTTTGCTCTTTGGAGGAGACCAAAACCTCTATATGTTTTCTAGGGAATATGATAAGGGAAATGGGAATGGGTTGGTAGAGCATCAAGGCTCAATAGTGTGTGAAGAGAAGAGGGAAGGGGTGCCCTTTTATTAAGGGAGGAGAGGGGCACCTTTGGAAAAACCAAAAATATTATTTTATAATAAAGTAATATTCGGGTTTTAATAGCTACAAATTTAATTATTTAGAAGATAAAGTGGTTATGGGACAAAATACTATCAACCAATAGGATTTAGAAAAGTTTAGGTTACTATTTTTACCTTATCGTTTATATTTAACTCTAAGTTAAATAATTTAACGTTTACCATGTCTTCTTGTTTTCAAACACTATATGGTTAATAAACATACTATAACAAGGAAAATGAACCCCAAGTGGTTCTTTATTAATATACATAACCTTAGTTAAGTCATTTTTCTGAACCTTTTATTTTATGGAATATAATAACAATTAATAATATAATATCTTTTTTGAAAACTATTTTATGTCAATTTTGAAACTATTTGGTAATTGAATTTTTTGAAAACAATAACCACATGATTAGTTCAAAAAACGTTATTTTAATCAATAAAAACATTTCATATTAACCTTTAAAATTAGTTTAGATCATAAAAAGTCTCAAATTACATTTATTTGGTTATTTATAATATCAATTATGTTAATATTTCATTAATAACGTAATTACTGCATCATCATTGTGTCATAGATAAATTAAATTATATAACGCCTAAAAATTATACGTAAAATAAAATTATGTACGAAATCATTTTATCTTTCTAATGAATATTTACAGTTGAATTTATCTTATGTATAACCCAATATTAAAAATTAATTAATTATTAAACATTGATTTTTACTATTTTAACTCTACATTATAAAAAATAATTATAAGTGTCATACTCTAATCCATGTGGACCTAAATTGTCATATATTATTCCTAATGTTTTTTTTGGTCATATAAAACTTATCCAAATGAATTAGGACATGATTAAGGGTAATAATACTACCATTTTTACCCGTAATTACCCTATTTACTTTTAACCGTGGTAAATAAAAGTAAAAAGTTACTATTCACCAAAAATTATTAATATCTTATTGAACTGCATTTTACTCCTTGATATTAATTGTGTCTCTCAGATTTTCCAAATTCAACTCAAAGAAGCAGGAAAATTATGTTTTATGTGCAATTTCAAACGCTCCTAGGAGGTAGGTAAAAGACGGTGAAAAGTTCAATAAAATTATTATATATCTAAATTATTGTAAAATGACTCCAATGAATTACATTGTACTAATACAGGTATTAAGTATCAATTTTGGGCTAAAATAAATAATTATTTAAATAAAAATTTGTGTTTTAAATAGTAACCTAGTGTTTACACTATTCATTAAAAATTGAAAGTTTTCAGAAAAATAGAAAAAATTCACCCTAGGTAAATTTCGATATTCCGAATCTAAAAATGAAGATCATTTTGAATGATAAAATTTAGAAAATTTTAAAAAGTTGGTATTTCTATTCATAACAGCTAGTTCATAATAATATTATGATAATATCTTGTTTAGTGAAACTCGACATTGCTTACTACACACGCTATCGAGGAAGGTCTTGATTGCATGTAATGCAAGCCAAGTTAGGGATTCATGTAGTGAATGCTCTGTTTGGTGTTGCGTATAACATAATCAAAACATATTTCATTTATTCATTAAAAAAATCTATACTTAATTTAGCGTAGAATAATTTCCACAAAACGAACTTGAAATTGTGTGTAACACTAGCCAAGAATAGTGTTGTGTATACTATAAGCTAATACGGTGTTGCGTATAGTACAATCTAATCTTGGTGTTGTGTATAATAGAAGACATCAAAGATATTAAAAATAATATATGTCATAAAATCTCAGGGTGTTATATGACCAACATTATAGGTACATTTCAAAGTGCCAGTTCTAAATACAGGAGGTCCATTCTAGGACATGTTATTTCAAATATTGGAGTGGAATTGGACCTGAAAATGGTCGAGCAGTGTTAGCTTGAGAAAGACCCAAGACCATAATTTTTTTTTGATATTCCATAGGTTTTTAGGATATTATTAGAGATTTATACTTGATTTCTCTAGTATATCAACTCCCCAGAATCTTTGAGATGAAAGGGGAAATCATTGTTATGGAAAGAGAAGTTCAAGAAGGATTTGTTCTTGTTGAGGAATTGTTTGAGGTTTCAAATCATCAAGAGATTACCAGAGGAGGGGGCTCATTACATAGTGTTTTACAATGCATCGGGAACTGGGTTTGGTTTCATTTTGATGCATACGAAGGTGGTTATTTCAAATGCCTCATGCTACATTAGACCACATAATAAATATTGCATGAACCACAATATTGATTTACTAGAGGTTGTATTATCTTAGATGATTTGGTGACAATACCTGATGCGAGAGTGTTTAATCCAGTACTATGATCACATGAGTTTAATGTTTTTCTTCCCATGGAAGGATGTTATCTTGATACGTTGGTGAAGGCTATAATTCCTCTAGAACATTAAATTTGAAATTTTATATTTTCATGAGAATGGGATTTTGGAAGAATATTCTCTCAACATTATATCTAGTTTTTAATTGTTTAATGAGTTATCAGATTAGTTTTCCACATTGAAATTATCCTTTTTGGATTGGAATAAATCTTATTACATCCAATCAATGGTGTTTCCCCTTAGATTTGGTAGAGAGTTCGGGATGAACTATTTGGGGATAGATATTATGAGAACTAAAATACTCTATTTTTTATTGGTCATTCCCTTGATGTATATTCAAAAGGTGGATATAACATATTTGTTTTAGAGGATTCATGACAGTAACATATGTGTTGCATGAGTAGCTTCTGATAGTGTTTTATACATCATCATTGGCTATAAATAAACATGTAGAAATGTTGTACAAGGACCTTTGATGTTGATTGTTGTAGCCCAGGACATAGAAAGGAGTTTCAATGTTTGTCTCTCAATGACATATATTTTAGAAACTTAATTCTAAGCACAATGATTACCATGGTTTGTATAAAAATATTAAGGTAATAGAATGGAAGGGGGATGCGATATCTATCGACATCCACATGGTATTACAATATAAGTCCATAGGTAAATATTCCATCTAGGTGTTCATAGTCCGACTCTATAAGTTGGATAATATCCAAGATATATGATAGAAATGTTATGTTGACAGTGTCGGATTCCACTATGTTCATGATATTGTCTGAATATTTGGTGTTTCATCAAATATTATTTCTAATCATGATACTCGCTTTACACCCTAGTTTTTAAAGGGATTATGGGAGGCATTTCAGACCCAATTAACATGAGTGCAATACCTGATAACCAAACTAAGGCCCAAACTAAGAGGACCATTCCGGTTATAGAAGAAATGTTCCATTTTTTCATGTAGGACATTGGCCATAGTTGGGGGGATAACCTACCACTAGTATATTTTTGGAAAAAAATCTACCATTCCACCTTCAGAATGGAAATATTTGAGGCCTAGTACAGGTGACCCTATATGTCACCACATTACTGGAAAGAACCCTTAAATTATTCTACCATGGGTATTGAGTTGGTGCAAGATACAATAGAGAAGGTGAAGATCATTTAAGAGTGGATGGAGACTATAAAGATCCAAAAATATTCTTACGATGATTTTTGACATAGATTTTTAGAGTAAGAGTAAGGAGAGAATGAGATCATCTGGGTTTTCACTCAATGTATATTATATTTATTATTTCAGGTGATTAGAGATTATTGAGTTTCATTTTCTCTTTAATGATACTCCATAGAGTTGGAATGTTGATGTACAACAGTACTCTTCCATTGTAGCTAGGCTAGGTGAATGATTACTTCCATGTGTTGTATATATGAAGGTACATGCATGGCCCATCACATGTTATCGATTGCGGTGATATGAACATCACGAACAAAGTAACCATTTATTGAGTTAATTATATATATCAAGGATTTCCATGAGAGTATCCTTAATCGGTGATCAATGCAATTATTTTGTGTCTAGTGGAAACACGAGAACCACCCATAGATAAACATGGAGTAGGATTCCAAGATTTATTCTCAATATATGCATCTTTTTTATTATCCTTTTTTTTATTTTTGGGGATGTAAAACACCATGTTTGATAAAATTTAATGACTCGTGTTTTTTGTTTATTATACGAATTTTTTGAGACCAATTGATGAAATGACATTCAATTCCATGTCCCAGTCTGTCAAGAATTATTGTTTGAAATATACTAAGTGTATAAAATAGAATATAATAATTGTCTTCCCAAAAAGTGGAAAACATCTAAATAGTGGCTCCGATTAGAAATACAAGTGAACTATTGAATTAAGAACATGAGGATTACTGTAGGCCTAAACTAACATTAGTCAATTTGGGTTATTTTTGGAATATTCATCATGGGAATGAAAATGAACAAATAGTCAAAAAATTATTTCATTTTTTATGATGCAATTATTAGAATTCATTAAATAAATTGTTATGTTAGAATTTAATGGATACCCACATAACCCTAATAATATTTTAGAACCCATGGATCATTCTTTAATGAATTATCTATGTTTTATGATGATGATATTGTGGATAGACAAATAAACATGCATAAGATATGAATGAGCTCACCAAAAATTATAGAAACACTCCATTCTTCATCTGTGATCAATCCTAATCAAGATAAGAAATCTTTTTTGACTTTATTATTCCTTATTATTTTTTCTTAGAGGAATGAGATTAAATAAATTAATAGTTTGGACCAAGGCTTGATGATCATGTGGGATGCCTATTTTTTAGAGTTTTAATGAGAATATTTATGTTATTTGATCCATTTTATTGAATTATAAATGAATGAAATCAAGATAGACCTGATCATTGATCAATGTTCGTTACTCCTATCTATTCATGTTCATTACCCACCCCCCCCCCCACACACTCTTATTCATTCATCATGGGTGTTATTTGATTGGACTATGTTTCGAAGAATCCGGATTAATCGATCATTACACATTGTTTCATAGTGTAACAATTTAATATCGTAGATCAAGGATTTTCCTAACTTAGTGATGGTTAGGATGTTGATGCAATGACTAATCAGACGACAGTGTTCACCCATTTTTGTGTTCTTCATCATTATTTGTTGAAAAATGGTGAATGATGATTTGATCAATTTTAAAATGGATTTGATGTCGAATATGTTGTTTGAGTGATAATGAAGATCGTAAAGGACGATACCTGATATTCATCACGATTGGTGGAAAGATCTATGGAGGCAATGAAACTGGATCCAATAGGTGGAAGCATAGGTATTTTTAATATTTTTGTCACACAAATCATTTAATTTGGATTACCCAATGCATAGTACACAATTGGAGAATCGATGTTTAATCTAGAATATACACAAAAATTGGGTGGAATACACAGGTTGGACACAATGTATTTACGCTGAGAATGACATGGACTCAGCTAACTAGATGAGATTATTCATGTACTATTACACTGGAACATGTACATGGGATGGATCCTAGTAATATAACACATGTATATTTCATGGAACGATTACACAATTTGTACTACTAAATAGACAATACATCATGGAATGAGCCATTTATACAGGAATAATTGGGGCCATGGGACACCATTTGTGCCCCCAAATATTGGTTTTGTACTCTTTTTAAAATGTATTTAATCTCTTGTCATCTATATCTATTAAATTTTTGTAGGGTTTTCCCCCCACATCATTTCCCTAAGGGTTAATATGGAATTGTTTCCTACTTATAGGACATCGATCCATTCAACATGATTTTATGGATAGAGTTATTGGAATCCACCTAAGAGACCCAGAGTGTGATCTTGTATTCATTTTCATTCGCTAGGTGAAGTTCATGGTATCACCATAAATAGTACCACATAGGTGTCAATCCTCTACACACAATGATAATCTAGATTGTATAGTTTGAATCATACCTTGGAATTGGGAGTGATTATCATATATATATATCATATTATCTTCATAACTATCAACATTTACATACTCATGGTGAGACCTGATGATAGGAACTTCTTAGATGGACATCATTAATTCTATCAGACTCATGTTTGTGTCCTCCCAGATGACTGCATTATGTAATCATCAAGCTGGATTCTTGAGTTTCTATACTTTTGTTATGGAATACTTCTAGAATATGTTTCTTTGTTGAGTATATATTGATATTCATGTTATATGTGAGTGATACATATACCTATGTATAAATTATTGTAGTTTAATTTGTTGGGTAATTTTTGGTTTCAGTGTTTTCTTATGAGTATTAGTATAATCAGCCATATACATGCCTTTACTTCACATGTCAAGTGTTGTATAGAAAATCAACCATTTTATATAGTCTTAGGGTGATTAGGACCATATAATTCGAAGTTAGATCAGACATAGATTGATTTTTTTCCTGCGATTTCTGACAGTAGTCTAGGTAATACAATTTATGGTGTACCTGTGTTTTCAAACAGATTGTGTTGAGCTTGTATTTTACCTCACATTATTTATTTTAGTTCATGTTGTACTTTGGATCCTATATTTAGATGTTTCAATGCAAGGTTGTTTAGATTTTTGATACCATTCAACAATGTGTTGGTTTAGATGTGTGTGTGTGTAAACATGTTCTTTGGATAAGTCCTCCCATGTTAGTGACATACCCTCTTGAAGCTATTTGATAGCTAATGGCCTATTAGTGGTGGGTGGGGGGATTCATGTTATGGGACCCACTAGGATGGATTATTTAAAATCATATTTTCATATTGAATATTTTTAGTTACTATGTTGACATGAATGATAGAATTTATGTTTAATTATAATATAATGATCATAAACAAAATAATATTAAAATATAGTGGAAACCAATTGTAATTTTGTTGTTATATTTAATATCATAGTTAGTAATTCTAGTTTCATGCACCATTCTAGGATAACATAGACTTGATTTGGTTTATTTGTTACACATTGTATTATGAATCTTAATTTTATCCTTGTTTCATTGATTTTATGTAAACAATTATATTTACAGAGATGAATAAAATTATTAAAGAATGTTCTTCCCTAATCCTAGAATAGAAATAATGGGGATTAAATAAATCATTAACAAGTTAAGAATATATATCAATCATTTAATGTTCTCAATAGATGTATATAAATTAGAATTTCAATTTATTATAAATATTTATGTGAATTGTCATTTACTATTTTGAATGGGTATTGAAAATAAATAAAAATGGATTGATTGAACATCCCATTAGAAGAAGAGAGATGATGATGATATATTATATATATTTTGAAAATAGATTTTAGAATATTATATAATTATTTTAATATATAACAGGTAGAACATGGGTTTGAAGAATTAGGATTATTTGAACATACAATACATAGAGAACACATCAGAAAATTGGAACACCTATAAATAGAATATGATATGGAGGTAAAGCACCCCAAGGATGATTTAGAAGAATAATACCCTACATGAACATACTATAGATGGAGGAACTAATGTATAAATGAACTATTTATATATAATATATTTCTCTTGAAGATGAATAAAAGTAATTAATGGTGGAAATAATCAAATAGTCAATATATTATATGATATTAGTATACCCAAAGGTGAACCCATATAATGTAGACAAATATTGATGAAGATTACATGATTATTGTATGAAAAAATAACAATAGAAAATTGATAAAAAAACATTTAAATGATTATTAATATAACCAATGTGACTTTACCGTATAGAAATATTTGTCCTATAATAATTGAAATAATATGAAAAGCATTTGTAACATATCAATATACATGAAGGATATTATGAATGTGCACATTATATAATAAACGAAAGATAAAAATTTCAATAATTGTATCGCAATATTGTATGATTAATTGTGAACGAGATATGAAATAAAATCCATTAATGGGTTTAGAAGAATATTTAAGTCAATGCTTCGCTATTCATTCAGTCTATGAAAAGTACATCATGGAAATAACAATTTTGATTAATGATATGATGAATGTAAAAAATCATACTCATTGAAAGATTTAAATTTTTGTAATTCATTATAGAGTTTTAATATTAGTAGATGATGTAGGAATATAAGAAGAGGGTATAAGATGAATGAGTATGTTTTTAAGAGGATTCATAAGCTCTTGACGATCATAATATCGGTCTTGAGAAATGAACTGATGAATATATATAGTGAATTATATATTTGATACTAAACATAGAATTAAATGTATAGTAAAAAATATCGGAATCTATAGAGTGAGATGATTAGATGTAAGTAAATGTGATTCAATGAGAAGAATATTCCATAGGAATAATTCCAAATTACCAAAATTGAATTAGCTGTAATAGATATAATCATAAGATCATGATGAAAACTAAATAATTTTTTATCGTCTCAATTCATAAAATTATTGTGTTGATGTAATTGTATAACCATAAAGATCATAATAACAACATTAGAGTAACATTTTCTAGAATAATTATATATGTCCATTAATTTGTTTTAATTTCCAACATCTGGATATTGTACAGTTTGTTTATCAAATAGAGATATGAATAGAATTAATGTTCATTTGTTTATCTAATATTTGAGGATGATTTTAAGATTATTGATGTTATTTTTGGTTTGAATTGAAGTCATGATAACTTCATATTGATATTAAAGGCGATCAACTAATGATTCAATTTTTTGGTGCATTCAATATAATGATTGTGTATTCATTGTGTCTATAACAAGATACCTTTGTATATAATGGGGGAAGAAATATTGAGTTATTTATTGAAAATGAGATGATTGAGGGAGGGTTTTTTTAATATAAAAGGGTTGTTGATGAAAACCATAATCATCCATTGGGAGATCATTAATGTCAATGTCAAGAATATTTAACAATAATGATTATTGGAAGGGTGGGTAATATTGGTGAGGATGACCAGAAAGAGGAAATACAAAACAATATCAAGAAGAATTTATCGAAGGTGCTATAAATTGAACATTTATGAATTTTGAGTTCCATAAGAATGTTCATATGTAAATAGAAGGACATGTCCAATTTAAATATTAAGAATTATGAATGTTCATATGAATTTACATAAAATTACCATGAGGCTATTTGATTATATTATTAAATGAATGTTAGTTCTATTATAACCATCATTTCTGATGTTTAATTGATTATAAATATGGCGTATATCTTGTTCTTAAAGAGGCGCATGAAATCTATTGTATAACCTATCAAAGAAGAGGATGAGAATATAGAAAGTTTGGGTGCATTTCCAACTATGGAATAATTGTTTGTTCAAGGGGTATAGTAATATAGTCAACCTTATATTTTATTACAAGTATCTATAACTATTTCATGCATGTTCCATTGTAATATAGAAAGAGATAGTAGTAGAGAATCTATATTTTGGTGTATAACATACTTAGTGATGAGTGAGACATTATGGCACACCATGTAAAAACATTTTTCCCTAGTTCCATTATTCTATATATATAGTAAGAGGGAACTGTGGAGAGGGTGAATTTCTAATGATCTATATATCCAAACATATAGTACGGGTTTGATCTATATAAAGAAATATTGAATTTATGTTGAAATAAATAGGTAAAAAATTAATCCAGAACAGATTAACCCCCACTCTAACAGTGAATACACAATCCCTTTAAAATATCATATATGATATGTATAAAATTATATCATTCGGGATGAATATTTTAAAAATATTTTATTTATATTGTATCATAATAAAGTCATGATTATACCCCCTAATGAAACTAAACAAATATGTCCTTTGGGTGTTTCATTAAGATATAATATGAATATTAATGTAAAATTACACAACATGTTTATAAATAATGCGTGGTTTTTCTGAATACAATTAGTCAAAGATGGGGTAATATTACATTTGAGATTATGATAAAAATATATTCCATGATAAAATGGTATAATTTAAATTCTATTGAGGTATGAAATTTCACAATAAATGAATTAAATAATAAATGGGGTGGTATAAATGAGAAATTAATATAGAATAATTTATTTTATTGAAAAATAAAATGGTTTCCAATATAGAAATAAATTAACTCATTGAGAGATCTGACATGTTAAATTATTTGAAACATGTGGTTTAAGAAAACTCTTAATAAAAAAATTTGGAATTTTTTTGACTAAATGTTAAATGATAACCTTATATGAAATGTAATGTATGAAGAAAACTCTAATAAATTTAGTTTTTATTAGAGTAGTTTTTAATTAAAAAAATACGATCCCAATTAAAGTTAGTTGAGGATATTTAAAACATATTATTATATACCCATATAAATAAGAATAAATCATAAATGATTTTAATATGAAACTCTACATTATTATGACATCAATGAGGTAAAATTTACTATAAATAAAATTTTATAACTTCCAGTTGAATAAATTTTAGAAAAATTTATAATGAAGTGGTGGATAATGATAAAATTTATGGATAATTATAATCTACATCATAGAAAGAATAATATTGTAACATACCAAATAAGTAATGAATAATATATATTCTTATCTATGTCTATTAATGAATTATATAGTGTTTTAGATGCTTAAAATGAGAATAAATACAATCTTAAGAATGGAATACACTAATATTCTTTAAAGATTGGTTTACTGCCTTTTCAAGGAAAAACATTTTTAAATAAAACTTTTGACAATATTATAAGCTCTATTTGTCAAAATAAAATTATTATTTATGAATGGGACATTGAAATTTACTTTGGGTAAATTTTTTGTATTTTTCTGACAATGTTCATTTTTTAATGAATAGTAAAAAAATATTGCATTTTACATCAAAACTACATTTTCATCTAATTTAATTATATGGTTAGATTATCTTTTTAATTGGTTATTTTAAGAACCCAGTTTTTACTGTGAATGAATGTGGAATATTCTGGATGATATTCCAGAGCCGTGTCTTCAGAAAGCGTGAGATTCCGAGCCCCAGATTGGCCGGAATGAAATTTACAGTGCGTTCAAACTGGAAACGCTAAATAGATGGGATAAATCTTAAACAGCGCACCAGATTAGGGATCCGAGTGTACGGATGGGTCCAGAATGGGGTGTTTACCCTAGGAACGACATAAAAATTGTCGTCGCGGGACGTTTGGACCCCTCGCCCGCTTCTGGAACTTTAAACGGATTAATTAATTAATTAATTCATTCATTTACTGTTGAAACACATGTATCTCATAAATGTTGGATAGGATTGGAAAAACGAGGGCACCTTTGAGTTCAGAATATGCCTTTTACCCTAGGAGGGATGTATGTTTTGCGGGCGCGGCTCGTTTGTGGAAAATGGTCCAAGGGGCGTTTCTGTAACTTAGCAGCTTCAGACGTTAAATTTTATAACTTTTGAACGGGGTCTCAGATTAAAATTCTGAGACCTCCGTTGTGCTCAAGAGGTTGTTTTTACCCTAGGGGCACCCTAATTTTTTCTGCATCGGAAGCGTAGTCAGGGGTGTGCCGGGTGGGGGGTTTAAGAGTTTTCTACTTAAACGCACCCCCACCCTCGTCTTCTCCTTCTTCTTCGTCTGGACAGCGGCAGGCAGCAGATCCCTCCCTCTCATGCTTCACATTGGAGAGGCAGCTCCGGCGAGGCACGACAACGCCGATGAACCACCCGCGAAGCATCAGGCTACGCCCCTGCAGGTAGGATGTTGGGTTTTGTATTTTCATTCCTGCACTTAACATCAAACGTGAAATTGCATGTTGAATTGTTTCCCAATCATCGATCCAATCATATAATTGCATAGATCTTTTCCCCAGATTTTTGTAATGCTATCCAGATCAAATATTCAACCACCGGATATTTTTCTGTTGTCCTCTGAAGTTTCCGGGCATCAGGCCGGTTTCCGGCAAGGTGGTCCGACAGACGGCGGCCCCTCGGCGCGACAGCGGCGCGACTGCAGACCACGGATGCGGCTCTTCAGCTCTGTGGTCTGGGACGACATCAGTTTCCGGGACGATGGCGGCTTCCGGGACGGCAGCACGGGCGGCTCATGCGGCACGGTGGGCCGACCTCGCCGATCCGAGGCGGCGTCTGGGGTCGCGGCACGACCTCAGCGGACAGAGACCCGCGAACCGTGAGTCTCCGCGTGGGGGCAACGAGACCGGCCATTCGGGCCGGTCGGGTGACAGCGGGCCGCGGCCAGCTGGCCGCGGCAAAGTGAACCAGACCCGCGGGCCGGCTGTGGGTGGACCGGCTGGACCGGGCCGGTTCGGCCCAAGGGGGGGGGGGGGGGGGGTCCCCCTTTGTAATTTCCGACGCACGTAGCTCTCACTATGGGTGGCCGTTTTTCCTGCCGACAGCGGCGGGGCAGACCTTGCGTCGAGGGGAATGTTTTGAGATGGTCAGGGGAATTTTTAATTCCCGAAAAAGTGGTCTCAGAGGGGCGGCGCGTCTTTAAGTGTTTTGTTGTTTTTCCGTGGAAACTTGTTTTGGACGGCGCAGACGCGTCCGACGTCCGATTTAAGCGTCGTCAGTGGCGTTGGGACCCTGGAGCCGGGGCGAAGCGTTCCAATGTGGTTTCGGGAATTGAGGACGAAGTCAAGGCGCGGGCGCCACTGCCAATCTTTTGAGTTGCGTGTAGCTTTTAACAACTTTTTGTTCGGACGTCTGTTCGGGACGTGCGAGTAGTCGATGTTGGGTGTTTTTCTAAGAGAATTGCATTGGCGCAGTCCGCACGCTCTAATTCTACACGATGGTGCGGGCTCCACGAGTTCTGTTTGGGCGTTGATGGCGATTTTCCATATTTATCACCGGGTGTCCGTTATGGACAAGTGAATAGTCCATCTTGTGTGCTTTTATGAGAGAATCGCAATGGTGCGATCTGTTGCCAGTGCTTCGGGACCGGGGTGCAGGGCCCGCGTGGTACCTCTCGTGCACGGGGAGCTGAAACATATCTTTTTCTCTGGATATCAGTTTCACTCAAGTGAGTAGTTCTTTTGACGTGTTTTCTCGAGGGGATCGCAATTGTGCAATGCGCCCGACTGTTTTCGGGGCCGATGCTCAGGATCACGGGATGTCGTTCGGACATGAGGCGGTGTTGGAGAATTTTCCGTCAGATATCCGTTTGAGGTGAGTAAGTAGACTAACTCTCGTGTTTTTCCACGAGGATTAAAATGGTGTAATCCGTTCTGGTAGGCAGAGCCTCTTGCATGATCATATTAAATGTGGAAATATGAAAGGTGCCCTGGTGGAGGTCCTACTACCGTGTTCGCAGCAGACCCTTGGCGTGTGATCGCGTGCACTCCTGGGATAGTGAGGTTGGTGTTTAAAGAGATGTAGTTGGATGTAACTCAGTTATTGAGGTGGAAAGTTGAAGATTTTATGTCATGCCTTCGGGTTGACGTAGGGTGTCGTGTGCACGATAGCCCTTGGTCTGAAAGTGAGGTATACTCTGGGAGTATACGAGAGCACATTAAGGTACGTGTCTTTTGTTCCTGAGACGTATGTGCGCTTGGTTGTGGTTGACAAGGGGCCACATGACGTGTGGGCCCCATGTGTGTGCCGTGTTCTACTTTGTGTACTATGACCTCTCGCGACGTAGAGGGTCCCTCTTTGCTCGTTTGTTTGACCAGTTGGGTGGAGTGTTCCCCTGGCTCTGTGATCGTTTGTTTGACCATCAGGGATGAGTTCTCTCCCCCTGGTTTCCTTCTCGATGGATCGGCCGGTAGCGGTGCTAGTGACACCAAGTGATGGAACATGCACAAAACCTCTTTTGGGTGAGTTGTTTTAGAGTTGGGTGGTTGCGCGATACACACTCTGTGTTCGGTTGGCCAGTGCTGTATCCTCCAGCAGAGGCTGGCTAGTGGGTTATTTATCGACATCTTGGGTTTACCATCCAGCAAAGACTGGACAGTGGGTCACCCGATGACCTCTTAGGGTCTACCCTCTAGCAGGGCTAGGCAGTGGGTCGCCCGTCGTCCAGTTCTAGGTCTACACTTCAGCAAGGCTAGGCAGTGGGTCGCCTGTCGACTTATTCCAAGTCTACCCTCCAGCGGGGCTGGGCAGTGGGTCGCCTGATTATGTATTAATGTCTACCCTCCAGTAGGGATGGGCAGTGGGTCGCCAATCGACTTATTCCAGATCTACCCTTCAGTGGGGCTAGGCGGTGGGTCACCTGATGATGTATTAGGGTTTACACTCTAGCAGGGCTAGGAAGTGGGTTGCCTGATATCTGGATATGAATTACCCTCCAGTAGGGATGGGCAGTGGGACACCTCTTATTATTCCAGGCACAGTCCTTTAATCTAGGCTACTCTGAGGCTTTCCTCCATGATTACCGGAGCGGGACCCTTGGTTATACGGGCCAGTGTTGTGACAGATTTGAATGTGAGAAAACCTCTCCACTGTAGGGCCGTGACGAGGTGTGGTTTGACATTCCCTAGAACTCTCAAGTAAAAGGGGCACTTTTCCCACCGAGATGTGTTCATGTGACGTGATTTAAAACCGTGTGGGCGAGCCAGTGTATCCCAATGTGGATATTGTTGAGGTTCGGTGATTGAGCCCCTTGGCGTGAAGATCAGGGCAGATGTGTGGGATGCTGGGCATCAATGGAGTTTACTTTTTGGACTGTTGGTTACTCATTTTCTTGGGCTGATCTACGGGATGGAGATCCCCATACGATGTTTTTTGGGCTTCTTGCTAAGCATAAGTATTTGTATATACAATGTTCCAGTACCCACTTCTTGGGTTTGGTTACTCTCCTTCTAGGAGAGGCAAAGATGTGTGGGGTGTGCCACGTGCTTTCCGTGTCTAGCATCTCGTGGTTGCATGAGTCTACTATCCTAATATAGGTAGAGAAGACTCGACAGGAAGTTCATCATCTCACCATTTCCAGCTCCTTGTGTCTGGATGACTCTACCTTCTTTCCTCTTTTTGGGTTGAGCTGGACTCTCTACTATTAATCATTACTGCACCTTTGGTTGTACTCCTTTACTTTTCCATGTTCGCTCTACTGCATAACCTTTGGTACCTCCTTTGTTGCTCCCTCGAGCCTTCGGGGTATCCTACTGAGTATTTTTATACTCACCCCTATTTGGACTTTGCCCGCACATGATTTGGCCTTGCAGACGACGAAAAGGTTGGTCATTACGTCAGAGGAGCATAGGAGTCGTGAGGTTGGACCGCGTGTGGTGGTCGTTGTCGGGTTCCAGGTGTGGGACCCTCCCAGCTATTTGCTTTTGTTTTACCTGTTTCCAGGTTGTGGCATTTTTGGTTGGGTGCGTGTTTTGCCCCTTTTCTTTCTAGTTTACTTTCAGCTTGTATCTTGTACTGTTTAGAGGTCGATGCACTCTTGTGGATTATTTATAGTAGTTTCACTTTACATTTCTTTTTTACTCTGGACTTTTTCATTGAGCGTGTTGCCTGTGTGTGTACAAGTACTTAGGAAAATGCCTCCCTGAGTTATTATGCCTATGGCGCTGGTCGCTAGCCCATGTCCTATGAAGGTGGGCCAGGGGTAGTTTCGGCTCGAGTCCATGTAGGGTCGGGTCATGAAAAAGTGGTATAAGAGGTGGTTCCTTCCTTGGGACATTGTGCGGAAGTGCCTAAAAGTGGAATTGGTTGGGATCTAGGGAAACAATATTAACGTGTCTCGAGAGCAGCTCTCAGGCCAGGGAGTCCAATGAAGGTGCGACAGCCGACGTATCAATTCACCAAGACCCTGATAACCCGGTCGTCTACTCGGCATGCTGAGACCCTTGTTTCAGGGAAAAATTTGGTTTTTGCATCACATAGTATTGAGCCTTTGACTGTCCTTATTGAGTTAGCTCCCCATCGTTGCTATTGGTAAATACATATATGCTCATCTGATCATGGCACTCCTTGATAACATTCGGGATGTCTCTGCGAAGACATCCATCCAAGGTACTGGCTTTGGTTCGAGACGACGACCCTATGAGCTACGAGGCCAGAGTACACAACCCATCATGCGAGCCCCTTTCTCCGGGTGGGCCGATAAGAGCACCCCCACCTATTGAGCAGAAGGCAGTTTTAGAAGAGAAGGATGAGTTTGAGCGCAAGTTGAGCGCGCTCCATGAGTTCCAGCGGCAGAGACCGCTGAGGTTTAGTGGTGATACCGACCCTCAGGAAGTAGAGGTTTAGCACGAGGAAGCGGTTCACCTTTTCATTCTTTTGTTGACTTTGAAGGATCAGAGAATGGATTTGGAAGCCAACCATTTTCATGGAGTAGCATGGCATTGGTGGAGTCTGGTGACTCAGTTTCTTGACGATTCGTCGCTTTAGTGGGGCTACATTTAGTTGTTGTATCGTGAGGAGTTTTTACCATCTTTCTTGCACTCTGTTCGGATTCAGGAGCTATTGTAGTTTCAGCAAGGAGGGATGACGATGGCCGAGTACGCCGCTAGTTTCGCATAACGTGAACGCTTTTACCATGACTTGGTCCATGACGACAAACTACGAGCGCGGAAGTTTGAGTAGGGTCTCGGCCAAGAGATTCGTGCTGTCATAGTACCCTTGGGATTTTCCACATTTTGGGGTTCTAGAGAAGACGCTGGTGAGAGAGGGCTTCCAGTCACGTTCTGGAGTTAGTGGTGGCAGCAGGCACGTTGGAGCAGAGACTTCTACCGCAGCTAGCAGGCGTCGGCAAACAGAACCTCGATGCAGGTATCCTTATGAAAACTGGACTCAGGGGCGTGTTCGTACACCACAGTGGCACCGGAGGGCACCAGTGCAGCCCCGAGAGAGTCATTGCTAAGCTTGTGATGGGCGAGGTCACATGGCACGAGATTGCCCGATCAGGCATGCGGAGAGCTTCAGGCTGGAAGCAGGTGCACCACCACGATGGAGGCAGCTCCATGATCAGAGTAATACCCAGAGAGGTGGTGCTAGCAGAGGAGCGGTATGATCTGGAAGTGAGGGATGAATTTATGAGGTCTTCTCATCAACACTAGACGGTCCACGTCCAGCTCTGGGAGCTGAAGTTCGGACCGCGAACAACTGTGAGCTTGGATGCCTACGATCCAGCTGGGCATGGGATGATGAGAGGTTCCCCTTGCGACTATTCTACTTCTTGCAGTAGAATTGTTAGACTCTTTTTGTGAAGTGATTTTTTTCCTCACTCATTGATTTAGTTGATACGAGGGTGATGCAGGGCATCAAGTCTAACTCTGTGCTAGTAAAATAAAAGGTGTGGGACCTTTTTCATTAGTCGATGGGTTTGACTCCATCGCTCTCCGAGTGTGTAAGAGAGTCTTGGTTGCAAGACATCGATGGTGAAACCTTGCGTGACCAGATATCCTTGGGTGTTCCACCATATGGATATTTTGAAGGAGGGAATCATCGGGCCTTGTTCCAGGTACGGGCGATGATTCATGTCACGGTGTGCGATGTAGAGGTTCCACCGGGGAGGTGAGCTACCCCTGAGGGCCTTTGGGCCGTTTGAGACCGTGCAAAGGGATGTCGAGGTACCTTACCGCCTTGCCCTAACCCCAATGTCAAGAGTGGGTGCATGACATCGACAAGGGTCGACCTCGCGTGAATGGATCAATCCTTTGGTTTTTGTGCGGTGGCGCAGAACTATGCAAGGGTTCTTCTAGGTATGGGAAAGCCTGGTGTGGGCTTATTACCCTATGATACTCCCTAGTTTTGATTCTTGGGGATGAAAATCATGTAGGAGGGACCGTTGTAAGATCCCGGTTTTTAATTTGAATGACTTTGGAATATTCTTGATGATATTCTAGAGCAGCGCCTTCAGACGACGTGCGATTCTGAGCCCCATAGTGGCCGGAATGAAATTTTCAGTGCGTTCAAACTGGAAACATCAAATAAATGGGATAAATCATAAACTGTGCACCAAATCAGGGATCCGAGTGTACAGATGGGTTTAGAATGGGGTGTTTACCCTAGTAATGACATAAAACTTGTCGTTGTGGGACGTTTGGACCCCTCACCCGCTTCTGGAACTTTAAAAGGATTAATTAATTAATTAATTTATTCATTTAGTGTTGAAATGCAAGTATCTCATAAAAGGTGGCTCATATTGGAAAAACAAGGGCACCGTTGAGTTCAGAACATGCCGTTTACCCAAGGAGGGGTGTCTGTTTTGCATGCGCGACCCGTCTGTGAAAAATGGTTCCAAGGGCGTTTCTGTAATTTAGCGGCTTCAGACATTAAATTTTATAACTTCTGAACGGGGTCTCGGATTAAAATTCCAGGACTTATGTTGTGCTCGGGAGGTTGTTTTTACACTAGGGGCACCCTCATTTTTTGTCTGCATCGGCAGCATATTCATGGGCGTTCTAGGAGGGGGGTTTAAGTGTTTTCTACATAAACGCACCCCCACCCTCCTCTTCTCCTTCATCTTCTTCTGGATAGTGGCAGGTGGCAGCTCCCTCTCTCTCCTCCTCCACTCCGGTGAGGCCGCTCCGGCAAGGCACGACAACTCCGATGAACCACCCGCGAAGCTTCGGGATATGCCCCTACAGGTAGGATGTTGTGTTTTGTATTTTCATTATCGCACTTAACTTCAAATATGAATTTTCACATTTAATTGCTTCCCGATCTTCGATCCAAGCCCATAATCACGTAGATCTTGTCCCGAGATTTCTGTAATGCTCTCTGGATCAAATTTTCGACCATCGGATCGTTTCCTGTGGTCCTCTGATGACTCTGGCCATGAGGTAGGTTTTCGGCAAGGTGGTCTGGCGGACGGCGACCCCTCGGCGCGGCTGCGGCGCGACAGCGGACCACGGAGGAAGGCGGCGGAGGCTCTTTAGCTCGGCTGTCCGGGACGGCGGCAGCTTCCGGGGTGCCGACGACTTCCGGGATGGTGGTGCGGGTGGCTCCGGCGGTGCGGCGGGCCGAGCTCGCCGGTTCCAGGCGGAGTCTGGGGTCGCGATGCGACCTCGGCGGACAGAGACCCCCGAACCGCGGGTCTCTGCGTGGGGGCAGCGGGACCGTCCATACGCGTCCGTCGGGTGACAGTGGGCCGCGCCCAGCTGGCTGCGGCGGAGTGAACCGGACCCGTGGCCGGGACGCGGGCTGGCTGGGGGTGGACCGGCCAGACTGTGTCGGTCCGGTCCAGGGGGGGTCCCCCTTTTAATTTCTAACGCCCGTAGCATTCGCTACGGGCTTCCGTTTTGTGTGCCTTCAGTGGAAGCGTGGATCATGCGTCGATGGGAATGTATTGAGATGGTCTTGGGAAATTTTAATTCCTAAAACGAGGGGCCTCGGTGGTGCGGCGCGTCTTTAAGTGTTTTGTCGTATTTTCGGGGAAACTTGTTTGGGACGGTGCAGACGCATCCGACGTCTGGTTTAAGCGATGTCAGTGGCGTTGGGACCCTGGCGCCGGGACGACGCTTTCCAGGGTGGTTTCGGGCATTGAGGCCGAAGTCGTGGCAGGGGCCCGACGTCCCGTCTTTTGAGCTGCTTGCAGCTTTTAGCAACTTTTTCCTCGGACGTCCGTTCGGGGCGTGTGAGAAGTCGATGCTGGGTGTTTTTCTGAGGGAATTGCATTGGCACAGTCACCCGCTCTAATTATAAATGATGGTGCGGGCCCCACGGGGGTCGTTTGGTCATTGACGATGATTTTCAATCATTATCACCGGGTTTCCGTTCTGGACAAGTGAATAGTCCATCTTGTGTGCTTTTACGAGAGGATCGCAACAGTGCAATCCGTTGGAAGCGCTTTATGACTGGGGTGCGGGTCCCGCATGGAACCTCTCGTGCATGGGGAGCCAAAACGTATCATTTTCTCTGGATATCCGTTGCACTCAAGTGAGTAGTTCTTTTGATGTTTTTTCCCGAGGGGATCGCAAATGGTGCGATGCACCCGATTATTTTCGGGGCCGAGGCTCGGGATCACGGGACGCTGTTCGGGCGTGAGGCGGTGTTTGCGACTTTTCCATCAAATATTCGTTTGAGGCGAGTAAGTATTTTAACTCGCGTGCTTTTCATGAGGATTACAACGGCGTAATCCGTTTTGGCAGGCAGAGCCTCTTGCACGATCTTATTAAATGTGGAAATATGAAAGGTGCTTCGGTGGCGGTCCTTCTACCATGTCCATAGCGGACCCTTGGCATGTGATCGTTTGCACTCCTGGGAGAGTGAGGTTGGTGTTTAAAGATATGTGGTTGTTTGTACCTCAGTCATTGAGGTGTCCAGTTAGAGATTATATGTCACGCCTTCGCATTGATGTAGGGTGCCATGTGCATGATAGCCCCTGGTCTGAAAGTGAGGTATACTCTGGGAGTATACTAGAGTGCTTGGATGTATGTGTGGTTTGTACATGAGACGTTCGTGCTCTTGTTTGGGGTTGACATGGGGACACAGGTCGTGTGGGCCCCATGTGCGTGTCGTGTTCTGCTTTGCGTACAATGAACTCTCGCGACGTAGAGGGTCCCTCTGTGCTCATTTGTTTGAACAGTAGGGTGGAGTTTTCCCCTGGCTCTATGCTCGTTTGTTTGACCAGCAGGGATGAGTGGTCTCCCCCTGGTTTCATTCTCGATGGATTGGCCGGTAGTGGTGCTAGTGACACCTAGTGATGGAACAAGCACAAAACCTCTTTTGGGTGAGTTGTTCTAGAGTTGGGTGGTTGTGCAATACCCACTCCGTGTTTGGTTGTCTAGTGTTGTACCCTCATGTAGAGGCTGGGAGTGGGTTATTCATCGACTTCTAGGGTTTACCCTCCAGCAGAGACTGGGTAGTGGGTCACCCGACGACCTCTTAGGGTCTACCCTCCAGCAGGGTTGGGAAGTGGGTCGCTCGTCGTCATGTTCCAGGTCTACCCTCTAGCAAGGCTGGGCAGTGGGTCACCTGTCGACTTATTCCAGGTCTACCCTCCAGCGGGGCTGGGCAGTGGGTCGCCTGATGATGTATTAAGGTCTACCCTCCAGCGGGGCTGGGAAGTGGGTCCCCTGTCAACTTATTCCAGGTTTGCCTTCCAACAGGGTAGGGCAGTGGGTCCCCTAATGATGTATTAGGGTTTACCCTCCAGTAGGGCTGGGAAGTTGGTCACCCGATATTTGGATATGAATTACCCTCCATCGGGCTGGACAGTGGGACACTGTTGGCATTCGAAGCTCAGTCCTGTCTACTAGTCTAGTATGAGGCTTTCCTCCGTGATTACCGGAGCGGGACCCTTGGTTATACTAGTTAGTGATGTGACGTCTTTTACTTTGAGAAGACCTCTCGACTGCAGGGTAGTGACGAGGTGTGGGTTGACATTCCGTAGAACTCTCATGTACGAGGGACACTTCCACCACCGAGACGCGTTCTTGTGACGTGATCTAAAACCTTGCGGGCGAGTCAGTGCCACCCAATGTGGATAGTGTTGAGGTGTGGTTATTGAGCCCCTTAGCTTGCAGTTCAGGGCAGACGTGCGGGATGCTGGGCATCATTGGAGTTTACTTCTGGGACAGTTGGTTACTCATTTTCTTGGGATGAGCTACGGGACGAAGATCCCCTTACGACATTGTTCAGGATTTTTGGTCATCATAAGGATTTGTATATACCTTGTTCCACTACCAACTTCTTGGGTTTGGATACTTTTCTTCCTAGAGAGGCAAAGACGCGCGGGGTATGCTACGTGATTTCTGTGTCTAGCTTCTCGTGGTTGGATGAGTCTACTCTCCTACTATTGGTAGTGAAGGCTCGACAGGAAGTTCATCTTCTCACTATTTCCATCTCCTTATGTCTGGACGAGTCTACCTTCTTTACTCTTGTTGGGTTGAGCTGGAATCTTTACTGTTACTCATTACCGCACCTTCAGTTATACACCATTAATTTTCACTATTCGCTCTACTTCTCACCCTTCGATACCTCCTTTGTTGCTCCCTCGAGCCTTCGGGGGTATCCTACTGAGTATTTTTATACTCACCCATGCGTGGGCTTTGCCCTCACTTGGTGTGCCCTTACAGACAACATACAGGTTGGTCATGACATCAGAGGAGCATAAGAGTCGTGAGCTTGGACCGCGTGCGGTGGTCATTTTCGGGTTCCATGTGTGGGACCCTCCTAGCTATTTTCTTTTGTTTTACCTGTTGTCGGGTTGTGGCATTTTTGGTTGGGTGCGTGTTTTCCCCCTGTTCTTTCCAGTTTACTTTCAGCTTGTACCATGTACCGTTTAGAGGTCGATACACTCTTGTGATTTATTTATAGCAGTTTCCCTTTACATTTCTTTTTAATATGAACTTTTTCATTGATTGTGATGCGTGTGTGTGTATAGGTACTTAGGCAAAGGTCTCCCCGAGTTATTGTGCCTTCGGCGCTGGTCACCAGCCCCTGGCCAATGGAGGCGGGCCTGGGGTAGTTGCGGCTCGAGCCCGAGCAGGGTCGAGTTGTGACAGTTTTAAATTGTAAATAGAATATATTTTTACTATGTAATCCAATGGTGGTCATTGGTATTAATTTCACTTTGGAATTGGGCATAAACATGTGCCAAACTTTTCATAGATATTGTTTCTAAAAACCCTCTATTTGTTTTGACAATGAGAATTATTTTTAAATTAATTTTTGGTAATTTATGTGATTTCAATTTGGTAAAATGGATTACAAATTTTTAATCATAAAGTCCAAATTATGTAATAAAGAATCTTTTGTTTTTTTGGACATTATGAATAGTAAAAACGATAATTATCTTTAATTATCTTAAATTAATTAGTAATCGGGTAGTTAAGTATAATAAAATAATATCTTAATAATAATAGATGACCCCAACATGTGTCCTAATTCTACTAGTTGTGTCATAGCTGACAATGGGATGCCTTGTGCCAAACATGGGGACACCATGGAATCACTTTTGTGTGATAATGACTCTTTATATTTTTATTTTTAAAGAAAGTTTAATATAACGAAGAATGTATCACCTGAGTAAAACATTATTAATTTTCCCTACATAAATGTTGTATTGTACTATAAATAGTCATTTGAAAGCTAAAACGATTTCCTAAATCATAGTATTTTTTTAATAATTTTTAGACATTAAATAAATTAAATTATTTATGACATCATGATGATGCAGTGATTACCTCATTAATGAAATATTTAAATAAAATGAAAAGATAATGTAAAATCTAATACATACAATTGTCAAAGACCTATTGGATGAGTATATTTCGAACCCATATCACCTTATTCTCGAAATATATCAATGTGGGACCTTTTAAATCCGGAACAAATTTCAATTTAAAGTAACATTTTATAACATTCCAAGAGTGCCCCTCCTCTCCACTTATAAAAGGCCACCACCTATACCTCTTTACACACACTTCTCAAACAATTTTCTCGGACAATATCTTCTCATTTTATCTCTACACATCCCTCTATTCATCCTAGAATCATTACCATAGGTAGAATGTTCTTCAAGAAACCCTTTTGGTACAAGAAAAGAGGAGATACCCGATTTATAGGATGTTAAAGAACGACCGAGTCAAGTCGGACCCGAGGTATGGGACTTCATCTCAATCTCCTTTCATTGAGGCATATTTTGTTTTATAAACAACTTTATTTTATATGTTGTATAAACCCCTTTGACTTTTACATTTATTCAGAAGGAATATTTTTTATACGAATCATTTACTAAACGACAAAAAGGGAATGTTTTTTTGTCGTACGTATGCGGTGACAACGACTTCTCCGCCGCCGTGAACTTTTTTTGAGCTTAGTCTTCCTCTACAAGACATAACTTTTTTTAATGAAAAATAAATACCATGTTTTACTTTTCTTTTATTTTGGTATGGAAAATGGTTTTCATAATGTTTTTATATCAATGTGTTGTATTGAAATATTTTTATTGAAAAGTGGAAATGTTATGTTTCCTTTATTCATGATTTATGTGATACGATTATGTTATGGTTCGTGTGAATTATTATAAAGACGAGTGTTTCAGTGATAATCTAATGGTGGGTGAGCCCGATAGAGCTCTCCAATGCATTGGGTAACACGAAGGGGTTAAACGTTAAGGTTTCTCCGAATAGATTTAGGGAATATACTGTGATGGGTATTCCAAAGGTAACCATGAGGGTTACTCCCTATGTAAGAATTTTATGAATTCATAAAGATACCTTTATGACTTATGATTTCTATGATTTATTCATGATTTTTTGAGGAATGTTAAAATGCTTATGTTTTATGAGTAAAATATGATTTCATTCATGGAATAATGTTTTCATTTAGTATTTTTATATCCCTTACTAAGCTTTTTATGCTCATCCGACGTTTTTGAAATGTTTTTCACAGGTCAAGGGAATGGTACATAATGTGATGATAGTTTCAAGTAAGTGTCAAGAAAGAATCAAAGTTTTATTTTAAATATGATTTTGTTGATGGGAAAAATGAGTACTATCTTTATGTAACCACTTTGTTTAACTGTGGAATGTAATGCATGATTTATGATCGAATTCTATAAAACTCTAAACCTGAAAAGATATTCAACGTGTATTGTTGAAGTAACTCATGATTAAGTAATTTTTATGGTTGGGGACCTATAGTTGGTATCAATGGCCAGTTTAGATAACTTTAGGAGTTATAATTCTATTAAATTATTATCCAATTTTTTTTGTTATGGTCAAATTGAAATGATATAGCATTTGAAGATTACCATGTTGCTTCATCTATGACATGTTTGTTCAGAATGGTTTTCCGCAGAGGAAATAGGGAAGCAGTGCGAGGAAGACATACAGAAGGAAATGACCTTCCGAATCAGCATCCTGAGATGGTCATAATTGGAAATGAACAGTTTGTTGCAGTAATGGAGCAGTTGAATCAAGCGATAAATGGTGGTGGTATCCATGCACAAGATCAGCTAGATCAACCATAGAAGAACATGTTAGTTGTGGAACATTTCACGAGGAAACATCCCACATAATTCAGAGGATCATCTAACCCCCTTCTAGATGAAGGGTGGATTAAAGAACTGGATAAGATTTTTGATTGCATGGGGTGTTCAGAGAATCAAATGGTGAGTCTTTCACTTTACCGTTTGGAGTTTGAAACAGATCAGTGGTGGTCAATGGTTAAAAATATCAGGGATGATGATGAGATTGATGCTCTCGACAGGGATGATTTCAAAGGTATGTTTTTTTGCGAAGTATTTTCCTAAGGCTGTTCGACTTAGGATGGAAAAAAATTCTTGTAATTGTGGCAAGAGGACGACTCAATGGCTGCTTATGAAGAGAGGTTCACTCGATTGGCAAGGTATGCTCCAAATTTTTTTCAGAGACCTTGATAGTAAAATCAATCGTTTTTACATAGGAATAAAGCCAAAATATCGAAGGGAATTGGATTCTCATGAGTTCAAAACTTATGAAAAGATTTTTCATTGTGTTGAGAATGTGTAAATGGAGTTTTCCAATGATCAAGTGTTCTATAACTTCCAATAGAATAATAGAATGAGGTGGCAGGAGAAAGGGAAGAATTCTTCAAAATGGTATGATGGTAAGAAAACTAGGTTTCATGTTTGTGATAAATGTGGTAAAAGGCATGATGGGGAATGTCTTCTGAATTTTGGAAAGTGCTACCGATGTGGTAAGATGGGACATATGTCTCATGATTTCACTGAAAAATATCAGGGTGATGGTAAGACCCAATTTTATTTATAGTTAGTGAAATGTTTTAAGTGCAATGAGATGGGTCACTATGAAAACGAGTGTCCAAAAAAGAGATCGAGTGATGGGAAGCAGTTAGACTACAAGCAGAAAGGGGTTGTGAAATCCTTTTCAACTACTTCAGCAGATTTTGGGCCATCAAATGAAGTGGTATCAGGTACTTTTTTTGTTTTGTAAGATTATGCCAGTGTTTTGTTTGATTTAGTGTCTACACATTCTTTCATCTCTGAAAACTTTTCTAATAAAATGGGAATTCTATCTCAAGAAATTACTCCTAAAATGTGGTAAAAACACCTGGGGGAAATGTTGAGGAAAAAAGAATTTATAAGAATCTTCCTATCCTTATCCATGGAAAGATCCTATTTGAAAACATTATTGTTTTACCTCTAGTAGAGTTTGATGTTATCCTCGGTATTGATTGGCTCTCAATTTACCATGCTAAGATGGACTATCGAGCTAAAGAAGTTTCTTTCCAGAAAGACTTTGCGTTTGTGTACAAGAATGAATCCTTACTGTTGATAACATATCAAGAGGCCGAGAAACTTGTAAAAGATGGAAATTAATGTTACCTTCCACATATTGTTGAAAATAAGGGAACTGTTCAGATTAATAATGTTGCAGTGGTAAATGAGTATCCTGATGTTTTTCTTGATGAGTTGCCTGGAATAATACCATATCATGAAGTTGAGTTTACTATTGACTTAGTTCCTGATTCTAATCCAATTTTAAAACCCCCTTATCGAATAGCTCAAATTTAACTTTTAGAGTTGAAGGAGCAATTTCATGATTTATTAGAGAAAGGTTTCATTCGACATAGCACATCTCCATGGGGTGCTCCTATTATATTTGTTAAAAAAAGATGATTAAATGAGAATTTTCATTGATTATAGAGCCTTGAATAACATCACTGTTAAGAACAAATATCATTTGCCTCATATCGATGATTTATTTTATCAGCTCCAGGGAGCTCAGTATTTTTCAAAGAATGACCTGATATTGGGGTTCCATCAGTTGAATGTAACGGAAGAAGATATTCTAAAGACTACGTTTTGTAAAAGATATGGCCATTATAAATTTTTAGTTATGCCTTTTGGGATAACCAATGCACCTGCTGTATTCATTGACCTTATGAATAGAATTTTCCATGAGTTCTTGGATAAGTTTGTGGTTGTTTTCATTAATAATATTTTGGTGGTTTATAAAAGTAAAGAGGATCATGAAAGACATTTAGGGGTTACTTTGAAAACCTTAAAAGAAAATAAATTGTATGGGAATGTCAGCAAGTGTGCGTTTTGGTTGCAACAAATTTCTTTCCTTGGTCACGTAGTTTCTAAATATGAGATAACTGTTGATCCTACAAAAACAATGGTTGTGGAAGAATGTCCAAGACCCACAAATGTAACCGAGATTCGTAGTTTTCATGGTTTGTCAGGATATTACCAAAGGTTCATTAGAAATTTCTAACGGTTATATAGTCCAATTACTAATCTTACACGGAAGGGTGTTATGTTTATCTGGACAAAAGAATGTGATGATTGTTTTCAGGAATTGAAAAGAATATTGGTGAATGCTCCAATTTTGGAACTACCTTCTAGGAATGAGGAGTTTTCTATCTACAGTGATGCTTCATTGAAAGGACTAGGTTGCGTCCTAATGCAGAATGATTAGTTAATTGATTATGCTTCACGTCAGGTGAAAACTCATGAGTTAAATTACAGTACACATGATTTGGAATTAGCTGCTGTTGTTTTCGCTTTAAAATTATAGAGGCATCATTTGTATGGAGTAAATTTTGAAATATATACCGATCAGAAAATATTAAAGTATATATTCAATCGGAAATAATTGATCATGAGATAGAAGAGATGGCTACAATTAATCAAGTATTATGATTGTACAATTAATTACCATTTGTGAAAAGAAAATAATGTGGCCAATTCTTTGAGTCGAAAAAGTAATGCTTCATTAACAATGTTACGTTTGGGATGTGATTATTTAGAAAAGGATTTGATGAATAGTAGCATAGAAGTTGTTGGTGCAGGATGTAATTCTGTTTTGTTTCAGGTATCAGTGAAATCTTCTCTATCAGACTGAATTAAGAAAGCACAGAAGCAAGACAGCGAGTTGAAAAAAAAGGTAGAGCTGGTTCAGAAGGGTAAGTTTCCTGAATTCAACATTGATAATGATTTTGTTTTGAGAATTGGGAAGAGATTGTGTGTGCCTTGTGATTCACAGTTGAAAAGATAGTTGTTATGTGAAGCTCATAGTTCTATTTTTTCAGTTCATCCAGGCATTACTAAGATGTATAGATATCATCAAGAGTTTACTGGTGGGACGGAATGAAAAGGGATATTGCTGATTTTATTGTGAAGTGTTTGACTTGTCAACAAGTAAAAGCTGAGCGACAATTACCAAAAGGGATGCTTCAACCATTACAAGATCCAGAGTGGAAATGGGAGGATATATCGATGGACTTCATTGTGGGATTGCCGAAGACACCTCGAGGTAATAATTAAATGTGGGTTATAGTTGATTGCTTGACTAAATCTTCTCATTTCCTTTCTATACGAGATACTTTTTCCATAGATCAACTTTCCCATTTGTATCATAAATTGATAGTTAGGTTACATGGAGTTCCTCTCTCCATTATATCTGACCATGATCCCAGGTTCACTTCTAACTTCTGGAAAGTCCTTCAGAAGTTGTTGGGTACTAAATTAAATTTTAGTACAGCTTTTCATCCGCAATCAGATGGGTATTCAGAACGAACAATTCGTTCTTTGTGGGATATGCTTTGTGCCTTTTCGATGAATTATGAAGGAATTTGGGACCAAAATAATTCATTGGATGAGTTTTATTGTAATAACAGTTTTAATTCCAGTATACATATGGTACCATTTGCGGCATTATATGGGATGCAGTGTCGAACTCCAACTTTTTGGGATGAAGTAGGTGAAATGAAGTTTATTGTACTAGAATTGGTAGAAGAGTTGGCAGAAAATGATCAGCTGATAGAGAAACACATGAGAACAACTCAGAGTAGGACGAAGCGTTATGCGGACAATAGGAGGAAGGATCTCTCTTTTGAGGTAGGTGGTCATGTTTTTCTCAAAGTTTCCCCATGGAAAAGTGTGATATGATTTGGTAAGAAAGGAAATCTGAGTCCAAGGTTCATTGGACCATATGAAATTATTGAGATGGTTGGATCAACTGCATACTGAGTGGTTTTACCCCTAAGTTTATCTCAGGTACACAATTTTTTTCATGTTTCAATGTTAATGAACTACATGCCAGATCCATCTCATGTTTTGAGTCCAGAGGTAGTTTAGCTGGAAGAGAATCTATATTATGAAGAACAACCGGTCCATATTCTTGACCATAGGGAGAAAGTGATGCAGAATAAGGTGATTCATCAACTAAAGGTTTTGTGGAAAACCCACATGAGTGAAGAGGCAACATGGGAATCTGAAAATTCAACGATGGATAAATACCCCAACTTATTTGATATATAAATAAATTACAGGGATGCAATTTCCTAAAGGGGGGACAGATGTGACATCCCATGTAATTAATGAATAATCGATATTACTATCTATGTCTATAGAGATGGCAGCTCTCGAGGGTTCCGCGGGTGAAAATCCTAAACCAGATGAGGAGGCTAAAAAATCGAGGGAGAATGAGACTGAAATTCCTGCTGATCAACATCGTATTGGGCACATGGATTTTTTAGTCTCTGTGCGAAACTTAATGATGTGAAATCGGACTCTAAGTATGCCTCTATTCATGGGAGGAGCATTGCGGATGTGGCCAAAAAGACTGGAGGTTTTTCATTCATGGATTGTGATTTGGGTAGCTCTGGAAGATTTATAGGAAAGGGTCGGATTTCCCATGTATCGTCTAATCATGCCGCTGTTGAAGAAAGGGGTAAATTGTGTAAGTTCTCCATCATCGCCCGTGTGGTGATTCCAAAAGGTGTGAGGCCATGGAAATTTCTGGAGCTTACCGTCAGATTGGCGGAAATCTGGGGCATTAGTGATTTGATGATGACAGCAATGGGGCGTGGCTTTTATCATATCGTCTTCCCATCTGATGAATGAAAGAGATGCGCATGGAATCTGCGGTCAGTCCCTTTGCATCCTGGGTTCCTCAGAATTCATGAATGGGACAATAATTTTGATCCAAACACGATCAAGAACACATTTGCGCAGTTTTGGATTCACATTCACAAACTAAGTTGGCTGTATTGGAATCCCCAAATTTTGTGGGATATTGCATCTTTTGTAGGGAATCCTATTAGACTTGATAAGAAAACTAATAACCCTAATTTTGGACATTATGCTCAAATTTTAGTGGAGGTGGATATGTCAAGTACACTTGTGGAAGAGGTTGTCTTCACCACGAGATATGATAGCATTAATCTGAAGATAGGATATGAAAGGAAACCAAAGTTCTGTCTCAATTTTCATATCATTGTCCATAATCTTTCGGAATGTAAGAGGAATAAGGTGTGTTATGTTTGTCATATCCGTGGGCATGTTGCGGATACTTTTCGAAAGAAGATGACTGGACAGGGAGGTCTCAATTTAGATGATGGGAACAAAGTGCGGGATGAGAAAAATGATGCGGAGGTTTAGTGTAAAACTGTGGCGAATGCTGTTGATACTATGCTTATTGATGTTTGTGGGGTAATAACAGAGAAAACCCCTTAGGATCCTTCTGTTGTGACGAATGATGAAAATGGAGTAGGTGGTAAGGATGCAATGAGACTGTTGGATAACACAGACTCTCAGGAAAAGCAGGATACTGATAATGGGGAAAATGTTATTGAAACTCACCTTGTTGATTTCCATGCCGTTACAGGTGAGGTGTCACATGAACAGTGGACCCTTGAGATTGTGGATCCTATTATTCAAAAGATGCTTGAATCTTTATCTCATGAGCCCTCTTTGGAACAGGATCAGCCAGGACTGAATATTGAGGGAAATTTAGATGAGTTTTCCCAGATACCAGATTCGAAGTTAGCTAAAAGGAAGATCCCTTCTACATTATGTATGCCTATCAGTTCTGAGAATAGGTTTACCCCTCTTTCTGATGATGATAGTGAGTCTTCAATGCATGAAGATTCTCCCGGTAAATCAATGGATATTACAAAATCTATTTCTAATGAATGTCTAGATGAAAGTTATGTTGGACCCTGCACAAGGCAGCAGTCTTTAAATCAATGAAGATACTTTTTTGGAATTTCCATGGTCTTGGGAACTCTCCCACAGTCAGAGCCCTGAAGCACTTGATCATGACCAACAATCCCATGTTACTGGGGATTGTTGAGCCTAGAATGAACTTCTCACGATCGATAGCATTTAATTGGAATTCTATTGGGTATTCACTGGTTGCTTGCAATCAGGTCCAAGATGGGAATGAATCCTTATGGGTCCTTAAACACCACAACATAATCGTTGACTCTTATAAGATTGACGAGCAAGATGTTACATTATCTTGTTTTCATCAGTCTAATGACCTTTGTGTTACTTTTTTTATGCTTTCAACCAGTATATCAGAAGGAGAGCTATTTGGAATCACTTACTCTCAATTTCTGGGAATATGACCAAGAGATGGATTCTGCTTGGTGATTTCAACACAATTTCAATGCCAGAGGAAAAGACTGGAAGCAATTTTTGATGGGCCTTAGCCAAGGACATTCTTTACTGTATTGATCAATGCCATCTGAGTGAGCTTCCTATTTTATGTGCTGACTTCACCTAGAGTAGATATACTATCAATGGGAGGCAGTCTAGCAAGCTGGAACGTTTCCTAGAATAGATGAATGATAGAAGTGATACAATGGAGGCGTCTGGACTAACTCTTCCAAGGCTGCATTCAGATAATAATCCAATCATGGTTGAGTTATGTTTTAGTACTGTAAGGTCAGTTCCACTACCCTTTAAATTTAATAATCCATGGTTAGTTGTTCAAGGATGCAGGAAAAATATTTTGGAAGCCTGGGGATTTGATGTCACTGGGTGCTCTTCACACATTTTGATTTCTAAACTGAAAATTGTCAAGGCCAGAATCAAAGTTTGGAGCAAATAATCTTTTCCAGCATTCTCAATGACATCAAAGGGGCAGATGCTATGCTATTAGACTGCCAGAAAAGGAATGTACAATAGGATTCCCCATCTCAGGAGGAGATACAAGCTACCTCCATTCTAGATTGCCTCTTGTCCCTTAAAGAAAATCTGGACCGGAATCAGTTGATTATAAAATGGATGAGGAATGGGGAATGAAACACAAGATCATTCAATTTCTTGCATAAGGATAAAAGGATTAAGAAAAATATTAAGGCTCTTATGATTGATGGTAAGTTACTCACTTCTGAAAATGAGATTGTTAATGCTGTGACTGGTCACTTTGAGAAGCTCTACTCTGATTCTGGTGTGAACAACTCAAGTAGGATTGTCACATGTATTGAATCAACTCTCGATGAAACTCAAAACAAAAGACTCATTGATATCCCATCCTATAAAGAGATTCAACATGATTTATTATCCTTGAATGTGGATAGTGTCTCTGGTCTGGATGGCTTCACTAATAAATTCTTTAGGTTTTATTGGGATATCATCCATGTTGAGGTTATTAATGCTGTCAGGGAATTTGTTGAACATTCTTTTATGCCTCTTGGTATGAACACCAATTTTAATTCCTTGATTCCAAAGAAATATAATGCTTTAGATGTAAAGGATTTTAGGCATGTCGCTATTGGTAATTCTATTCCCAAAGTTATTAGCAAGATTGTTGCTCTTTGCTTAGGTGATGTTGCTAGGGATCTCATCTCTGCTAATCAGTATGCCTTTTTACCTGGAAGAAATGTTCAGAACTGTCTATTTGCTACATCCAAATTCATTAACATCATGAAGGGTAAGACTCAGAATGGGAATATGGCCTTGAAAGTTGACATTTCTAAGGCCTTTGACACTATACAATGGGACTTCATTTTCACCATTCTCAGAATGCATGGCTTC
Source organism: Viscum album (assembly GCA_963277665.1). Taxonomy (NCBI): domain Eukaryota; kingdom Viridiplantae; phylum Streptophyta; class Magnoliopsida; order Santalales; family Viscaceae; genus Viscum; species Viscum album. The sequence continues at coordinate 72,216,262 of OY728151.1, read as the reverse complement.
TCAAATAGGTTTATTGAGCTGATCTCTTATATCCTACGAAGTGATCGTCTCTCTATTATTGTTAATGGTTTACCCAGGGGGTTTCTTTCAGTGCTCAAGGGGGGTAAGGCAAGGTGATCCTTTATTTGGGATTCTGTTTTCTCTGGCTGAAGACTGCCTCAGTATATGTCTTAATGATCTCGTCAATACAGGTCTTTATCAAAGAATGAAAGCTGGCAGGAACCTCTTTGTGCCCTCACACTTGTTGTATGCTGATGACATCCTTCTGTTTTGTAAGGATAATAGGGGAACTATATCCAGCATCATGAGAATTTTCTCACATTATGAAGAGGTTGCAGGGCAGGCAATCAGTTGGAGTAAATCCTTTGTTGTGTTTGGGGAAGGAGTCTAAATTGTGAAACAAACCAGGATCTCAAGTAAGCTACATGTTAAGAGAGAAGATTTTCCCTTTGATTACCTGGGGATACCTCTGTTTTGGGGATGAGTGAAACAGGTTCATCTGGAAGGCATTTCCTTAAAAATCAGTAATCAGTTGGCTAGTTGGAAGGGAAAAAATATGTCTCAGGCTGGTAGAATATGTCTTGTAAATTCAGTTATCACTTCTATGTTTTTTTATTCTTTCTCTATCTATAGATGGACAAGAGGCCTTCTCAAAGAGTTGAGTAGTTTGGTTTAGAATTTCATTTGGACTGGTTCAACATAGAAAAGGAAATTGGTTACTATCTCCTGGAAAGAATGTATTATACCAGTTCAAATGGGCAGAATGGGAGTTAGGATATTAAATTATTCAATGACTCCTTGCTGAAAAACATCACATGGAGGCTTATTGCCAAGCCTAATTTATCATTGGAATTCCTTGTTGGTAGGTTTTTTGACAGATTAAAAAACAAGAAGTGTGAGTACCTTAAGTCCTCAGTTTGGTCTTCGGTTAGAATCACATTCTCCAAGATCATGACCCAATCTATATGGCTGGTCTTCCCTACTTCACATATGTATTTATCATCCAATTCATGGCTGTGCTCCCCAATCAGGGACTCTATCACTATTCCATCATCAATGAAGAATCTTTCCATCTCTGATCTTCATGGGAACTCTGATGTTTCTGCATCTATTCAAGCTGCTCTTTATGATGAGATTTGAAATTATGATTATGTTGAATCTGATGTTTTAATGTGGAAGACATATTTGAATCGATACTTCTCTAGCAGGGAATGTTATAAGCTCTTGTGTGATCCCTATTCTAGATTTCCTTCATGGGTGGTGGCTGTCCACAAGCCCTATATCCTACCTAATGATGCCTCACTCATCTGGATGATTTGGAAAAAAGGGTTACCATTCATGATACTCTACAGCGAGTAGGTATTATCACTGTTCCCGTTTGTTTCCTCTGTTTGAAGGCAGATGAATCCGCCATGCACTTTTTTATTCACTTTGATTTTTCCATGAGGTTATGGAGTTATCTGCAAGATTTTTTTCATTTCTTCCTTGACTTTTTATCTATTCCTTCCCTCTCCTGCTCGGTCCTACAATCTTCCTTTAGTGTCCAGCTTAATGCCTTGCCGCTTGCTGCTACTGTTTCAATTATTTCATACATATGGTAGTCTCGTAATAGACTGATCTTCAATAGTGTCAAATCTAGCCATCGCGAAGGGATCATGATGATTCATAGAGGCATTTAACTGGCCTCGGTGAATCAAACAAGCTCCATGCATAATGAAATTTCTGAGTTTCTAATCCTGAGATCTCTTGGTGTTAGTGGTAGGGAACGGAAACCATGTATGCTGATGTATATTCGATGGATTCCCCCTATTTTTAGCTGGTTAATGGTGAATGTTGATGGGGCAGCCTTAGGTTCACCAGGCCCTGCTGGGTGTGTTGGGGTGTTCAGAACCCATTGGGGTTTGGTCAAGGGTTTCTTTTTCCATTATATTGGATATGCACATGCAATTAAGGCTGAACTATGGGCCATGATTAATGCTATCAGGTACACTGTTCATTATGGATGGCACAAGTTATGGAAGGAGTCATATTCTCTTGTTGCTTTCCAGATTTTGAAGGACCTTTCCCGGAATGTACCATGTAGGATGATGTCTTCCTGGACCTCTAGTCTGAAGCTGGCTCAAAGATTGCTCCTTGATGACTCTCATGTCTACCGTGAAGAAAACCAGGTTTCTGATGACCTATCCAAAAGGGTTGTTATGGAGGTTTCTTCTAGTTGGTCTTTCGTTCTTCCCAACTATTGTGATAGTTTGGTTAGGGATGATTGTAATGGTGTGTTGCGCACCAGGGTTTGTAAGGCGCCCCTCTTTTGAGCTTTTTGTACTATTTACTTTTTTTATTTAATATTTTTGGGAGCAGGTGTAAGCCTAGCTCTTGGACCTTTTGTCTATTATCATTTTCTATTCATTAATTAGATAGTGTTTTAAGGGCAAAAAACGAGAATAAATCCAATTTTACGCATGGAATACACTAATATTTTTAACAGATTGTTTTACTGCCTTTTGATGGAAAACCATTTTTAAGTCAATAATTTGACAATTTTATAATCTCTATTTGTCAAAATAAACATATTATTTATGTTTGGGATATTGAAATTTACTTTGGATAAATTTTTGGTATTTTTCTAACAATGTTCATTTTTTAATGAATAGTGAAAAATAATGCATTTTACATCAAAACTGCATTTTCATCTAATTTAATTATATAGTTACATTATATTTTTAATTGTTTTTAAAGATTAAATAGATTATATTTTTACTATTTAAACCAATGGTGGTCATTGGGATTAATTTCACTTTGGAATTCGGCATAAACATGTGCCAAAACTTTTCATAGATATTGTTTCTAAAAAACCCGGTATTTGTTTTGACAACGGGAATTATTTTTAAATTAATTAATGCAATTTTTGTATTTGTAATTTTGTAAAATTTATTACATATTTGGAATCATAAGTTCCATATTATGTAATCATGATTTTTTTTGTTTTTGGACATTATGAACAGTAACGACGGTAATTATCTTTAATTATCTTGAATTAATTAGAAATCGGGTAGTTAAGGATAATAAAATAATAACATAATAATAACAAATGACCCTAAAATGTGTCCTAATGTGACTGGTTGTGTCATGTCCGACCATGTGATGCCTTGTTCCAAACATGGGGACCCCATGGATTCACTATTGTGTGATAATGACTTTTTATCTTTTTATTTTTAATGATAGTTAAATATAAGAAAGAATGTATCACCAGAGTAATAAATTTTTAATTTTGTCTAAATAAATTATATATTGAACTATAAATAGTCATTGGAAAGATAAAAATATTTCCTACAACATAGTAGTTTTTTTATAATTTTTAGACATTATATATGTTAACTTATTTATGACATCATGATGACGCAGCGATTACCTCATTAATGAACGATTTTAGAAAATTAAAATATAATGTAAAATCTAGGACTTAAAATTGTCAAATAACTATTCGATGAGTATATATAGAACCCTTATCACTTTATCCTCAAAATATATCAATGTGGGACCGTTTAAATCTGAAACACATTTCAATATAATGTAACATTTTATAACATTCCAAGAGTGCCCCTCCTCTCCTCTTATAAAAGGCCCCTAGCTCTACCTCTTTACACACACTTCTCAAGCCATTTTCTTGGAAAATATCTCCTCATTTTATCTCTCCACATCCCTCCCTTCATCCTATAGACCTTCCCTTAGGCATAGTGATATTCAAGAAACCCTTTTGGTACATACCAAGAGGGGTTACCCAATTTAAAGGACATTAAAGAACGATCGAGTCAAGTCGGACCCGAGGTATGGGACGTCGTCTCAATATCCTTTCATTGAGGAATATTTTGTTTTATACACAAAATTATTTTATATGGTGTATAATTCCCTTTTAATTCTATGTTTAATCAAAATGAATCATTTTTATATGAAGCGTTTACAAAATGACAAAATGGGAATGTTTTTTTTGTACGTATGCGGGGACAACGACTTCTCCGCCGCCGTGACCATTATTTGAGTTCCGGCTTCCTCTACAAGCCACACATTTTTTTAATGAAAATTAAATACCATGTTTTAATTTTATATTATTTTGGTATGGAAATGGTTTTCATAATGTTTTAATATCAATGTGTTGTATTGATATCTTGTGATTGGAAAATAGAAATGTTATGTTTACTTTATACTTGTTTTATGTGATACGATTATGTTATGGTTATTTGGAATTGTTATGAAGATGGGTGGTTCTGTGATAAACAATGGGCAAGTGAGCCCAATATAGCTCTCCAATGCATTGGGTAATTCAAAGGGGATAAACATTAAGGTTTCTCTGAAGAGATTTAGGGAATATACTATGATGGGTATTCCAAACGTAACCGTGAGTGTTACTCCCTACGTAAGATTTTTATGAATCCCTAAAGTTATCTTTATGTCTTATGATTTCTATGATTTGTTCATTATTTGATGAGTAATTTTAAAATTCTTATGTTTTATGAGTAATGTATGATTTCATAAATCGACTAATGTTTTCATTTCATACTTTGATATCCCTTACTGAGCTTTTTTATGCTCATCCCTTGTTTTTGAAATGTTTTTCACAGGTCAAGGGAAAGGTATATGATGTGATGACAATGTGAAGGATGTGTCAAGAAATAATCCATGTTTTATTTTAAATATGTTTCCATTGAAGGGAAAAATGAGTACTATATTTTATGTAACCACATTGTATAAATGTGCAATGTAATGCATTATTTATGATTTAATTCTCTAAAACTCTAAACCTGAAAATATCCTCAACGTGTATTCTTGAAGTAACTCAAGATTATGTAATTTTTATGGTTGGGGCACTATAATTCTGATGTAAAATTGGAAGACAGATTTTGTGTTAATAAGTTCCAAAAATTAACTCAATAATGGAAGAGAATATACTTGATTGATGAAGAAAATATAATCATTTAAAAGTATTTTTCATCATAAATTTCATAAAGTATAATTTTCAATCACCCTTTTGTGTTCTCATAAATAGACATAATATCATTTTTACATGTAGCTAAAAATGTTTTATTGTTAAATTTTAGGATTAATGATATAAATCAAATATACTATAAGATAACATGGTAACATGTGAAAAGGATAAATGATTATAAGTTTATTTGAATGATGTTTTTTTAAAATAATATTAAAATATTCGGAGAATCTTCTATAATAATTCATGGTTGGTATATAAATTCAATGTTCAAATCAAAATAATATATTTCAATGATAAATTGACACCTATCGTTATACATTTTATTATTCCAATATTCATAGGTATTTTGTTCCTAGTGGTTTCAGATATACAAATAGATTTTATTTTGAAATTTTTATGTAATTTTTTTAATTAAGATGATTATATAATTCTACTAATGGAAATTCAAATTTGTGATTATAAATGAAATTTATTAAAAAAAATTAATTATTTATATATGATTAATTATGTTACATAATAATTACTTACTCATTTTGATTCTTACTTGAATATGTTAAAACTTATTAGTGGTAGTGTTGTTGACAATCACTATATGATGTATTTTATGGAAATGTTGTTTTTGTTATTTTTTGTGTGGATATAATTGTTTATTGTATCAAAATTGAATCAATGACTAAATTTAAAAATTAATATGTTCAATGTATGATATGTCAAAAATTGTTGAACTCACTTATTTTTATGGTCAATAAGAAAATCAAAAGAATAATTACACATTTATCTCAGAATAAAAAATAAGAAAAAGTGTTTTCCTAAACGATTTTTTTGATTATTGAAATATATTTTTATTGAAATTACTATTGGGTATAATATCATATATCATGATTATAGAATGAATCTTGATTATATATTGTATAGAAAATTAGAATCTTATTTTACTTTAAATTTATGTTGATTCATATCATATGAAATGGTTTTCCATGATGTTTTACTGAATTCTATATTAATAAATATATGATTTGTTAAAAATAATTTATGTATATTTGTGGTATCCTTTATTTTTGACTTGAAATTTCAGTTAAGAAATGAAAATAAATATTTAGGTTTGAATTTCGAATGAGATGTTGTGGATAAGAAATCCAAAAGTATAGGTACAGAAACCCAATATTAATATAATATAAATAATAAATTCATCTCAATATTTAAATAATGAATCTTAATAATTTTCTCATAACCTAGATACAAACTATTTTAGTTTCATAGAGATTATCTATATAAACACAATTTTTAACAATAACAGAAAATTTTTATACTCAACGGTTATCTTCAAGAATATTTCAAGACATCTCACATTATATAATAATATTCTTGACATATAGATTGGAAACATAGAAAAGGGGTAATCTCATAGCCCATAAACATAAATGAATATTTAAAACAATTAAATCTTAAGATTTATGTAGAATTATAGGGTTATATAAAGATCCATACAATAGCTAAAAAGACTATGAATGATAAGCTTAAAATGTTATTGAGTTATATAGGATCTTAAAATGATCTTTAATGAATTATAAAATATATGAAATGTCTCAAAATAAAAATCATTAATCATAAAATATTTTATCATTATATAAAAATTTAGAATACTTTCAAAATATCAAATTATAAAAAAATTGATGATTCATTAAAATAAAATGAATCTTTTGAAATTGGAATAACATGATAAATAACATTGTGATGTGTAATAACTTGAATAATATGATGAACTCTATTATCATACCCATTATACTCACAACATTGTGAACCCACACATTAGGTACACACCTAAAAATAAATTATCATTCAAACAATTTTATAAACTAACACATTTATTCCATTCCAGATTACCCCATTAGTTATATACATATTCAAATGAATTGTATGGTGATATAAGCTTCCACTCAATATCCTCCAAATTTATGTGGGTTAGCTAAAATAAATCATCAACAAAAATAAAATAAACAATATAAAAATATTGGGTTTATTAAGAATAAAAAATAACATGATCATTCAGAACCATAGGATATCAAAATCTAATTTCAGATATAGATATAATAGATATATATATATATATATGATATAAACATTACTTTATGGTAGTAAATAATGAAGGAAAATTGGAGGGAAAATACAAAATCCTTTATAAAACCATTATAATAATTTTAATAAAAGTTAATGTGTAAAATGAATTTAAAAAAATTTTAGAATGCAAGGATAAAATTTTGTGAAAACAATATTATAATTTGTTATAAATAAATTATATTCGAAAATATATATGTTTTAAAATTGATATGTGAAAATTCATTCATTGAAATATTTTTAAACAAATCTATAATAATTATGTCATGAATATAAATAATTATTTTAAAATGGGGATGTGAAAATAATATAATAATTTAAAATATTAAAATATATAAGTTAATTATAAAAATATCATAAAAAGACATAAATAATTTAAATATAATATTTTTGGATGATATAACCTGTTATGTTCAATGTATAATTTTGTTTTAATTTTTTTAAATAAACATATTGTAAAACAACATCATTAGAAATCGTGAAGATATTATTTTAAAATAAATGTATATAGGTGAATAAACCGATCATTTGAGATAAAAATAATTATTTTATTCCACTATGTAAATTAGAACATTGTTGTAATGATTAAAATTATCATTTACTAAAAATCCATTAAATGATATAAGAAATATTCATAATTTTTTTTTATTTTTATTAAAGAATGTAATCATCATTGAATAATAAATTAGTGTGGATAATTATTTAAGTATAATGTGATTTTTATGTACATTTTAAAATCTTCAATGGATATATAATTTCAATCATGTAGTATTATAATCAAATAGGATTGACTATAACCCAACAAAGGGATTTGAGTCAAAATGACCCCATAAAGCCTTTGTAAAATATGAATCAAAACCAACTTAGAGATCTAATAAAAAGATGAAAATTGAATATCATGATTTATAATATAATATTTATGAAAATTTTAATTATGGAAATATATAAAATATTGAAAAGGGTAAATGGTGTAAATATTGGACATATGTCAAACGATCCATGTTTGAGATAAATAAACAATTACATTTTACCTCCCTTGTCCGATGCACATTAACCTTATTTAAAAAAATTACTATCATAAAACAATATTTCATAATAATACAAAAAATTAAAAATATTCCTAATTTTCACTCACAATCAATATAAATATGTATATTTACTTTTTTTGAAATTTTTTTGCATCAGGTGTTTAATGTTGTGATAATATATAAAAGATTTATAGGTGTATTATATGTATCAATTCCTCCCAAATTATTAATAATTAAAATTTTATTAAAATTTATAATTTTTTTGACATATAATGATTTATTAAAATTTTATTTTACTTTCATTAGTAAACTATTTTAACACTTACAAGATAAAATCACCAAAGATCAATGTTTTTGGAGATTTTCTACCTACAAAGGGCGTTTCCATAATTAATGAGTATAATGATAATATATAATATCTGAAAAGAAATTTACATATATATTTATATAATATTATTACATATATTACATTTTCAACATCATCAATTACATACTTTCATAGCATTTTTTAATTAAATCATAAAATAAATTCATAGCTGAATAAACTATGATTATCGATGATTATGAAGTGATTTATTTACAATTGCATTACATAAAAGTCATAGTGATATAATTTATTGGTTTTTAATAAGATATTTATTAATATGAAAGAATATTTAACATGATCTAATGGGTATTAAAATATTAAGAAATTTGAATTTATTATTTTCACTAATTGATGTTTGTTTTTATATGTTTGAGTTTACGCTATTCATTTTATTATCATAACATTAATATGCTATAAAAATAATTATACCAACATATTAACGGTGTTTGAAAAACATATTTATCCTTAAAAAAACTATTGTGACATGACATATAATCTGGTGGTTAAATGAGAAATAGATATTGATCCTTCCATGGAGGCAGTATTCCCAATATATTCATGGTGGATGATTTCATTATACAGAAAATGGTGAAAAATATTGTTTATAATTAAGTATAATAAAAAATAATTAAAATAAAAAATATTCAAGATACAATCTATTATAATCATTCTTTTATAGTGAATAAATGAAATGAATTTTTTTTTGCATCATTGAGGTGGTTGTCGGCAAAACACATGAATCACATTTTCTTTTTCCCTAATAAAAATTTGTAGATTGGTTAACAAATTTAATCTATATATAATGATAAATATATATAGTAATTATAATAATCTTATAATTGTGATATGTAAATAGTAATTTTTGAGAATATGGAAAGCATATAAAGTAAGAGATAAGAGTATGAGATGATTGGAAATTATTCGTCACATCTTGTATTATCTTCTTTCTAATGGGGGTAAAACCATTTATATGTAGTCTTATGAGAATAATTAAAACTCCCTAAGGATTATTATAGTTTTAAGAGAGTATTCTGTCATTTATTTCTGAATATCATTAGTTTTTGTTTGATGGAAAATGAGGAGAGGAGGTCCCCCTTTAAAAGTGAAAAGGTGTTTCATTTTTTTAAATACCAAATACACGTCAATAATGGGGAAACAATAAAAAAACCAATTTTTCATAATGAATAAAAGTAATGTATTTGATGGTATATTATGTCATTAAATAAATCCTTTATTATATAATTTATTATTATGAAAAATTTTATTCCCTCTTACCACTACGGCTACTCAATTTTATCATTTTAGTTTTCACTATGATATATAAGATTAACAATTTTAACATTTACTTTATTCTTTAAATTAAAATGAATGATTATAGATAATTTGGACCCACTTATTATAAATATGATAAAATTTATTAAATAAAAATAATATTATTTGAAAAACTAATTTTAATAAAATGCCATTTTAAACAAGAATTCATTTTTTGATAAAAAATTTATATAAAAATAAATTGATTTATGGTAACACAGTAGTCATGAAATATAATTTATAAAATGAATTGAAAATCATAATATTTATTAAAATGGTATTTGTTTATAAGTAATATAAATCACAAGTATTGATTCATTATTTAATCAATAAATAATAACAATTAGTTAAAATTGAGATTACATTAAAACACCACAAAAATTTAAAAAAATTTAAAATACGAATAAAAATTCAAATTAGTATTTTCAAAGGATTTATTAAACATAAATATATATTTTAAAATAGTAATATTTTTTTAAAAAAATAAATTTATTTATATAAGAATATAATTTTATATAATTGATTTCATCTGTAAAATCCTTATTTTCAATATTCTTCAAAAAATTAATTATACCCACCAAATCAGAAAGTTTATATTAGTCATATATTAATCTGATAAATCCAAAAAATGTGATTTCATATTTTTCAAATATATAACCAAAATAAAGATATTATATTTTTTATTTAAAACATAAAATATAGTGAAAATAATTTTTCTATCTCATTTGGTATAATATGTAATTTTTTTAATAATTAAGAAAATATTATTATGAAAATATATTTATTTATTTTCCAAAGAACACAGTTTTTGTTTTAATGTTATTCTTTATGTATAAAAAATATGAGAAACTTTTATTTCAGAAAATTGAATTTTCATGGATTATATAAATAAATGATATATCTATAAATAATATTTTATTAAATTTATATATTATCATAATTTATTAATAAATGGACTATTTTGATCACCATGTTATACTTAATAATTATATAAGGGCTTTTTGCAGCTTTAAGTGGTGGTTATTCTTTCATTGACCTTGTAAAAATCTATATGAGCATGAATACCCGTGTTATATAGTTTTTATAAAACCTAAAATTCTCAAGTTTATCTTGGATATATTCAATGGAAAACCATATTTAAGCTACATCCCCTCTTATTTAGGATATATGGCCTAAATATAGAGTAACTATACATCCGTAATCCATTTTATATTACATTATTAATTGTTTTTGTGGAAAAATTACATTTGTACTGTATAATTTAACATATAATATTAAATATGAATATAATATATTAAAATTTTATCATGTATTCATTTTTTAGTGTTTAAAATTTAATTTCATGAACCATCTATCTCCATAAACTATAATAATACCATTTATTTAAACATCCTCAAGAATGCTTCCCTATATTAAAGTGACAAACGACTAGTACTGACACTCTAATGGCGATACAACACAGAGTCCATGCCCCTTAGTTTAGAAATAAATACAATGTCATAATTCATTAACAACGTCTATGGAATATAATAATAAATTAAAATCCATAAGAAATGAATGAAAAATCACGCACCAAAATGATTCAATATACAATGATTAATACATAAAAATGAATATTGAAAAGAGAAAAATCCTCAAAGGCTGTCATTCTGACCATTTTATCCAATGTATCAACCATGTGATCCAAATATTTAATTTTCTTGAGTAATTTTACATATTATAAATAATGATACTAAAATAACAACCACGAGGTCTATAAAGGTACGAAATAGGTTCCCAAAAACTGTATCATTAAAACTCAATAGGCCCCCATAAATAGTGTATAATTCATATTCTTACTAGGATTATAATATAATATGTTTGTATGTATAATAATAAATCAGTTTAATCAAATAATAAAATTTAAACCAAGTCATGCTATGACATTCATGTATTCCGGAAAAAAATTGCTTCGGCCTACATCAGATGAATGTGCATATGGGAATGGAAATGTAGAAAGATAGAACCCATGGAAAATTAAACTGTTTGTACATGTACAATAGTATTCATGTGGGACCCAAGATGAACCCAAGGAATCCATATATAATTATGACCATTAAAGTATCTACATGTTTTATATCAATAAATTTTTATTTATCGAGGGTTATCTAATTAGTACTCAACCCTAATATAATTTTATTAGACCTATGAGACCATAAATGTCAGTCCATATCAGAATTAATGTGTCACCCAAGTAAATTTATATTAACATTTAATCATTATCCATTCCAAGGGATTTTAATTAAGGAATCTTAGTATCAATCAAGGTGTATTATAATAAATTTTATCATATAATCCTAACCCCTAGAATTTTGTATCAATAGTTTAGGAAGCTCTAATGATTATATCCCATCATGAAACCTTTCTGTTTTTCAAGTAATTCCTCTTAAGTAACATAATATTACTCATGTTGTGTTGTAATTCTATTAGGAATTGATACCATTGAATAAATTTTGTATGAGGAATCCATATAAAGCTCATTATGTATATATAATCACAATCAGCAAATGATTCCACCCACGAAACACTATTATAGGATTCTAGGTATCTATCATGATCTAATATAATCTCAACTATCATATGATCCTATTAGTGGAATTTTGAATAAGTAACCAAATAATTTCTCAGTGTGTATTCTTATAAATTGACATGGTGCCTTTAATATTTAACATACCCCTTATGAAAATACATTCCTAATTATAATTCACGCATATTTCAAATCACATGATTTATAAGAATCCAAAATCACTTGTTACATGGTCATACCATTCACTCATTATTTAATTATATTTATAGAATATAACAATACAGATTAGGAAACACACTATAAAAGGTTGTTTTCTTATGTTGGAGATGAATAATCATTATAAACAATTAATTTCACACTCCCTAAAGGTTTATTTGTTTCTCAACCTATCAAAATCTAGTGGCATCATGGGATTCATAATAATTTTAAAATAGATATAATTAATGGAATCTCATCTTTGAATCCATCCATTTATAACCATGTGTTTACTTCATAATTAATGAATTACAATGTATCAAAACTTAGAATTTTATAATTCACATCCTATTTAATCTCTTAATTTGAAAATATCAATAATCTAAGTCAATAGAAAAACACCTCATTGTTTTATTGGTATTTGGAAGTGTAATCGATCAATTACTTTTAGTAAAACCCACCCAAGTCATATCTTGGGTTGATGTCTTCAACATAAAATGATTTAATATAGTGTCTTTCAATGTATAAACTAGGTATAGATTATAATTTTAAAAAAAATTAATATTTTTTATGGAATGAAAAAAATTTTATGATGTGGCACAACAAAAACATAATATAAAAATGAAATTTTAATGTAAAATCATATATAACTCATAAATCATGCCTAGGATACATCACTCACCCAATATCAAAATTTAATTTGAGCACATATATGAGATATATGATGAATCATCAAACACCATAAAAATAGGGGAAATGATATCAAATTAATATTTCAAAAAATTAATAATATAACCCCAATTAAAGAGATTGGAAAATAATTATAATAACTATTTTTATTACCATACATTCCATAGTTCTTGAATAAGTCAAAGAATGAGATAGAAACACTATTGATGAGTAGGGGATAAGGGTGTCTTCATGGGATAGACTCCATGACAAATTTTTGGGAAAAGTGGGTGAAAATACATTAAGGGTCTACGGGGAAATAAAAACGTTTCCCCTTTTAATGATTCTCGTGTTTTGATCATATGGTTAGGATAATTTAGCACCAACCATGTTCTGTTATTGTATAATGGGACACCCTCTCACATGGATAACGGATGGTTTGATAATCATTTCCATGCCATGTGATTCTATATGTATTTTTATATAGAATAAATGTGTGTTCATGTGTTCTTGGGTTAGTTGTTCAAAAAAACTATGAAACCAGCAGTAGGGTTGCACAGTTTGGGTGAAGGGTTTACACTGACATTGTGAAAACCACGTGCCTCTCCTTTTATTCACACAGGTCATGGATTCAGAGAAATATTAAAACAAAACTCAACCTAAAACCAACGTAATGTCTCTGGTATTATCTCCCATATAAAAATAAAATTAATGAGTTCAAAATAATATATTCACATTCTAATATGATGTTAAATTCTTGTCTCATCCCCCAAAAAAATGTTTAATTCTCTAGGAATTATCAATTGGTTTGTATCTAATGACATTACAATATTCCAATATAAAAACATCTCATCCCAAATAATCATTAGTAAATAAAAAAACATTACCCAAACTACTTGGTTTGTGAATTTCTATAGTAATTTCCTTTTTTCATTTCCCACATCCAACACACATAGAAGAAATACATTATTCTTGCAGTAATTAAACTGCTAAAACTCAATTAAAATATCATATAAAATGATGAAACACTAATATCTAACATTACCAAACCTATATAACATGATATATGATATTTTTTAATAACATTTATTTTATAGAGTATGGTGATCTCCACCATATGTTAGATATTTATATGTAACATTTTGAACCAAGCCCCCCACAATATTAATTTCTGTTTGAAACATGGTCATAACATCCTAAAAATGCATCTATATTGACTCTAAAATAATTTAACACGGTAATAAATTTTGAAATATAGAATACAATTTGGTTACATCAAAATTGTTAAATCAAAATCGACCACACTTTAACTGGTCTGGCTGACTGTTCCTAGAAAAACCACAAGACATTATTAAACTACACTCATCTCCTTTAAAAACATATGAAATGTGGTTATTCACTGTCCAAATTCAACATACCATTAAAAGGAATGATGAACATAAACCAAACAACTATTCTATAAAACTCTTACCATAACCTGAATGTGTTTTTCAAACACCGATTTATATACCTTCATTATATGGTCCACCTAGGAAATTTCAAGCATGCTCACCAAAATTCATTTCATAAATATTGTGATATATCCTTGATTAAATATTCATAGTTAATAATTTTTTATCGTGCTATAATATGTGAATTGAAAAAATCACAATCCAGCACCTGATGATCACAATAAGATAACAAATATTCGATCCTAAAAATAATGTTTTGGGTAACCATGGTATTTACAGAAGGAGTCTAAGGATATCATCCAAGCCAAACCATATTCCATATTTTTATGATTTAAATGTCTCTACAATGATAAGAAGTCCACATAGAATGACCATTGATCGAGCTTTAACTCGGTATAACATATGGTTGTCTTTTCAATGAGTCAATTGGTGTCCTCGTGTCTTTACAAGGAATTCCTTATTAGTAATCCATGCAACACTTTGTATAATAATTCCAATATAGGGATCCATGTCTATGCCGATGTTCATTTATAAAAATCCTATTGATTCAAATGAATTTTCTAGGTTATCCTGAAATATTTGATTCCATTTACAATGTCCTTCAATACTAAAACATCCATCCAAAAAAAAATTCAATATAGGTTTGTCTCAAATAAGTTTTTATACATCAAACCATAACTTCATGTCATCATCTCATCGTATAGTTGTTGTTGTCGTAACATAATTAGGAATATATCAAGATATGGAACATGATATTTTCTCATCTAGAATAATACTAATAAATTATATATTCTTTATATTAATTTTGATTTAATTATTTTTGGAGACACCCTCAACAATAACAATTAATTTTTTTCATTAAATCAACCATTTCCACCACATATAATAAATATATGTTACTATGTTCAATTATATGTTAGCCACCTCACAGAACCCAAAAAATATGTTCATACCCCTTTTAATAAAGTTTTACGGGTCATGATCCAAAGATGAATATCTTAAAAAATGTGACACAAATTTGATGATTTTTACCCACATTTGAGAATTAATATCAATCACTCCATTAATCCACTCCAGAAAGACCTTATAAGAAATGTCTATTATACTAAATGTTGTATTATTTAATGTCATGATCACTTCACCTTGATTCCAAATGTAACAGTGATTATTCTAAACAACCATGAATGTGTAAACGCAACTCCCAATATTCTTTTTTTATTTGAACTAACCAAATTCAATTCCCTTTCACAGTTTTGTATACCTAGACACACTAATGATCAATCAAACTCATGAATTACATATTCCTCCCATGTTTGAGTCAATTTTATAGACTCAATTTATGCATAAAATAAATTTTTAGTACTCATAATTTCTACTATATTGTGAATTATTTAATTTATAAATCCACCATATTAAATAATATTTACATACCATTAAAAATTAGTTCTGTATTCTTTCATAGATTACAATTTGAAGTAAATATTTATACATGTTATATGTAATTCCCTCTACCATAGTATTTCTCCAATCATTAATCTATGAAACTGATATCTCATCTCATTCAAAACATTCCATTCACCATAGAACATGTGTTATGGATGTTACAAATAAAAAATTACCAAGTTGAAACTAAAGATAATAAAAAGCCAACAACATAAAATATCAATAGATAAGATAAAAAAATGGAAATCCAATGTTGACCAGTGGTGTTATAGAACCTACTCATTTATCCAATGTAATTACCCAAATGATGGATATCTCAATTTCTATAGTTATACAGTCGCTATACTATATAGACGAACCGTTATTGTAAATTTTTCATACTCCTCATTCTATTTAATAAATCAATAATCCAAATGGATTAAAATATTATAGAACCTTGTCACTCAAATATTATATGATTTCACAATCAAGTTATTTACTCTAATATATAATTATATAATATCTTTTGAAATAATGTTATAAAAATTGTTTAATAGGATCTATTAATTATTGGATTATTTTAATGTACATAAGGATCAACTCTTTGTCATGTTATCAACACGATGGTTGATATGATGATGAATCATCATTCATACACTATCATAAATGATGAAAGGTCACTAAAAATCTAGTCATGTACTCTATGATCATTATAAATTAAAAAGTACAACTAAATCCTTTATGACATATTCGTTTTCCCATCCAAGGTATTTATTTAAACTAACCTTATATTAGAGGTGAAAATAAGAACAAAAAATTATGGTTTCAGGTTTTTCAAATTTTAATTGGTGCCCACTTATCACAAAATTTACGGAATCACATATGTTAGGTACATCAATTAAAATATTCAAATGAAATATTTAGTAAACTTGTTATATATCTAACAACACGCATCATTATGAAAAATAAAAAAAATACTTTAAAGAAAATTTATTTTTCTATAAGTTATCAATAATTTCATAGATAATGAAAAACAATTATAATCTATAGAGGAAAAAGAACTTTAGGTTACAATTTACATTTTATTTAATGGTAGATTTATAATATAAATGATAAAAAATATTATAATTTATATTATTTATTAATGGGGATCATTAAAGTATGAGTCCACCATACATTTATACATAAAATTTACAGGTGGATAATGAACATAAATTAAACATCTCATATCTATCACAAACATTCTAAAATGGGGTTTTACACAAAAACACAAGTGGTAAGTGAGACCTACAAGGATATCATCATTCAAAAATTAGTGGATTTATGTTAAGAACATAAAAATAGGATTTTCATGAGTTTACACACCCTCAAAGAGATTATCTCGTAAGAATAATTCTCTAACTAACCTAATTGTGTCTACTCTTTCATCATTAAATTTATTAATTAGGCCTTTGGATCATAACTTATATCGGAATTGGCAATTATAAAAATATATTTCTTACAATACCCCTTCATTTAAATGAAAAAACCTATTTTAAGGATTTAAATTAAATATATATCATTTTAATCTAAATTTCGTAAAATCATAAAATTATAATGATATGTATCATTATAATATACAATAGAATTAATGTTGCTTGTACCAGGTTCTTACTTTTATTTTAAGAAAATAAAAGTCCATTAAATATTTTTTTGTTACATGGGTCACTCTTCCCTATATCTATCCTAATGAAATTTTAATAATTAATTTTTTTAAACTCATTTATTTATAACTACTACTGTTTAAGATAAGGAATCCAATGGTCTATGGATTAATCCTTTCATGATTGGTTATGTAAGGTTCCACTACCAATATGTATGGTAAATCCGAATTTATGTTAATATAAACACATTTATTACAAAAAATACATCATAACTATAATAAGGTATTTTATCACATATGAAAATAATATAGGAAACGATAGATACATATTGAATACAAATTCTTGTTGATGAGTCAGTTAATTAATATCTATCATATAATAGTAATTCAATAAATGAATCCTACTTATAATGAAGTATTCCTTGTCTGAGAATATTTATGTGCCTATAATGATTTATGAACTAATTGGGTCTCTTTATGTACATTTACCATATTTAGAACACATTAATCAGTAAATTAATTACTATAAAATTTCTGATAATCACCAATTTTTAAATAATAATCTACAATACTATATTCAACACAACTAATTTCAGACCTACAAAATTTATCTTTCCCTTTTACGATGGTTATTCATGTTGTACCTCTCGTACCCCTAAAGGTTTTATTTTCATGATCACAATCACCCTCTTATTTATCTAATCCTCTTTTAAGTGTTTTTGGGTGATACGCATAAAATCAGGTGGCCAAGGAATTGGGCCAAGAAAGAAAGAAGGAAAACTGGACTGAAATCAGTCCACCGGCCAACTGGTGGCTTCACCACCAACCGGCCGATGGAACCCTGACTCAAGGTTGAGCCACTGCCTCAGCACCGGCCAACCGGTGGCCTCAGCACCGGCCAGCCGGTGGCACCTGGACAGAAGTATCCACCCATCTCCAAGGCACCGGCCAACCGGTGGCCCTGTACCGGTCAGCCGGTGGAGGCAGTCAAACTAGCCGTTGGGCTTTTGACCAGCCTGTCCACTTGCCCTCCAACGGCTCCGAAAGCCTCTCCAACGGCTCCGAAGCCTCCCTAAGGCCATTTGAGGGTTCCCCCTCTATAAATAATGGACCTTGAACCCCCGGAAGCCTAAGGAACATAGCCGGAACAATTGTGAAGCCAACAGACACATTTCACATCATTTGGCGAACCTCCGGCGGACTTCCTCCAAGGAACCCCAACTGCTCCAATCCAATTCCACATCCATGGAGCATCACCAAAGAAGCTTGGGAGTGCACGTCTTCAACTCCAATCATCCATTGGCGCCCAAGGCTTCTCCAAATACGGTTTTTCATTGTTAATCATTTTGAGCTTCATTTTGGGTTTGTGCCTACAAACCCCATCTCTTTCTCATCTCTCTTTCTTTGGGTTCTCACACCACCTTCAATGTGTGAAGAGGTTGGTCAAGCCTTTCCTTTTAAAAGGCTTGAGACATAGGTGAGCTAGCCTTCACTTGTAAGAAGGCTAGTGGGTTCTTACTAAACCATTAAAAGTAAGTGGGTTCTTGCTCAACCAACAAAAGCAAGCTGTAATAGGTCCTAGACTAACCGGTAAAGTCTAGTGGGTTTCTTGCTAAAACCATTAAAAAGCAAGCGGTAGTAAATCTCTCAACGGTTGAGTTGGGAGCGGAGACGTAGGCCGGGTTGTAGGCCGAACTCCGTTATCAATTCTTGTGTCTTGCCTCTTTATTTCCGCTGCACTTTCACTTTGATTTTTAATTTGTTTAATCATTTTTTAAAAGGCAATTCACCCCCCCTCTTGCCATCACTTCCTCACTTTCTCCGACCAAAAATTGGTATCAGAGGCAAAATTTGAGTAATACCCTAACCGGTTTCAAATTTAAGATCCATTGTGATGGCATCAACCTCTTTCGCCCCCGAAGGCTATTCTTTGGGTCGTGCTCCATTTTTTGATGGAACCGACTATACTTATTGGAAAACCCGCATGACCACTTTTCTTAGAAGTATAGGTTATCCTATTTACAAAATTGTCATGCATGGTTACACCCTCTCCTCTCCCGATGAATCCAAATGGACCCAAGCCGATATAAAAAATTTCGAGCTTGATGGCAAAGCCATGAATGCTCTACATTGCGGCCTTGACCGAAATGAGTTCAATCGAGTTTCCACATGCACCTCCTCACATGAAATCTGGAAACTTTTGGAGGTTACCCATGAGGGGACCAACAAAGTCAAGGATACTCGATTGGATATGTATCGTCAGGATTTTGAATCTTTTACCATGCATCCATCTGAAAATATTACTGAAATCTTTACTCGCTTTAGTGACGTTTGCAATGGTAGAAAATCTCTTGGTGATGATGTGTCCGCAGAGATGATGGTCAAGAAGATCCTTTGGATCTTACCAAGCTCATGGGCACCGAAGGTCACGGCAATCCAAGAAGCGAAAGATATCAAAAACATGCCGGTCGAAGAGCTCATCAGATCTCTCATGACTTATGAGATTACCATGAGGAGGCAAGCTGAAAAGGAAGGCAAACCAATCAAAATTCCAAAGAACATCGCCTTCAATGTTCAACAAGAAGAAAGCTCCTCCTCCTCATCATCATCTTCCTCTTCAAGCGGCGATTCGGAAATGGAGAACCTTGCCCGCAAAATGCACAAGTTCATGAAGAAGCACAAGAAGAAGAAATCCCGCAAGGCCCGCAAGGCTCAACCCAAGGAAAGATCCGAGCCCAAGGTAACATGCTACGGGTGTGGAGAGAAAGGCCATTACAAGCCCGATTGCCCACTCAACAAGAAAAAGGACAAGCAAAAGGAAAAGAAGAAGGCTTTCAAGGCCACATGGAGTGATAGCTCCTCATCATCATCATCCTCCTCCTCCTCCTAGAGCGACAACGGTAACAAATGCCTAATTGAATTTCATGTGGTAACTTCTTCTGACTCCTCATCCTCAAGTTCTTCAAATTCTGTAAATCATTTATCCTATGAGGATCTCCAACATGCAAGAGATCAATTGGAGGAAGGTTTTCACAAACTTTCTTCCAAATTTGTTTCTTTAAAAAAGAATTTCAAAAAACTCTCTTCCAAAAAAGAACAACTTCTCAAAGAGAAGGAAGAGTTGTCCCTCAAAATCCAAAATTTTCCAAATGTTGAATTCTATGGATTCAACCATCAAAGACCTAAGGGAATCCCTAGCGAAGTTCACCCAAGGGGAACAAAATTTGACCAAACTCCTTGGTTCCCAACGCATATCTAGAACCACCGAAGGGCTTGGCTATTCCAAGCAAGCTTCCTCTTCCCATGCACCTAATATTTTTTTAAGGGGGAGCTCTCAATACAAATTTTGAAATTATTGTAAAAAATCCGGGCACTTAATTTATGAGTGCAATTACAAAAATGCCCGGTATGGCCGCCCCAAAAGTATTTTCTTTAATGATGAATTTTTTAGTAGAAGACCCGCCACTAGACAAGTGTGGATTGAAAAATCCCTTTTAGCGAGTCTCACGGGACCAAAATTTGTTTTGGTTTCAAAAACCTCTGCCCGGTGATTTGTTGTTTTTATTTAGGGGGAGTTAGGATTGTTTAAAGTCCTTTTGATTTCAATTTCAAAACATTCTATTTCAAAACATTCATTTTCAACTCTTGGTATCAAATTTTTTTTATTTCAAACTTTCAATTCAAACTGTTATTCAATTTTTCATTCAATCTTTCATTTCAAATTTTTGATTCAAAACATTCAATTCAAATTTCAAAAATTTCAATTGGTTTAAAAACTCTATCTTGTTTTTCAAACTCGTCCCTCAATCAAGTTTTATGCCCCGTGCTATTTTGATAATCACAAAGGGGGAGAAATTCTTGATTGATTGGGGGAGAAATCTTTTAAAGCATGCCTTTCATTTCAGTATTTTAGACTGTTTGTTTTGGTGATTGTGATCATCAAAATAGGGGGAGATTGTTGTACCTCTCGTACCCTCAAGGTTTTATTTTCATGATCACAATCACCCTCTTATTTATCTAATCCTCTTTTAAGTGTTTTTGGGTGATAGGCATAAAATCACGTGGCCAAGGAATTGGGCCAAGAAAGAAAGAAGGCAAACTGGACTGAAATCAGTCCACCGGCCAACCGGTGGCTTCACCACCGGCCGGCCGATGGAACACAGACTCAAGGTTGAGCCACTGCCTCAGCACTGGCCTACCGGTGGCCTCAGCACCGGCCAGCCGGTGGCACCTGGACAGAAGCATCCACCCATCTCCAAGGCACCGGCCAACCGGTGGCCCTGTACCGGTCAGCCGGTGGAGGCAGTCAAACTAGCCATTGGGCTTTTGACCAGCCTGTCCACTTTCCCTCCAACGGCTCCGAAAGCCTCTCCAACGGCTCCAAAGCCTCCCTAAGGCCATTTGAGGGTTCCCCCTCTATAAATAAAGGACCTTGAACCCCCGGAAGCCTAAGGAACATAGCCGGAACAATTGTGAAGCCAACAGACACAATTCACATCATTGGGCGAACCTCCGGCGGACTTCCTCCAAGGAACCCCAACTGCTCCAATCCAATTCCACATCCAAGGAGCATCACCAAAGAATCTTGGGAGTGCATGTCTTCAACTCAAATCATCCATTGTCGCCCAAGGCTTCTCCAAATATGGTTTTTCATTGTTTATCATTTTGAGCTTCATTTTGGGTTTGTGCCTACAAACCCCATCTCTTTCTCATCTCTCTTTCTTTGGGTTCTCACACCACCTTCAAGGTGTGAAGAGGTTGGTCAAGCCTTTCCTTTTAAAAGGCTTGAGACATAGGTGAGCTAGCCTTCACCTGTAAGAAGGCTTGTGGGTTCTTACTAAACCATTAAAAGTAAGTGGGTTCTTGCTCAACCAACAAAAGCAAGCTGTATTAGGTCCTAGACTAACCTGTAAAGTCTAGTGGGTTTCTTGCTAAAACCATTAAAAATCAAGCGGTAGTAAATCTATCAACGGTTGAGTTGGGAGCGGAGACGTAGGCCGGGTTGTAGGCCAAACTCCGTTATCAATTCTTGTGTCTTGCCTCTTTATTTCCGCTGCACTTTCACTTTGATTTTTAATTTGCTTAATCATTTTTTAAAAGGAAATTCACCCCCCCTCTTTCCATCACTCTAGTGGGTTTCTTGCTAAAACCATTAAAAAGAAAGCGGTAGTAAATCTCTCAACGGTTGAGTTGGGAGCGGAGACTTAGGCCGGGTTGTAGGCCGAACTACGTTATCAATTCTTGTGTCTTGCCTCTTTATTTCCGCTGCACTTTCACTTTGATTTTTAATTTGTTTAATCATTTTTTAAAAGGCAATTCACCCCCCTCTTGCCATCACTTCCTCACTTTCTCCGACCAACAATTCAGGCCTAGTGATGATCTATTTACCAACAGCTTACACATTCATAGTCTCATATTTTCCATCCCAAAATAATATGGAAAACATAATATAATTCTTTAATAAAACATGTAACACCCCCAACCACATCACATTATGATCATTAGTTACTCTAGTTGGTTCCCTAACCTCAATAGTTTTTCTGGTATAAAATAGGCTTCTTAAAAGTAGATAGGGATTAAAAATAGAATAGTAGGGAGAATATATACATTAGCTGAGTAATAAATATAGGCTAATAAATGAAAAATAAATTCATAAGAATATAATAATAATGGAATGTCGATAATATGAAAAGAAACATCATGCATGAACATGATAGAATATACATAAACTAAAACACAAAAATAAAAAAACGAATAAAAAATTATAAAAGGATATCTTTATGAGTATTATGATATCTAAATATGTCATTTGATTCTATGATCTCATTTATATGAGTAAAAAAACATTACATATCCACAATACTGAACATGTGACCATTAGGTAATTTTTAGTACAAAAAAATCAAGCGAATTTAGTGTTTGTAAAAATCATGAGGTGCCACAATTGGTTTCTAAATAATATCCTACCTGTAAATATAAACTAATAATTTTTCATATAAATTAAAAAAACACAATAATGAAATAAATAATTTTAAATCTAGTTGGGTTTGAATCTTTAATAGATGCCTAGATGAAATTTACAGATATTTTTTACTTTTGATAAATGTGTATATTAAAATAGAATGTTAAAGAGATAGAAAGCATGGAAAATATGTCCTTTTATAATTTAAAAGATTACTAACGATTGATACAAACAGAACCCAATGCATATGTATATAAATTTGAACATATATGCCTTTCTGTTTCATAACAATAATGGTTTTTTTGTCGACATAATGTAATTATCACTATTTAATAAGGCGATCCCATATTAATTATGAGACCATAATGAGAATTACACATTAAAATAAATGTATATATGTATGAAATACATATTCTCACTTAACTATTGAGCACATCCATAAAATTATATATATGGAAAATATTGGTTGATTAAGGAATATTATAATCTTAATCAGCCTATAAGCCTATTAATTTCATTATGTAACAAGATTCCATGTATCTCTCAATTTTTGTATCAGTTTTTGTATTCTATCAGTCCATACATGGAATTATACATTAAGAACACAGTATCCATCAATGCACATTATAATTCATTTATATATCTATCCCATAGATGGAATTTCTCATCTATGTTCACAAGTCCAATATAAAAAATGTGTATTAAAATGATAAAATTTACTTTCCAATGCCCAGTTAATTATTTATCCCATCTACCAAATGACATGTTCATATTATATTTGGGTACTCACCCATATCAAGGCATGGGACATTATGAAACATTATATTGAAAAATAGTTATTTATTGTTAATACTATGTGAAATCGAGTGAAATTATAGATGGAGTGTTTTGAATATGAATCAATATATTATTTTTATTTAGAATAATCATGAATTCATTTGAAATATAATAATTAACATAAATTATATCATCAAAATAATGGGAAATACTCAATTTAAAAATTCTTGGATCATGAAAATTTATGAGAAGTAACCATAATAGTTTTTATTTATGGAAAAAATTATTTCAAACATTTAGATCCACTACAAAGTAATTTAATTTTGAATTGAATATAAATTTAATACCAATTAATTAAAAAAAATTATATATTTTCATAGATATATATAACATTTTAAAAAACAATATATTCAAGATATTTATATCAAATAACAGACCACATCGTCATTCTATAGTCATTTTTTAATGTTGGTATTAAAAATACCCTACTTTTTTGGAGGATTTTCATATCCTCACTCCACATATAATATTATTTTATTCTATGATTAATAATTTAAAATATGCCTCATATTTTATAATTTTATTCTCAATATGGGATAAATTGTAAAATATATATTGAAATTAAAATGTTGAATCTGATAGTCAATATCTTAAGAGAATATAAATATTATATTAAGGGGAATATATTGGATGGGGTTGTGGAGAAGATAAAATTAATGGGTAATAATATCATGGAGCAATAATTATTCTTTTAATCATTTAATATTCATTAGTTAATTATAGTTTTGAATGAGATAAGGGTTTTGGTATTTCTTAGATACGGAAATGGGTGTAATGTTTAGAACACGTTTGTTAACAAAGGAAAATATTGATCACATGAGTAATTTTTTAACATATTACCAAAATACATCATGTTCATTTCCAATATGTAATAATTTGTAAATTATGTATTTGGGTAATAAAACATGATATTTGGAAATATTTTGTGAGTGTTATTTTATATTTGAGGAAGTTAGTGTAAATCATTCCATAGTAGTAATAGTCATGTTGTAATTAATCATGTTGAAATTTGATGAGTTATTGGAAAAATATACACTATTATAGAGATATATTAAGAATTATGGATTTCAATTATGTCTCAAAAGAGGGAATATGATTCAATTTTGGCCATTAGGGATGAGATTTCCCAATTCAATTGGTAACCCTAATAAAGATGTTGTCATTATTGAAATATAACCTAGATACAAAGGATGATTGATTGGATATGTTTTTAGATTGTATTAGATGTTTAAAGTAAAAATTTTTTCCATTTAAATTCACCATAAATTAGATTTATTTAGAATTAATGTTTAATTATTATCCTGAATTATCATATAATGTAACATAATAATTTTTAACATGGAGTTTTTGATATTGAAGTGTTCAAGGATTTTTTTTATGAATCAAGTTCTTCTCTAATATTAGTGTTAGTATTATAATAAATTAATGACATATAAATTATATAAATTACATTATAATTATTTTTTGGGTGAATATATTGGTCATTAATCCAATTATTTAGATAAATCAATGTTATGACAGGCCATTCAATTTTATTCGGTTTTGGTATTAAAATTTAGATAAAACCAAATATTACCCATTATACCATTATTTAGTAGACTATATAAGTATTATATTAAAATTTACCATATATTTATATAATTATATTATAGTTTCTGAATCTGTTTGGGGATTTTGGAGGGAGTTTTTGATAAATATAAATACATTTAAATTAAACTAGTTTTACTAATGTTTCATGTATTAAATATTGAAATGGGGATTAAATATTCTCATTAATCATTGATTTATGGTAATAAGAATAAATATATTCTCTATTTATAGGGATATTTTGGTTCTATCATGATTTTCTGTCATATGGTTGAATGTGTTTTTTTGATTATTGTGGTTAAGGTCATCAAATATAGAGAATTTATTTTTTAGGAGGGATTTGATTGATTTATTTTGTTTAATTATTCTATTTTGTGGTGGGTTTAAATATATAATAGATTATTCTTATGTAATGGGATTTCCATGGTTTTATCATACATTAAATTTCCAAATAGAATAAAAAATATGATTTTATAAAGAGTTGAGAGTCATGTCATGACCTGAAAACATAATGGGTTCTTGGTTAATCATAAATAGGGTTTGGTAATATCCTATATGAAGACATATTACCCATGACTATATTAATTTTACATTAAATACATTATTTTTAAATTCATTGGTTATTTTATATAGATAAATGAATTGTGTTATATAGGCTACGTTGTCATATTGGTCTTTGTTTATTTGGTCTTTGGTGGAGTTTCATGTAATACACTATGATTATCATGAATTCAGATATTGTGGAATCATTATAAAAAATTCACCATGAAAAAAATTAGTCTTAATAAATTATTTATTATTTACCATATTTTAAAATGGGGATTATAAAAGAGGCTCAATCCATTATCCATGAAAATATGTTTAAAACAAAATCATTAAGCCATATATTTTTGGCTGATAAAAAAATTGTATGAATATAAATTTTTATTATAAATCATGATTTATTCCTCCCTTTGTTTCAACAATGCAAATTTATTTTAATGTTTATAATATTTTGGGGAATCAATTGCAGATATTTTGGTTTCATTTTTCATATTCAAAAATCTATATATATAAAGAATGTTCTTACTTGAATCTATAGTGGATTTCTCATTTCCGTTCATTTATTTATTCATATTCATATTGAAGAGATGTGAAAAATATATTTTATAATTGATGTTATTGTACATCTTGATGAAGAGGGATATATTTTTTTCAAGTGGGAGATTCTGGTTGATTTTTTAATCATATTTAATTGTCTCAAGGAGGTATTATACACCTCCATTAAGGTGCATGCATTTTTTATTTTTCTCTCTATTCTAGACCAAAATTGTTTTAGAATTAATTGTAACATTATATGTTTTCCTTATTGTTACATTATAAAATTGAAAGTTATCCCTCTGAAATATAATTATTAGAACCCCTATTATATTTTTTCCTTAAACAAATATACCAAAACCACCTTTGACAAGAAAATTCCAAATAATTCTATTAATCATCACCCAGTTTTTATACCACATTGACTATTGATAATATAACTAAATTCTTATCATCTTACATTAATCACTGAAATTATTGGTTTTTGTACCTCTCTTGGGATCAATGAAGCCATTTTTTTCTTGTTGAAGAGTAATTTGTATGAAATAATTTTTTACACATTACTACCTTACCTTAGCCTTTCAGTAGTTGTTTGGGAATAATGGAAGGGAATATTTTTTCTTCTTCATTAACATAATTTCATTATTATTTAGTTTTATTACTAAATTATTGTTTTTTTATTTTATTTAAAATTTTTATTTCAATGTATAATAATTTTATTATATACGATGGTTTTCATAAAAAACGAGATATTAAATGTGATAAAGATAGAGATATTATAATAGGTTGAATTGTTAATGTTAATCAGGTAGAAACCATTAATAAAATACCATATAATTATTAGTACTATGATAAATATGTACAATAATGATATTAAGTGGCATCTTGTGTGAAATCAGAGGTCTTTCGATAAAATAACTGAAAAGGTAAATCAAGAATGATAAAGAGGATTATGGTAAAATGATAATGTGTAGACAGAGTCATCACCATTTTTTCAATAATGATTATGGAAATATATATTAATGTCCTTGGTGATATTTAATTTTGTTGGTAATTTATGTTTATTTTCGATGTTTGTTAATTTAGGATTATTACTGTAGTTTTAATTTAGGTCTCACTAATGGTTATGATGTATATAGTATTTGATATTTTTTACAAGTTCATGTAGGCTACATTAGATAAAGAAAATAATAAAATTTAGTTATGGGTATAGGATGACCCCAGTCGTCTTCATTTTTATAGATTTTAATGATCGTTTCCATAATATGACTATGGCTTGTTTTTTTTGACCGTTAGATGATTTATGGAAGAAGAGGGGATGGGGACCCTTCCTTGAATGATTCCATTAGTATTGCTTTTTTATAGTATTTGTATGGTAATTATGTATATATGTATATTTTTTACAAGGAATTTATGTTATTTCATAGTAATTGGCTACATGAGTTGTTGTGGTTTTATCATAGAATATGTGTTGAGGTGTCGTGTAGCTATTAGTAATAGGTTTATGTTTGCTTTGAAATTTTGGAAGTGATATTTGTTGGTTCTATCTTGGAAGAGTAATATTTTCATAATTATGATGTTTAATTAAAATAAATAAATAGATGATGATAATGTTATTATGTTTTAACATTGTTCAATGAGAATATTATTTACAATGAATTATTAGAACTAACGTAATAACTTAACCTAAAAGTGATTGAGTTAAATATGTAAAAAATCATATTCATGGGACATATATATAATTCATTCAATTAATAATGAAGGGATAAATAACAAAAAACACCAAATAAAAAGGATTTATTTATTAGTTTTATTTTTAGAATAGTTTCCCTATATGATTGGTTTCTAAATCATAATTATTTTTTGTTATTTTATTAGCAAATATAATGTTGTTATTTAATTATCATGACTTCTATTTTAACACTTCATATTATTTTTGTTTTATGTATTTCTATTCGTTTTTTAAATTTTTTTTCTTGTATTGTTGTTTGTGATCTAATAATATTATATAATAAGGATATAATAGCTTCTTGTTCCTTGTATACTCGAATTAGCAATATTGACTTAAGGTATAGTGTCTTTGTAGACTATTTGATAAGATAAATTCATATATATGTTTATAAATGAGTTTTAATGGATTATGGTATCGTATATATACATATAGGATATAGTGGAACATGACTATGATAGGTTACTCTCCTAATATTTATAATTTCTCAATGATATGAAATATTAATAGATCATTATGAAATTATGGATTAGTGGCTTGTAACATATTTTTCATTTGATAGACATGTTTATAGCCTGAATTGATGAAATTATTATATCATGGTGGTTGTTATGTGGATTTCATTTTGGATATGCATTATTGTTTGTGTTGTGGTTGTGAATATAGTGATGTTTTGGTTGTTGTGGTGTTAATATGGTTCTGGTCATATATTAGTGGTGTTTATATGGTTGTAGATTTCATTAGTTTATGTTGATATTTATATTTTTCTTGGTAAATTCATGTTAGATATGTTATAGTGACTGATAAAGTAGGAATGTGTTTCTATTTTTAATGTATCATGTTATGGATCAGGGTGAAAATTTCAATAGAATATGTACATTATCTTGGGGGATGGTAAAATATTAAACAATGATTTAGATTTTAAATATGAGAGTTAGAATTTTTAAATTTTAATTTGTATATGTGACTTAATGATCAAGATGTGGTTTTTGTGTTTGGATTAGTTTCACATGAATATGGATTTTTAAACCATACTATAAGAATTCCAAAGTGTGTTTCATAGTCATCTCATGATTAATGATAAATGTGTCCCTCAACTGTGCAGGTCCATCATAGTGTCAATATGAATTTCCCATCATGTGGGAAAGTATTAAGGTCGGCATGAGGAATCATTAAAAAATTATAGATCTACAGAAACTTGTATACCAAAATTAAAAAACCCTCCATCTTACTTACAGTCATTGTGACACATAGGTACTGGGTTCATGAAATAGGAATGTAGTTTGAAAATTTTATCATCCAAACCCTGTTCCCCTTATAAATGAGTAATTTTACCAATTTTACAACCTAACCCACGAAATAGATTTCACTCCATTTCGAACCTCATTTCATCTAGTATATCCACACACACTCCACCTAATCTATTTTCTTCCATTTTTGTATTTTCCCTAATCTTCATCCAAAATGAAGGTTATTTTACCGTTAGAAATATTGAATATGATTATACAACTCCTCTCACATTGATATCAATTTTAACTCACTGTATTGAATGTGGTCTCCATATAAGCACTAATTCCCTATTACTGGGTTTTTTATCATGGTCTTAGAATTATCTCATTCTAGTTTGAATCAAATATCATAGTGGACGGGTGAATCATCCTAATCATTGGGTATCTGGTCTAGCTTACATCACACAAAGTGTCTCATGCTAATAAAATTCCATATTCCGCCACATTTTATTCTATTTACATGTTTCACATAAATTGTTAAATGATTTAAATTAAATACATAGAAATCAACTGTAATGTTAAATAAATCCCACTTCATTATTGTGGGTTGGTTACCCCAACCCAATCCACATCATAAGGTGAGTTTAATTCCATGCTACTTTAATTTTTCGTCCACATGGTTTATTGAATGAACCCTTTGGCTGCGTAGTTTACTAATAATGACTATAATGATATGGTTATGATATAAATCACCATTGGGTTTTATTTGAACAATTTATTTGGAAGGAGTTGTTAAATTATATAAAAATTTATATAGAGTTAAATATTTGATATTTTCTAATAATCCCTCCATTGAGGTGTGTTTTCGTATCAAAAGAAAAGGATTGATTATGTTGAAATAATTAAATTTATGTTATAAAGTATGTATTTTTCATAAAATTCTTGTTTTTTATAAATGTAATTAGTAATTTTATTTTTTAATAGATAATGGAAACATTATATTATTGAATGTTTTTCTATAGAAACATTATATTATGGAATTGACATCTTTATTTACCATCATTAAATTTAACGTAGGTCAGAATAATAATGATTCAATATGCCTTGAGTGATGTCGAGTTAATCATTTTTAAAAATATATTACGAGTGATAATATATAATATGATACTAAAATTTACTACATTAATATATAGGGGCCTCATTTTGGGTTGTGGAAATTGTATTTCAAACCCCCATGGTAAAGGATGTTGAACACGACGCCTCGGAACACAT
Organism: Viscum album; assembly: GCA_963277665.1. NCBI lineage: Eukaryota > Viridiplantae > Streptophyta > Magnoliopsida > Santalales > Viscaceae > Viscum > Viscum album. The sequence goes on along the minus strand of OY728151.1, from coordinate 72,184,819 downwards.
GGGTTGTTAGGAATTATGTATCATGCCCCATCAATTATGTTGTTTCAAATGAAAATTATAATTATTATTGATATGATACATGTAATTATGTATTTTTTATGACACATGCTCCTAGAATATATTATTTTTCATGATACTAAAGCATGGAGTCCCTTGTTTTTTAATGGGACAATTCTAATTTTACATGAGTGGATAATTTAATCCTATGGTCCTCATTGGTATTATATATATATATATTACTAATTATATAACTCATATATATAAACAAAAACTCTAATATTCTTGGTGAACCTTAATCAGATGCATTTTGGGATATACTATCATTTGTATATTTGGAATGGTGTTCATGAAGAAAAAATGACATACATGTTAACATTATTATTTCAAACACAACCTTAATTCTGATATAACATTACTCTGTATTTTTTTATAATCACATCATATATTCCGTTATTTATAATTTGTGGTGTCCTATTGATTATATCATACAACATGTGTGGTCTACTGGTTGGTAACTGAATTAATCTCCTTATGATAGGTCAGGTTCCAGACTATTTTTATGATGAGTTTTAATTTTTGGACTAGGATTAAAAATTGAATCTTATGCGTAGTGTCAAATTATGTAATAATTATACCTTCTAGAGAAATAGTATTTAATTCATTATTTATATTCCATTTTTAGTCAATCAACCCCTTTTTATCACCTATTATATTCTAATTACTTCAATATTGTAGTTTTTTCCTACATCACAATTCCTTTATTTATTATTGATTATAATTTATTATTATATTATAATTAATTCATTTTTATTCATCCGCGGTATTTATTTTTTATCAATAGGAAATTGTCTCCCTAGTATATAAAATTTACAACATCGCTGCTAGTCAAGAGCCTTAAGCATATGGGGTTGCGTTCTTGGGGCAATGTAGCAAACTAACTCGGGAAAATTTTCAGAGGACCATTGGAGGAGATGATAAAATATGTATAAGATAATTTTTTTCATTGGATTAATTGTTTTGTGATAGTATATATGAGTATTTGAATGTGTCAGATGATGGTAAATATATTGTGTCTTGGTTCGACTAACCCACACATGGGAAAAAAATCATGTTTTTAGGGATGATATTATTTATTTTATTTTTATTTACATTCATTGATATTATACAAAACCAGTCAATTTACAAATAAAAATTCACTATTTAAAGGAAAATTAATCATCAGATACATTCCAAGGATCGTTCAGTCTAGGGTCTTCGAATACTAGGTCTATAAAAAATAAAACAAGGTTCAAACAACACTTTGTTATTTAATCTCCACAAAGAGCTCAAAAATTTATTTGAGCCCTTACATATGCACAGTGTAATCTAGGGAACAAATGAACAATGTTTTGAGCTTAAAAGCCTAGTAAAGAAATGAACATAGGGATACATCTTAAGCACAAGAGTTAGGAGACATGACATAATGATATACAAAGAATGGAAAATATGAAATCATATCCAATAATAATGGGATAATATAAACATTGAATCAAATAAATGTGGTATAATCATAAAAAAAAATTTGTTATAGGTTAAGGCTAACAACCAATCCCATTTCCCATTTTAGTACAAGTGAAGGCTAACTGGAAATCCCATTTCACATCGTATCTCCTGAGACATAACTTTATCAAATATATTGAAGTTTTATATGCCCACACCCATCTCAAACTTTCGATGAATATTCATGCCACATAAATATTCTTACCACATAAGTATTCATTCCACATAAATAATCAGACATAATAAACCATAACTTAATACAATGGTACCCATGGAATGAATTGGGTACCACAAAACTGACATTAATCATAACCAATCGGCATATAATGAAAGTGTCCATTAAAGAAAAGGATTATATCATACATGGAATTTCATATAGAAAAATACTCATATAAAATGGTAAGTTGATTCAAAATTAAGTGACAACATATATGAGATTTATTTGAGTAACATTAGCATTAAAACATTTTTGTTGGGTTTTTAGGAAAATGCTATAGTTGTTTTAAAATAGAATAAAGAAAATTTATATAGAACCAAAATTGAACCAATAAGGCTTTAATAATAAAATATTGATTTTATAAAGATAGTTTTGGATTAAAACAGTGGATATGGTGTACATGAAATTGGGAAAAAATTTGTGAAGTTCCATTAAAAGAGGATCGCTTATCAGAATGTTCTAAGGAGGGAATCATTTAAAAACATGTATATCCCCAGAAGAGAGTAATGAAAGGGTATTCATAGATTAATTTTTTTACACTAAAAATAATTTAGGTTATGTACAAATAATTAAAATATAACTCCACTTCGAAATAAATAAATACAAGGAAACATGAATGAACAAAAATGGTTCTAGTAGAAATCATTACAGTTTATTAGCATGGTGTCAGGTGTACCTAAGAGCGAATGATGAGAGAGGGAAGGGGTTTATCATCACTTATACATCATGATGTAAGTATGGGGAATGTGATAAAACATACCCCATTATTTTATATAACACATTAAAAGGGATATCATAGAGGACAATCTTGATTAAGAGTGAAATAGAGAGGACCACGTACCTTAAATCTGTTGGTGTTCTCCACTTGTTATTAAAGACCCGAATACAAAATTAGATTTTTTAATTAATTATTACAGAAAAACATATATATTTAATCGGTTCAGTATAATCATTTTATGTTTATTTATAGCCATTTTGATTGGTTAAGAGACTCAATTTCATTGTTCGGTCTCATATGTTTACTCGGTTTTAATGACTGGTTAACTTATATCCATGTTTGGATAAACATGTAAGATAAAAGAGGTAGAATGGAATTTAAGTAATATTATATTAGTTCTCATCTAGGATATTACATGGTTTTATGTTTAATTTTTTTACTTAGATTGAAGTCTAATTTTCATATAATAACATAGTGACCACCATTTTTGTTAAACAGTGGGTTTGATTAAAAAGAACATGTTTCTCTTTATACCATTTGAAGAAATAGATTACTGAACCAAGAATAGGATATATATTACATATATAATAATCTGTTTCAACAATAACACAAATGGTTTCATAACCATAATTAATGATAATAAAAGAAATTGATAAATTGTTCTCCTTGAAAGGGATATATTAGCACATCTCACACGATGCTTTCATTTAATTCAAATAAAAAAGTGGGGAAAGGGGGGAAGATAATAAAATATCACATTATAAGGAAACATTAATTTAAATGTATGATACTCGAGTTATCGTACAATTTTGTTTGAGGGAGGTGAGGAATAAAACAAATATAATTGAACTTAAATTAAATGAAGGAATTGGACAGAGGAATTTACCTCTACAGACATCCTTCTTTGAGAACAACTTAAGGGGAGAAGTTTTGGTATTTTGAAGAGGCTTAGAGAATTTGGACATGTGGGGGATCTTGGGGATAGATTTTGGAAGACTATTGGTACGTAACAAGGCTTGAAAAAGTGAAGAGAAAAGGCTGTGAAGGGGGGTGGGGGGGGTTAATAGTGGAAAAGATGAGGGTTCTCATAATTTTATAATCATTAGTTTATTATCTCTTCACCAGACAAGGAATAGTCGGTATTCCATTACCAAGAATAGTATTACATTCACGTGAGTTCTATATATTGGTCATTACATCACCTTTGATATTTGTAATAGTGGATTTTCACTATAGTGTATTTATATTGTAAATTAATGTATTTTACTATTCATTGAAAATTCTTGTATTTCAAACAAATCTCAAATAATCAACCTAAAAATTTATTGACGTATAGAATTAAAAAATTATGTCCATTTTTCAAAAATAATTTTCTAATAATAATTATTTTAATATTTAATTAAAATCATTATTTATTATAAAAAACAATTCATTTACATAATCTAAAATATTGGTATATCGTACATTGAACTGGAATATTATTTTTATATTATCATGGCTAAGGTTACTATTCATTAGTGTATATCAATATTCATAGGTATATGTTAATATTCATGCTGGTATGTTATTATTCACAAAAATTATGTTTTTCTTATCTGGATCCAAATAACATATTGATTGCAACCGTGTAAGTCATATTTTCAAAATTCCAAACATGGAAGTGAAAAAATTTTATTTAATGGTTACTTAGAACATAGTAGTTCATTATGTTGAGATTTAAGGACATATTTATAAGAATATAATTTTTTTTGAAAAATATTGTGTTGTTATATTAGTTTCCCATTAAAAAAAATTTCACTTGAAATTTCATTATACATTCTATGGAAAAAACATATGGGGGTACTTTTCATTCATTTATTCAACTAATTACCATGTTGCCTATTTGTATTTATGGTTTCTCTAAAGTACCATTACTAGATGAGTTGTCTTGTTATGATGAAATTGGTCTCTATGATCCAAGATCATCACCGAATATTCCTCGTAGGAATGATCATCTTCCAATTGTATCACCTCTAAAGTGAGTATATGTGAAGGGTATAGTATGTACATTCATAAGAGGGATACGTGAAAGAAATCATGTAATTTTGACATGGTAGTTGCAAGTACTAGTCGATAGGGCACAACTCTGAATCAATCAAGGACCTTGAAGGGGCGGATGTACCTGGGACATAACTTCCATTTATTTCTGAACCTCATGACCTTCTTATGCATAGATATGCATAGAAATACCATGTATCCAACATTGAACTCAAGGTCTCATTGATGGTTATCTACATAAAACTTATGCCGACTTTCGGCATCCGTGATATGCTACTGAATGGTATTCATGTTCTTCACCATTTCATCAATCATTTCATGTCCAAGCAGCTTACACCCACTGACTTCATCCCAACATCACGATGTTCAGCACCTTTTCCCATTAGGGGATTTATATGGTTCTATTCGGATTCTCAAGTGAAAACTATTGTTTTAGAAGAATTTAACTATTGGAAGATGTTGGTCCCAATAAAATTTTAATTACATATATCATGATATCAACATGTCTTTCAGTGTCTATATAGTTCGATCAGATTGGGAATCAGTTTAAGGATGATTGGCTCTACTGAAGTTTAGTTCAGTGCTCAGAGCATATTGGAGACTTTTCCAGAACATCGAATTGAATCTCATATCACGATATGATAAAATAGATAGTGTAACTCTATGAATCTGTACCAATTCATTTATGTAAATCTGGGAATGTTGATCCAATGAAGAGTCCTCTCAAACAACGATAAATTGAGATATCTTTGTAAGACGACCCACAATGACCCATGTAGAATTAATTACTGAAGATGTAATTGGAATTACAGTAATAAATTCCATGGTAATGTTCTCCAACATCCATGATTGTTTGGGTAGTGGTTGCATAATATGATTAGACATTTTTCGCTCAGCCTTCACTTGCTGACATACCAGGAACTTTGATGTGTATTCAACAATATCCCTTTACATATTGTCCTGCTAAAATTTTTCACAGATATGTTGATGCATCTATGTGTTCCCTAGGTGGATAGGGAAGGATGAGCTATGTGCATCACTAATAAGCTTATTTCATATCTTTGGATCAGATGATACACATAATTGTGACCCGAATCTTACAACTCTTTACTCATCAATTTTGAAATCATAGGATTTCCCTTTTTTAACAGCTTTTACCCTTTATTAAATTTACTCAAAAAATTTTGAGCATCCTTTATGGTTGGGAAATAATTTGTGAAAGTATTGATGATGCTCCTACCATAATTATTCCATTTTCCATGATTTGAAAATATAAGAAGATCAAATCCTTTTCATTTATCACCATTGAAAAAGATGCAGGATCCTTTCTACATAGATAATCTGCCATCTTGTTTACCTTATCGAGATAGTAGTGGAATGAGAAGTCATAATCCTTGATGAGATCTATCCATCTTCACTGGATCATATTAATATCTTCTTGTGTAAATATCTATTTTAGACTTTTGTGGTAAGTATATATCTCACATTTCTCTCCATAGAGATAATGCCACCAGATTTTCAATATAATAATCACCGCGCCATTGCCAGATCATGCGTGGGATAGTTTTTCTCATGAATTTTCAACATCCAAGAGGCATAGGCTATCACTTTATAATTTCTCATTATCAATAACCATAATACCATCTTAGAAGCATCACTATACACCAAAAAGAGTACCCACATATAGGGAGTGTGAGTACAAGCGCAATGATAAGCCTCATTTTCAACTCTTTGAAAATTGTCTTCATATTCTTCTATGTAGAAAAAGATTACTCCCTTCCATTTTAGTTTGGTCATTAGGTTATAAATTCATGAAATATTATTCAAAATCATCGATAATACATATATAGATAAAAAAACCTACAGATCTCTGTTACAGAAGTTGGAATGGGACACTCTTTAATTTTCATTGTCTTAGAAGGGTCCACATATATCCCATTACAGGTCATAACATTCCATATGAATGACACTTTCTCCATCCATAACACTCATTGAATAAACATTTCATAAAACTTCTCCATTTAAATTGTCTTTAACATAGTATTGTAACACTTCTCATGTTCCTCCTTAAACGTTGAGTATATCAGAATATCCTCAATAAAGACTACCACAAAATTAGAGAGGTAATCTATTAAATCACATTTCATTAAATCCTTGAATATTGCCGGAGAATTTTTGAGTCTGAAGGGCATCACTATGAACTCAGTGTGTCCATACCTCATTTTAATGGAATTCTTGGGAATATCTTCATTTCTAACCTTTAATTGGTGATATCCTAACGGAAGGTCCACCTTTGAGAAATAACTGGCCCACGAAGATGACCGAAGACGTCATCAATCTGTGAAAAGGGATACATGTTCTTTATAGTGATTTTATGGAACTCTTGATAATCAATAAAGAGTCACATTAATCAGATCTTATTAATGACTAAGTGAACTGGATCACCACATGGTGATGCACTCGGGTGTGTAAAACCTTTCTCCATATTCTCCCATAACTGCCTCTTCAGTTCTTCCAACTCTACTATGCCCATTCTGTATGCTATCTTTGAAGTAGGAAGAGATCCATTGGTAAGTTAAATTGAGATCTCAACCTCTCGGTTGAGAGGAATATAAGGAAAATCTTCAAGGAATACATCAGTGCAATCCCTCACGATAGGCATGTCTTTAAGCATGATTCACTCCATTGTCTCAATCATTTTAGGAAAATTTGTGTGCTCATATGGCATAAATATCCACAATTTAGACTATAATTCTAACGAAGAATTATATTCCTCCTTACACGTTTAAAATATTTGGAGGATTCTTTGGTATTTAATGAGTGATGTCCCTTTACAGGATATTGATATTGGCTTTGTATAAAGACAACCACTCTATGCCCAAGATAGTTTCAAACTCCACTGAAGGAAGTATGATAAGATTTACTGGGAGGTTCAGTCCTGAAACATTAACAGTTGAGGAGTAATAAGCCATGGATGAAACAATTTCCCTATTCTATGTTCTTACAGATAACATTTCCTCCAAATTTTGAGTTGGTGTTTGAATAGTTCTACTGAACATGCAAGATATGAATGAATTCATAGAACCACAAATAAAATATTATGTTTGCTATTATTGAATGACTAATTAGTGTTCCTGTCACCACATCATTTCCCATAACCACTTCACTATTAGTGATAGCATAATCTCTTCTTTGTTTCCTTAGAGGTTATTATTGATTAACTCCAACAACCCTTTGCTTAGGGAAACTGTTTTCATAATTCCCATGCCCCATGATGTTGTATCACTACACTGTAGGCTGAGTGTTGACTTGAACCTTTATTTGTTCTTCCTCAATGGTAGGATTCTTCATATCCCAGTGGTAGTTCTAGGCCAGATGACCAAACTTTTAACATTTGAAACAATTCTTATTTACCTTTAGATAGATAATAGGATGCTTCTTTACACAATTTTTTAATGGAAAAAGTCAGGCCACTTTTCACCATAGAATTTTTTTGATGAATCACTCATGTTTTATCCATTTTCTACATCTTGTCACTAGGCCCATGAGACCACAGAGATTCTCCCACTTCATTTCATTCTTGAGGGAATAACAGACAATATCCCCATAACTGTGGAAGTCTTGAATCACAAATGCTATTCAAAGACTCAAATTTATTCATCTAAAGTAGTGATCCAACTTGCTTTTGGTGTTGATGACAAAGCCAAAGGAATACCTTGAAAGCCATGTCAGTTTTTCTTCATACATATCAATGGACTCATCTTCCATCAACTTAAGTCTGAGGAACTCTCCTTCCATCTTAAGAAGGACGGTTTGAGGAAAATATTTGTGGAAAAAAATCATCTGGAATTCCTCCATGGAATTAATTTCCTCATTAGACAATTTATTCATAATCTGTGTCCACCATGGATGAGCTTCACCTTCAAAACGACAATCATCTTGTACCACCTTATCGTCTTTCGAGCAATTGAGGATAGATAATATCTATTCAATGGAGTTAATCCATATTTCTGCAAGGAGGTAATCATATGATTTTCTAAAAATGGGAGGCCTTTTCCAGATGAAGGATTCTATTACAACATACTCTTTCCTTATAGGAGAAGGGAATTCTTCCTGATTCCAGTTATTATTCATGACTCAAGCTAGCTGATCAAGTACATTCATGATGTTTTGAGCTCCCACTCCCATCACATATGTAATATCATTAGGGAAATATTCCCATTGCTTATCACATTGGTTTTTGGAACGTGTTCTTCTATATACCACCATTAACAAAGAAAAAGAACATATATGTAGAGGCCTTGAATACTTAACTATTGATCATAAAAAGGAAACATTAAACATATAAAGATAAACTTATAAAGAAGAAGTATATCCTAACATGTGATTCTGTAGTTTTAACTCTAGGTTATCATCATTCTATTTCTTAACATATATTCTTATGTGATTTTTGTACCTTTATAATGGTTTTAATAATATTGTGAAACTACCAAATCATATCCCCCGGAAATGTCGTAACCAAAAGTGTAGCAAGGCCTGTTATTGTGTGCCATGGTTACCCCAGGTCAAGCCCAAATCTCCTTGTCGGATTTTTCATTCCATGGTAAATCAGTGCCAGATCTGCCTCTACCTTCTAATATGCAGATAGAGACTTATTTTATTTATAAATCACTTACTCAATACTGAAAATAATTTATGATTGTTTTCTAATACATAGTCTCATCTTTATAGTTCTTATAGAGGATCTCTATTCTTAATCTCTAAAAATAACTAGATCATCTTCTGAAAACAACTATAGATACCCATGGCTTTTACATATAACAGTTCATGATTTTAAGCATAAATAATCATCAGAGTACAAGACAAGGATCGTTATGTCTAGTTTTTTCAAATACCAGGTACATAAAACATAAAACAAGGGGCTAAACAACACTTCATTATTTAATATCCATAAAGTGATCATAACTTCCATTAAGTCATTACATCTTCATAGGGTACCCTAGGGAAGACATGAAAAAAGGGATAAGGTAAATATCGCAGAAAAGAAATGAACATAAGGATACATCTTAAGAATAAGAGTTATAAGGCATGACATAATGATATAAAAATCATGGAATAGATAAAATAATATCATAAAATCACGAGATAATATAAACATGGAATAATATAAATGTTGAATAATCATAAAAATTTATTTAGAATGGTTCAAGGCTTACCAAAAATCCCATTTCGAATTTTTGTATGGGTCAAGGCTAGCAACCAATCCCGTTTCGCATTGTATCTCATTGGAGTAAACTTTACCCAATGCATTGGAGCACTATCTGGGAACACCCATATCAACATTTCCATGAATATTATTGCCATAGAAATATTCTTACCACATAAATATTCTTTCAACATAAATAATCATACATAATCAACCATACATTAACATAATGTTACCCATGAAAATAATTGTGTACCACAAACATGACATAAATCATAACCAATGGGCGTATCGTGAAAGAATCCATGATAAAAAAAAATTGGAACAAACATGAACATTCATAGGGTAAAATAGGAATATAAAATGGTATGTGGGGTCAAAAATAAGGGACATACTATATGAATTGTATCTGAGTAACATTTTCATTAAGATAGTTTTCAGCGGTTTTAAGAAAAATGCTATAGAGCATTTAAAATATAATAAAGGACTGTCACTTATAGAAATCCAGAATTAAACCAAGAATGTTTCCATAATAAAATGAGTTATTTTATAGGGATAATGGTGGCTTAAAATTAAAGATTGAGTTCACTTTATATAGGGTAAAAATTTGAGATGTACCATTAAAAGAGGTTTCTTATTAGAATGTTCTAAGGAGGGAATCTTTTAAAAACATATATATACCTTAAGAGAGTGATGAAATGTAATGCCCCAACCCCAGTTAACCAGAGTGGGTGCATTATTATGTATCATTGGCATGATCAAAAAAGATCAAGTCTTGAACGACTGATTAGTTTAGTAGCCTTCGAATCACTAGATTAATTCATAAATGTTACATTCCACCATAAAGTGAAAAACTACAGTAATATAGTCTCCATGGTCCAAACTCATATCCCCTTTAGAATTTCCCTGCAGGTCAGTCATAAAATATTTCTTTATATCCTTGGAAAAATAAAACATAGAAAGGGGTGAGCTCATATGCTCAGTAAGGATTCCAATATAATGGAAACATTCAAAAAAGAGCATAATCATTTAAGGAAATGTACAACTAAAACAAAATCCTTTTAAACATGAACTTCATCATAATGTGGCAAAAATATAATGAAATAATTCCATTTACTTATTCAATGGATATTCTACTAGTCGAATAATCACATGAAATATCAATAACAACTTTTATAATGATGGAATTCATAATGACAGACTATCATAACCACATAGTCAAGGCATTGTGCCAAGACTACAGATAAGATTTTGTCAATTAAATGTTCCAAGACACTAGTTTGTCTCATGAGACCTACCTAAGTATCAAAGAGATATATCGGGATCCACCCGCCACTTATTAAGTCCAATGCATTCCTCATATGACCAGGTTTAGAATAACATAAAAATTAGTATTAAAAACAGCATACCAAATGTTCATACTTTCTCCATAAACCATGAATGGTATAAATATAACACTTCCACAATCAAACATATCACAAAACCTTCATTACAATATGTAAGTTTTGTATCCTAATATTCAAACATCAAATAATCATAAAATCCATCAAAGGATGTTGACATAGATCAAATCAAAACTATTTGAGTGAAATATCTATTTTTTAGAAATCATTTAAATATCATATAATTATAAAAGAAATAATTTACTTTGAAAATATTTTTATAAGATTTTATGTGAGGATTCGGCAATTTTATAATGGTGGATACTAGCTTCACCTGCTGTATAAGTTAAAAAAAGACATTCTTACCTTAATTCTGTCGAAAAAGATTAAAAAGGACCTTGTTTGGAAAATGATAGAGATATTCATTTATAAAAATATTAATAAAAGTAAACAAGATTATAAAAGACTTTAACACATAGTCTGTAAAATAGTATGAATTATTTGAAAAACATTTTTAAAAAACATGGATGTGGATGATAAAGAGGTCCTAGTAGATAATTACGTACAAATAACCGTAGATAATGAAGAGATTGTGAAATAAACCCTTACCATTACATTTCCATTGTTGAGGGTAGGTTAACCTCTTGTATAATGGATAAATAATTGTTATTAAATTATACAAGAATCATATACATTAATTTGATATCATATATGATCTTTTAACATTGCTTTGTTAATAATATCTTACTATTATCGTAGTTTCTGGTGTTAACTTACTCATATTCATTTATATGTTTTGTTACATAATACATGTTTGTTATGGATAGGTTGTATCTTATTCATATACAGAATTATATAAAGTCACTAAACATTATTTTTAGTCATTAAATGATAATGATTCTTGAATGGATATGATAGGGAATGAATCTCATCACGTTCGTGGAGACGGTAGTCCGTACGTACGCACGAGCGACAATATCATTATTGTGATATTAAAATTATATATAATTGGATGGTATATCATATATAAAGAATCATTATCATGATATATTTATTATTTACATGAATTACACATCATTATTATACCCATCCAAATAATAATTTATTGAATAACAATTACACCACGACGTGGAGACGGTAAGCCATATGCACGCACGTATGGTGACATGTTATTCAAAGGATGGATATAATAATGAATATGGTTTTATGATATTTATAATAACATCAAATTATATAGAAGATACTGGAATTATTATTTTATAATGGTAATAACAAATAAAGAATAAGTTGAAGAAGAAAAGAACTTGAAAGAGGATGGTGAAAACATTACCTCTTAATCAGGTTCTTCTTTTGATTTGATAAAAAGGGCTCCATTGGTTTTATTTATGATCAAACTAAGGCCTCTAGGTCTAATTGAGGTAAGTTGAGAGAATATTTTGGTAGGGGTTGGTCGAAAAAAGGCTTTTATGGTGTAAATTAGAGATAAGGGTGAGTGCCCCTTTATAAGAGGGGTGAGGGGCACCTTTGGAAAAGATAGAAATATTATTTTATAATAAATTAATATTAGGTTTTTAATGCCTCAAAATTGGATTATGTAAATGTTAAGGTAGATATGGGTCTAAATAATCATAGCCAATAGATTTTTGATAGGTTTGGGTCAGTATATTAACCTTATCATTTATATTTAACTCTTAGTTAAATATTTTGAACTTTACCATGTATCTTTGTATTTTTATACTATATAGTTAATAAACATACTATATACATCCATGAGACCTCAAAGTGGTCCATTAATAATAAACATATCATTATATAATTCCATTGTACGATCCTTAGATTTTAATAAAAGAATATCAATTAATAATATAATATTTGTTTTAAAAAAACTTTTATCTCAATTTTGACACTATTGGGTTTTTTGTATTTGATAATTTCAAAACAGAATTATTACTTCGAACAAACATTATATAACCAATCCTAATATGACATATTAACCAATAATATTAGTGGAATTCATAGAATGTCTCAAATTACATTTATTTTGATATTTATAATATCAATTATTTTAAAATTGTATTAATTTTATAATTACGGCATCACCATTGTGTCACAAATAAATTAAATTATTTAATATCTAAAAATTATAAATAAAATACCATTATTTAAGAAATATTTTTTTTATTTCTAATGAATATTTATAATATAATTTATCTTATTTATAACCCTATATTAAAAATTTTTCAGTAATTAAACTTTTATTTTAACTCTTTTAACTCTTCATTGAATTAAATAATAATAAATGTAATAATCTAATCCATGTGGACCTAAATGATAATATTTGATTACTATGGTTGTTCTTGGTCTATATACACTTGTCTAATATAATTAGGATATGTGTTAGGGTAATATTAATATCATTTTTACCCTTTATTACAATATTTACTTTTAAGCGTGGTAATTAAAAGTAAAAAAGTTACTATTCACAAAAAATTATTTATATCTTATTGAACCACATTTTACTCCGTGATATTAACCATGTATCTTGTGTTTTTGAAATTCCACTCATAGAAGCAGTAAAATTATGTTTTATGTGAATTTCCAAATTCTCCTAGGAGGTGGGTAAAAGACGTTAAAAGGTTCCATAAAATTTATATATATATAAAATTATTCTAAACTAACTCCAATGAATTACATTGAACTTATATAGGTACTATGTATCCATTTTTACCATAATTAAATTTAAATAAAATAAAGAATTATTTAAATTAAAATTTGGTTTTAATCTACAACTCAGTGTTTTTTCACTATTCATAAAAAATTTAATGTTCTGAAGAAAAATAAAAAAAATTAACCCTAGGATAATTTTGATATTATGAATCCAAAAATGAACTCCATTTTAAAAGATAAAATGTATAAAATTTCAAAAAGCGGGTATTACTGTTCATAACGGATAGTTTGATTGGTTGTGGTGTGTTTTAGAACTCGAAGTTGTGTACAACACACGATATTGTATTATTCAAAGAGAAGCATACCGTGGAAGCTTGGGGTGTTACATTCTCCCCTCCTTCAAGTAATTTCATCCTTGATATTTATAGAATACTACCACATGAAAAGACTTGGGTGGTTCTTCATAATATGTTCCTCGGGTTCCCACGTTGCCACTTCCATCTTATGGTTTCTCCATAAGACTCTTACCGAACAAGTCGTCCAGTTTCTTACCACTTGTTCTATGGTATCAAGAATCTTAATGGGCTCTTTGCAATAAGTCAGATTAGGTTCAAGTAAAAATTCCTCATAGGTGAGTACATGTGTTGGGTCAGGCATGTAATTTTTCAGCAGTTATACGTGGAACACATCGTGAACGTTTGAGAGACTTTGAGGCATTCCCAAGTGGTAAGCTACAACACCAATTCGTTCTAGAATTTGGAAAGGTTTGATGTACCTGTGACTCAATACACCTTTCTTACCGAAACTTATAACCCCTTCCATAGAGATACCTTCAAAAAACATGATCTCTTACATGAAATTCCAAATCCTTACTTCTATTATAATCATAGCTCTTCTGCAAACTTTGAGCTGCTTTGATGTGTTTCTGGATTAACATTTCCTTTTTTATCGTTTCCTCCACCAGTTCTGGGCCTACGAGTTTTCTTTCACAAACATAATCCCAACAGGTTGGTGTACGACATCTCTTTTCATACAACACTTTATATGGTGCCATCTGAATACTTGAATGGAAGATATAGTTATAGGGAAATTCCACCATAGTTAAATATTTATCCCACATACCCAGAAGGTCGTGTGATCATGATCTCAACATGTCTTTTAAGGTTTTAATAGTCCATTCATATTGTCCATCTATTTGAGGGTGGTAGGTAGTGCTCAAACGATGTTCAGTATCCAAGGCCTTCTGAAAAACCCTCTAGAATCTTGAAGTAAAATGGGGATCACGATCAAAAAAAATCAATAGGGGTACTCCATGACGTCTCAAAACGTCATAAATATATAGTCTTTCTAGACGTTCCAGTGGTACATCTTCTCTTATATCCTGATAATGTGCTGATATGGTAAGATGATCAACAATAACCCATATTGCAACGTCTCTTCTAGGAGTCTTTGTTAGTCCCATGACAAAATCCATCGTGATATTATACCTTTTCCACTCCTGTATGGGAAGAGGTTTCATGACTCATCCAGGTTGTTGCCTTCAATGTTTCACTTGTTGAAAAACCAAACATATTGACACAAAATCAGAAATCTCCTTCTTCATATCTTCCCACAAAAAATGTTCCTTCAAATCTCTATACATTTTGGTGCTCCCAGGGTGTATAGAGAAATTGGAGCTTTGAGCATCATCTAGAAATTCTATTTTTAGATCAGGTATATTGGGAACACAATGTATCTTCCTAAATTTCAAAATTCCTTCTTCATACACAAAGTCTCTCAATTTCCAATCATTCACAGCTTTAATATTATTTCAAAATTCTTCATCATCGGTCTGAGAACTCTTAATCCTTTTTAGTAAAGATGGTTTGGAAACCATTTAAAAAATAATTGATGTTTCACCTTCCATGGTGATTCCCATATCCATCTTTAAAAAATCCATGAAAACAGAATCCCTTTCAACTCTCATCTTGTTCAATACTGCCTGATATTTTTTGCTCAAAGCATCTTCCACCTTATTTGCCTTCCCTAGGTGGTAATGTATCATGAATTCTTAATCCTTGAGTAGTTCAAGCCATTTCCTTTGCCTCATGTTGTGTTCATTCTGTGATAAAATTTACTCCAATCTCTTATGATTGGTATATATCTCACATTTTTAACCATAGAGATAATTTCTCCATATCTTCATAGAAAATATTAAAGTATCTAACTCAATATCATGTGTAGGATAGTTTTTCTCATGAATTTTTATTTGTCATTATGCATAGGAAATAACTCTATCATTCTGCATAAGGACACAACCAAGTCCTTTTTTCGATACACCACTATAAATAACGAACCCATCATTCCCCGATGGTAGAGTTAATATAGGAGAACTGACTAATATTCTCTTCATCTCTGCAAAACATTCTTCACACTCTTTTTTCCAAACAAATTTAACCCCATTACGTGTGAGCATCGTTATTGGGTTAGCCAATCAGGCAATGTTCTGGACGAAACGTCGATGATAACCTGTTAAACCAATAAAACTGTGTACCTCAGTTATAATCGTTGGTGAAATCCATTCTTGGATTTCCTTGGTCATAGAAGGATCAACAGTGATTCAATCTTTAGAGAAAATATGGCCAAAAAAAGAAATCTCTTGAATCCAAAATTCAAACTTGCTAAACTTCCCATATAATTCATGTTTCGTCAAAGACTTTAGAATAATGCACAATTGATTTTAATGATCTTCATATCTTTTGGAATATACCAAGATATAATAAATAAATACAACAAAAAAATCATAGAGATATTCTTTGAAAACTCTATTCATTAGATCCATGAATACAGAGGGTGCATTAGTCAATCCAAAAACCATTACTGTAAACTCGTAATGCCCGTACTTAGTTCAAAATGATGTCTTTGTAATATCTTTCTTCTTCACACACAACTGATGTTATCCAAATAAAAGGTCAATCATTGAAAAATATTGAGCTCCATGCAGTAGGTCAAATAAATCATCAATGTGAGGTAGGGGATACTTGTTTTTTATTGTTATTTCATTTATTTCCCTTTAGTCGATACATAACTTGTAACACCCCAAGATTTCACAGTGTGTTATTTCTTCAAAATAATTCAATAACTTGCACTACACGCAACACTGAGTTCAATTGCACCATGACTTACCAAAAAAAAGCCATTAAAAGAGGTCATGAATAGTATTAACTAAATTTTAAACTTTATATAATCCTTATAATTTTAGAATCCATATTATGAGTTTCTTAGTCATAATGCAAGAACAGATTCATTTTCAGTATTGCACTTTTATCAACTTTTGATAGTGAAACCTTTTTAAATACAATATTTTAAACTTTATGACTAAATGGAGACATCAAAAAATTTAAAATGAAACATCCCAAGCTTCCACGGTACGCTTTCCTTTGAATAAAACAATAGCGTGTGTTGTACGCAACTTCGAGTTCTAACACACCGTAACCAATCAAACTAGCTGTTATGAATAGTAATACCTACTTTTTGAAGTTATATATATTTTATATTTTAAAATGGACTTCATTTTTGGATTCGGAATATCAAATTTAGCCTAAGTTGAAATTCTGGTACTTTTTGGATAACTTTCATATTTTGATGAATAGTGAAAAATTACTAAATTTTAATTAAAAACAACTTTTTTAATCAAAATAATTAATAGTGATAAATTATGAATTTGAGTGGTTTTAAAGTATATTTAGAATATATTTTTACTATTTAATATAATGTTGGTCATTGGACATAATTTTACAATTAAACCGAACATAAACAAGTGTCAATCTTTTGATAGTTATTATATCTTAAAAACACGCTTTTTGTTTTGACAGCGGGAATTAATTTTAAATTAATTTCTACCACTTCTGTGTTTAGAATTTAGGAAAATGGATTCCATATTTGGAATCAGGATGTTCAAATTGTGTAAATAGGTAACTTTTATTTTTATACATTTTGAATAATTACTGCGGTAAATATTTTATTTACCATGGTTAAGGGTAAATCCGGTAAATAAGGGTTAAAAAAATAATATTATAATAATCCTAAATTACCCTAAAACGTGTCTTAACCCTATTGTTTGATAAATGGTCGACCATGGGCATCTTTGTGTCAATTTTGGGACCCCATGGATCCACTTGTAAGTGATAATGACACTTTATTTTAATTAAGTCAAAATGAATACAAAAATGACACAAGCATATATCTTTTAGAAAAACAATTGTTACATAGAGTTATATAAGTTGGATTTTAGATTATAAATATTCATTGGAAAGATAAAACGATTTCCTACATAATGATATTTTATTTATAATTTTTAGACATTAAATAATTTATTTTATTTATGACACAATGATGATGCAATAATTACTATAATAGTGCAAAATTAAAATAATTGATATTATAAATACCCAAAAAAAATATAATATGAAACTTTTAATGAATTAAACTAATTTTCTAGCTTAATATGATATATTAGTATTGATTTAATTGACTTTGTTCGAAGTAATCAATCTGTTATGAGTTTCACAAAAATCAACTATTGAATAGTGTCAAAATTGACATAAAAGAGTTCATAAAACAAATATTATATTATTAATTGATATTAAATTCCTAAAAATCTAAGGTTCGGCCAAGAGACTTATATTATGATATTTTAATCATTAATGGACCACTTAAGGGTCTCTTGGATGTATATAGTAAGTTTATTAACCATATTATATAAAAATACAAAGAGACATTGTAAAAGTGAAACTAATTAACTTAGAGTTAATACTTAAAGATAAGGTTAATATAAGTACCCAAACCTGTCTAAATTCTATTGGTTGAGTATTTTTAGACCTATACCCACCTTAACCTTTGAATAATCAACTTTGGAGCCTTTATAAACCGAATATGAATTTAATATAAATTAAAATTTCTAGCTTTTCCAAAGGTGCCCCTCACCCCTCTTATAAAAGGGCACTCCTCCTTCTCATTTATTCACACCTTAAAAGCCTTTTGGTTCGTCCAAACTCTGCCCAAATACTCTCCCAACATCCCTCACTACAACCTAGAGGCCTTAGTTTGATCAGAAAGCCAACCTAAGGAGCCCTTTTGATCAAATCAAAAGGAAGAACCCGAAGAAGAGGGAATGATTTCACCACCCTTTTCTAAGTTCCTTTCTTCTTCCACTTCTTCTTCCTTTGTTCTTACCATCCTAAAATAATAACTCCAGTATCTCACTTATACTGTGATGTTATTATAAATATAGTACAACCATATTCAGTATTCTATCCACCCTTTGAATAACATGTCACCATACGTGCGTACGTACGGCTTACCGTCTCCACGTCGTGGTGTAATTGTTATTCAATATATTATTATGTGGATGGGTATAATAATGATGTGTAACTCATGTAAATAATAAATATAACATGTTAATGATTCTGTATATATATATGATATACCATCCATTTATATATTATTTTAATATC
The DNA here is from genome assembly GCA_963277665.1 of Viscum album. Classification (NCBI taxonomy): domain Eukaryota; kingdom Viridiplantae; phylum Streptophyta; class Magnoliopsida; order Santalales; family Viscaceae; genus Viscum; species Viscum album. The sequence goes on along the minus strand of OY728151.1, from coordinate 72,165,558 downwards.
AAAATAATGATATTGTCGCTCGTGTGTACGTACGGACTACCGTCTCCACGAACGTGATGAGATTCATTCTCCATCGTATCCATTCAAGTATAATTATCATTTGATGATTTAAAAATGATGTTTAAGGACTTGATATCATTCTGGATATGAATAAATACAACCTATCCTTTACAAACATGTCTTACGTAACAAAACATATAAAAGAAAACAAGTAAGTTAACACCCGAAACGACGATAATTCTAAGATATTATTAACAAATCAATGTTAAAAGATCATATATGATATCATATTAATATATATGATTCTTGTATAATTTAATAACAATTATTTCACCATTATACAGGAGGTTTACCTACCCCAACCAAGGAAATGTACAAGGTAAGGGTTATTTCACAATCTCTTCATTATCCGAGGTTGTTTATACGTAATAATCTACTGGGATATCTTTATCATCCACATCCATGTTTCTTAAAAATGTATTTCAAAACATTTTTACTATTTACAAGAATATGGGTTAAAGTCATTTATACCCTTGTTTGACTTTTTATAAGAGGTTTATAAAGGAATCTTTCCGTCGTTTTCAAAACAAGGTCCTTTTTAACCTTTTCGACAGAATTGAGGTAAGAATGTTTTTTTAACTTATACGGCGGGTGCGGTTATTTTACGCCGTTATAAAATCGTCAAAGCTTTCCTTACAAGCTTACAAGAATATTTTCAAGAAAATGTTTTATTATATATGGCTCTTAAATGATTTCAAAAATAGAAAGAGATATTTCTCTAAAAAGTGTTTTGATTTCATCTATGTCAACATCCTTTAATGGATTTTACGCTTATTTGAAGTTGATTTATTATAATATAAAACTTCTATATTGTATTGAAGGTTTTGTGATATTTTTGACTGTGGATGTGCTATTTTATACCATTCATAGTTTATGGTGAAACTATTGACATTTCGTATGCTAGTTTTAATCCGAATGTTTATGTTATATTTCAAACTTTTCTTCAGATGAATGTGCTAAACAAGTATGTTCCGGGTTGGGGACCGGTAAAAGTAAGCCCTCCAGGTTGGGGACTGGTAAAAGTAAGCCCTCCAGGTTGGGGACTGGTTAAAGTAAGCCCTCCAGGTTAGGGACTGGTAAAAGTATTCCCTCTGGGTTGGTGTCCGGTTATTAGAGGCACTCCGGGTTGGTGTCCGGTTATTAGAGGCACTCCGGGTTGGTGTCCGGTTATTAGAGGCACTCCGGGTTGGGTTCCGGTTAGAAGTAACCCCTAGGTCTTGGGATGAGGCCTAGACAAAGAAATTAACGTTTAGCATTATGCATTCCAACATTATGAAAGTGGTTATTGATTTTTGCATGTGATTATTCGATTAGTAGAATATCCATGTGAATAAGTAAATGGCATTATTTCATTTTATTTATGCCATACCATGTTGAAAGTTCATATTTAAAAGGCTTTTGTTTTAGTTATACATTGCCTTAAATGTTTATTCTTATTTATGAATGTTTCCGCTATATTGTTATCCTTACTGGGCATTTGAGCTCACCCCTTTTCTATGTTTTATTTTTCCAGGAAGTGAAGAAGTAAATTATGAATGACCTGCAGGGATATTATATGGGGATATGAGTGTGGATTATGGAGACATTATGTTTTTGTAGTAGTTTTTCATTTTATAATGTAATGTAAAACTTATGAATATATCTGGCATTTTCCAAGGCTACTAAACCAATCGGTCTTTCGAGATTTGATCTTTCTTGTGATCATGCCAATGTTACGAAGTAATGCACCAACTCTAGGCAACTAGGGTCGGGGCGTTACAGTTGGTATCAGAGGAGGTTTAGTACAAACCTTGGAAGCTAGATTTAGATAAACTCTGATTAGAGCACGTAGACCTAAGATGAACTTTGAGGATTAGTGTAGAAGAACTTCCTAGAATTTTGGTATTGTAGAGATTTTGTGAGTTTTCCGAGCAATACATCCCTGTCTGGATACGAGCAGGTAGAGGCGGTTCTGGCACAGATGTACCTAGGGGTAAAACCCGAAAACACCGCTTTGAGCTAGACTCGAACGGGAACTGGTGCACGACAACGGGCCTTGCTGCACTCTTGGTTACGACACTCCCGGGGGATATGCTTAGGATAACTCTCATTTTCTTTACAAATCATTTTGATGGGATTATGAGTATATACTTCCTCAAAGAAAACATTCTTATGATTATGGATTATATCCATAAATAGTTTAATTTATGTTAAGTGTTTTATAAGTATGAGATTATGTATTTTGATTCATAAACTGATCTAGTGTATGCCATTGTTTAGAAATGGTGCCCAGTAGAAGGAATGAGAACTCCAGAAATGCACATGATCCAAAGATAAGGAAGGATCATATCTTTAATGGTCTGACGCTAGAATTTATAAGAGAAATAGTCTCCCATGTACTATCATCATATGAAGAAATAATATCATGTGTTGATAAGATAAGTAAAGAGTTTACTGAGTCCTATGGCTTTGAAGGGAAGCAAGAGAAGAAAAGGATGGAAGAAAGAAAGATGGATAAAGGGAAGAGGGAAAAGAAGAATTTTCCCATATGTGGTAACTGTGGAAAGAAACACCCTGGAACTTGCCTGAAAGTAATGGGAGTTTGTTATAAGTGTGGGGGAAAAAGGGCACAAAGTACGTGACTGCAAGGGTGAGAAAATGGTTTCAAATGTACAATGCTTCATTTGCAAGGAGTTTGGACACTACACGAACCTATGCCCCAGTCATCAGACTATGCCGCAAATGATGCTAGTGGATAATAATCAAGTTATGATACTACCACAGATGAAGAGGAATGATTAGAGTTCTTATGTTGATTATGTCAATCGAGTGTTGTATCAACAATGTACTTTTTATAATAATTATGGAGTATATAAGGATTGTACTGCAGTACTATTTCATTAAGGACTTGAGATTGTGTGGAACAAAGAAAAGTGACTCAATAGAAGGTTAAATTTTTGGAAAATATATGGTTTAGAGAATGATAAATCATAATATAGTTCTGATACTGAGGTAGTGATTTTGGAATAATATGTGATTGTTTTGGATAAATTAAATTGGATATTCTTGACTACCTTGTAACTGATTAATGATTTGTATATTCCATCATTGTTGGGGTTTAAAACATTTTTGGATTAATGAAGTATATCCATCATTCTATATGGAATAAGGGAGCATGAATGTAATCAATAAGGAATATGGTAATGCATGATGAAGGTATTCATATACTATTACGGGGTAAAAAGGATCAATATTATGTTTACCTTCCTTATAAATGTTAGACTGTGAGTTTGGACAGAATTATTTTGGATAGTTCTAGTTTGGATTATTTTGGATTGCCATGAAAGGACAACCCGGAGGTCGGGCGGCAACCCGTCGCGTCCGGCAAGGCTGCGAGACTTGAACCCGCAACCGAAGGGCGACATGGGTGTATCACCCACCACTGGCCCATGAGATGTCCTAGATTAAATAATGTAGTTTTTATTAAAAGATCTTTTAGATGAATTATAAATTCGTTTATTTTGGAACCCTATACGAATAGTGTAAATAGAATTTTTTTTACATTCTATTATCTTTTAGAGTGAAAGATGAGTTTTTGGTAGAAATTTATTAATGGATAAAACTCTAATTATAAAGTAAGTATATCTCCTTATGATCTTAGCCAATCTCATAAATAAATTCATCAATATTAAGAAAAGCAACTTAGAACAAAAATGTTTTCCTAGATGGTACCTTAAATCATCACTAATTTATGGCTTTGGGATTGTTGGCCTTTTCATAGCCATGTTCTCTACCACTCTCCATCAGATAATTGATGGTTAGATTTTTCTTCCATATCCATATTTTCCTACATGGAACCCTAGTATGTGTTATTTTCGGTAATCTTCATACTTTCGACTCTTTATTTTAAATAGAGGCCTCATTAATTCATTTTTCGATGTGGGATTTCAACTAGGATATTTTGAAACGTCAAAAATGTGTTATCCTAATACCCTATGTTTTGTTGAACCGATGGTATTTCAATTCATCATAGATTGATGAATTTGAGGAACTCAATTTTATACTTGTTTGTGATTGATGACCTCAATCACTACCTATAAATATTTACGTTTTTCCTCCGATTATATGTCTCCAATTTCCACCAATGTTCTCCTAATCGAGATCATAATTTGGTGGTGACCCTTTGATTTCTCTTTTCCTCATATTAAGACTATATTTTAGTAACCCAATTTCTGATGTGGGTTTTCCCACAAATATATTTTCTACTTTCAACCTTTTATTTTCGAAGAACAATTTCAAATTGAGAGGAAGCAATTTATTGAAGGAGGGGAGAATGTAACACCCCAAGATTTCACAGTGTGTTATTTCTTCAAAATAATTCAATAACTTGCACTACACGCAACACTGAGTTCAATTGCACCATGACTTACCAAAAAAAAGCCATTAAAAGAGGTCATGAATAGTATTAACGAAATTTTAAACTTTATATAATCCTTATAATTTTAGAATCCATATTATGAGTTTCTTAGTCATAATGCAAGAACAGATTCATTTTCAGTATTGCACTTTTATCAACTTTTGATAGTGAAACCTTTTTAAATACAATATTTTAAACTTTTTGACTAAATGGAGACATCAAAAAATTTAAAATGAAACATCCCAAGCTTTCACGGTACGCTTTCCTTTGAATAAAACAATAGCGTGTGTTGTACGTAACTTCGAGTTCTAACACACTATAACCAATCAAACTAGCTGTTATGAATAGTAATACCTACTTTTTGAAGTTATATATATTTTATATTTTAAAATGGACTTCATTTTTGGATTTGGAATATCAAATTTTTCCTAAGGTGAAATTTTGGTACTTTTTGGATAACTTTCATATTTTGATGAATAGTGAAAATTACTAAATTTTAATTAAAAACAACTTTTTTAATCAAAATAATTAATAGTGATAAATTATGAATTTGAGTGGTTTTAAAGTATATTTAGAATATATTTTTACTATTTAATATAATGTTGGTCATTGGACATAATTTTACAATTAAACCGAACATAAACAAGTGTCAATCTTTTGATAGTTATTATCTCTTAAAAACACGCTTTTTGTTTTGACAGCGGGAATTAATTTTAAATTAATTTCTGCCACTTCTGTGTTTAGAATTTAGGAAAATGGATTCCATATTTGGAATCAGGATGTTCAAATTGTTTAAATAGGTAACTTTTATTTTTAGACATTTTGAATAATTACTGCGGTAAATATTTTATTTACCATGGTTAAGGGTAAATCCGGTAAATAAGGGTTAAAAAAATAATATTATAATAATCCTAAATTACCCTAAAACGTGTCTTAACCCTATTGGTTGATAAATGGTAGACCATGGGCATCTTTGTGTCAATTTTGGGACCCCATGGATCCACTTGTAAGTGATAATGACACTTTATTTTAATTAAGTCAAAATGAATACAAAAATGACACAAGCATATATCTTTTAGCAAAACAATTGTTACAAAGAGTAATATAAGTTGTATTTTAGATTATAAATATTAATTGGAAAGATAAAAAGATTTCCTACATAATGATATTTTATTTATAATATTTAGACATTAAATAATTTATTTTATTTATGACACAATGATGATGTAGTAATTACTATAATTGTGCAAAATTAAAATAATTGATATTATAAATACCCAAATAAATATAATATGAAACTTTTAATGAATTAAACTAATTTTATAGGATAATATGATATATTAGTATTGATTTAATTGGCTTTTTTCGAAGTAATCAATCTGTTATGAGTTTCACAAAAATCAACTATTGAATAGTGTCAAAATTGACATAAAAGAGTTCTTAAAACAAATATTATATTATTAATTGATATTAAATTCCTAAAAATCAAAGGTTCGGCCAAGAGACTTATATTATGATAGTTTAATCATTAATGGACCACTTGGGGGTCTCTTGGATGTATATAGTAAGTTTATTAACCATATTATATAAAAATACAAAGAGACATTGTAAAAGTGAAACTAATTAACTTAGAGTTAATACTTAAAGATAAGGTTAATATAAGTACCCAAACCTGTCTAAATTCTATTGGTTGAGTGGTTTTCGACCTATACCCACCTTAACCTTTGAATAATCAACTTTGGAGCCTTTATAAACCGAATATGAATTTAATATAAATTAATATTTCTAGCTTTTCCAAAGGTGCCCCTCACCCCTCTTATAAAAGGGCACTCCTCCTTCTCATTTATTCACACCTTAAAAGCCTTTTTGTTCGGCCAAACTCTGCCCAAATACTCTCCCAACATCCCTCACTACAACATAGAGGCCTTAGTTTGATCAGAAAGCCAACCTAAGGAGCCCTTTTGATCAAATCAAAAGGAAGAACCCGAAGAAGAGGTAATGATTTCACCACCCTTTTCTAAGTTCCTTTCTTCTTCCACTTTTTCTTCCTTTGTTCTTACCATCCTAAAATAATAACTCAAGTATCTCACTTATACTGTGATGTTATTATAAATATGGTACAACCATATTCAGTATTCTATCCACCCTTTGAATAACATGTCACCATACGTGCGTACGTACGGCTTACCGTCTCCACGTCGTGGTGTAATTGTTATTCAATATATTATTATGTGGATGGGTATAATAATGATGTGTAACTCATGTAAATAATAAATATAACATGTTAATGATTCTGTATATATATGATATACCATCCATTTATATATTATTTTAATATTAAAAGAATGATATTGTCGCTCGTGTGTACGTACGGACTACCGTCTCCACGAACGTGATGAGATTCATTCTCCATCGTATCCATTCAAGTATAATTATCATTTGATGATTTAAAAATGATGTTTAAGGACTTGATATCATTCTGGATATGAATAAATACAACCTATCCTTTACAAACATGTCTTACGTAACAAAACATATAAAAGAAAACAAGTAAGTTAACACCCGAAACGACGATAATTCTAAGATATTATTAACAAATCAATGTTAAAAGATCATATATGATATCATATTAATATATATGATTCTTGTATAATTTAATAACAATTATTTCACCATTATACAGGAGGTTAACCTACCCCAACCAAGGAAAAGTACAAGGTAAGGGTTATTTCACAATCTCTTCATTATCCGAGGTTGTTTATACGTAATAATCTACTGGGATATCTTTATCATCCACATCCATGTTTCTTAAAAATGTATTTCAAAACATTTTTACTATTTACAAGAATAAGGGTTAAAGTCATTTATACCCTTGTTTGACTTTTTATAAGAGGTTTATAAAGGAATCTTTCCGTCGTTTTCAAAACAAGGTCCTTTTTAACCTTTTCGACAGAATTGAGGTAAGAATGTTTTTTTTAACTTATACGGCGGGTGCGGTTATTTTACGCCATTATAAAATCGTCAAAGCTTTCCTTAGAAGCTTACAAGAATATTTTCAAGAAAATGTTTTATTTTATATGGCTCTTAAATGATTTCAAAAATAGAAAGAGATATTTCTCTAAAAAGTGTTTTGATTTCATCTATGTCAACATCCTTTAATGGATTTTACGCTTATTTGAAGTTGATTTATTATAATATAAAACTTCTATATTGTATTGAAGGTTTTGTGATATTTTTGTTTGTGGATGTGCTATTTTATACCATTCATAGTTTATGGTGAAACTATTGACATTTCGTATGCTAGTTTTAATCCGAATGTTTATGTTATATTTCAAACTTTTCTTCAGATGAATGTGCTAAACAAGTATGTTCCGGGTTGGGGACCGGTAAAAGTAAGCCCTCCAGGTTGGGGACTGGTAAAAGTAAGCCCTCCAGGTTGGGGACTGGTTAATGTAAGCCCTCCAGGTTAGGGACTGGTAAAAGTATGCCCTCCGGGTTGGTGTCCGGTTATTAGAGGCACTCCGGGTTGGTGTCCGGTTATTAGAGGCACTCAGGGTTGGTGTCCGGTTATTAGAGGCACTCCGGGTTGGGTTCCGGTTAGAAGTAACCCCTAGGTCTTGGGATGAGGCCTAGACAAAGAAATTAACGTTTAGCATTATGCATTCCAACATTATGAAAGTGGTTATTGATTTTTGCATGTGATTATTCGATTAGTAGAATATCCATGTGAATAAGTAAATGACATTATTTCATTTTATTTATGCCATACCATGTTGAAAGTTCATATTTAAAAGGCTTTTGTTTTAGTTATACATTGCCTTAAATTTTTATTCTTATTTATGAATGTTTCCGCTATATTGTTATCCTTACTGGGCATTTGAGCTCACCCCTTTTATATGTTTTATTTTTCCAGGAAGTGAAGAAGTAAATTATGAATGACCTTCAGGGATATTATATGGGGATATGAGTGTGGATTATGGAGACATTATGTTGTTGTAGTAGTTTTTCATTTTACAATGTAATGTAAAACTTATGAATATATCTGGCATTTTCCAAGGCTACTAAACCAATCGGTCTTTCGAGATTTGATCTTTCTTGTGATCATGCCAATGTTACGAAGTAATGCACCGACTCTAGGAAACTAGGGTCGGGGCGTTACATAACCTCATAGATCCATCTTTCTTCATAACAAAAATAAAAGAGGCTCCCCATGGAGGAACACTAGGGCGAATAAATCCCTTATTACTCAATTCCTCTAGTTGTTTCATTAGTTCAACAAATTACACAGTGGCCATTCTATAAGGGGTCTTCGATATAGTCCTTGAAAAAAAAATCAATAGAAAACTGAATTTCTTGTTCTGGAGGATGTCCAAGTAAATATTCTTGAAACACATCATCATAATCTCTCACAATTGGTACATCTTCTATTTGAACATTCCTTTTATCACCCACAATCATTTCATTAAATTCCACCCCAATAATTTAATTTAGTTGAGCTACTGGGGGTGGATCTATGTAAGAATTAGGTGGTGATGATTCCACTCTAATGATAAGGTCTTCCTTATCATTATCATAAAAATAGTAACCTCATACTTCATACAATAAATTTCAGCATCATGGTCTGAAATCCTATCCATACTGAGGATTATATAAAATTCAATCATAGGTATGATGATGAGATCCGTAGATAAATAACATTTATGTGCTTAAATGTGGACTAATTCTCAAACATTTGATGCAATGATACTTCCCTTAGAAGTTTTGACTGACAAATCCCTTGTTAAATCAAATTGGAAATATCTAATTTTCATAGAAAACTAGAATGATATGAAACAATGCGATGCTCCAGAATCAAATAATGCATTTTCTAAACTTGAGGAAACCGTTAAATTACCTTCCACTATGTCTTTCGGAGCTTCAACCTCAGCAGTAGTGATAACATAAGCTTGGCCTTGATCCCATGAGCTTTTATGAGGTAAGTATCCCTGACACTTAGGTCATTCATTTTCATAATTTTCCATATCCCTACAATTGTAGCATTGAACATCAGTAGATTCTTTCTTCCCGTTGCAATAACGATCATGGTGCCATTTTTCACCACACTTGTAACATACTCTCATTACTTTTAAGCATGAACCTAGGTTTTTTTCCCATATTTACTACAGGATGGATATTAAACATTTACCTTCTTCCCCTTACTTCCATTTCGAGAGTGATCAACAAATCTCTTCTTCTCATTCTTTTCATTAAAGTTTTTAGACTTAGAGAACTCATTTTCTATCTTGATAGCACATGAGACAATATCTTCCTACGACGAGAAGGATTGTGAGACTAATTATAGATGGAGAAATGGTTTTAACCCATCAATGAAATGATCAATCTTACTCCTTAGGTCTTAGACTCAGAAATTGTCTTTCCATATCTGCTCGACGGTCACGAGAAAATTATTTTTCTATGAAAATCTCTTTTAACTTCCACAATTCCATATTTGATACTTCATGATATTCCTTTTCATTTTTAAATAAATGAACACCATTGATCGGCACCTCCAGTGAGGCGGTAAACTACCATGATAACTTTTTCCATTTCACCAGTCCCAAAAGCCTGAAATATTTTCTCTATGGAACTTATCCATTGATCAGATACAAATGGATTTGTACTACCATTGAATGTTGGTGGTTGTTTCCTCATGAAGTGATATAAAATTGATCTTCCACACTGCAGATCAGTGTGCTCCATACAGGTAAGGTTATTATTCATAACCCGAGTGAGTTGTCCCAGTATAGTGATTAGCTGATCAGCACCATTTGTATCACCAGCACCACTATAATTATCATGATTAGGAGGGAAATCCCTACATAGAGAGAGTATGATTGGTTTTTCAATTTTTTATAGATATTAATATCCGGTAAATTATAACGTTAGTAATTCATGAATGAAAAATCAGTTAATAAAATTACTTTATTGTTTTATGAATTGAAGATAAAATTTATTTAAGCACAACAAAATGATAAAAGTTTTATTATTGAATGGAGTAAAATAATATATATATAATTATACTCATGTTATCTCCCATGATATTGAAATAATTTATCACCATTTGGAAAATGATTTTAAAATTAAAATTTATCAATTTAACATTCATTTCTAAAGAGTTGATTATCTTTTCACATATTAAATGTTTATTGTTTTCTGGTTGTTCACATTCTCTTCACCATTTTCGTTATCACACTCTTTTTATTCTTATGGAGTCTGTTTTATCTTTGATGTACATATTTAATTCCCCAACAATGTTATCCTTATCAATGAACTTGATATGATTTTTTAATAGATAACCATTATGTTTACCACTTTCCATTTTTTGATATGTTTTATTATTCATTTATAAGATGTAGGTTTTGATAGATAAAATTTCAAAAACCATAAATGATATAGAATAAATTTGAGGAAAATGTTTCATTAGTGTGGGGGTGATTTAACACACTGAAATATTAAAATGATGTCATTTTCAATATTTTACATGTAATTAACATACCATGTTTTTAAATTAACAATATTTTTTATAGCATACAAGACATATAACAATAATCTTAAATGAAAAATAAAATTTCATTATTTAAATATGAAAATTATAACATACCTATTAATTAGGATACTATGAATAAGATTTGATAAATTATAAAACTAATATATATTTCTTACTCAATGGAAATATTTTGATTAATTATTATTGAATAATTAATCATTTTATTGGTAAAGTATTTTGATTATATGAAAATGAATTTTCATAACAAATGTTATTTATTTATTACATTATTTTAATACTATTATTAAATTATTGAACTTTTAAAATTGTTATGTAATAAGATAAACTAAATTTTTTAAAATAAAATTGTTTCAATTGGTTTATAGTAAATTTATTGGATTTTTCAGAAATGATTGACTTTCAGGTGAATAGTGAGTATGAATAATTTTCAATAATGAATATTTTTTTAAATAATTAATAAAGTAAAATTTTCTTTTAAAATTATTTATAAAAAAATTATTTCTATTATATATTTTATGATTTATTAAATTTACCCGTATAAAATTTTGGGACTTATTTTTTGTAATATTTTTTAATTCATAATATGTCATTTATTAGAGAATTTTTTTATGTTTGTAGTATTTTCCATAATGAATTTAAAAAAACACTTTTCTTATATTATTTTCAAATAAAATTATATACTATTTTTCAATGTACCTTTTCAACAACAATATAATTTTTTTAAAGGAATGGGATAGAAATTAAGCATGTTTTATTCTTACATTGTACTTTTCTAATACAGTAGTATTCCTGGAATATTGCATGTTTATCAAAAAAAATTAATTTCACTAAAATATATTAATTTATTATTTTAAATAAAATTTAATGTTATTAATAAGGATTTTAGGCTCGTTAAATATCCCCTTTAATATTTTGTCAATATGAATATTAATTCTTATAAATTGTATCACCTTATTAAATGGTAAATCCGGTTAATATAAATTTAAAAAAGTTATAAAGACAAATGTATTAAAACGAATTTGTTTTTAATTATGTTAACATATCACTTTCCACATTATTAACTAAATTAAATTTTGAGTGACAATTTTCAATGAAACTCACCCATATAGTATTTAAAACAATGACCAATACAAAATGTTACTCTCTTACTTTTTAAATACTATTACGTGTCCAAATTAGGGAAATGTTTGTAATGAATGAATATAAGTGTATATTCTAATCGTAATGAAATTATTTTAATAATAGAACTTTATTTTTAAATTTTTATTAACAATATAATTTCCATAATTACTTAAGAAATAGTGATGCAATGTTATCTTAATTAGTATATAAATAAAATTAATTGATACCAAAATATCACAAGTAATATAATGTGAATTATTTATGGTGTTCTATGGATGTTATCTGAAAATTTGAAATTTAAATGTTTTATTCATTTATTATAATCTAAAAAATATATTTCATTTTTTTAATTTTTTTAAATATAAATAAATATTATAAAAAAGAAATAAATTATATTTTACTAATAAAAAATATTATTAATTTATTTAAAAATAAAATTAATATTTAAAGAAAACATAGAGGATAATAATTGGTTTAAAATTCAATCCCCAGACTGTTTACTATAAAAAATTAACTTTATATGTAAAATTATAATCCATTATGTGTAAAAAATTATTTTTTAGGATACAATTAAAATGTGATAACAAATTGGATAAATCAAGGAATATGATATTGAAATCCACCCAAATGTGTGAAAATTATATTTTTAATGAAATTTTTAAAGAGTTCTTAAAATCTATTATCATTTGGGAGAATTTTTTAGAATGAATTTATTATAATTTATGCTTTTACCAAATTCCAAAAGTGCCACTTTCCCCAATTATAATTTGGAACATCCTCCACTCACATATTTTTTACCTTTGTAAGTATATTGCATGATGAAAAAAAACTCCCTGAAAAATATTGACACATTATGTAACTTCTAGTTTTAATTATCATATATTTTAAAGGATCACATTGTTCAACAGCGTATACAAGACACAACTCTACAATTAAACAAACTATAATATATTCTAAATATAATATTATTTAAATGTTAGCAATATAACATAGAAATCCAAACTATGGGTAGTAATATGACTTTATAATTTATGTAATATTTATATGAACTATAAGAAAATTACATATATATTCGTAGGAACTAATAACTCAATTATTAGAAGGCATATTTTTTCAAATTAATAATTTTTCATCAAGATTGAATTTTACTGTGTTTTATAGAAGATATTATAATTACATTTATTATAATTTATAAATTCCATCATTTAAGATTAATATAATCTTTTAATTTAGTATAGTGATATTAACATTGTATGAAATAATGTGTTTTTTTGGAAAATATTTATTTTTAGTGGATATTGAATAATATATTTTTTTTATTAAACTATAATTTTTTAATTTAATTATGTATAATAAAATCACAATTGTAAATTCAATATTATTTAAACATAACTAGATTATTCATTAGTATTATATAATACATTTAATTGTATTTAAAAAATCTTTTAATGGAATTTTATAATATGTTTATTCATAGTCATAGAAACATTATTTATTTGAGAACAATATTATTGTATATAGTGTTTTTCCATTATTGACTATTGAAACAAAAAATAATTAGGATTTATTTAATTGGTTTTTTTAAATTTTATACAAAAAAAATATTACTTTTATTTTCATGTAATGTTTATTTTTACTCAAAATGATAATATAAGATCACACTTTCCACCAAAAATGTTTTTTTAAACTGATTTTTGTCGTCCTTTCATGTTTTGTTACAAAATAAATTATAACACTAATTTGAATCTAATTTCATAATATTTATTCAACTTTTTTAATCAACATATATATATATATATATATATAATTTTGAAACTTATTTTTTCCATAATTAAAAGAAAAATTGTAAAAAAAATATTTACAATAATAACAAAAAATAAATTAAAAAAATGTTTAACATTATTGTTAAAGAGGATAACATGTTTAATAAATGTTTATATTTAATGTTAATGGTCTATATTAGACATAGAGATGATTTAATTCATTATTTTTAAACATTAATTCACTTGGATATAGATTTAATTATAATTATGGAATAGTGTGTGGTGTTTAGAAAAGTAGTACTCCTCATAATTATTAAATGAAAGTCCCCCTCTTGATATAATAACACCGTTAAATCATTTTTAATTCGTAAATATATACCAAAATATCTTCAAAACATCCTTATAAACATTTTTGAGCTTATGTACTTTCCTAAATTCAATCCTTAGGGTCATAAGTTCTATATAAAAATGTGGTTTTCTAGGAAAATGTTGTCATATTCATGGAGATACTTCATTTTATTTATTCTTCTTCCACATACATTTATATATTAATAATTAATATATAATAACACTAGTATAATATATATACTAATTTGTTTTTATTTTTATGGAAAATTATTCCTCTAGCTCCACTTCTTTGAAATCACATATGAAACCATCTTTCATGTGTTTGGTGGAAAATCACCTCACTAATCGATTTAATTCATCTTCCATAATCAACTATAATTAAATATAATGATGATTGATTTAATTTTTATATATTATATTAAATAAACATAACGACTTTTTAAAATTTATTTATAAAATAAAATCAAACCATAAAATCCATTTAATTAATGATCACATCAAACCTGTGTATGGTAGACTACCACATTATGTAGAATTGTGATTAATTTTATATGAATAGAATATTTGGATAGTATATTTAGAATCTTTTGTTGAATTAATATATTATTGTAGATATTTTCATCATTCTTGAAACATAACATAATTTTTGTCTTCTTTCAATCAAAATTGATAAAAAATTCAATGATACAGTTGTGTATGCATGAACTACAATATCCATGATTCTAATGTAGTTTTTTTAAATTCTATAACTGTAAGAAATTTTAATACTATTACTTGTGTATAAATACAAAATTATGCTATTTTTTAATTTGAGATATGATGGAATAATTCTCTTTTCACCATGTTATACACACAAAATCTATTTTGAAATTATGAAGTGAACATAATAAAACCACTCTACATGGATGTAATTTATTATTGAATTAAATAAATCAGAAAAATAATTAAACTAAATGGTTTTAGTATTAATTATTATCCTAGAATATTTCATTATAAAAATAGTTAATAATTGATAATTACAATTGAGATAAAATAACAAAACAACGATTTTTGGACTCTATGTAAGGGGTTCTTCTTAAAACATCTTTTTTTGAGACACATGTTCTTTTATTATCATAATTTTATTTTAGTGGTCTATAAAATTAAAATTTAAAAATTATGTTAAGAATTCATCACACATCATGGTGTTTTATTTATTAATTCTACTACATCATTCATTTGAGTTAGGATCCAAATGTTACCAATGTGGTATGGGTTGATGTTTTAATCTCATTTAAATCGGTAATGTTTATCCATGAATTTATATTATAAGAAATTATTTTTTAATTTCCTAATAAAATCAATTAATTTCATTCACGTATGGTTATTCATTAATTTTTTTTAATTATACCATTTTCAATTAAATAGTACAAAAAATCAATGATATATTTTATTTGAAAATAATAATTCATTTCTCTATTCGATAAAAAAACTTTTTCTCCCATATCCATGTTTTACAAATATATTTTAAATTATATTTTTAATATTCTCCAAAAACATTGTGCAGTTTTTTAACGTTGTATTAATTTTTACAGAATTCTTTCAAAGGAAAATTATTTCAATTTTTGAATGTGGTATATTATCTTTTTTAGAATAATGTCATGAATTATGCATTTTGGCATACACAACATGTATTTAATTACACACCACCCTATCCAGTCAACTACGTAATGATTCCATATTATGTTTCCTTTAATCATTGTAATGATATTGTTTTATATCTTATTCTGGATATTTGAAGATTTTGAGGATTTTATTTCAATATGAAAATTTTACTTTTCCCATATAATATTCCATGAAAACGTGTAATGTAATATTCATAAATGAAAACTATATTTGATTTCATTGCATTGTTCAAAAAAATTATTTAAGTAGATCACATGTATAAAAGAATTATTCTACCTTACATTGAACATGTAATATATGTATTATTTTAAATTATCAAATTCATTTATAAATATATTTTTTATCATGATATGATGAATTTCTATGTATCCCATTTCCTGTTCAAGGGTATCTCTTGCCTCTATTACTAATTATTGATTTCATTTTGTTGAACATATTTTCATGTACATGAAAACAATGTGATGTGAGTTCCAATAATTATATATCCTCTCATCCATTGGATAATCGTTTAGTCCCATAATACATCATCTATCATATTAGGGAGTGAAATAAATATATTATCAGACTCTCCACACAATGTGATATTGTTTCTATGGTTACCCTTGACATATGTTTATATAAAGTTTTATATTTATGCCACATTTCCAATGTTACAATGCTAATATGGTTTAATTTTTAGGATTTTCACCATGTGTTTACTCATGTTACTTCATTTTCATTATATGATTTTATTCTTTTGACACACACATTATGTATTATTAAATTGTTTATTTCCTTACCTAGTTTATCAACTCTCATATATTTGTATATGTATTCCCTAGGATACCCCATGTAGTTTTAGGATATCAAAATTATTTAGGAACTCTATTTTGAGAATAAAATATTGTTAATTTATTTTAAAAAAATATTGATTTATTATGATCCTATTCTAGAAAAGACATCATACGTCATGAAATTATGGGTTTCATTAGAATATTATTATATTAAAAATCATGTTATAATTTGTTTAATATGATTGGGTCTCTATTATTCTTATCAATGAGATGTGTACAAAATTTTTTGTATTAGGACTAGAATAAATTACTTAGAACACTACCGATATGTTTAATTATATTGAAAAGTAAGAAGGAAATATATTTTATATTAATTATAGAGAATGTGGCGTATTTGAATTTTTTTTTGGATACTAAACATTGATGTGGATCTTACATAGTTAAACATATTGTTAATAAAAATGAAAAGAGAGCATTTATCTTGACTCAATCGTCAACTAGTGTATGATAATGGGCCTTATCACACCTATGGATTGAAAATCACAAAGAAAATATATTTTAAATTCAAAAACAATCTATGAACCATTATCAAGGATATAAAAAAATGTTAGGTTTGAAATCCTAATGGGAAATTTCACCATGGATAACCAAGACTGAATCCTAGATATTAAGAAGTAAATATTTACTTATAATTTATAAGTTTTTCTATATAAGTTTATATTTTTTATTCATTTTTATATTAATGAATTCTAATTATTTTAGATTTATTTTTTTAATAAAAATTGGGAACTAGAGAAATCATGTTAAAACCCATTTTTATGGGAAATGTAACAGTTTCACTAATGACACTCCTAACCAAATGTTTATATAAAATATATATACAGTCAACATGAAATTTTTTTATCTAAAATTATTAATACCATCTGGAATATACTTAATTTCTATTTGTAACAATGAAGATAAGGACGACGCCTCTTAAATGTTCAAGTATAAAATATAGTGAATAATATTATATTAAATTCCATACATGTTGAATGTATGGAAATCACGAAAAAATAAAATGCATTAATCTAACTGGTTGACTATTTTTTTATAAATTATGGATTAAAGTATCTCTGTACTAATGAAAAATGATTGGTCATGTTAAAAAAATATATTAAAATAATTAATAAACTATGAATCAACAAATTATAAAATGTTGTATATGTGGAAATATTTTTCATGATTTAATTCAATTCTATACTCTATGGATTTATTCAAAGGATCCTTAAATATGAAAAGTGTTTCAGTGGAATGGCGAAAGTTTATATTTTTTGGATCTCATGAATCTTGTTGTTGAATTATTATTTATCAATGTTATGATTATTATAACAGCCATGAATCTTATAACTATGATTCTAATAGAGTTTTTCAATAATGAAATACAATAATATATTAAATTGTTCAAATGAACATTAAAGGGGAAAAAAATATAAGCTGAATTTTTATATAAGGAAAAATTATTTTGGAAAATATATTCCTTGATATGTGATTTATGTTAATGTAATTACAACCAATTATTATTATTTTATATATTTAAAAACAAAAATTTAAAATTAATTCTATTGTGGTTGAAAATTGAATGTATGATTAATTTTATTTTTAGGATTCTCAACATATTTTATAGAGTGTTATCGCAATTTTATCAATATTATGTTTAAAAAATGGGCACACACATGCGGAGTGGCTACTCGTCAAGTATAGAAAGGCTATAGGGAATAAACCCACAATCTAATGATGATAAGGGTGAAGTTCCCACCAAAGGCCAATGCAATGAATTGGATATTATTAAGTATATTTTAATTAAATTATTTTGTAAATAAATATTATGAATTTTTTGGAATAACCATTTCAGAATAATTTTTTTCCTTTTTGTATTTTTTCATGATTGATAGTATTTTGGAAAATGGCTCATCATGTTAATTAATATGTAACCAATTGGTATAAAATTTGGTTTAGAATGAAGATTATTTTCAAAATTTGTAATTTCAATTTTGAATATTGAGGAAATTTGAAATGTGGGTTTATGAAATGATTTATGATGAATAAGGGATTTTTATATTTATATAAAGTTTTAATCATTTTTTGAATTATATTATAAATTGATTTGAATTTCTCATTTTTTAAAAAATTTCATGATAGGAGGTATATATTCATATCATTTTCAGAATAATGTGACTTATAGAAGTTAGTTTTTGTTCATAGGACTTAAAAAATTACTCAGGAATACTCATTATCATTTAGAGAAACTGTTGATATAGTTGTTAAAAATGATTAATGGAAAAAAATTTAAGTAAAAAAAGTTTATTTCTAAATGGCCATAATAAATATGGAAAAATTATCCATCGACCATCGAAAATAATAAAATTAACATGAAATTAAAAAACATCTCATTTTAATAATGCAATGGTGTCTTCTGTTTCTTTTAAAATAATAATGGGGTCTTTTAAATGGATGTTTTTTCACAACACTTGTTTCACATCAAATAAATGTTCACCTATATGGAAACATAATTATGTGATATCTTATATATATCCCTTTACCTCCTAGTAAGTGTATGAATACATAAACCTTAAATACAATTTGGGTCTTCCAGAAAATTGTTTTGAAATTTAAAACCCTAGATTATTATGACCAATTTCAAATTTTGATGATTCCATTTTATGTGGAGAATAACATTACAAAGAATAATTCTAATAGAATACAATTTTCTTTTTTGTATTCAATACGAAATTCTCGAATTAAATGATCCGTGTCATATTATTAAATTTATATAATTTAATTATTACATTTATTTCCTAGCTGTCTAATTGGATTTTATGAATTAGAATAAATTATTTTTATATATATATATAAAACTTTTAATTATTATAATTGTATTTAATAATTAATATAAAATATGCTCTGAATTTTTATGAGCATATTTATTCTTATGAAATACATTTTCATCAAAATTATTTTATGTGTTTTATTTAAATATTTATATTAGTTTTAATGAAATTTGAAAAATGTAATTTCCTAAAATGATAATTATTTTTTATTTATAAATATCCTTATTAATTAAGTATGTCCTTTTTTTATTTTTTTGGAAAATATATATTTTTCAGTTGATTATAAGAAATAAATATGTTTATAAAATTTTCAATTATTTTTAATAAATAAAATAATATAAAATCAACATTATTAATTTAATTGTAAATAAAATAATGTTATCCTTTATATATTTATATAAAATCAAATTAATTACATTTAAATAATCTTTATTCATCGTTTTAATATATTTTTACTCTTGCTATTAGAAGATTCATTTTTCCATAATTATTATAATGTGAATTTTTTTCTCCAAATGTATCAATTAAAATAAAAAATAATTTGAAATTATGATATTCATATTTTTTCATTATATATCCAAAATTCATAATTTAAATTCATATAAATATTATCTGTATTAATTTATATAATAAAAGATCAACTTTTTCATCGAAAAAAACTTTTTCTGAAGAAACTCTTCTTGTCATGTTTACAGGTTTTATTATAAATTAAATTTTAAAAATTATGTAAATAAAATATGATAAAATAGATTAAATATTTCTAATAACAATATTTTTTTTATTTTACAATCAACATATTTTTTTCACGGAGAATAATAAAAACATAAAAAAAATTACGGGACAAAAATTAACGGGTTAAATTTATTAACCATTGATGTAAATAGTTTAAATTGTATAGTTTTTAATTTTTAGTCATTGCTGTTTTCCATGGCCTAATATCTCTATCAATATTTTACTTTTAAATTTTTTGGGAATACGTCTTGAGTGTGACATCCCATTGTTGAATAGTTTTGGGTATTTAAAAAAACATAACTCATTAATTATAAAAGGGATCCACAAAACTCACCTCAGACATATCAAGCCTCATGGATATGCTATCATGTTAAAAAACTATCCCCTTTATAATTTACCCCATCCTAGAGGTTAATTTAATCCCAAAATACTAGTTATATAGTTATTAATAATGGTTCTAAAGGTGGTTCTTTTTAGTGGCATTAATTATCTTCACCAAGCACCTTATTTTTTTACTTATGATTTTTCCACATTCATTTATTCCTTAAAATTTTCAATATAATAAAACCAAATTCTCTAGTATATATAAATATTTTTATGAAAATTTTATAATATTCACTCATAACCTCTTCCATCAAATGGGAAACCAAAATATCATTCATCTATTTGGAAGAATACTTGCTCGTGAATTGTGGTAAATAATTATCTATTATAGCCTCTCAAGGATATTCAGGATAAATAATTTTAATTATTATATATTATATTCAATATATAATAACATTTCCTCAATATTAACAAATCATATGCACTATTACCTTCTCATCTATTTAAAAATTATAACATCATTCATGTGTATGACTGACTACTCCTTCCAAACGTGATGGGAGTCATTATTCATTATTGAATCAAATTGGTGGTATATTTTCCTGTGTACATAAAGAAATTATATATTAAATTTTGTATGATCAATATATATGTCTAAAACAACACACACTATATTTCAATCATGATCATTGAAAATTTAAAACAATACACATGTGTATGTAAGACCTACCGTCTCTATTACTATTGTTGACCCACCTGTTTTGATAATCTCAATTATAATTTAATATGTTTTGATAATACCAAATAATTTTCATTCATATTTTAATTACTTTTTCATCCAACTATTGAGTTTATTAGAATACCAAAATGTTATTTGGAATATGTTAATCAATGTTTATCTATGATTATATATACTTTGAAATAAATCTAACTCAATCTGCATATGTGTTGCATAGAATAGATAAGTGTTATGTGTTGCATTGAACAGATAAGTGTTATGTCCACCGATATTCTCATAGATACTGATACAGAAAAACATATATAAAACAAATTATAAGGTCACCGATACAGCTAAGGTCACCGATATGCATAACTGTTACCGATAGAAGCAGAGCTACTTATAGAATAAGTCCACCGATATGCACTTAATCACTGATACAAAACAAAGATACTGGTATACACAATCTACCGATACAAAGTCCACTGATAAAGAAAGACAAATTCTACCGATACGGGATACCGTTAGAGTATGTCTAGAAATATAAAGAGCTACAGGTACAAGAACAAAGAGCTACCGGGACAATAATAAAGAGCTACCAAGAGAGACACACCACTACATAGATAGCTACTGATACAAAGAGCTATAACTACCGATAGAAGTTCACTGATACATTGAGCCACTGAATGATACATGGAGGTACACTTACAAGGAATAACAGTTAGCGATACAGATGATCCACCGCTACAAGCTCACTGTTATAAGGATCTACCTATTGGAAATCAGTCACAATTTCCCTAATATATATTTTTATTTGTTTTTTAGGAAACGGTCATATTTGATGATTTTAATGCAATTAATGTTATATAATGATAGTTGTTGGAATGTCAGGGAACCGTACCTCATACCTGTCAAAGGTAATCATTCCCATTGTTTGACCTCACAGAATAATAGGGGATATCAAGCTAGTGGAGAAAAAAAGAAGAAGATACGAACACACTTAGAAAGAATGAAAAGATACACACGTACATGGAAAGAAGAACTCACAGAGAATTAGAAGAACTCTCATACTCACCAAGAATAAAAATTCAAAGAAGAAGCATATGTGATACAAAGAATACTCTCCTACTAATGCTGAAAACCTACATTGAAAGGAAAGTAACAGAACTACGGCAATCTATTTTTCTTGACAAAATCCGAGAAGGACTCAATGTTTCAACTGCTTCAAACCATGGAATCCAGAGCTTCACTCACAGCATATAGAGAATGCTAAACTCACCATTTTTTGTTTAGCTCTGTTGTGTTTCATTCATTAACATTTTGAGAATTTTGTGTACTATGTATATTCTATACACACACTATCTCATGTTCTGAACTAGAGGATTTATAAATCCTCATAGAATAATTTTATAACTCTTTTTCATCCCACTTTGGATAGTGGTTGAGGTTATGTAGGACCTGGATAACATGTGTTTTGTTGCTTTGGTATCCCACGAATAACTGTGGTAGAGGTCTCAGTACCTGGACAGTCTCTGTACAGTTGTCTACCCCGATCCAGGGTGTGGATCAAAATTTATATAAATTGTTTTAGAGGACTAAGTCTCGGCTTTAGACTGATACTCATATGTTAAAACTGTTGTGTGTACTTATTTTTTTAGCATATATTTAATATTCCACTACTAATTACTTTTAAATATAAATTTTTTTTAATGTCACCTTCATAGTTAATATAGAAAGTGTTTCCAACTATTGTAATTCTGTAGGTTAGTTTCAAAAGATAATTTGATCTTATGATCAAATTAACTTAGAGCTAATAAATCTTCTGAGAACCTAATTAAACCTTTACTGTTTTTCAAATTCACTACAGTTTTACTTAGCTTTTAATTTGGGGGAGTTTAATATAATTGTTTTTAACGAAAATATTAATTGGAACTCAATTAACCCCCTCCCCCTCTTAAGTATCCACTCCAACCAACATTTGGTATCAGAGTGAATTTATTATTAATGGATTTTTTAAATACTCTGTTTTTCAACTATGATTTTAGTTGTATCTTAATGATCATAAATTTCATTTAGTTATAAATTTTACCTCTTTAATTTTTTTTTGATAAAATATAATTATGGATAATAGACTTGAAGGTGCTGCTACCAAAAGGCCACCATACTTTAATGGTACAAATTATGCCTAATAAAAACATAAAATGAAAATTCATTTAGAAATTATGGGATTGGACATCAGCACTGTTATAAAGACACAATATAAGATTCCAGAAATTGAAAGGACCACATGGGATGAACCTACTAATACTGAATACTATAATAATTTTTAAAGCTTTGAATGCCCTGTATTGTGATTTAGGAGATGAAGAATCTAATAGATTATTTGCTTGTAATACTGCTTATGAGATCTGGGACACTTTGGTTGTTCCCCATGAGGTAACAACAAATGTTAAGGAAATGAGATTGAATACCTATACTATTATGTATAAAATTTATAAAATGAAGTCCGATGAACCTATTTATCAGATGTATCTCAGGTTCAATGAGATTTTCAACACTATAATCTCACTTGAAAAAGTTGTTCCTGCAAAAGTACAGATTTTGAGAATACTAAAATGTCTACCAGAAATATGGAGAGGCACATCAGTCTTAATAAGATAATCATGTGATATAAGTTCACTGAATGTTAAATAATTAATTGGTAATTTGATGATTTATGAAGAATAACTGAAATTAAAAAAATAATAAGATGATGAACCAAATAAGAAGTCGGTAACATTTAAATCTACTACCTCTAAGGGCAAGGATAAAGACATAGTTCACATACCAACTGAAAGCTCAAGCAGTTATGAGCATGCATCTAACAGAGATGATGAAATGGATGAGATTTCCAGATAGTTCATGAATTTCTAAATGAATAAGAAATTATTCATAAAACCAAATTATAAACGAAAATATGACAAAAATGGTCATTGGATAAAGGATTGGAAGAATGATACTAAGGATGATGAGATAGTTTGTTATAAATTCAAAAGGAAAGGATGCATTAAGGCAGACTTACCGAAGTTAAAGTTCAAGAAGAAGTATGACTACAAGGATTGAAAATATAAGAATGGAATGAAGGCAAACTCGTGTGTATCCGAATACTGCACAAGTGAATCTGAAGTTTCTGATTCTGAAAAGAATCTTGCCAACATGTGTTTCATGACTAATACACTTGATGTGCTTGTTCCCCTTATGTTGAACTATTATTATTATGGTATTGAGAGTAGTGATGATAATATGTCTAAATCTGAATTGTTTAAATACTGAAATATTCTAGAAGAAACCTATATTGAATTTAAGGACAAGTACATGGCCTTGAAGAAACAACATGCATTAACCAGCTCTGTTAAATCTATACGTGTTATCGAAAAGGAAAATAATACTCAATTACTTAAGGAAAATACTGAACTATGATTTTCTAATGAGAAAATAAGGAAGGACATAGAGAATTTCACAAATGGAAAGAATACTCTAACTCAAATGATAGGAAAACAAGTCGCACCAAAATATAACACTAGAATAGTCTATTAGCCTAGAAATAGACATATTACTAAAAATAGATTTATTCCTAAATCTGGAATGAATTCTAATAGTTATAATTCTGTAAATTCATATGCTTCAACCATTTATTCATTTGGTTATATATGAAATAATGTTTATCTTCCAAAATCTATCGATTCTGTAAATTATTTGAGACCCATAATACGAATCTGGTACCTAAAGCTTTGGTTGCTAACCTTTCTGGACCCAAGAAAATATGGGTACAAAAAGAATTTTCTTGTTTAAACATTTTTTGTAGGAAACCTGTTTAAAGATTTCCCATCAGAAGGTATGGTACTTGGATAGTGGATGTTAAAGGAATATGACTCGAGATTAATCATGCTTCAAGATCTTAATCAATGTTGATGAGGTCCATGTTACCTTTGGTGATAATTCAAAATGAAAAATCATCGTCCTAGACAAGATTGGTAACAATGATTCAGTTTTAATTTCAAAATTATTATTTGTTGATTGACATAAATATAACATGTTAAGTATTTCTCTGTTGTGTGATGATGTTTTCAATGTTAAATTTGAAAATGGCTCTTGTAATGTTTTTAATTCTAAAAATATTTTAGTATTTTTTTCTTTGAGAAATGAAAATGATTATGATATTTATTTTAATTACATTGATAAAATGAAAATTACTTTCTTAAGTGATATTCATAAAGAGTCTTGGCTATGGCACATAAGATTAGGACACTGCAACATTCCTTCACTTAGAAAACTGACTAGGAAGAATTTAGGTAGAGAACAACCTAATCTTGAATTCATAGCAGATAAAGTTTGTAATCCCTGTCAAATGGGAAATCAACAGAATGATTCATTAAAGTCAAATAAAGAAGTTTCAACTTCTAAACCTCTCGAGTTATTTCACATTGAAATGTTTGGACCTTCTATATATTCTATTATAAATGGGGAGTACTGTGTTTATGACTTAATAGATGACTATTCTAGGTACACTTAGGTAAACTTCTTAGCTCACAAAGGTGAATCTTGTTCCTACATCATTAAATACTCCAAGTCTATATAAAATCTAGTGGACAAAAGATTAAGACATTGAGAAGTGATCATGGCCATGAGTTTGAAAATCATGAGTTTGAATATTACTACTCACACAATGGCTATACTCAAAAATTTATGCCCATAGGACACCTCAGTAGAATGGTGTGGTAGAAAGAAGAAACAATACCCTTCATGAAATTACAAGAATTTTTCTTAATGAGTATGACCTACCAATTTACTTTTGGGCTGAAGCTATGATCAAATATTGAAATATTGCAAATGGAGCCTTAATTAGACTCGTTCTCAAAAAGAACCATTATGAGTTGTGGAATCATAGGAAACCTAGGGTTAATTACATTAATGTTTTTGGTTGCAAAGTCTTTATTCTAAATACAAAGGATAATCTTGACAAGTTTTCTTCCAAAAGTGATGAAGGAATCTTTCTAAGATACTCTATTATTAGAGAAGCCTATAGAGTCTTTAATTAAATAACGAAATGTGTGGATGAATATGTTCACATAAATTTTGATGAAACTGATCCACATGAACCTAAATCTTCCATTGAAAATATTGAAGATGATTTGTCTGTTTTGAACCTTAATGATAAAATAAATGAATCTATTATAAAGACATCCAGTTATGGAAACATTCCTGAACCTATTTATGTAGAGCCTGAATCTATATAAGAACATGAAATTTCTAGTCCTACCTTTACTAGATCAGGTAGGATTCTAAAGAATCACCCTTTAGATGTTGTTATTGGTAATCTCGATAGAGGGACACAGACTAGTGCTTCTCTTAAAAACTAGGTTGAACATCATTCTTTTATTTCAATGTTAGAACATAAAAATATCAATTATGAAATCAATGAAAATTTTTGGGTAATGTCTATGCAAGAAGAAATAAATAAATTTATAGAGAATCAAAGTATGGGAGTTAGTTGAAATACCTATGGACACTTTGACAATATGCCCTAAATGGGTTTTTTGAAATAAAGATGATGAATCTGGAATGATTTTTAGAAACAAAGAAAGTCTAGTTGCAAAAGGGTATAGTAAAGAGGAAGGAATAGACTATGAGGAAAATTTTTCCCCTATATCCATCTTAAAAGATATTAGGATTTTTCTTGCCTATGATGCTCATTAGAATTTCATGTTATATAAAATGGATGATAAAAGTTCTTTTTTAAATGGTTTTATAATTGAAGATGTTTTTTTTGAACAACCACAGGGATTTACTAATCCTCATTTTCGAAATCAAGTTTTTAATCTATATAAAGCTTTATATGGTTTGAAACAAGCTCCAAAAGCCTGGTATGATAGACTTAGGAATTTTATTATTTAAAAAGGTTATACAAAAGGGATTGCTGATCCAACTCTCTTTATCAAAAAAATTTAAAAATATGTTTTGATTTTAAAAATCTATGTCGATGATATTATTTATAGATATTCTAAAAATACAATGTGTAATGATTTTTCAAAGACTATTCAAAATAAATTTGAAATGAGTTTAAGGGGAGATCTCAAATATTTTCTTGGATTTCATGTTTTTCAAAATGGATATTTTATCATTTTAAATCAAAGTAAATATAAAAATTATATTTTAAAATGTTTTGGATTGGGTAGTATTTAGGAACGTGATATACCCATGAGTACCACCGGTAAGTTGGATGCAGATGAAACTAGAAAACCAGTAGATCAAACAAATTACAGAGGTATGATTGGGATCTTACTTTATCTTATTTCTAGTCGACCAGATATCAGGTTTAGTGTGTGTATCTATGCAAGATTTCAAGCTAATACTAGGGAATACCATTTTCTTGTTGTAAAAATAATTTTTAAATATCATAGACATACTTTATTTTATGGTTTTTTTTATCCAAACAGAAAATATTTTGATTTAATAAGTTATTCAGATGCTGAATTTTTTGGATGCATGTTATATTGAAAGAGATCATCTGGAACATGTCATATTCTAGGTAAGTCCCTAGTATCATGGTGTAGTAAGAAGCATAATTCTGTTGTATTGTCTACTATTAAAGCAAATTATATTTATGCTGGTTGTTGTTGTGCACAAATTCTGTGGATGAAACAGACTTTTTTGTACTATGGATATGATTTTAAACATGTATCAATAAATTGTAATAACACTAGTGCAATTAACATCTCTAAGAATCTCGTGTCTCATTCTATGACCAAACACATTGATCTAAGGCAGCAATTTTGAGAGATCATTACCAAAAAAGGTGATATTACTCTTGAATTTATAGGTACGAAACATCAATTAGCCGACATTTCCACCAAGCCCATGAGTTCAGATAGGATATGTTACATTAGACATGAATTAGGAATGATAGACTCTGCCCATATGAAACCTCACTGATATACCTCACCGGTATGAGACCTCAATGTTATACCTCACTGATATGAACCCTCACTATTATACCTCACCGGTATGAAACATCACTGTTATACCTCACTGTTTGTGGACCTCACCGTTAGGAACTCTCACTGGTATACCCTACTGTTTGTACGTGCTGTTTTAAACTTCTTTCCTTAGCTACCAGAATCTGTATCGTTTATACTTGACATATTATATTTTAATTATTTTTTATGATTCCTAAATGATAAAACTATGTTTTAGTTACATCTCAATCCACTATACTCTCCTATCTCACAACCAACTCCTTGAATCCTCAAATCTCACGAAAACCCTATGTTTTTCAAACTAGAGATGGAAAAAAACCAAGCTCCCTACTATTAGATATGACATTGATGAGACGAATGTGAAGAAGATGAAGACATGGCATGAAGGAAGTAATAGTATTAGTAGAAAAAGGTCGGGGAGGATTCCAGGGAACTTGAATTTACAAAATATAGATATTGTAATAGAGAAATAGCTATGCTCAGAATGGCTGATGTCTAGTAAATTGTAAATTCTATAGGTTATAGAATATCAGAAATGGGTATAATGCTTCTCGAATAACAATGGAACGTACTCTCTGAAGCTAGTATGATAGTTCTATGAGTTTGGGAGGTCTGGGAAATCCGATGAGGAAAATAGAATGGTTTCTGGGGAAAATGGCAAGGAAATAGCATTTTCATCTGTTGAGTGGGATGAGTACCTGAGGGTACCACATGGAGGATTTTTTTATATTCATCGAAGACAGTACCACCTACAATTGACATATTTGATTATGATACTTCTTTAGAGGACCTCACTGGTAGTGGAAAGTAGATAAAGGTGGTGGCTGCTGAAATGGATGGAGAAAACAAATTGTTGTTCAAATTTGTGCAACATGTGCTATGTCCAAGAAGAGGGGACTTTGGAAACTAGAGATATCAAGATATCTATCTGTTACATCTTTTGAGACATGGAATGAAGGTGAATATGAGAATGATACTAATGATTCCAATGGAGGATATGACCAGTCCCAGATCAAAGACCAATGCTTTATTCTATTTCAAATTTATTTCATTTATGATTAAAGTAAATAGAGTAGCTGAGTCTTAGGATGAGACAGTGGTGGTAGAAAACTACTTTTGTATCATAATCATAGTTTGTATGTACATGAAAATAAATTGTAACCTATGGAAAAGAAATTGGGTTACTGATAATAAGATGTTATATGATAAGTTTAATCCTGTGTATCATTCTTCTAGGCCTAAGGATGTGAGGAATCCAGGCCTAGGACGTGATGAGGAGTAGCCACACTATAGTGATGAGTCAGAAGAGGAGGATTATTCTGAAGTAGATGGAGGAGATCCAGACTTGCCTCCAAGCCTAGCACCTGAAATTGGGTCACTAGAAAAGGATTTTCAGTAGAGATCATATAAGGAAGAGGATTCTCGAGAGAATGAAGAAGATGTTCATGCAAGTGAAGCATCTGTTTCTGTCAGTCTGAGCCTTAATCAACTGATTGGACACTCCTTAATTCTTACTGAGGAATTTGATGAAGTTTATAGACCTGCTCCTATTACTGAGGATCCTCCTTCTATTGAATAAATGGAGATAATTGTGGAAGATTCTCACGTGGAAGACCAAGCAGGTGAAGATGAAATTGCTATACAAAAGAATGCTCTAGTTTAGTGGGAGAATCCAACCAGAATTGGTATTGTTTTACTGGCTGTTGAGACTGAATAATGGACAGAGGACCCAGGGTTTGTAGTTTTTGGATTGGATTACCCATATTCTAAAAATGAGATATCCCTCAGTCGAGCAGAAGCTGATTATGATATTTTGTCTGAGATATTAAATGAGAATGTGGTAAGAAAACAGATCTAGATCAGTTGAGGTCTAATCTTAAGACATATTTTGTGGAAGAGATAAGTAAAATGGAACCATCCTTAGTGTCATCCATTCAATCAGTTATGAATGACTCTGTGTCTAGTATTGTGTATTAAAGATCACCTGTTGTTGTGCCTACTAATCTAGTCACCAAGGATGACTAAGAATATTTGAAGGTTGAGATGAAAGTGTTTTTGAGTTCTTATGTTTCCAAGTTAAATAGTCGCTTTGTTGAAGAGATGAGAAATATGGAAAAGACTTTTGAACTGTCTCTTGGTTGTAATGTTTCAACCTTTGTGGCAGTGATAGTGGAGGAAATCACATCTTTCCAGAATTAGGTTTCTATCATGGAAGATGATGTTGACTTTTTAAAGAATTCAGTTGCCTCTCTGGAATCCTATATGAGTTCTAAATCAAATGTAGACCAGGATTTGGCTTATGTGAAGAGTTTAGTCACCCAAATAGACTCATTTTTTTAGGATTTTAAACATTCCATAACTAAGCATGTTAGCACCAATGATTCTGCAGTGAAAAATCTTTTTAGTAGACAAACTAAGAGTTTCAATGAAACTGTGAAATTTTTTAATAGTTCTCTTGCTTCGAGACCTTCAATAGAATTGGATCATATTAGAGATTTGATGAAGGAGGTTCTTAGTTTAGCATCAAATATTTGCTCTATGGATTCATCTTCCATGACCCAAGTGGTGTCAACCACTAGAGATATAATGAATATTGTCCAAGATTATATAAGAGAAGATTCTATTTCTCAGAAAGAAGTGAAATACAAGGTAGTTTACTATTTCCAAAGGGTATAAAAAAAGCATATTCTCAACAACCATTTCAAGCTTATGTTAGAAAACATGAAGCTACCTCCAGTCAATCAAGCCTTCAGAGAAAAAGTCAGCAAGCTCAGGGAACTGACTCCAGCTTTGGACAAATTCATGGTGAACAAAGATGATTTCATTTCTTCTATGGAAAGAGGAGGAGGAATTATAATGTATTTTAGGAATCTGTTGCTGCATTTTTGCATGTGGACAGTACTCCTATCATTGCACCTCCATCTTTACCTGCCTCTGCTCAGTCTACCTCCATCCCTCAGCTGACTCCAGTCCAAGCCATTCAGAGCCTCACTACTATGATCACCTAGAGAGCTACACATTACAGGCCTGGCATTGTTTCAGTAGCTCAGACTCCTCTGATTATCTCTAGTATTCCTAAGCCTCCACTAGCATCAACCTCGCCTGAATCCTCTTCTGATCCCAAGGTAAATTATCATGTTCAAGAAGTAGATTGAATAGTGGATAAGACATTTGATAACAATCATTTGTATTCTTTTTGTATTTTTTCACCATGAAATAAAAATGATCTTATTCCCTTTTCCATTCTCTTATTTATATATTTGTTTGTTTCCTTCTTTTTTCTAATCACAAAGGGGGAGAAAAAACTTGATATGATAAAATATGGGAGGAAAAAAGAGGAGAAAAAAAGAGAAGCTAGATATATGAGCATAAGAGAGGGGGAGACCTTTGAGACTTATGAGAAATATAATTTTACCATATAATGCCACTGATACATTTGTTTCATAATTATATTATTTTGTTTTTATTATTATATCTAATTCATATGAATTTAACACCATGATATACTCTGATACATTCATGATTATGCTGGATTATAATATCATAAGTTGTGATTATCAAAAAGAGGGATATTGTTGACCTCACCTTTTTTGATAATATAAATTATATTTTAATATGTTTTGATAATCCCTAATAATGATCATTCATATTTTAATTACATTTTCATCCTAAAATTAAGTAGACAATAATACCAAAATGATACGTTGGAATATGTAAATCAATGTTTGTCTATGTTTATATGTACTTTGAATTTTTTTAACTCAATCTGAATATTTTTTGCATAGAACAGATAAGTGTTATGTGTTGCATTATACAGATAAGTTTTATGTCCACTGATATGCTCATAGCTAATGAAATAGACAAATAGATATACAGCTAGTGATAAGGTCACCGATACGATTAAGGTCACCGATATGCATAACTGTTACTGATAGAAGCAGATCTACCAATAGAATATGTCCACCGATATGCACTTAATAACTAATACAGAACAGAGCTACCGGTATGCAGAGGATACCGATACAAAGTCCACCAATAGAGAAAGGAAAATTCTACTGATATGAGCTACCGTTAGATTAAGTATACCATTATAAGGAGCTACTGGTATAAGAAAAAAGAGCTACCTGTACAAGAACAAAGAGCAGCCGATAGAGACCCACCGCTACATAGAGAGCTACCGATACGAAGAGATACAGCTACCGATAGAAGTTCACTGATACATTGAGCCACTGAATGATACAAGGAGCTACCATTACAAGTAATAATAGCTACTAATATAGAGGATCCACCTCTACAAGATCACTATTATAAGGAGCTACTGATTGGAAACCAGTCATTTTTTCCCTAATCTATATTTCTATTTGTTTATTTAGAAATGGTCATATTTTATGATTTTAATGCAATTAATGTTATTTAATGATAGTTGATGGAATGTCAGGGAACTGTACCTCGTACCTGTCAAAGGTAATCATTCCCATTGATTGTCCTCACGGAATAAAAGGGGATATCGAGCTACAGGAGAAAAAAAGAAGAAGATACGATCACACATAGAAAAAAAGAAAAGATACACATGTACATGCAACGAAGAACACACTGAGAATTAGAAGAACTCTCATACTTACCAAGACCAGAAGTTCAAAGAACAATCTTAAGGGCTACAAAGAATACTCTCCTAATCAAGTTGAATACCTACACTAGAAGTGAAGGAACAGAACTACGAAACTCTGTTTTTCTTGACAAAAACTGAGAAGGACTCAATGTTTCAACTGCTTAAAACCATGGAGTCCAGAGCATCACTCCCAACACATAGAGAATTATAAAATAATATTTATTTTTTTTGCTCTATTGTGTTTCATTCATTCACATTTTGAGTATTTTGTGTACTCTGTATATTCTATACACACAATATTTCTTGTGCTGAACTAGAGGATTTCAAAATCCTGATACAAAACATCTATAACTCTATTGTATCCCACTGTGGATATTGGTAGAGGACAAGTAGGATCTGGACAACCTATGTGATGTAGATTTGGATTCCCATGAATAACTGTGGTAGAGGTCTGAGTACATGGATAGTCTTTGTACTGTTGTTTACCCCGATCTAGGGTGTGGATCGAAATTTATATAAATTATTTGAGAGGCCTACGTCTTGGCTTGAGACTGAACCTCTTGTGTTAAAACTGATATGATTACTTATTTTGTTTTAACCTATATTGAATATTCCACTGCTAATTACTTTGAAATATAAAATTGTTTTAAAGTCACAATGATATTTAATCTAGAAACTGTTTGCAACTATTGTAAATCTGTAGGTTAGTTTCAAAAGATAATGTGATATTATGATAAAATTAACTGAGATCTAATCAATATTTTGAGAACCTAATTGAACCTTTACAGTTTTTAGAAATCACTATTGTTTAACTTAGATTTTAAATTGGCGGAGTTTAATAGAAATATTTTTAAAAGAAGTTTTATTTGGAACTCAATTCAGGCCCCTCTTAAATATCCACTTCGACCAACATCTATAAAGTAGATAATTTTTCAAGACAATATATCATTGTTATAGTCAAAAATATTTTGTATGAATAAAAATTATAACTATTTAATTTTTATTATTATGGAGATTATGGAATAATGAACCCTTTAGAACTGATCAACACGTCCACATCGATTTGAAATTATTATTATGTACCCACTTTCTTTTAAATGGTGTATATAATTCCTCATTACATATTAATTTATGAATTAATCAATATTATTTATAATTTAAGACACAATTCATCTACATCAATAATTTTTTCCATAATTAATATGTAACCATC
Source organism: Viscum album (assembly GCA_963277665.1). NCBI lineage: Eukaryota > Viridiplantae > Streptophyta > Magnoliopsida > Santalales > Viscaceae > Viscum > Viscum album. Next base: position 72,131,402 of record OY728151.1, on the reverse strand, counting down.
GTGGAAAGTGTTTATATTTCAATCAATTTTCAATCAAGATTTTTTAGGATTGTATTTTGAAATATTGAAATTATTTAAATACTAAATAATAAAATCATTTAAAATTCAAATCATATGTTCATTCATGAAATTTTCATGTAAAAGTACCATTTCCTTCACATTAGTGGTTTAAATTTTTGAGATAATATTTTTATGAAAATATGAATTCATTTCTATCTTCGATAAATAATCAATTTTTCAGATATATTAATGTCATATAAAAACTTTTTCAAAATTTTTGTCACTCCTAAATAAATATTTATAAATGAATATTTTTGAAATATTTGATTTTTTACAAAATAGAATGAATTTATTTTTTTGAATGAGTTATTACATAACTGGTTTATAGTAGTGTGAATAGAATTTTTCTTTTAAGATATAAAATATGAAAAAATTACCTATTTCCACGTCTACTCAAATAATTTACTCATAATTATAATTTTTCCATGATTCTATTTTATGAAATTTATTTCAATATTATTTTTTAAATTTTTAGATTTTAGGTATGTGATATCAAAGAGAAAACGAAACTGTTCTTAAATGAAATTCCATTTAATATTATAAAGATATATTAACCAATTAAAAAACCTATTTATGTTATGTATTGATTAAAAATTATATACATATTTGTCTCACATGTATTCCTAGATTATTATCTATTAATTTTATGGTTTAACACATTACCTATATTAATTTATAAAATTATTTTTTCAAGAAAATATCCTTTATTTTTATATAAGGAATTATAATGAAACCCATTTTCATCACATGGGAAACTAATATTTATATTCCTTTTGAATTAAATACTTATGTGGGAAATATATTTATGTACATGAAATAAATGTTTATGGTTGTATAAGAATTATATACTACCTCTAATGGGATTAGTAATTATTTATCTCCTAAGACATTATGTATTAGATTATAAATTGACACAAATATATTATGAGACTCCCTCTACTATGTGTTGTGTTCTAAAATGATTTTTAATTCTTTCTAAGTAATGTTTAATGTTTTTTTCCTATTTTCATAATTTACATTTAACTTTTTATAACTCAATAAATATTATTTTCTCTTCTATGATTATCATGTTCCTTCTCATTCATGATATCATGTTTTACCTTGGAATCAGATGTTATGTTTCCTCATCATTCATATTCCCTTATTTGGAATTTTATATCAATAATTCCTTTCTATGTATTCCCCGTGTTATCCCATGATATTTTGGGTTCTTTTTTTTCTTCAAGAGTTTATTAAGGATGAATAATTATCTTTTTCTATGTTATCATCATTCTGATGTATTATGAACATATTCTGCCAATGATACTAGGAATCACAAAAATTGGAAAATAATCAGTAGATGTTTTTTGTTAAAATTTTTGTAATAATAGGTGTAGGAGGCTTGGGATTTTATAATCCAGTTCCCAAAAGACCGTCCCTCATATTCTTGATAGAAAAAAAATGTTTTTTTAAAATAAGTGTAATCCATATTAATCGACTATTTTATTTTTAATTCCATATTTATTACCAATAAATTAGAATTAATATACATTAATTAATAAATTTATTGTCCCAATTTTAGTACTGTTTTAACATTATTTCAGAACTGCATTTCTTAAACTTATTTTTATAAAATTGGTAGTGAATGTATCAATAATGCATACATATGACCTAGAACCGCCATATAGTGATTTATTTCATTTTTCATTACCATCTATCCATGGATTTTTTTGTATGATATGTTTAATATCACACGCAAAAATTTTAAAATATATTTACAGTTTTAAATAAATTTAATCTATTGTATATATAGAAATTAATAAAACATTAAATTTTCTTGTGTTACCTACAACCACAACTTTCTTTGATATATTGAGTTACATGGAAGACCGAGTGTTGTAGAATACTATTAATTTAGATATTTTAAACGAAAATAATCTCTTGGAAAAAAAATTTGTTCCTAATATTCGTTATATATAATGTGAAAATGTATATCGATTAATTCATTGGTAATTAATTCAGTATAAATGAATATAAAACCCAGTTGAATATAAATGAAATTTTTTTCTACAAAACAATTTTTATTTTCCAATGATTTATTAACATAATAAATTAAATTAATTAAAGATATATTAAGATAGAAAAAAAATTGATATATAATATATTCAATAAATTTTTATATAATTTGTCCAAAAAATGTATATGCATAACATAAGAACAAATCAAATTTTATTGATAAAAATATATATTTTTCTAAAAGTAGGTTTCCACCTTTTAATGATGAAAAGAATTAAAAATAATGATTGAAACATTTATAAATTTTATTTAAAAAATAATAATAAATATTTTATTTTTAATGCTAAAATTATCTTATGATTATTTTTTTAGTTTTTTTATTGGTTACATTTTTTGATGAATAGTGAAAAATACAAGGTTTAGTTGAAAAATAACTTATAATATAAATGATTTAAAATGTTAAATTTTAATTTAAATTTGGTTTAAAAGAAAAATTGTATAATAATAAATATATTAATCCAATTTATTTCATTAGAACAATTTTTTATGAATATATATATATATATATATATATATTAATCATTAGAATATTTTTTGTCTACAAACCCACATTCTCATCCTGACTACGAATTTATTTTAAAAGTAAATTCAACCCCTTTTAGGAATTTATTTTTTTAAAAATGAATTTGATATTTTTAATCATTAAATTTAGAATTATTTAATAATGTTATCCTAATTTTTCAGCACAGTGATTAGTAAAAATAGTTAAAACTATTTAATGTGATTAAGGATAAAATTGAGTTCTTCCTATTGCGTTCATTTGTAGTAATAGATATTTTACACAAACATATGAATTTTAATTAATTATTTGGAATTAATATTTAGAATAAATTATTATAAATTATATAAGAAATATATTTCTCTTTATAATTTTAATGGAAATTTTATATATGTAAATAAAAAAAATACAAGTAACAACGTTAGATACTATAATCATAGAATCATGTAAATGTAAAGACAAATAAATAAAAAGATATAAAATATATTTTATTTGTGTGTTTTATATAATTATTGAAAAATTAATCTCATTCATTCAATAATTTAATATTTTCTTTTTTACGTGAGATTCGTAATACCTCTAAATATTAAATACATTTTTCCATTTATTAGAATGTCCATCCTCATCCATTATATTCGGGAATTCACAGTCCCCACTTTTTCCCACCCGTTAATCCATTTGGCTCAACCGAATCCTATATAAATAAATGTATTACATTACACCATTCATACAAAAATACACAATTTGAAATGAAATCCAATCAAGGAATCCCATTGGTGAAAACTATAAAAAGATACCCAAAGAAGAGGTAACGATCATCAATGATCATTTTTTCAATTATTTATTCCTTAAACCACTTTAATTATTTCCATATAATTAATATATATATACAGAAGTATGTTTTATATAAAATGATATATTTATTTTATTTCTATTACCTAAATCCACTCATATATCCACCCAATAGGTTAAAATATCATTGTTTATCTATATGTCGGGCTACAACTCCACAAACTGATGTTGTAAATTTTTTCATTATCAAAATTAAAAGTTAGGATAAATGATGGAAATAATGTTTAAAAATTATATTTATGATATATATGATTTAATTATTATAATTTAATTGTTGTATAATATATACCATCATGGTTATAATTTCGTGAGAAAACGATAACATCATTTGTGTGTACGACAAACTACCACCTTTTGAAGAGATCTGATTCATTCATTATTTAAATATAATAATTAAATGTATCTTTAAATAAAAATATGTGATATACATTTAAAATGAATGATAATATAATGATAATATTTATATATATAATTTACATTTTTTCATTCAATATAACAAAATAATGGAAACAATATTCATGTGTACATACAACCTACTATCACCATCAATTTTGTATTTAATTTCCTATAACCTATATTTATTGATTACTATAAATACATATATACTGAATATAAATGATATTTTAATCATGATTTACATTTTTGTGATGTAAAAATCATGATCTATATAATAAGATAAAAATATCATGTCAAAAGATATATTAAAAACAAGGCAATAAACACTAAAATAAATAAAATAATGATATGTTCTTAACAAAAATTTTATAATATTTTAAAAAGGATGTTATATGATATTATAAATATTATAATGTTCATATATAATTTAATAAAACTATTAAAAACATTATAAAAGAGGATAAATGGTTTTCAACCAAATGGGAGTGAATGGTATGAGATTAAATATCAATATAAATTAAATAAACAACTATTTATTATTATGAACTGATTCAAATTTATGTGGTGTATATAATTTTCCTTTTACATTTAATAATAAAAAAATATTATTTAATTGTATTTATGATTAAATTTTATTTATTTCATAGATGGGTATTTTATTTAAAAATTACCTTTTGATAAAAGTTATTTTGGAATCTCAATTATTTTTTGATTGATATCATTCAATTAAAATAATTAGATTATTTTAAATGTTTATAATTGGATGTTAATTATTTGATACATAAGGAATTATTGGGAGTAGTAGTGATAGGTTTGTCTTGCACTCTATATTGACCCTCAGTGAATTACGAATTCGGATTAGAAAAATCCATTGTCCAATTTAAATGGTTTTCAACCTGTAGGTTTAACATTTAATGACATGTTTTGAAAGTCTATTTTTTCCTGTTACACATACATAGATTCCAATAATTAATAATATACTAAAATGAAATTTTGTTATTATTTTTATTATCCATGATATTTTTTCTATGAAATAATCTATGGATTCATTTCATTCTTGGTTTATTGATTATGTATATTGTGTGTTCATTTATTTACCATGTCTACAGGTTATGAATTACCATATAATGATTTTTATTTTGTTTAAATGGAATGTGTTTTCTATTAGTTACTTTTACATATTTTTTATACACTTACTAATAATTTTATTGATTTCATGTTATGTGATTTTTTTCCTTTACATATTGATTATTCTCATTGTTTCATAATTACTTCCACTTTACATAACCCTTACGAGGAATTTGAGATCAACCTAATTTTGTTTCTTTCTTATTTAATTCTATTATTTTTTATATGATTGATATGAATAAATACCATAGATAATACCATGGGTGACCATTTGGTGGACAGTGTTTCGAGTGGAAAGTATATCAAGTCACCCATCATGTACTTGTTCCTTCAACACTTCTTCTCCATTCAACCATGTGTTAGGTGGATTGTCTAGAAAAGTAATGTTTCATTATATTATGACAACTAGCTGGGTTATCCACTCGGCTTCCCATATTGTCCAGCATATATCATTTCATATGAAGAGGCCAGCAGATTTCCGGATTTCTTCGAGGAAGTTCTTAACAAGGAAAAACTTGATATCTTTCACCTCATATACATCTCAGTGGATCCAGAAAAATGTGTTTTTACCCCCTCATGCTTGGGCTCCTTCTCCACAAAATACTATCGATGTGATCTCAAGCCTCAACCGCAAGATCATCAGTGGAATGCTATTAATGGGACCAAGAAAATCCAAATGAAATATAAATTCCTCAATTGGAGGGTTAGAAATGTGGTGATCACTACTAATGAAAACATCAATAAATGTGGAGTTTCCCTTCCTTCCAGATGCATGTGTTCCTGAGTCTCCTTTGAGGAGAGCAGAGAGAACTTGTTTTTTTGTAGGAGAGTGTGTGAGAGAGATCTGGTTATCCCTTGGCGGCATCACTCCCATTCATTTTATCCCTCCACTTGATTCCCCCTTCGTTGACTACTGGTTTCATGGCTCAGGTGACAAGGGTGTGGATTACATTACCAGATCATTTATTCTCCATGATGGTATCTGGTGCATCTGTAAAGCCATGAATAAAAGCAGATTCAATGGTATTGGCTCATATTCCACTTACATCTCCAGCTGTGACCACAACATTTTTTTTATCTGATCAGATGTCTCGACAATTTTTGGGAAGTGCCTTCTCTTTAGATTCTCTTTTCTCGTCTCTCCAGGTTCGGACTGCAGCTGGTATTCGTAGTGGCTATTGGGTTTGGTGGAATCCTCCTATCTCTAGTGTAAATCTCAATACAGACGACACCTTCTTTTCGGGTGCCATGAGAGGAGGAGGGGTGGTTCGGGACTCCTTGGGGACCATGGTGATAGCCTTCACGATCTACCCAGTCAAGGGTTCTTGTTTTTATACTAATGCCCTCACATTTCTCCCAGGCCTCCTTCTCTGCAAGCAAGGTGTATTTCACATCATAGTGGCAGAAAAGGACTCTCTGATCCTTTTTAACTCTTTGTTAGGTGTTCACAGTACCCCTGGTCCATCTCTTATCCCATTAGAAAGTGTGACACCCGTCTCTTTAATAACATCGTCTTAATGAACACATGGTGCGAGTAAAACATGGTGGCTGACATTCTGGAAATGCATGCGGTGCATGGTTCAGGATTCTCATGTTTTTCTATTATAAAACTGGTGAAACTTGAGTATATAGTCCTCATTAAGGGGGATTCCCTCTACCTTCATCATTTCAGGCCCATATAGGCCTTCTTCATTGCATTCCCCCATTCCCCATTTTTTGTCCCCATTAATAAATAAATAATGATGATGATTAAGATAACATATGGTTATTCAAACAACATATAATTTTTGCATTAAATTTTAATATAATACTGATGATTTTATCTAGATTAACATGACTACAAAACTATTTAGTACATTGGGACTTGATTTCTATATATATTATAAAAATGTAATGGATGAATGTTCTGAGTCCTTGATATTGGGATCACGTTCTATATAGTTTTTATCATATATATTTTAGTAGAAACCATGGTAACGAGATTTAGGAAACCATATTTTTTGGGGAATAAACCTACGAATGATTTTTAACAAAATTATAAAATCATATTTGAATGTTTTTGTAAAGTGAATATCATGATAATATTTATAATAAAACATCCCTATTTGTATTATAAATGTGGAAGATGTTCTCAAACATATTCACACATGGGTAATTAAAAAGTAAATGATTTTTTAGGCTTGCCTTGAGCATATCTTAGTACATGACAATCAAATGTACTATGATGATAGTTTGAATCTCCTAGGTTATAGACTTATGATAACTTATATTTTCATTACAACTAATTTTGAAGCAATTGAATGGGAAATATAAATGAATGACCTTGATTAAACCATTGAACAAGGGAGAAATATGTTAAATGAAAATAGATGAACTATTTATTGGGATTCAAGAAATAAATTTTAGATGAATTTTTAGAAATGATATTTTTTTTAAAAGAATCATGAATCCCACAATAATTGTTTTATATTATATATTCACTTGTATCTAATTTATCTTATAAGTTTTTAATAACAAAAAAATTTATTGTTTTAGTTTTGATCCAAATTTCTTTGTCTTGAACAAATATTTTGAGGTGTGATGTGACGTGATTCTACAAATATAATTGATATTTTGAAGAAATTTTTAAAAATAATATGTTTTAGAGTAAAATCTATTTGAGAAATAGTTCATTTACATTTTAGGGAAATAATATTAAAGTTTTTATTTCATTTAGGAATGAATTGATTATTAATGAAATTGTAAAAATAGTCACATTATATTATTACACATTGTAAAAATAATAATAAACATACATGTTTTCCAAAAAATTGTAAAAAAATTATTTAATGATTGAATTTATTTGAAGGACCTCCATCATATAGTTTTGGTAAAATTTTATTAATTATATTCATATTAGTAAAAATGAAAACCATCAAGCAGGGTGTGAAGCCATTGAATATGTAATGGTGATGGGGCTTGAACCCATAACGAAAAGACAATAATCGTTTTGAACATACTAATGGGTTATATGATATCATGGTTAATGTGTTGTTGTTTTTAGCCTGACAATGTGACGAGTATATATTTGCAATGACATATTAGTATTATATTTTAGGTTTATAAATTAATGAATTATAGTGAATAACTTTTTAAAAATATATATAATATTTTAAAAATAGAAATAGGGGAGGTAAACCTTTCACTCATTATGGATCTTAGAATACATTAAAAGATATTTTTAGTGCTTGCGGGATAAAAAATTCTTTTATTATATCCTGAAGTAGAAAATTAAATGATTTTTTTAAACCTACCTAAATGATAATATTTTTCATAATGAAAAAAAATTCATCATATATATTTATTTCAATATATTCAATGGGAGTAAAATAATTTCCTAACTTTTTGAAAAATGATATTGACATAAAATGTTATCCTATCAATAATTTATGATGATATCAATATTCATTTCAAACTTATTAGATTTATGACATTCAGGTCCTAAAATTTACATTTATATATTAATTTATTTTGATCATTGACCTTAATATCTATATATAAATATTTATTACTTTTTCTCCATGTCCAAATATTAAATTTAAAATGATTTTCTCTTACTTTGAATCCATGTTATATGTCAATCCTTTTCACCATGTACATCTGAATTTATCTAATAAAGAGGATATTTAATTAACACATTTTTTGTGAGTGTATTTAATCAATGGTATATCAATGTGTAAAAAAAATTATTATCATGATCATGTATAAATTTTTTGAACAAAATTTCTTTATGGTGGGGTGAATGTAACATCCTGAAATCTTAATATATGAATATTATAGTTGATAGCATGTTTAACTAAAAAAACCAAGGGTATAGGTGAATATAATAACACAATGAAATTATAATATATTTAATAATTATATATATATATATTCAAAATTTGATATTGAATGAAATTTACCAAAAAATTGTTAAATTACATTACACCCAATAATGACTTTCTTCAATACCTTTTGTTACAAGAAAGGATGACTTCTACCAAATATAATAAATATTAACATTCAAAATTAAAACCATATACTATACATTAAATAGGTGGTTATGAATATTATTACATAACATATATAAATATATACTTCAAATCATTTCTTAAGAATTAACGATAAATAACTATATAAACCAATTTAATATAAAGGAAATAATTTTATATAAAAAAAATTTTATGCACCAAAACAATTTTAAAATAATAAATTAAATTAATTACTATTACTGTAGGAAATTATTGTGATTTATATATATTATATAATCATTATTTTTTTTTGAAATTAATCAAATATATTTTATTAGCATAAGACAATATCAAATCCAATTTTATCAAAAAAAAGTCGTATTGTAAAAAAAATAGTTTCCCACCGTATATAGGTTAACATGTTTTAATACAAAACATTGTAACATTTATAAATTTTATTTTATTCAATAAAAATTATTTTTTATTTCCTAATTTTAAATTTATCATTTGGTGAAATTGAACTATTTTTAGAGGATTATTTTCATTATTAATAGTTAATACAATGAATTTTAATTGAAAACAAAATATCATCCAAATAATTTGTAAAGCTAACTTATATATTGAAATTTATTAATTCCAAAATAGTTCTATTATCAAATAATTTTTCAATTTTTTGTCATTAGAAAATTTTTTATTTAATATTTATGTAAGAACTTGTCAACCATTTGATTATTTTCACACAAAAGATATTTTTTCATTATTTATTTTAAATTAAATTGTGCCAATTATATGAATAAAATAATGAAAAATCAATTCTATTGTTGGATTTAGAATAATAATTATTATATAATATGGTAAAAAAATTAGATAGAAAATATAAGTAAAAACAGTTATAATTAATTTCTCTGATTATATATAAAAAGGGATATTGTGCATTACATGTGTTTTTAATAAAATTAATTTTAGGAACACATAATTTTTTTATCTTAAGAAAATGAATTTATATTTACTATTATTTAGTGTCAATTATCGATTAATAATATTTCTTATTAAAATATTTATAGAAAAATTACCTATGTATATAAAAATGTACAAGTTTCTATGGTAAAACAATAATGATATAATTTTAAAACCATTATAGCTAATGAATAATATGAGAATTTTTTTATATTGTTTGGTGGAGGTATTCCCAAACAAATTCACCCCAAACCTCCATTATTGTTATTTTTTGTAGGCACATTGCAAAATTTAGTCCCCCCAAATATTAATTCATATGTTCATTTACATGAATTACACTATTATGTTATTATAAAATGTTGATGAACATCCCTTTTAATTCACTTATCCAGTGTTATTATTCTCATAAAACCCCTACCAAAATCACTACCCATATACCCTCCCCCGTAATAGAACACATAATTTTGAATGAAAGAAAACAAATGAAGGCATTTGGTTCTATCAAAAAAAAAGTAACTCCAACCAGATGTGTCATTTATCATCGAAATTTTGTATTTTATTTCATCCTCAAATCCTCTCAATTTACTTCATATCATGAATATATAAGAAAATAAGTATGTTCAATGTACTAGGATTTTTTTAAGTTATGGTTGTGATCAAAAACAAAACACACTTCCAAAATAATATTCTATAAAATAATTTTTTGTGTGTTTGGAAGACTTCCTCCTAATGAACTAATATCCTTAATTTTTACATTCTCACCATATAAGATAAGGAATAATGATTGAAATAATAGTTATATTCATATATATATATATATATATTTTCTGTGATATATTTATTTTTAATATTGTTAATATAAACCATTCACTCATGGTTTCCATGTAAGATCCTATAATTCAAGTGATGTATGTTCTTGAATAAATTCTAGTTTAAATGGCTATATTATTATTAAATACATATTTCCACAGTGCATGAGGGATATTTCTGAGGTTCCAATGGGTCAAGTCATTATATAATGGAATATAATTCCATCATGTTCATTTTCTTGGATAGCGCACAGTTAGTAGTAAATATACACCCTAAACATTATTTTGTAAACATGGGGTTCACTGTATAAGAAACGATGCAATGGGGAAGAAAACCTTGTGGGTTTGGACACATCCATACTATATCGGCACATAATGTATTTTAAACCTTCGTATGATCCCTATGAGATTGTGTGACATATGCCACGCTTCTAAATTCTGTGGCACATGGTTGGAACCCGGTTTGGCCAACCCTGCAGCCAAATCATGCTGCCCAAAAAATGAATGTTTTTAAAACGTACCATATTAGTCAAGAAATCATATCCTATTTTCTTTATCATTACACATAAATCATCCAATTTTGATGTAACAATTTTCCAAAACAACCCAATGATCAATCTCTCTCATTTTTTATCCATTTGTAGTGTCTTTTGGTTGTGGTTAAAGCATCGAGTGAGTCTAACAGTCCCCTACCTATTTTTTTCAAAATTAGGATAGTGTAGTTTTTATTCTTCTTTTAAATCTATAACACCCTATTTTTGCTGTGGATAATAGGTTGTGGATTTTGAGGTTTTTCAAATACGAATAAAATTTAAAGTTTATGAATTTGGTTCACTGCATAATTGAGGTGGAATGTCGATAAGTTATATCTGATTGTCTTGTGGATGAATCAATGTGATTGTGGTTTTGTGCATTTTATTTAGTGAGGAAAATTTTTATTTCCATTCTATAAATCATGAATAATATTGTTAAACTATTAATTAAAACCTTCATGATCCTCATGGGATTTATAGAAGTTTTATTCAGGTTTAAGAGGAATCCATGTGGTGTGAATCTTTTGAGAACATGAAATCATTATATTTGACATGAAATTGATGTGGGTTATGAGATAGAACATATTATTGTTGAATTTATCATGTTAATATGGTTTTATGAAGGTAAAATAATGAAAATGTAAATTATTTTTCTAACATTTATTTTGTAATGTAATTTATGTTCATTATGTTTTGATGCTAACATTGCCTAAGGGGTGTTTGTATAATGTAAATGTTTTAATGGGTTATTTTTTAAATGAAATGTGTGATAATGGGATATGTCACGTATAATTTATATTTTCATTCCATTTTAACAATGATTATGGTAATTGTTTTAAATGGTTTGAAGTATGTAAATGTGATACGTATTGAATGAACCATGATTGGTACACATAATAGGGTTCAAAGAGTTGGGAATGTAATTATATAAGTGATACGTTTTCTCAGAAGAATCTTCACATGTTTAAGTGGTACATGTAGTATTGGAAAAGGGGATCTATTCCTCTTGGATAGGGTAGACTGTAGATCTAAATCATTCCATTAAAATGCACGGCTTAGGGAGTCATACTAAGGCTTTGTGCCTCTAACTGATGTAGGTTATGTGACTACCAGAACTAAGGATCCAAGGTAAATATTATATATTATTTTTCATGTTCTCCTAGGTGACATAAATAATTTGATTACCAACCTTTATTCCTCATTTATATAACTATAATAGTTCGAATTGTGCTTATTGGAAATGATTAATCGATGGAATGACTGATGAATGTGGATAAAGTGAACTTTATTAATTAATGAAGCCCATTTAATCATTTTTAACCCTATTTTTAATTATTTATCTTTTTACACTATCTATATAGACTAGATATTTTGTAGATAGTATTGGTGGTGTCGTACTGAGTTCCACTCACACTATGTTTGGGCCTGCAATTGAAACTCAAGAAGACTAATTGATTTTTTGGTTAGGTTATATTAAAGTGACCTGTTCCTGAGGGTTGATTCGATGCTCAAAGTTGTTCATAGATGTGGTAACCATACTTGGTTTTGGGACCCGCTGTGGGGATTTTTCTATAATTTTTATTTTGGTTTTTCCATTACATTTGGGACTATGTGATATGAAAATGACATTATATATTTATATTTTTCTTTTACTGTTATACCCATTTTTGGGAAATGGATTTAGGATGTATTTCTATTATATACAACGATTCATTTACTTCATCTTTTACAAAATGTGTATTTTACAGATAACGATTTTTTTTACCTATGTGTTCTATTAAAACATAATTACATGTGGTTTGAATCTGGTTTACAGGGTGTCATGCATAATTTCATGTGGTGACTCAACATGTAGAAAATTATTTGTCACTACCAGAATAGGGATATTTCATCGGGGTATCAGAGAACAGTATTTTCTATCGAAATTCTATTTTTTGTATTGTATATGGGTGACTAGGATGTGTCATGAAATGGAAGTAATATCATGAAAGTGTGTAGCTAACCATTTTATTAGGAAAAAACACATGTACCAGTGGGGGGATAATTGTTCATTATGGTTGTTGCTATTGATGGATGGTATTGCACTATTCGGTGATTCAATTGTTGTGATATGTCACTATTTCTGTAACATCCCAAGTAAGTAATGAATAATAGAAATTCTTATCTATGTCTATTTATGAATTTGATAGTGTTTTAGAAGCTTAAAATGAGAATAAATCCAATCTTAAGCATTGAATACAGTAATATTTTTAAAAGATTGTTTTACTACCATTTGATGGAAAAAAAATTGTAAATCAAACTTTTTCCAATTTTATAAGGTCTATTCGTCAAAATAAACTTTTTAATTATGATTGAGACATTGAAATTAACTTTGGATAAATTTTTCGTGTTTTTTCTGACAATGTTCATTTTTTAATGAACAATGACATATACTGCCTTTTACATCAAAATTGCATTTTCATCTAATTTAATTATATGGTTAGATTATATTTTTAATTGGTTTTAAATTGTAAATAGATTATATTTTTACCATGTAATCCAATTGTGGTCATTTGGATTAATTTCACTTTGGAATTGGGCATAAACAAGTGCCAATCTTTTCATAGATATTATTTCTAAAATAATCCGCTATTTTTTCTGACAACAGGAATTATTTTAAAATTAATTATTTAAATTTCTTTGTTTGGAATTTTGTGAAATCTATTACATATTTGGAATCATAATATCCAAATTATGTAATCAAGACTCTTTTTTGGACATTATGAATAGTAACGACGGTAATGATCTTTAATTATCTAGATTAATTAGTAATCAGATAGTTAAGGATAATAAAATAATATCATAATAATAACAAATTACCCCAAAATGTGTTCTAATGCTAATGGTTGAGTCATAGATGAACATGGGATGCCTTGTGCGAAACATGGGGACCACATGGAATCACTTTTGTGTGATAATGACTTTTTATCTTGTTATTTTTAAAGAAAGTTAAATATAACAAAGAATGTATCACCTGAGTAAAATATTTTTAATTTTGTCTACAAAAATTATCTATTGGACTATAAATAGTCATTGGAAATCTAAAAATAGTTCCTATATCATAGTATTTTTTTATATAATTTTTAGGCATTAAATAAATTAAATTATTTATGACATCATGATGATGCATCGATTACCTCATTAATGAACGATTTAAATAAAATGAAAAGATAATGTAAAATATAAGACTAAAACATGTCAAAGATCGATTGGATGAGTATATTTATATCCCTTATCACCTTATCCTTGAAATATATCAATGTGGGACCTTTTAAATCTGAATAACATTTCAATATAAAGTAACATCTTATAACATTACAAGAGTGCCCCTCCTCTCCTCTAATAAAAGGCCCCCACCTCTACCTCTTTACACACACTTTTCAATTCATTGGATCAGCCAATATCTGCTCATTTTATCTCTCCACATCCCTCTATTCATCAAAGAATCCTTACCTTAGGCCGAAATCTCTTCAAGAAACCCTTTTGGTACAAACCAAGAGGAGTTAGTTGATTTAAAAGACGTTAAAGTACGATCGAGTCAAGTCGGACCCGAGGTATGGGACATCGTCTCAATCTCCTTTCAGTGAGGCATATTTTTTTATACAAAAAATTCATTTATACGGTATATAAACCCCTTTTAATTTTACGTTTATTCAAAAGGAATCTTTTTTATACGAAGCGTATACTAAACGACAAATGGGAATGTTTTTTGTCATATGTATGCGGCGACAACGACTTCTCCACCGCCGTGACCATTATTTGAGCTTCGGCTTCCTCTACAAGCCATATCATTTTTTTATTAAAAAATAAATTCCATTTTTTACTTTTCTTTTATTTTGGTATGGAAATTGGTTTTCATAATGTTTTTATATCAATGTGTTGTATTGATATCTTGTGATTGAAAAGTAGAAATGTTATGTATCATTTATGCATGTTTTATATGATATGATTATGTTATGGTTCTTGGGAATTGTTATGAAGAAGGGTGGTTCCATGATAAACTAAGGGTAGGTGAGCCCGATATATCTCTCCAATGCATTGGGTAACACGAATGGGTTTAACGTTAAGGTTTCTCCGAAGAGGTTTATGGAATATACTGTGATGGGTATTCCAAATGTAACCATGAGTGTTACTCCCTACGTAATAATGTTATGAATGCCTCATGTTACCTTTATGTTTTATGAATTCTATGATTTTTTCATGATTTTATTAGGTATGTAATAAACCTTTTGTTTTATGAGTAATGTATTATTTCATACATGGAATAATGTTTTCATTTCGTACTTTTATATACCTTACTGAGATTTTTATGCTCATCCCAAGTTTTTGAAATGTTTTTCACATTCCAAGGTAAAGGTACATGATGTGATGATAGTGTCAAGGATGTGTCAAGAATGAATACATGTTTTATTTTAAATATGCTTCCGTTGATCGGAAAAAAGAGTACTATATTTTATGGAACCACATTGTTTATATATGGAGTGTAATGCATGATTTATGATATAATTCTATAAAACTCCAATCTTGAAAATATCCTCAATGTGTACTCTTGAAATAACTCAATATTAATTAAAGTTTAAGGGTGGGGCCTTATAGTTGGTATCAGAGGTCATTTTAGATAACTTTTGGAGTTAGAATTCTATTAAATGATTGTCCAAAAATATTTTTTTGTTATGGTCAAATTGAAATGATATAGAATTTGAAGACTTCAATGTTGCTTGATCTAAGACATGTTTGTTCAGAATGGTTTTCCAAAGAGGAAATAGGGAAGCAGTGCTAGGAAGGTATACAGATGGAAATGCCTTTCCGAATCAGCATCCAGAGATGGTCGGAATTGTAACTGAATAGTTTTTTGAAGTAATGGACCAGTTGACTCAAGTGATAAATGATGGTGGTATCCATGAACAAGATCCGCTAGATCAACAATAGAGGAACATGCCAGTGGTGGAACATTTCATGAGGTAACATCCCCCATCATTCAGAGGATCATCTGACCCCGGGAAAGCTGAAGGGTGGATTAAATCACTGGAGAAGAATTTCGATGTCTTGGGGTGTTTAGACAATCAAAAGGTTAGTCATTAAATTTACAATTAGGAGGTTGAAGTAGATCAGTGGTGGTCTATGGTTAAAAATATTAGGGACACTGATGAGATTGATGCTCTCGATTGTGATGAATTCAAAGGTATGATTCTTGAGAAGTATTTTCCTAAGGTTATTCGACTTAGGATGGAAAAACAATTCTTGGAATTGAGGCAACAGGACGACTCAATGGATGCTTATGAAGAGAGGTTCACTCGATTGGCAAGGTATGCTCCAAATTTCATCTTAGACCTTGATAGTAAAATCAATCATTTTTACTCAGCATTAAAGCCGTAATATCAAATGGCATTGGCTAATCATGAGTTCAAAAGTTATGAAAATCTTGTTTGATGTGATGAGAAGGTGGAAATGGAGTTTTCTAATGATCAAGTGTTCTATAACAACCAACCGAAGAAGAGACAGAGGTGGAAAGAGAAAGGAAAGAATTCTTCAAAAAGGTCTGATGGTAAGAAAACTAAGTTTCTAGTTTTTGATAAATGTGGTAAAAGGCATACTGGGGAATGTTTTAAGAATTCTGTAAAGTGCTACCGATGTGGTAAGATGGGACATAAGGCTTGTGATTGCCCAGAAAAAGATCAGGGTGATGGTAAGACAAAGTTTTATATACAGTAAGTGAAATATTTTAAGTGCAATGAGATGGGTCACTATGAAAATGAGTGTCCTACAAAGAGCTCAAGTGATGGGAATCAGTTAGACTAAAAGAAGAAATGGGTGGTGAAATTCATTGAAACTACTTCAACAGATGTTGGGAAATCAAATGAAGTGGTATCAGGTACTTTGTTTGTTTTTTCAGATTATGCTAGTGTGTTATTTGATTCAGGGTCTACACATTCTTTCATCGCTGAAAACATTTCTAGTAAAATGGGAATACCATCTCAAGAAATGACTCCTGAACTTGTGGTAAAAATTCCTGGGGGAAATGTTGAGGCAAAATGAATTTATAATAATCTTCTTATCCTTATCCGTGGAAAGAACCTACTTTCAAACCATATTGTATTACCTAAAGTAGAGTTTGATGTTATCATGGCTATGGATTGGCTCTCTATTTACCATGCTAAGAATGACAGTAGAGGTAAAGAAGTTTCATTTCAGAAATACTTCCAGTTTGTGTACAAGAATGAACCCTTACTATTGATAACATATTAATAGGCCGAGAAACTTGTAAAAGATGGAAATGAATGTTACCTTGCACATATTGTTGAAAAAAATGGAACTGTTCAGACTAATGATGTGCCAGTGGTAAATGATTATCCTGAAGTTTTTCCTAATGATTTTCTAGGATTAATACCGTATCATGATGTTGAGTTTATTGTCGACTAAGTTCCTGATGGAAAGGCAATTTTAAAACCCCCTTATCGAATGGCTCAAATTGAACTTTTAGAGTGGAAGGAGCCATTGCAAGATTTATTAGAGAAAGGTTTCATTCGAACTACCACATCACCATGGGGTACTCCAGTTTTATTTGTTAAAAAGAAATATGATTCAATAAGACATTGCATTTATTATACAGCCTTGGATAACATCACTCTTAAGAATGAATATCAATTTTCTCATATCAATGATTTTTTTGATCAGCTCCACGGAGCTCAATATTTTTCACAGATTGACCTGAGATCGGGGTACCATCAGTTGAAGGTAATGAAAGTATATATTCCGAAGACCATGTTTCATACAATATATGTCCATTATGAATTTTTAGTTATGCCTTTTGGGAAAACCAATGAACCTACTGTATTCATGGACCTTATGAATATAATTTTCCATGAGTTCTTGGATAAGTTTGTGGTTGTTTTCATTGATGATATTTTGGTGTTTTCTAAAAGTAAGGAGGGGCATGAAATACATTTAAGGGTTATTTCTAAAACCTTAAAAGAAAAGAAAGTGTATGGGAAATTCAGCATGTGTGAGTTTTGGTTGCAACAAATTTCATTCCTTGGTCACATTTTTCTATATATGGGATAATTGTTGATCCTGCAAAAACAAAGGTTGTGGAAGAATGCCCAATACCCACAAATGTGACTGAGATTCATATTTTTATTTGTTTGGAAAGCTTTTACCGAAGGTTTGTTAGAAATTATTCACGGTTATCTAGTCCAATAACTAAGCTAACTCGGAAGGGTGTTAAGTTTTTCTGGACAAAAGAATGTGATGATTGTTTTCAGGAATTGAAAAGAAGATTGGTGAATAATCCAGTTTTGGAATTACCTTCCAGGAATTGGCAGTTTTTTATCTACAATGATGCTTCATTGAACGGACTTGGTTGCATCTTAATGCAGAATGATAAAGTAATTTCTTATTCTTTACGTTAGTTGAAAGCTCAGGAGGTAATTACCCTACACATGATTTTGAATTTGCTGCTATTGTTTTCACTTTAAAAATATGGAGGCATGATTTTTATGGAGTAAAGTGTGAAATATATACTGATCACAAAAGTTTAAAGTTTATATTCACTCAGAAAGAATTGAACATGAGACAGATGAGATGGCTAGAATTAATCAAGGATTCTGATTGTACAATTCATTACCAT
The DNA here is from genome assembly GCA_963277665.1 of Viscum album. Taxonomy (NCBI): domain Eukaryota; kingdom Viridiplantae; phylum Streptophyta; class Magnoliopsida; order Santalales; family Viscaceae; genus Viscum; species Viscum album. The sequence continues at coordinate 72,112,458 of OY728151.1, read as the reverse complement.
TTTGGAAACGAAAATAAAGTGGTTGTTGCTTTGATTTGAAAAAGTAATGCTTCATTAACAATGTTGTGTTTGGAACATGATCCTTTGGTTAAGGATTTGATGAAATTTGGCTTAGATATTGTTGGTGCAGTATGTCCTTCTGTTTTGTTTTAGTTATCAGTGAAATCATATCTATCAGACAGAATTATGCTAGCACAGAAGCATGACAACGAGTTGTAGAAAAAGGTAGAGCTAGTTCAGAAGGGTATGTTTCTGGAATTCATCATTGATAATGATCGTGTTTTGAGATTTGGGAAGAGATTGTGTGTGCCTTATGATTCACAGTTGAAGAGAGAGTTGTTATATGAAGCTCATAGTTCTCCATTTTCAGTTCATCCATGCAGTACTAAGATGTTTAGAGATCTTCGGGAGTTTTACTGGTGGGATGGAATGAAAAATGATATTGCTGATGTTACAGTGAAGTCCTTGACTGGTCAATAGGTTAAAGTAGAGTGGAAGTTACTGAAATGGATGTTTCAGCCTTTACAAGTGCCAGTGTGGAAATGGGAGAATATAACCATGGACTTTGTTGTTGGATTGCCGAAGACACCTCGAGGTAATAATGCAATCTGAGTTATAGTTGATCGCTTGAATAATTCTACTCATTTCCATGCTATACGGGATACTTTATCCATAGATCCACTTTCTTGTCAGTATTTTAAAGAGATATTCAGGTTATATGGAGTTTCTATCTCCATTGAATCTGGCCGTGATCCCAGGTTCACTTCTAACTTTTGAAAAGCATTCAGAAGTCGATGGGTACTGAATTAAATTTTAGTACAGCTTTTCATCCCCAAATAGATGGGCCGTCAGAATGAACAATTCAGACTTTTTAGGATGTTCTACGTGCTTTTTTGATGGATTATCAGGGAAGATGGGACTAATATCTTTCATTGGTTGAGTTTTCTTATAATAATAGTTTTCATTCAGTATACATATGGAACCATTTGAGGAATTATATGGGAAGTGGTGTCGAACTCTAGTTTCTTGGGATGAAGTGGGTGAAAGGAAGTTTGTGGGACCAGAATTGGTAGAAGAGTTGGAAGAAAAAGTTCAGCTGATATAGAGACACATGAGAACATTTTAGAGCATGCAGAAGAGTTATGTGGAAAATAGGAGGAAGGATCTCTCTTCTGAGGTAGGTGATCTTGTTTTTCTCATGGTTTCACCATGGAAAAGTGTGATGCGATTTGGTAAGAATGGAAAGCTGAGTCAAAGGTTCATTGGACCATATGAAATTCTTGAGAGAGTTGGATTATTTTTATACTGAGTGGCCTTATCTCTGAGTTTATCTCAGGTACACAATGTTTTTCATGTTTCAATGTTAAGGAAGTACATGCCAGATCCATCTCATGTTTTGAGTCCAGAGGTAGTTCAGCTGGATAAGAATCTATCTTATGAGGAACAACTGGTCCAGATTCGTGACCACATAGAGAAAGTGATGCGGAATAAGGTAATTAATCAAGTAATGGTTTTGTGGAAAAACCACAAGAGTGAAGCGGCAACATGGGAATATGAAAATGCAATGAGGGTTAAATACCCCCCTTTATTCGATAAGTAAATAAATTGTGGGGACAAAATTTTTTAATGGGGGGAGGATGTAACATACCAAGAAAGTAATGAATAATATATATTCTTATTTATGTCTGTTTATTAATTATATAGTGTTTTAGAGGGTTAAAACGAGAAAAAATCCAATCTTAAGCATGGAATACACTAATATTTTTAAAAGATTGTTTTTATTCCTATTGATGGCAAACCATTTTTAAATCAAACATTGGAAAATTTTATAAGCTCTATTTTTCAAAATAAACTTATTATTTATGATTTGGAGATTGAAATTTACTTTGGATAAATTTTGTGTATTTTTCTGACAATGTTCATTTGTTAATGAATAGTGATAAATACTGCATTTTACATCAAAACTGCATTTTCATCTAATTTAATTATATGGTTATATTATCTTTTTAATTGGTTTTAAGTTTAAATAGAATATATTTTTACCATGTAATCCAATGGTGGTTATTGGGATTATTTTCACTTTGGAATTCATCATAAACAAGTGCCATACTTTTCATAGATATTGATTCTAAAAAAACCCACTATTTGTTTTAACAACGTTAATTATTTTTAAATTTTTTTTGCAATTTATGTGTCTGGAATTTGGTAAATTGGATCCAATATTTGTAATATTAAGGTCCAAATTATTTAATATGGACTCTTGTTTTTGGACATTATCAATAGTAACGACGGTAATTATCTTTAATAATCTAGATTAATTAGTAATCGGGTAGTTATGGATAATAAATTAATATCATAATAATAACAAATGATACCAAAATGTGTCATATTGCTAAATATTTTTGTCATGGCCGACCATGGGATGCCTAGTGAGAAACTTGGGGACCCCATGGAATCACTTTTGGGTGATACTGACTTTTTATCTTTTTATTTTTAAAGAAAGTTAAATATAACAATTAATGTATCACCTGAGTAAAACATGTTTAATTTTGTCTACATAAATGATCTATTAGACTATAAATAGTCATTGTAAAGATAAAAAAATTTCTAAATCATATTATTTTTTATAATTTCTATAAAATAAATAAGTAGAATTATTTATGACATCATGATTATGCAGCAATTACCTCATTAATGAATGATTTATATAAAATGAAAAGATAATGTAAAATCTAAGATATAGAATTTTCAAAGACCTATTTGATGAGTATATTTCTATCCATTATCACCTTATCCTATAAATACATCAATGTGGGATCTTTTAAATCTGAAACACATTTCAATATAAAGCAACATTTTATAACATTCCAAGAGTGCCCCTCCTCTCTTCTTATAAAAGGCCCCCACCTCTACCTCTTTACACACACTTCTCATGCCATTGGCTCTGCCATGATCTGCTCATTTTATCTCTCCAAATCCCTCTATTCATCCTAGAAGCCTTACCTTAGTCAGAAATCTCTTCATGAAACCCTTTTAGTACAAACAAAGAGGAGCTACCCGATTTAAAGGATGTTAAAGAACAATCGAGTCAAGTCGGACCCGAGGTATGAGACTTCATCTCAATATCCTTTCATTGTGGAATATTTTGTTTTATACACAACTTTCTTTTATACGGTGTATAAAACCCTTTGTCTTTTACGCTTATTCAAAAGTAATCTTTTTTATATGAAGCGTTTACTAAACGACGAAAGGGAATTTTTTTTGCCATACATATGCGGTGACAATGACTTCTCTGCCTCCATGACCATTATTTGAGCCTCGGCTTCCTCTACAAGCCATAAATTTTATTAATGAAAAATAAATACCATTTTTTACTTTTCTTTAATTTTGGTATGGTAATTGGTTCTCATAATGTTTTTATATCTACGTGTTGTATTGATATCTGGTGATTGAAAAGTGGAAATGTTATGTTTCCTTTATGCATGATTTATGTGATATGATTATGTTATGGTTAATGGGAATTGTTATGAAGAAGGGTCGTTCCGTGATAAACAAAGGGTGGGTGAACCCGATATAGCTCTCCAATGCATTGGGTTACCCGAAGGGGTTAAACGTTATGGTTTCTCCAAAGAGATTTAGGGAATATACTGTGATGGGTATTCCATACGTAACCATGATGGTTTATACCTACGTAAGAATGTTATGAATGCCTCAAGTTACCTTTATATCTTATAATTACTATGATTTATTCATGATTTGATGAGTTATGTTAAAATACTTATGTTTTATGAGTAAATTATGATATTATACATGGACTAGTGTTTTCATTTCCTACTTGTATATCCCTTACTGAGCTTTTTATGCTCATCCAATGTTTTTGAAATGTTTTTCACAGGTCAAGGGAAAGGTACATGATGTGATGATAGTGTCAAGGAAGTGTCATGAATGGATCCATGTTTTATTTTAAATATGTTTCCATTGATGGAAAAAACGAGTACTATCTTTTATGTAACCACTTTGTCTAAATGAAGAGTGTAATGCATGATTTATGATCTAATTCTATAAACCTATAAACCTGAAAAGATTCTCAATGTGTACTCATGAAATAACTCATGATTAAGTAATGTTTAAGGCTGGGACCTTATAATTTCATTATACTGTATCCATTTAATTAATTTGATGAGTTTTTTCATAAAATAAAAATTTTAAGAGAAATGGTATATAGGTAACATTCATCCTGGTAATCACACGTGAATGTACTGGTTGGATGTGACGACTAGAATCAATTTTTTCATCCTTACAAATATGAAAAATATTTTTCTTATAAATATGATTTAGTTGGGTAAATTGACAGAACAATATTTGATAGAGAACAATAACAAATAAATATTCCTATGTGTTTTGATTATTTTGTTGTTAAATGATGAAAATATAGAAAGGATCCTAAATGATAAGTATTAATATTATAAAAGTAAAATTGTTTGAAAGGGTGTATATGGTACAACTTGTTTCGATGTTAGTTGGTTTACCCCCTTGTTGATGATTCCCCATGGTTGTTATAATTGATGGAAGTGGTATAGATTTACCTATATTTTTTGGAAATATGTATTAGAAACAGGTTGATTATCGATAATAGAGTGACATCTCAATGAAAACTATGAAAGCATTATCATAGTTGTTGTTTGATGTGTGTTTGGAATTGTAGAGGGATACCATCGTGATGATTTTTTCAGCTAGAGAAAAATGAGTAATTCATGGAGAAATATCCTATCATACTAAATAAATAAACCCCATTGGATCTATATAATACCAGGGAAAAAGAGTTCCATGAGAAAATTTCTAGCTTTATGTTGATGGTGATGGAACTAGACCCATGGTGGTTTGTGATGAGTATTCTTGATTTTACTAGATAGTAACATATACTGAACCCTCACCCTTTTGTGGGAATGAGTGGACCCATGGAAGTTGAGTTTTGTATAGGGTTAATCTAGATGGTTCCAGGATACTTAGGGGCATCTCATCAGAAGAGATTCATGTTGGTGGATTACATGATGGGACGACCAACATTGCACTATTGAAATATATTGGTTCAGACCCAGTTGGTTTATGGTATTATCAGGAAGTATTTATTGAAATTGATTGTAGAACATATCAATTTGGAGGCCCTGAGATAGGATAATTATGCTTAAAATGTGAGGTTATCTCTAGGTACAATGATTGTGATGGATTATTGTGGTTTTTTCACGTACATGAAATGTTTTTTTGGAATTTGTTGGGGATGAAGAAGCTATGATGAGGTGTTTTAAAAATAATATTAGAAATGAGATCATATACTAGGTTAATATCTTTATTTTAATGTGGTTTTTGGAGGTGGTGTATCATGATTATTTTTATAAGAAAACCCAAATGAGTCATATTTTAATAAAAATGTGGTTCTATTTGGGTGATCTAATGGTACAACAACTGATAGTAAGAATAAAAATTTCAATGGTTTTCCCCAGGTAAATAGTGGAATATAATCTTAGAGAAGAGGAATAGCCTATGATGTTGTTGTCATGGTTTATATTTATTAGTGTGTAGCACTTGGGAACATGTGTGTCTCTTCCCATAATCACCATATGAGTGTGAGACAGGCCGAAATATTGGTCATTTGTAAAGGTTCAATATAAACCCTCAACATATGGGATGCTATAAAGCATTGAGGTAGGTCTAGAGTGTAAGAATGCTTTGGCTAACCAATATAAGGGAGGAATTTTTAGTCCTGACAACTACAAAAGTCAACGTGGTGGATAAGGTGAAAAATGGAATGTGAGTCGTTATAAGAAGTGTAGGGTAGGTCCATGGAATCAAAATAATTTCTAGGGTAGATGGGGAGGTCATCTCACAAAATTTTATCCTACTCTGAGTGGTCATGAGGCTGGACCATTGACTGTTCGAGGTTCGCTTCCTATAGCTTCCACAAATTCAAATTATTTAGTTGAAACCAGTGAATATTATTATTTTATAACTTCATAAATTGTAATTTTTTTGGACTGGTGACAGAACACCTATGTGGGATTATATTGATTGATACACTGTTAGGTGTGCGATTAGAAAATATCTATCAACGTAAGGGGTGTACCCCTGTGTTTGGAAAGATGTTTTTTCTATGGGACTCATTTTCATTATTGATGACCCATTATGATTTTTTATTGTGTATGGATTGGTTGTTATTTAATTTGGAAAATATTTACTATTACATCGTTAGTGTAACTTTCACTCCCCTTGAGTCGAATTCTTATGTTAACTATGGAGAGTGGGATACCAGTGTTGTAACATCTCAAGTAAATAAAGAATAAGACATATTTCATATTTATTAATATTTGTGAATTAGATATTAATTTTACTTTAAAGTGGATTCTATGTTCGATAGCATACCAAATACACAACAACAGGTTTCGTTAAAATCTTACGTTGCACACTAATAATAAAATATTTTTTTGTTAAATGGATGTTAAATCCTAGCTGTTGTATTTGTGGGAATGAGAAAAACCAACAAAAATGTGATTATAAATATTTGTAAGATGTATTTACTTTTATCCAATAAAAGTTAGTGGCTTAAAATGTGAATGAATCTAATTTTTTGCACAATTTACATTAAAAGGTCAATTTACATCCTTTTAATGGCAACCCTCCTTAAATATAGATTTGGTCATTTTTATGTGTTCTATTTGACCAAATAAAATTCTTTTTTTGATTTGGGACATCAAATTTTACTTTGGGTAATTTTTTTGGTATTTTTCGGATAACGTTTATTTTTTAATGAATAGTGGAAAATATTGTATTTTAATTCAAAATTGCCTTTTAATATAATTTATTTATATGGTTAGATTATCTTTTTAATTTGTTTTAAATTGTAATTATAATATAATTTTACCATTTAATCCAATTTTGGTCATTGGAATCAATTTCACTTTAAAATTGGACATAAACAAGTGTCGAATTTTTGATAGTTATTGTTTCTAAAAAAAGGCATTTGTTTTAAAAATGGGATTTAATTCTAAAATTAATTAATGAAAAATTTATGTTTTGAATTTGGAAAAATAAAAAATATTTCATAATTTGGAAAATAAAATAAATCTTAGGCTGAGTTTTTGGTATTTTTTTTAGAAACGGTAATTTTTTATGAATAGTGAAACCACTTAGTAGTAGATAAAATACCGACTTTTTGATTTAAATGAAATTTTACCGCTTCTGTGAATTGAAATTTGAAAATTGGACATATATGGTTGTTATCAAAAAGAAAAATGTGTTTCAGTAAGATGAAAATAATTTTTGTTGAATAGAGATTTTGACTTTTCTTTACATCGGTTAAAAGTAAATAAGGTAATTCAAGGTAAAAAAATATTATAATAATTCAAAATTAAAATAACACTTTTACAGACCTTATTTTTTGAGTCATTTATGTCCATGGGAATCTTTGGGTATATTTTGGGACCCCATTGAGCCACTTGGGATTGATAATGACAAATTGGATTAATAAATTTAATGTAAAATCAAAATATGCATAAACAAAAAATATTTTAGTAATTAATTTTAATACGGTTTTATATAAGTAATCATTTTGACTATAAATATTCATCGGAAATATAAAAATATTTCCTACATCATTTTATTTATTTATAATTTTTAGACATCAAATAAATTAAATTATTTATGACACAATAACGATGCATTATTTACCTCATTAATAAATGATTTAAATAAATTATATTATAATGATTAAAATATTATCCAAAACCTGTCCTATTCTTACTTTATGATTTTATTTATACCATGAGTCTTTTTATCATTGACTAAAATTATTTTTTTACCATTTAAAACCGAATATCATTATATAATAAAATAATATTTTCACACTTTCCTAAAGAGCCCCTCGTACACCTTATAAAAGGAGACCACTTATAACCAATTCTGAACACATCTCAATCAATTTGGATCATCCAACCTCTGCCCAATTAATATTCCTACATCCCTCTACTCCTTCTAGAATCCTTACCTTAGGCAAAAGTAACATCAATAAGTCCATTGTTTCAAAAAAAAAGAGTTACCCAAATTAAAGGTAACGATTTCTCTAAAATTGTTTTCATTTATTTTACATCTCCAACCCCTAAAATCATTTTATCAGATTATTTGGTAACAAAACCAGTATCCATAATATTCTATTATGTTTTTATGGGAATTATTCTAACTAAGCTTACACACACCTCCATCTAACGGATGAAGAACATAATGTTTTTGTGGATGGAAAACTAACACCTCACAAAATGATGATTGTTCGATTATCTCCTACTACCTCTCATGGTGGCCATTATGATGGCACTATATTTACAAATGATATATGTTATTATTATTTTTTTCTTTACGTTTCTGTAATTTCCATTTATAGAATGCGTTAATGGTTTCCAATATGTGTAAACACGATAATCTCATTAGAGAAAGTGTGGACTACCTCCCCCTCAAAGTGATATGACACTTTTGTACCATATTTGGTATGCATAAATGATAGATTTAATGATATTATATATGACACTATACTCTAATTATAATATAACTTTGTTTCATTATGTTTAAATTCCATTAAAATAAGAAATAGAAATGAAAGTAGCCTTCATGCGTACGTATGACTTACCGTCTCCATGAACGGTGCATTTCATTTCTTACATCCTTATGTTATATACTATTATAAATACATGTATATACTATATATATATGAAAAATATGATACCAAAATCATTAATATCAATATGGATATAATGAACTATTGACCACATGGACAACTTGAAAATATTAGGTGTTCATTTTTGACTCAAGTACCAAATATCGAAAAAATGGACATTATTAACATAAATGATTACATAAAATTTATAACATGGTAATAAGTGAGAAAAAAGGAATAATAAACATGAATATGGTACTTAAGAAATTAAAAATTAACTTTAGTTTATTTTTTAGGAGATTAATGAACGATCGAGTCAAGTCAGACACGAGGTATGGGACTTCGTGTCAATCTCCTTTCGTTGATGCATATTTGGTTTTAATACACGACATTCTTTTAAACGCTGTATAAACACCCTTGACATTAATAATGGAATCTTTCTCTACAAAAAATTTTACTAAATGACAAAAATAATGTTCCTTTTAACATAAGCAGTGACAATGACCTTTTCCACCTCCATAGGTGTTATTTGATCTTTGGATTCCTTAACAAGTCGTAATGTTTTTAAAAGAAAATAAATATCATATAATCTTTTATGTATTTTGGTATTTAAAATGGTTGTGATAGTGGATTTGTTATGTCAATATATTTATGTGATATATTTTGATTTAAATGTGGAAATGTTTTCTTACTTTATATTTGTTATATTTCTTATGATATTATAATGGTACATGGACATTTGATGGGTGGTTATGTAATAAACCAAATTACAAGTGGTGTCGTGAATACCAGGATAGGTGGTTACATTATAACCCCTAATGTATTGGGTATTAAAGTCGGTCGTATGGCTATTCAATTTAGTGATATGTGTGGAAGTTGACCGTATGGTTATTTCATTTAAGTACCTTTATGTGTCTAGTTACCATTATATGTTATGTGTTCTTTATATGGGTTTTATGGTAATATTTTTGTTACAAAAGGGTAAGTAATGGTCTTCTATTCAGTTAATAGTATTTACTACTTCGTAAAGGTGAATATTTTTACTTATGTTAAAGTATTCGTGGTTTACCTGTTGTTTTAAAAAACTAATAGTTTTCTTTCTTTGTGTATCCCTTACTGAGCTTTTTATGCTCATCCAATGTTTTTTTTATGTTTTTCACATGATATAACGTGGAATAGGGTCAAGGATGGGATCATGGAAAATTCCTGTTGTCTTAAACATTGAACTAGACCTGACACTTTTTTCAAGAGTTTTTGTTTTTTGAGAAAAATGGAAATGGAGTAGAAGTTTGTACCTTGTAATAGTTATGGCCTAACTCTCGAAAACACTAAACATGAAAATATCCTCAATCTGAATTATTCATTTAATTCAAGATTATGTAATGTTTTAAGGCCGTGTATTTATAGTTTTTATCACAGGTCGGTTTAGATAACTTTAGGAGTTAGGGTATTGTTAAATTAATATTCATAATGTAATTTATGATAATATTGAAATCATATAGCATTTACAAGTTACCATGTTTCTTCACCTCAAATATTTCTATGATCAGAATGGTTTTCCACTGAGGAAATACGGAAGCTATGTTGGGACGACATCAAGAGGAAGACAACCTTCCAAATCAGTTATCTGAGATTGACGGAATTGGAACTGAACAGTTCATTGCGGTGATGGAAAAATTGACTCAGGCTATAAATGGTGGTGGTATCCATGCACGAGATCATCCAAATAAACCATAGATGAACATGTCAATAGTGGATCATTTCTTGAGGAAATGTCCTTCATCATTCATACGATCATCTGACCCTGTGCTAGCGGAAGGGTGGATTAAAGCACTAGAGAAGAATTTTAATGTCATGGGTTGGTCAGAACATCAAAAGGTTTGTCTCGATGTTTACCTTTTTGAAGGTGAAGCAGATCAGTGGTGGTCGATGGTAAAAAATATCTGGGATAGTGATGAGATTGATGCTCTTGATTGAGATGAATTCAATTGAATGTTCCTTGAGAAATATTTTCTTAAGGTGGTTTGACTTAGGATGGAAAAAAAATTCTTTAAATTGAAGAATGATGATGACTCTGTGGCTGATCATAAAGCAACGATCACTCAACTGGCAAGGTATGCACTAAATTTCATCCGAGATCTTAATAGTAAGATAAATAGATTTCAGTTAGGACTAAAGTCATGATATCGAATAGTGTTGGCCTCTCGTGAGTTCAAATGTTATGAAAAACTTGTTCATTGTCTGGATAAGGTGGAAATGGAGTTTGCCGATGATCAAGTGTTCTTGAAAAAAAAACAGAATAAGAGGTCCAGTTGGCAGGCCAAGGGGAAGAATTAATCAAAGAATCATGGAGGTAAAAAAATTAAATATCCAAATTTTGAGAAGTGTGGTAAAAACCATCCTAGAGAGTGTTTATCAAAGTCTGAAAAGTGCTTCCTGTGTGGAAAGTCTGGTCTTATTTCTCGTTACTTAATGGAGGATGATCAAGAAGGAAATGAAAATCCATAAGTAAGATGTTTTAAGTGTAATGAAGTGGGTTATTATGAAAATGAGTGTCCAGGGAAGAACTCAACTGAGGGAATGAAACAGGACTACATGTTGAAAAGGGTGGTGAAATCATTTTCGACTACTTCAACTGATGTTGGGCCATCAAATGAAGTAGTATCAGGTATGATTTTTGTTTGTTCAGATTATGTCAATGTGTTGTTTGATTCAGTGTCTACACAGTCTTTCATTTCTGATAAGTTTTCTAGTAAATTGGGAATTCCATATCAATATATGAATACAGAAATTATAGTAAAAACACATGGAGTAAATATTGATACAAGAAGAAAACATAAAAAAATTATTGTTCTTGAGTGTAGAAAGAATCTTCCTGCAAAACATATTGTTTTTCCTCTAGTAGAGTTTGATGTTATTTTGGGCATGGATTGGATTTCTGTTTATCATTAAATGATTGATTGCAGAGCTAAAGATGTTTCTTTTCAGAATGATTTACAGTTTGTGTAAAATAATGAACCCCCGTTTTTTATAACATATCTGGAAGCTGATAAACTAGTAAGAGATGGAAATGAATGTTACCTTGCACGTACTGATGAAAAAAAAGAACTGTTCAGATTAATGATGTGCCCGTTGTAAATGAGTACCTTTATGTTTTTACTGATGAGTTGCCTGGTATTATACCTGATCAGGAAGATGAATTTACTGTTTACTTAGCTCCTGATGCTAATCAAATTTCAAAACCCCCTTATCGAATGGCTAAATTTGAACTTTTAGAGTTAAAGATGTAATTTCAGGAGTTATTATACAAAGTTTTCATTCGACATAGCACATCACCCTGGGGTTCTCTTGTATTGTTTTTTAAAAAAATCTTTTTCAATGAGACTTTGTATTGATTATAGAGCATTGAATAACATCACTGTTAAGAATAAGTATCCTTTGCCTCATATCGATGATTTTTTTGATCAGCTACATGGTGCTTAGTATTTTTCGAAGATTTATCTGAGGTCACGGTACCATCAGTTGAAATTAAAGTAATAAGACATTCCTAAGACCACGTTTCGTACTAGATATGGACATTATGAATTTGTAGTTATGCCTTTTGGGATAACAAATGAACCTACTATATTCATGGATCTTATGAATATATTTTTCCGTGAGTTCTTGGATAAGTTTGTGATCGTGTTCATTGATGATATTTTGGTTTATTCAAATATTTAAGAGGAGCATGAAAGTCATATAAGGGTCACCTTTCAAACCTTAAAAGAAAAGAAACTTTATGGGAAATTCACCTTGTGTGAGTTTTGGTTATAATACATTTCTTTCCTTGGTTACATTATTTCAAAAAATGGCATAACGGTTGATCCTGATAAAACATAAGTTGTTGAAGAATGGAAAAGACCCACAAATATAACCGAGATTCATAGTTTTCTTGGTTTCCAATGTTATTACCAGAGGTTTGTAGAAAATTTGTCACGATTATCTAGTCCAATGACTATGTTAACTCGAAAATGTGTTAAGTTCACCTGGACAAAATAATGTGATGATTGTTTTCAGGAATTGAAATGATGATTGGTGAATTCTCTTCTTTTGGAACTGACAACCAGAAATGGTGAGTTTGTTATATATAGTGATGCTTCATTGAATGGACGTGGATGTGCCCTTATGTAGAATAATTAGGTAAATTCTTATGCTTCACGTCAGTTGAAACCACATGAATTAAATTACCCTACACATGATTTGGAATTAGCTGCTGTTTTTTTTGCATTAATAATTTTGTGGAATAATTTTTATGGAGTAAAATGTGAAATATATTCTGACCAAAAAAGATTAAAGTATAAATTCAGTCAAAAAGAATTGAACTTGAGACATAAGAGATGGCTGGAATTTATCAAGGATATTGATTTCATTATCCATAACCATTCGAAAAAAATAAAGTGGCTGTAGACTAGAGTAAAAAAAGTAATGCTTCATTAACCATGTTACGTTTGGAACAAGATCCTTTGGTTTTTGGTTTGATAAACTTTGGCATAGAAATTGTTGTTGTAGAAAATGCTTCTGTTTTTTTTTTCAGGCCCTAGTGAAATCATCTCTATAAAAAAGAATAAAGTATGATTAGAAAGAAGACACTGAGTTGCAGAAAAAGGTAGAGTTTGTTCAGAAGTGTAAGATGACTGATTTTAACATTGATAATGATTGTGTTTTGAGGTTTGGAAAGAGAATATGTGTGCCTGTTGATTCACAGTTGAAGAATGAGTTTTTATGTGAAGCTTATCGTTCTCCATTTTTAGTTCATCATGGTAGTACCAAGATATAAAAATACCGTCGTGAGTTTTACTGATGGTATAGAATGAAAAGAGATATTGCTGATTTTACTGTGAAGTGTTTGACTTGGCAGCAGGTTATAGCCTAGCTGCAGTTACCTAAAGGGATGCTTCAGCCTCTACCGGTGCTAGAGTAGAAATGGATATATATATATATATATATATATATATATCCATGGACTTAGTTGTGGGATTACCCAAGACATCTCGATGTAATAATGTAATCTGGGTTATTGTTTATTGAATGACTAAATCAGCTCCATTCCTTCCTATTCGAGATACATTTTCTCTAGATCAATTTCTCATTTGTATGATAAAGAGATAGTCAGGTTCCTTGGATTTACCCTCTCCATTGTATCTGATCGTGATATCAGGATTACTTATAACTTTTGGAAAGGCCTTCATAAGTAACTGGGTACTGAATTAAATTTCGGTACAACTTTTCATCCTCAATCAGACGGGTAGTCAGAACAAACAATTCAGACCTTGGAGGATATGCTACGTGCCTGTTCACTGTATTATCAGGGATGTTGGGACCAAAATCTTTCATTGGTTGAATTTTTATATAATAACAGTTTTCATTCCAGTATACAGATGGCTCCATTTGAGGAATTATATGGAAAGCATTGTATAACTCCATCTTTTTGGGATGAAGTAGGTGAAAAAAAGATGATGGGACCAAAAATGGTAGAAGTGACGGTAGATAAAGTTCAGTTGATTTTGAAGCACATGAAAATATCTCAGAGTAGACAGAAAATTTATGCAAATAACCGGAGGAAGGATCATTCTTTTGAGGTAGGTGATCATGTCTTTTTCAATGTTTCTCTATGGAAAAGTGTGATGTATATTGGTACGAAGGGAATGTTGAGTACAAGGTTTATTGGACATTATGAAATTATGAAGATAGATGGATCAGTTGCGTACAGAGTGGCATTAACTCCAATTTTATCCCTGGAACACAATTTTTTTCATTTTCGATGTTGAGAAAGTATATGCCAGATCCATCTCATGTTTTGAGACCAGAGGTAGTTTAGTTGGAAGAGAATCTCTCTTTTGAGAAACAACCAGTCCAGATTCTTGAAGGTAGAGAGAAAGTGTTGCAGAATAAGGTAATTTATCGAGTAAAGGTTTTGTGAAAAAACCATATGTTTGAAGAGGCAACCTGGGATTCTGAAAATTCTATAATGGATAAATACCCCCGCTTATTTTGATAAGTAAAATTGTGAGGATGCAATTCCCAAATGTGTGGAAGGATATAACATCTAATGTAAATAAAGAATAATACATATTTCATATTTATTATTATTTTTGAAATAAATATTAATTTTTCATTAAAGGGGTTTCTATGTTCGATAGAGTACCTGATACACAACAATAGGTTTTGTTAAAATCTTATGTTGCACACAAATAATAAAGTATTATAATTTTAAATGGATGACAAATCCTAGAAATTGTATTGATGGGAATGAAAAAAGCAACTAAAATGTGATTATACATGTTTTTTATATGTATTTACTTATCCAATAAAATTTTGAGGATTAAAATCTGAATGAATTTAATTGTTATCATTATTTACATTAAAAGGTAAATTTACCGCCTTTTAAAGGCGATCCCTCATTAAATATAGTTTTGGTCATTTTTATATATTTTATTTGAACAAAGAAAATTATTCTTTTGATTTGGGACATCAAATTATACTTTTTGTATTTTTTTTGGCATTTTTCGGATAAAGTTCATTTTTCAATGAATAATGGAAAATATTGTATTTTATTTCAAAAGTGCCATTTAATCTAATTTATTTATATAGTTATATTATCTTTTTAATTGGATTTAAAGTTTAATTAGAATATATTTTTACCATTTAATACAATGTTGGTCATTGGAATTAATTTCACTTTGAAATTGGACATAAACAAGTGTTGGTCTTTTAATAGTTATTGTTTATTAAAAACACGCTATTTGATTTAACAATAGGAATTAATTTTAAAATTAATTAATGACACTTTTATGTTATAAATTTGGACAAATATACATCATTTTTTAATTCGGAATATAAAATAATGGTTAGGCTAAATTTTTGGTATTTTTCTGAAAAACATCTATTTTTTATGAATAGTAAAACCACTTAGTAGTAGTTAAAATACTGACCTTTTCATTTAAATGAAATTTTACCACTAATGTGAATTGAATTTCGAAAATCTGACATACATGGTTGTTATCAAGAAGTAAAATGTTGTTCAAAAAGATGAAAATAATTTTTGGTGAATAGTAACTTTTGACTTTTATTTATAGCAGTTAAAGGTAAATAAGGTAATTCAAGATAAAAAGAACATTAAAATATTTCAAAATTACATTAAAACTTGTAAAAACTATTTTGGTTGAGTCTTTTATGACCACTGTCATCTTTGGGTCGAATTTGGGACCCAATTTAGCCACTTGGGAGTGATAATGACAATTTGGATTAATTAATTTAAAGTAAAGGCAAAATAGACATAAACAAATAATCTTTCAGCAATTAATTTTTATATGGTGTTATATATGTAATCATTTTGACTATAAATATTAATTGGAAAGATAAAAATATTTCCTACATCATGATAGTTTTTTTCTAATTTTTAGACATTATATAAATTAAATTATTTATGACACAATAACGATGCAGTATTTACCTCATTAATAAATGATTTAAATAAATAAGATTATAATGATTAAAATATTATATCAAATCTGTCCAATTATTATTGGATGAATTTATTTCAACCATGAGTCATCTTATATTCTACTCTAATTATTTTTGGACGTTTTGGAAACTAATATCATTATATAATAAAATAATATTTTCACATTTTCCAAAAGAGCCCCTCCTCCCCCTTATAAACCAATTCCTCACACCTCTCAAGCCATTTGGCTCGTCCAACCTCTGCCAAATAAATCTCCCTACATCATTCTCTTCCCCCTATAATCCTTACCTTATGCAAAATGCACATTAATAAGTCCTTTGGTTCAAACCAAAGGGAGTTCCCAAATTAAAGGTAACATTTTCTCTTAAATTATTTTCATTTATTTAACATATCTAACCCCTAAACTCTTTTTATTCCTTTATTTTGTAACAAAAACAGTATCCAAAATATTCTAGGATGTTTTTATGAGAATTATTTTAACTACACTTACACACACATCCATATAATGGATGAAGAACATAATGTTTTTGTGGATGGAAAACTAACGCCTCACGAAATGATGACTGTTCGATTATCTCCTACCGCCTCTCATGGTGGACATTATGATGGTACTGTATTTATATATGATATATATTATGTTTATGCTTTATTTATGCTTTTTTAATTTCCATTTATATCATGACTTTATGGTTTCCATTATGGGTAAACAAGATAATATCATTAGAGGAAGTGCGGACTACCACCCCCTCAAAGTGATATGAGTTTTTCATACCATTTGTGGTATGTATAAAGGATAGATTTAATGACATTATATATGATAGTATACTGTAATTATTATATAACTATGTTTCATTATGTTTAAATTCACTTAAAATTAGAAATATAAAAGAAATTAGCGTTCATGCGTACGTACGACTTACCATCTCCATGAATGGTTCATTTTATTTCGTACCTCCATATGTTATGTACTATAATAAATACATGTATATACAGAATATATATGACATATATGATATCAAAATCATGAATATCATTGTGGATATAATGGACTATTGACCACAAGGACAACTTCCAAATATAAGGTGTTCATTTTTTACTCAAGTACCGAATATCGACAAAATGGACGTTATTAACGTTAATGATTACATTATCTATATAACATGGTAATATGTGATATAAATGGAATAATAAACGTGGAAAATGTCCTTAATCTTGTATAAATTAACATAGGTTTATTATTCAGGAGATTAAAGAACGATGGAGTCAATTCGGACACGAGGTAAGGGACTTTGTCTCAATCTCCTTTCATTGAGGCATATTTTGTTTTAATACACGACCTTCTTTTATACGTTGTATAAACACCATTTACTTTTCAAATAGAATATTTTTCTATAAATAATTTTACTAAATGACAAAAATAATGTTCCTTTTAATGTAAGCGGTGAAAATGACCTTTTCCACTACCGTGAGTATTATTTGTTGTTTGGCTTCCTCACCTAGCCGTAATGTTTTTAAAAGAAAATAAATACCATATACTATTTTATGTATTTTCGTATTGAAAATGGTTTTGATAATGTATTTGTTATGTCAATATATTTTACTGAAAATATTGTGATTCAAATGTGGAAATGTTTCCAGGACGGGTGGTTACGTTATAACCTCCAATGCAATGGGTATAGAAGTCGGTCGTATGGCTATTCCATTTAGTGATATGTGTGGAAGTCAACCATATGGTTATTCTATTTAAGTATGTTTCTTCCTCAAGTTACCTTTATATGTCATGTTTTCATTATATGGGGTCTATGGTAATATTTTTTTACAAAATAGTAAGTAATGATCTTTTATTCTTTGAAAAGTATTTACTACTACATAAAGGTGAAAATTATTACTTATGATAAAGTATACATTGTTTACCTATTGTTTTGAAAAACTAACAGTTTTCCTTCTTTGTGTATCCCTTACTGATCTTTTTATGCTCATCCCATGTTTTTGAAATTTTTTCATAGGACATAATGTTGAATAGGGTCAAGGATTAGATCAAGGAAGAGTCATTCTTTTATAAACATGGAACTAGATGTTACTCTTTTTTTCTAGAGTTTTTGTTTTGTGAAAAAAATTAAAACTGAGTAGAAGTTTGTAACTTGTAATATTTTTCAATGTAATAGTTATGGACTATCTCTCTAAAACTCTTAACCTGAAATGATCCTCAAAGTGATTTATTCATTTAATTCAAGATTATGTAATGTTTTAAGGGCATGTCCTTATAAGTGTGGGCCAAGATGGACCAATTTTTCAATAGTTGGGTGAACTCACAACACATGTGTTATGTGTTTTTCTAGATCATGAAAGAGTATATAATCTTGTCACTCAATATGTGGTGGATCTAATTCAAAATTTCGTTGCCGAAAACTTATAAAGGATTTCACCAGAGAGAGATTTTCATTCATGATTGAGTTGCAACCTAGAGAAGAATCTGTTGATTTTACCATCATATAAAATGGTACCAACTGCGCAACATGAACAAAAAACATGGATGGTGGAAGTATATAATAAATGTTTTATTCTTCAGAATATGTCATCATTGGGTTATCTTATTTTCTTATATGATGTATTTGGGGATATTACATATGTGTTGTAATTTTATAATGATGAATCATATGAGGGTTAAGAATTGATATCATTACCCATACATCAATCATTTTTCACCAACTAATATGTGATTTAGTTTTCCCAAATTTTTTTTGAGGAAATGATATGATCACCTAAGGGTGATACCATTAAATATATTGTAATTTTATTTTTGTTGAATGAATTTATTTTTGTGTTTATTGTGAGGCTGTTCAGTTTGACCAATGAACAATCAGTGTTTATAGATTTGATGAACCAAATATTTCACATGTACTAGTATCAGTTTTTCAGGGCCTTTGTGTATGAAATCATTATAGTCTCCATGAATTATGGAGACCGTTTAAACAATCATTAATTATTACTTTCTAATCTAAGTGTTAATATGTATATTCAATATTATTTATGTGTCATTTTCGGATGGACCAGGAAAATTTCATGGGTCACATCATCTCGTAGAAAGCTGTGTTAGTGGACTTAGAGAAACTGAATGTTTTTTAATCATAAATTAAGTCCAATAATTTTTTTTATATCAAAAAATTTATAGGTTTAGCATGATATTATCAGGGGTACATCAAATTTTTTCCCATTTGGGAAAACCAGATGTATTCTTGACCAAAATGTTTTCTTTATTGAATGTTATGAGGTATATGATAATGCATTCCCTGATTTAAATAATCAATTGACTATTTATATGGTTTTGATCGTAACTATTTCATCTATGTAATACAATTATTTTGAATTGTCTAATGTTGGAATTGTGGATGGTTTGATATATAATGATCATGTTTTCGTATATTTTTCATGTCAGTTCAGTCCATATGAACAAAATTACACTATAAATTTTCGTGAGTTTGATATGTTGGTGTATGAATATTATATTGGAATAATTACTTGTTTTGAGAATACTTTATCATTTATACAAGTAATAAGAGCGTTAAATAAATCGAATCATAGATTGATAAGAACATCTAGAGAAGAAGGTGGGTGGAATATATGAAATATTTTTTTAGTTGGTCTAAATGTTAGGGAAGGGAAATATTGTTGTAGTTTATTTGAGTCATTAAAAAATTAGGTGTGTCATGATCCTAGTTCTGACCTGAGGTTGATGGAAATAATTTCTAATATTTATCTAGAAATTCTAGATGGGAAAAGGATGATGAACATAGCATCATTGTCCATTTATTCCTCTCCAATGATATAGCTCAAGGAGTGGCAGTATGATGATACATATTGTTTTTCTTTATGAAATAGTCTTGAAGATAGAGAGGGACCTTATGATTAGATGATTGATGTTGATGAGATCATTTATGTTCTTGGATGTGAAGGCATGGATAATTGTATATGGGAAGAGTAGATGTTTGAGTTTAATAAATCAAAGTGAGAGGTTCATCCTTATTTGAAACAAATGTATCATGATATTATTAGATATTATTGGTTGTTGGGATTGAAGAATGAGTTAGTAGATTTCATGGCATATTGCTACACTGGTCCATGGGAGAATGAAAAATATCTATGATCAGGTCATTTATAGCAGTCTTTTCTAATTCCAGAGGGGAAGTGTGATGATGTCATGACGTATTTATTGTTTGTTATTCCATGGTAACATCATATTAATTATGTAATATGGTTATTAGTGTATTAGTTGAACATGGTGGAACATTTCATACTATTAAGAGAGACGTCCATTATTAACTAGTTGGTTTTATTTTAAATTGAAGAGATATTAGAGTAGAATGGAGTTAAAAAAACTATAGTTTCAGATCATGATCTTTTTTTTTAATCACTCATATTGTAGTGGTCATATAAGTCTCCTAGTACCTAGGGGTGTTTTAGTATGAATTTTCACATGATGATGGAAGGGAAGGTAGAATGTACTATTCTTGTTATTGATGACATTTTGAGGTAATGTTTTCTAGACATTGATGGATCATGGGAAAAGAAATTTGTGCATATTGAGTCCACATATAACAATTTTTAGCAAGTGATGATTTATATGGGACTATATGAGGCTCTCTATGGAGGGATGTAGTATTCTCCATTATGTTGGGTGGAGGTTGGTGAATTCAAGTTGTTGGGCCTGAGTTTTGTGAAGGAGACCATATAGGTGGTTATTTTCATTCAGAATGAACGGATAGAGATTAGATTAAAAAGAATTCATGCTTGTATTTACATTTTCATCATTTTGAATTTATGACTATTGATCATGTGTTCCTTTAAGTGTGACCAGGTTTTGAACTCTGTCATATTTAGAAATAGGTAATTTTGGTGAAATGGTATATAGGGTTTTTTGTGATTAAAGAGAGGATTGTAATTGTGGCATACTAATTTTAAGGACCTGACGTTAAAACATTACATAATCATTAATTAAATGAATAATCCACATTTAGGATCTTTTTAGGATTAGGGTATTAGAGAATTAGGCCATAATTATTACATTACATCTCAAGTGTTACAAAGTAGACACTTCTACTCAGCTTCCATTTTTTTCACATAAATAAAAACTCTTGAAAAATATAGATTCATATCTAGTTATATGTTTTAGACCACATGGCTTTTCCATGGTCCCATCGTTGACCATATTAATCATTTTTTACTGTGAAAAAAACATTTCAAAACATTGTATGAGCATAAAAAGATCAGGTTGGGTTATAAAACAAAGAATGAAAACATTAGTTCAATGTTACATACATAATGTATGCTCTTTAACATACCATATGAAATTATAAGATTTAGGGATAAATAATTGAAATCATAAAACCTAAAGGAAACTTGGGGTATTCATATCATACATACATTGTCGCTATCACAACTACATAGAGATTTACATTTGGAATACCGATCACAGTATATTTCTGAAATCTCTTAGGAGAAACATTCAAATTTCCCTCTGTCATGTTACCTAATGAATTGGAGATCTATCTTCGTCTCACCTGCCCTATGTTTATCACGAAACCACCCATATACGTAAACAAGTTCCAAGAACCATAACATATTCATAACACATAACATATTCATAAAGAAAAGATAACATTACCACATTGCAATCACAATATATCATTTAGATATATTGACATGCCCAATCCATTATCAAAACCATTTTCAATACCAAAATTTGTAAAATAGTATATGGTACTTGTTTACCTTTTAAAAACATTACGTCTTGTTATGGATTCCATAGATAAAATAATAATCACAGTGGAGGAATGGTCATTGTCACCGTATACATTAACAAAAATCATTCTTTTTGTCATTTAGTAAAATTTCTTATAGAAAAAGATTCCATTTGAATGTAATGAAAATTAATTTTTTTTAATACGGTGTATAAAATAAAGTAATGTATTGAAACAAAATATGCCTCAATGAAATGATATTGAGATTAAGTCCCTTACCTCGTGTTCGATTTTTCCAGTTCGTTCTGTAATCTCCTTTTAATCGGGTAACTCCTGTGGGTATAAAGAAAAAGGGGTTGTTGACGTGCCTTCAGCCTAAGTTAAGGTTTCTAAAAGGAGGATAGGGATGTAGGGATCATAATTGGGAAGTGGATGGATGAGAATAGGGGATTGCGAGGTGTGAGGAATGGGATATAGGTGAGGGCTTTTTATAAATGGGACGAGGCGCTCTTTATGTATGAAAATATTATTTTATTACATAATTATATTCTGTTTATAAATGTAGAAACCTAATAAAGTCAAAGATAATATGACTCATAATCGAAATAAAATCTTTCAATTATAATTGGACAGGTTTTGAATATTATTTTAATCAATATTATCTTATTTATTTAAATCATTTTTTAATGAGGTCAACACTAAATTATTATTGTTTTATAAATTATTTTATTTATTTGATTTATAAAAATTATAAAAAAATTACCATAATATAGAAAATATTTTTAAATTTATAAAGAATATTTTTAGCAGAAAAGATATCTTATATTACCCTATTTAAAAATTAATTTACTAAAAGATATTTTTTGTGTCAGTTTTTACTATTCCTGATGTTAATTTAAAGAAAGTGTCATTATCATCCCCAAGTCACCCCATGAAGTCCCACAATCTACCATAGGATTCCCATGGTTAGGTTTGTATCGACCAATATGATTAGGAAACATGTTATTGTAATTTTATATTATTATAGTAATATTTGTTTACCCTTATTTACCAGATTAACACTTTAACAATAGTAAATAAAATATTTACAAAACTAAATATTCATAATGTCTAAAAATAAAAGATGCATATTTATCCAACATGGATCACATAATTCTAAATATATAATCCATATTTCATAATTCAGAACATATAAGTGCCAGAAATTAATTTAAACCTAATTCTCGTTGTAAAAAAACATGTTTGTAAGAAATAATAACAATCAAAAGTTGGGAACTAGTTTATGTCCAATTTCAAAGTAAATTTATTACATTGACCAAAATTAGATTAAATAGTAAAAATGTAATCTAATTGATCTTTAAAACATATTAAAAATATAAAGTAACCATAAAAAAAATTAGATTAAAATGTAGTTTTGAATTAAAATTCAGCATTTTTACTTTTCATTAAAAATTGACCTTCATCAGAAAAATACAAAAATTTCATCGAAATTATAATTTTATATCCCGATTTTAATGAATAATATTTTTTGTCAAATAGATCATATAAATGTTTCAGAAAACTAGATTTAAAAATCTTTTGCTACAAAAAGGCAGTAAGTTGACCTTTTAATGAATATTACAGTATTTGTGCATAAAATATGCTTCATTCACATTTTAAGACTCTATCTTTTATTGGATAAATGTAAGAACATTTAAAAAACATGTATAATAAAATTGTATATACTTCTATTCATTCCATCCAATACAACGGCTAGGAATTAATTACCATTTAAAATAATAATTTTATATTATTATTGTGCAATGTAAGATTTCAATGAAACACGTTGTTGTATATCTGGTACGCCATCGAAATTAGAAATACCATTAAAGTAAAATTAATTTTTTATTCACAAATATTAATAATTATAAATATTTACTATTATTTATTTACTTGGGATGTTACATCCTTACCCTTTTTCGAAATTTTGTCCAAGAAAATTTATTCACTTATAATATAAATGGGGGTATTTATCCATCATAGTATTTTTAAGATTCCCACATAGAATTTCAACCATTTAGATTTTTCACAAATCCTATACTTGTTGAATTACCTTATTCCACACCAATTTCTCTCTTCAATCAAAAATCCTTACTAGATGTTCTTCATAAGTGAGATTCTCTTCCAACTTAACTACCTTGGGGCTCAAAACATAAGATGGATCTGGTATATACATTCTCAGCATTTAAACATGAAAAACATTGTGTGTATGGGATAAACAAGGAGGTAAAGGCAATCTGTACGCAACTGATCCAATATTTTCTATTATTTCATAAGGTCCAATGAAACTCGGACTCAACATTATATTCTTACTAAAATGCATTACTATTTTCCATGGGGAAACTTTGGAAAAGTCATGACTACCTACCTCAAAAGAAATATACTTCCTCCAGTTATTCGTAAATATTTTATTCAACTCACAGTTATTCTCATGTGCATCTAAATAAACATAACTATTTTTTCCATATATTATACCAATTCTAGTACCATCATATTCTATTCACCTACATCATCCCAAAATGATGGATTTTGACACCACATCCCATATAATACCTCAAATGGATCCACATATATACTATAATGAAAACATTCATTATATGAAAATTCAACCAAAGAAACATGTTGGTCCCAACTTCCCTGGTAATCTAGGGAACATGCACGTAGCATATCCTCCAACATCTGAATTGATCAATCTGACTACCCATCTTATTTAGGATGAAATGATGTACTAAAATTTATTTCAGTACCGAAAAACTTCTAAAGGCCTATTCAAAAGTTGGAAGTAAACCTAGGATTATGATCAGATACAATTGAGAGGGGAACCCCATGAACCCTGATAATCTCTTTAACATAAAACTGAGAAATATTATTTAGAGACAACATATCTCAATATGTATTCGGTAATCCCCCAATGGTGTCGATGGATATATTCTTCCATTACCACTCTGGAACCGGTAAAAATAAAAGCATCCCTTTCATTTACTGTAGCTATGATTTAACCTGTTGACAAGTCAAACACTTCACAGTAAAGCCAACAATGTATTCTTTCATTCCATCCCACCAGTAATACCTTCGAATATCTCTATACATCTTAGTACTTACAAGATGAACAAAAAATAGGGAACTATGAGGTTCACATAACAAAAAATTCTTCAACTATGAATCACAAGGCACATATATTCTTTTCTCGAATATAAAAAAAATCAAAGGTAAAATACAGAAACTTCCACTTCCAAATAAACTCTACCTTTTTCTGTAACTCACTTTCTTTCTTATATTCTTGCTTTATTCTATCTGATAGAGATGATTTTAGTGACACCTGAATCAAAATAGAATAATTTCCTGCACCAACAACTTCTATGCCAAAGTTCATCAAATCAAAAACTGAAGTATGTCGTTCTAAACGTAGCATGGTCAATGAATCATTAATTTTTCGAATCAAAGCATCAACCACATTAATTTATTTTCCCATATGGAAATGGATCATACAATCATAATTCTTTATTAATTCCAACCATCCCCTTTGTCTCGTCTTCAATTCATTCGGAGTGAATATATACATCAATCTTTTGTTGTCAATATATATTTTACATTTTACTCCATTCAAATGATGCTTCTAAATTTAAATAAAAAAACAACTGTAACAAATTCTAAATCATGTGTAGGGTAATTTAAATCAGGATGTTTCAACTAACATGTGATATAATCAATTTCCTGATTATTATGCATAAGGACATAGCCAAGTCCATTCAACGAAGAATCACTGTAAATAACAAACTCACTACTTTTGGAAGGTATTTCCAAAACTGGAGCATTCACCAATCTTTTTTTCAATTCATGAAATAAATAATCACATTATTTTGTCCAAATGAACTTATCACATTTTCATGTTAACATATTTATTGCACAAGATAACCATGAAATTTTTTCAACAATACTCCAGTAATAAACATACAAACCATGAAAACTATGGATCCTGTTTATATTTGTGGGTTTGGGCCATTCATCAACAACTTTGGTTTTTGTAGGATCAATAGTTATGCGATTTTTTGAGATAATGTGTCCAATGAATGAAATTTGTTTTTACAAAAACTCGCACTTGCTAAATTTCCCAAATAGTTTCTATTTTTTATGGATTGAAAGACAAACCTAAAAGGATATTCATAGTCACCTTTACTTTTAGAATAAAACAAAATATCATCAATTCAAACAACCAAAATCATATCCAAGAACTAACTGAAAATTCTATTCATATGATACATGAATACAGCAGGTGCATTGGTTAAACCAAAAGGCATAACAACAAATTCATAATTTCCATATTTATTACAAAATGTGGTAATCGAAATGTATTCATCCATTAATTTCAACTGATGGTCCTATGACCTCATTTCAATCTTTGAAAAATACTAAGCTCCCTGAAGCTGATAAAACAAATCATCCATATAGGGAAAAGGATACATGTTCTTAACAGTGATGTTTTGTTATTTTATATAATTAAATCAAAGTCTCATTGAACCATCTCTTTTTAACAAATAAGACAGTGGAACCCCATGGTGATGTGATAGATCAAATAAAACCTTTATATATTAACTCCTACAATTGCTTCATTAACTCTAAATATCAAATTGAGTCATTCAATAAGGGGGTATTGAAATTTTCTTAGCATAAGGAACTAAGTCAACAATAAATTTTACTTCTCAATTAGGTATAATACTAGGAAACTCATCAGGAAAAAAATAATGGTACACATTTACCACTAGAAAATCAATAATCTGAATAGTTCATTTGTTTTTGATAATATGTTCAATGTAGCATTAATTTCCATCTTTTTCTAGTTTCTCAGCTTCCTGATATTTTATCATAATTAATGGTACATTATTGTAAAAAAACTGAAAAATATCTGAAAATAACCCTCTTTCGATCTACAGTCAATATTACCATGATAAAAAGAAATCTAATCCGTACCCAAAAAATCATCATACTCTACTAGATGAAAAACAATAAGAATTGTAGGTATATATTTTTTATATTCAATGATATAAAGGTTCTTATAAATTTTTTTGTTTCATCATTTCCACATGGTGTTTTTACAACAAGTTCAGGATTAATATCTCGGGATAGAATTCCAAATTTACTATAAAACTTTTCAAAAATAAATTAATGTGTCGACCATGAATCAAACAACACATTGGCATAATATGAACAAAAAAATAGTGTACCTGATACTACTTCTTTTCGTGGCCCATCATCTGATGAAGTTATTGCAAAGGACTTCACCATCACTTTCTGCTTATAATCTGGCTGCTTTCCCCCTGTTGAGTTCATTATTGGACACTAATTTGCATAATGACCCATTTCATTGCACTTAAAACAGTTTACTGATTATAAATAATATGTTGTGTTACCATTACCCATATCTTTTTCTGTGCAATTAGGAGCCTTATTTTCCATTTAACTATAATGGTCGCACTTGCCATAACTCAAAAGACATTCCCCTGCATGCTTTTTACAACAATTTTCACAATATTTAAACATATGTTTCTTACCATAAGACTTTTTGAAGAGCTCTTCTCTTCTGTCCTACGTCTTTGAACTCTTATTATGTTGTTTTTCAAATAATTCCTTATCATCATTAAACTCCATTTCCACCTTCTCCACATATCAAACAAGTTTTTCATAATTTTTTAAATCACGAGAAGCTAAGTCCCTTAGATACATTGGCTTTAATACTACGTAAAAACATTTGATTTTACTATCAAGATATTCTCTGAAATTTAGAGCATACCTTTCCTGTCAAGTCAATTTTACTTCATAAGTATCCACTGAGTCATTTTCCTGACTCAATTCTAGGAATTGATATTCCATCTTAAGATGAACCACCTTAGGAAAATTATTCTCGAGAAACATACCTTTGAAATCATCCCAATCAAGAGAATAAATCTCCTCACTATCCCAGTTATTTTTCATCATCGACCACCACTAATTTGATTCACCTTCAAAATGGTAAACAAAGAGACAATAATTTTGATGTTTTGAACACCCCATAACATTGAAAATATTATCCAGTGTTTTAGTCCACCCTTCTTATAGGACAGGTTCATATATTCCTTTGAATGGTGGGGGATGTTTCCTCATGTAATGCTCCACTATTGGAACATTTCTCAATGCTTTATCTGTAGAATCACGTGCATGAATACCACCACCACTAATATCCTCATTCAATTGTTCCATCACTGTAAAAGACTATTCAGTAACGATTCAGACCATCTCAAGTTGCTGATTTAGAAGGTTTTCTTCCTCCTGATGTTGTCCCCACATAGTTTCCATTTTTCCTCTCTTAGAAACCATTCTGAACATAGAGATATCTTTGGTGAACCAACATGGTAATCTATTAATACTATATCACTTAATTATAAACATTAAATAATTTCTTGATATTCTTTTAATAATACACAATATCCTAATGTTTTCGAAAACCAACCTATGACACCGAATATAAGGACCCTCCCTTAAAACATTACATTATCCTGAATTAACTAAATTATTAACATTAAGGATCTTTTTAGGTTCAGATTTTTGGAGAATTATGCCATAACTATTGCATTACATCTCATATATTACAATGTAGACACTACTACTCAGTTTCCATTTTTTCAAAAAAATAAAAACTCTTGAAAACATAGATTCATGCCTAGTTCAATGTTTTAGATAGTATGAATTTTCCATGATCCCATATTTAAACTTTTTCGTCTTTATGTCATGTGAAAAACAATTCAATGCATGGGATGAGAATAAAAAAGACCAGTAAGGGTTATAAAAAACTGGAAAAACATTAGTTCATCATTACATACATAAAATAATCTCATTTAAAATCCTTATGAACTCATAATATTTTTATGTGACACATATAAATCATAAATAATAAAGGTGACTTGTGGAATCTATATCATACTTACATTTTAGCTATCAAAGCTTCGTTGGGAGTTACATTTAAAAAATACCCATCCTAGTATATTCCCTAAATCAATTTGGAGAAACATTTATGTGTACCTCTGTCATGTTACCCAATACATTGGATAGCTATCTCAGTCACACCAGAACTAGGATTATCATGGAGCCACTCATATACGTAAAAAATTTCGAATAACCATAACATAATCATAACACATAACATAATCATTTATGAAAGATAACATTACCATATTGTAATCACCATATATCATTTTAATATATTGGCATAACAAAACCATTTTCCAAAACATTTTCAATAAAAAATATCTAAAATAGTATATGGTATTTACTTTCCACTTAAAAACATTACAACTTGTTAAGGAATCCATAGATCAAATAATACTCACGGTGGCCGAAAGGTCGTTGTCACCACGTACATTAAAAACAAACATTCTTTTTTACATTTAGTAAAACGCCTCATAGAAAAAGATTACCATTGAATGAAATGAAATTTCAAAGTGGTTTATATATAGTTTAATAGATAGTCTGGTATTAATACTATATATACCTAAATAAAAGGGTATTGAGAGGAATTCCCTTACAATGTGTCCGATTTGACCAGTAAGTTCTTCAATCTCATTTAAATCAGGTTACACCCTTTTGTTTGAATAAAAATGGTATGTTGAAGTGGCTTATTACTGTGTAATGGTTTCTAGGAGGAGGGTAGGAATGTAGGGATATTAATTTGGTAGAGGTTGGATAAGCCAATGGGCTTTATTGATGCGAGGAATGTGTTAGAGGTGAGAACTTTTTATAAGGGGGAGGAGGGGCACTTTTGGAATTTGTGAATATATTATTTTATTACATAATTATTTACGGTTCCTAAATGTCCAAAAATTATTAATGTCATATATAAGATGAATCATGGTCGAAATAAAATCATCCAATTAGTATTGGATAGGTTTTGGATATTAAATTATTCATTACAATATTATTTTTATAAATTAATTATTAATGAGGTTTACAATGCATCATTATTGTGTCATAAATAATGTTATTTATATGATGCCTAAAAATTATAAACAAATTACCATGATATGGGAAATATTTTTTTCTTTCCAAATTTTTTTTCGTTGAATAGATAACTTTTATAACCTCATGTAAAAACTAATTTACTAAACCATATTTGTTTATGTCTTTTTTGTATTTACTTTAAGTTAATTAACATAAAGTGTCATTATCGCTCCCATATGGCCCCATGAAGTCCCAAAATCGACCCAAGGATTCACATGTTAGAATATGTATAAAAAATAGGATTAGGACACATGTTAGGGTAATTTTATATTATTATAGACATATTTGGTCACCCTTATTTACGAGATTTGTCCTTTAACCATGGTAAATTAAATATTTACTGAAGCAAATATCCATAATATCTATAAATAAAAGTTAACTATTTAAAAAATATGATCCTCCTTATTTAAAATATGGAATCAATTTTTTCAAATTAAAATCACTGAAGTGGCATAAATTAATTTAAAATAAATTCTTGCTGTGAAAACAAAAGGCGTGTTTTTAAGAAATAATAACTATCACAAGATTTCAATTTTTTGTGTCAAATGTTAATGTGAAATTAATTAAAATTGAACAAAATTGGATTAAATGGTAGAAATATAATATGTTTACACATTAAAACCAATGGGAAAGATAATCTAAACATATATAAATATATATTAGATTAAAAGTTAGTTTAGAATTAAAATACATTTTTTAACATTTAATTAATAAATGAATATTATCAAAAAAATAACAAAATTTAATCGAATTTATATTATGATGTCTCAATTCTATAGAATAATATTATTTATCAAATAGAACATATAAATTTGACGAATGATATATTTAAAAAGTGTTTTCCATCAAAGGCGGTAAATCGAACATTTAATGAATATTAGAGTATTTGTGCTTAAAATTAGATTCATTCAAATTTTAAGCCACTAAATTTTATTCGAAAATTGTAAAAACATTTATCAAACATGTATAATAATATTTTAGTTAGTTCTGTTCATTCCTACCAATATAATGGCTACGTGTTGACTACCATCTAAAATAATAATATTTTATTATTATTGTGCAATGTATGATTTTAAAGAAACCCGTTGTTGCGTATCATGTACGCCATAAAACATATCAACTCCTTTAAAGTAAAATTAAAATTTAATTCAAAAATATTAATAATTATGAAAATGTATTATCCTTTATTTACTTGAGATGTACACTAATTATATCATTTTTAGAAGTATATTGTAATCGTTGAAATTTTTCATGTGTCACATCATAGGAAATATCACCCAGACTAATCTATTGTGATAGATGTTGATGATGTTGTGGTCAAGGATGAGGCGTACATTGAGGAACATCATGTTCATATTGTGGATCATATTGAGGATGTATTTTTGGGGTGATACAGCTCCATTTTTAGTGTATTATGGAAAGATGGAAATGTTTAACAATCATAATGGTATATATAGATTTATTTACTAGATCAATGGCCTAATATTTGTACCATGGATTATCTATGAGGCATGAGATTACATTTTGAGGATGATCCATTTCATAGATGGGGGCTTTTAAGATATCAAGCATCATGTTTTCAATGTTCTTATTTATTTTATGATTTAAATATCATTAAAATGTTAATGAAAATTTTTCTCTAGTGTATGGGGGTATTAGGGGTGTTTAGGGTGTTCAATACAAAAAGGAGAGGAGGTGGTTCCTTTCTAGCCAATGTATCATGGTTGGCGCAATGTTAATATTATCTATGCACCCTTAACCATGTTTTCATGGTGGTCTATGCAAAGTTTAATAGATCATTCAAGGGGAAGGTAAAACCATGTAGGAATGTTAAGAGTCATCCAACACAGTCACCACATGTTTTGATAAACAGTGTGGGCTCCCTATGAGATAGTGCGACTTGGCCCCCTCTAGGATAGAGGGAGGCACATGATTGGAACATGGTTTTAAAAACTATTCATCCAAAACATGGGACCTAATAGAAATATATGTTTTAAACATTTCACCTCAATACATAAGAACTCATAAAAAAATTCTTTCCTCATTTATCATACATAATTCAAACACCATAAACCCTTTATCCTATACTTTCCAAAACAATCTCCTTTATTTTTAATAGTTTGGTTAACCGTTGAGTGATGTTCAAATCTCATGGTTAGTGTAACAACACTCTACCCTCCTACTTCAACATTTGGTATTATGTAGATTACTTACTATTATAAAGCCCTAAAACACTCTTTCCCGTTGAATCGTTGGTTGGGATTCAAATTTTGTTTGAATCTTAATTACTAGACAAGATTGAGCTTGTTGTTTCCTATTAAATTGAAATATATATACTATAAGTTATATCCTATAGTATTGTGGGTGAGTTTATTTATATATTGTTCTTTTCTTATGTAATTGTGATAAATATTTGGGTTTTCGTGACAAAAATGATTAACCATATATTTAAATGATGAATTAAAACCCTCGTGATATGTATGGTATTCTAATAGGATATTTTTTCCAGATTAGGGGTCATTGATTCTTTCTTCCACTCTATTGAAACTTATTTCGGGTTATTAAACTTGAAAATGAAATGGTTTATGAAAATAAAACTATGATGTCTATGTTTATCATGTAACTATATATTTATATATGGAATCTAGTGAGATTTTTATTTAGTTTGTTAATTTGGATTTTGAAATGGAATTGATGATAATTATGTTTGATTAATAACATAGGATAAGTGGTTGTTGGAATAATGTAAAGGGTAAAATGGGATATGTTGAAAATGGTGTGTGTGATAATGTCTTAAGGAATTAGTATGGCATAGATTTTTCACATGTTATATAAAGGGCATGGTAAATGTATTAAATGTGTTAAATTATGGGAATGGAATAATTGTTGAATGAACCATGGATTGAAAATGTTAATTGCATTCAATGGGATAAGTTTCTAATGAGATATGGGTTGTGTGATTAATGAAGAATGTTCACATTGATTTGTGATATGTGGAGTGTTGGACTTATGTCTAAACACACATGGGTTTGGTTAGATATATTATTTAAACCTTTATCATATAATTATTTGGTTAGGATGTCAGACAAATCCCCTATTCTCTTAATAGACGCATGTTATTTGAATACTAGAACCTTGTCTCAAAGGTATATGTTAGGTATTTTTGTTTTATGCTTTTTCAAGTGATGTAGGGAACCTTATTGACACCCCTCATTCTTAGTTTTATGAACCTCATTGGATGATTTGTTTTTAATTAAATGTATTGACCAATGGAATAAATGATCAATGTGGCTAATTTAATAGTTGTTAATCAATGGAAACTTTTAAGACTTTGCTTATATCATTTTTCAATATGTTTCTTCATACACTATTTATTTCTACTTGATATTTTTAATACACTGTTGGTGGTGGCCTACTATGTGACACTCACACAGTACAAGGTCTAACATTGGGTACACAATAGGACTTCTAGGTTACAGGTCATGACAAGGCAAAGGTAAATATGATAGAGTATTGATTCGGGGCTCAAGGATGTTCATGGATGGGGAAATGTGACTGGGTGTTGGGTACTGTTTTGGGTTTTCATTGTTTATTGGTTTCCGTTACACATGGAACTATGTGAAATGACATCACAAGATATGAAATATTTACAGATTTTTTGTGGTCTTGTTCATACCTTTGGGAAATTTATTATTTAAGCTCATTTATCATCAACTATTATACATTGTTTCACATTTTACATGATGTGTCTTTCACTAATAAAGATGGTATATTCTCATAACATGTTATATTAGGACATCATTTCTAGTTTTAATCCACTTCTATATATAGAGGAATTATTTATGAAATGTAGAGACTTTAGATAGATGTATGATTATTCAATACTGGGTTGCAGATGTTGCATTCCATTTTTTGAAATTTTGGTAATGTCAGGAATGTGTACGGATAACTACTTCCACCCAAAGTTATGTGATTCATTCGCACATTACATAGAAGGTATTAAAGAGGTTTTTAATAATAATATGTGATATATATTACATAATAATTATTCTATAATGATAATATATATATATAATTTACTTTTGTTTCTTTTACTATGATATGAAAATGGAAGTAGATTTCATGTTCATGAATGACCTACCGTCTCCAAAAACATTGTATATCATTTCATATCACCAAATATAAAATAATACCATATATATATAATAAATATATATGATATTATCAAAATTTAATACATTCTCTATATGATTAATTCATGATCGATTTAAAATAATCAAAAAACAATAAGTCAAAATATACTTTACAAATAAGTTAATTTACACTCAAAACAACGAAAATAATGATGAAATAATAATAAAAGGTGATAAGTTTTTATAATAGAATAATATATGACATTATAATATTTAATATGGCTTTGGAATAAGTAAATAACTTCCCAAAAAACCATTATATGTGATGTTTAGTAAAATTCAATAGAAATGAAGTGAAATTTAATGGATTTCCCACCAATTTACATTCAATTGTGAATCTTTTGTTATGATGCATCTATTCACTTTTTTGCATTGTATATTATTCTAAATTGATATATAATATCATCAATAATTCATTATTATGTTATTTAAAATTTATATTTGAATTATTTCTTCAAAGAAGATTTTATTTGAAAATTACCATGTGAAACATTTTCATTTGCATTCGCACTTATTTTTGTGATTATTAAAATTCAAATAAAATAATAATTTATGATAATCAATTTTTATTGGAAAATACATTTCTCTTAAATATTCATATTCTTTGGTGATGGAAATTATTACTTCCTAAACCATAAATAATTTTCATATATATAGTATTCTTAGATATTTATTCAATAATTCAAGGAAATATTGATAAATTCATAAATATTTTTCAAGATGTATATTTGGTAAGAAATACATTTAATTATTTAAATTAATTATTTAATATATGAATAATTACTTGGATTAAATTTGATAGGTATAGAAAGACAATATATATCATCTTAATAATTCGACAAGTCTTCGTAGGCCAAATTAAATTGGTTTTCACCTGTAGTTGGAAGTCATCACATTAATGGACTTGATGATATAGTTTTTTATATGACTCTGACATGATATCAAATAATTAGTTCATCACTTTGTCGATAACATAGTTATTACTATCATTATCTTTCATATTTTTACTATGAAAAAATATATAAATGTGTTTCATTCTCGGTTTATTGATTAAATGGTATGTGTGTTATGTTATTAACCATTTTATATGTATTTTATTTATAATATTATGATAATAAATTTATTTCATTGGAATGTGTTTTCAATTGTTTACATTACTATAATATTCACCCATTAATTCCCATTATATTGATTACATGGTATATCAATTTAGTTTTTCACAATTTCACATTAATTTTTCTCATTGACTCAATATTTATTCTAATGTACTTATCCTTTACATATAAATTATGTATTCCCTTATTTTATGCCCATTACCAGGATTCTATGATGTTTAATATGA
This sequence comes from Viscum album, assembly GCA_963277665.1. Classification (NCBI taxonomy): domain Eukaryota; kingdom Viridiplantae; phylum Streptophyta; class Magnoliopsida; order Santalales; family Viscaceae; genus Viscum; species Viscum album. Next base: position 72,076,916 of record OY728151.1, on the reverse strand, counting down.
CTGATATACAGATATATCCTATATGAAATTTATTTCTTCTTTAAAATTAATATATATAAATTTGGGAATACAATTTTTCTATAAGACTCCTATTTATATATAGTTTAAAAAGAATAATAAACTATTTAGTTTTCCGAGGCAATGATTCATTGTATATTATGCCAATGTAATTGTTGTAGGCACCGAATCTGGGATGTTGCGGTTGAGGGTGCTGAATTTAATTTTTATATGTTATATTAATGGAATATATATTCATTAAGAAATATAATATCAAAAAAAAATTACTACCTACCTAAATATTATAGAATGATAATGTTGTAATCGTGGATGCGTAGACCACCACCTTCATGAAGCAACATAATTTTTTTAATTTTTATAATAAATTTAATAATTATTACCTAAATGACTATATTTTATATATACTATATAATAATTATTTTTTAATTGTGACATTTTTTTCCTTTTTATCAATCAATCAAGTCATGATAACAGTGTTCATTCATATATATGAGCTAACATCTTTATGAATGGTGTAATTCATTTTTCTATTTCCATACATTAAGGATTCCTAAATATATAACTACAATGAATATATGTTATGTTAATATTATAATTCAAATTATATTGATGATTGATCCATTATCAATTTTCAAGGTTCCAGGTCTCATGAACCAAAACATGGATGAAAAATGTAACAATTATAATCCAGGAGTGTGGTTTTTAATAAAAAATTATCAACAATATAGATATATAGTTTCATAAAAAATCTGTAATGGTATGATTGATATGAGTATTATTCTTAACATATAAATTAATATTCTATAGTTATTATCCTGAATGATTGAACTTGTATGAAAAAAGGCAAGACGTTAGGTAAGTGATTTATTTTTCATTAATATTTTTGTTCGGGATTATTTATCCTTGAATTTACAGAGAGAAAATAATATGATACTTATATGAAAATAAAAAAATTTCATATCGTATGGTTATTTAATTAATATAGTTTTTTCCATTTTTTTTTTATAATTAAAAAATCAAGAGACAAAAATAGTTTTATTATGGAATACTCTCTCAATTTCTAGGTTAAGTGGAAGGTACATTATATTCCGAATAATTTTTTTCTATAAATGATTTCAAGAATGTTAATACTACTCTCTAATGATATTTAATTTTTTTTTTATTTTTACCATTTTAAATAATTTTTTAGAATGAATATTCTTGTCATTTTATAAAAAGGTAATATTTTTTACATTTTAAATAATTATTAATCTAATGTTCCATTCAAAAATAGACGAAATGAATTGAATTTCTCTCCACCCTAATAGCTCATTGATTTGAATAATAATTTACAAACATAATATTTTCATTTAAATGAAAATGGTTCGATTAATATATTTGAATTTTAATATTAATATAATTATTTTAAAAGGAAAATATTATTTTAGTGTTGAAATACATGATTGCTTCTATATAAAATTCATATATCATAAAACCCATTGAAGTTAATTATGTTTTAGATGGATAGAATCCAATGATACAATATATACTATTTAATTGAATTGTTGGTGATTTTAATGGTGAGATATTTATAGAACCCATTTATTTTAATGGGTTATACATTGTTGAATTAATGAAATTATAATAAAACACATAATTTTTTCATGGGATAGGATGTATTGATATGATTTATGATATTATGATGATGCAAAAAATTACATTTGTTTTCAATAGGTTATTTTTGGGAATGGAATTATAAAACCCCACATTAATTATGTAATGCATTATGTATCATTATATAATTATTTTATACACATCGATCTCATTTATCTGTTATTAAAAACATTGTGAAATGTTTGATATATTGTAGAAAAAAATCGATATTCATGAACTATTATAGTATCCATGTGGATGTTTTTAATCCGTTTGGGAATGAAATCAATATTAATTATCTTTTATGGGAAATGAGATGATGTTCTTGAAATACTATTGAAATTGTGCATTGATTCTTGATCCTTTATGATTTAATGGTCTTGACTGTTAATCATGAAATAAGACATGTTTTCTATATTTTGGTTGGTTGCACATATTTATGACATGAACCAAATTTTCTAAATATATTTTTAATTATTTATCACTATTGTGATTCATATGTTATGAAATAAAAATTCTTTGATCCATGAATCAAGTTTAGGATCATTGACAGATTTGGAATGAACTTCATATGTTATGGTCATGATCTTATATAGTTATGGTTATATTTTACTGTCATATGATCATCAATATATAAATCCCATTTTCAATAGGACTAATCATTTTAAACTACTATTTCAAATGATTCCATAACCCATGTTATAAATAAATGTTTTAAGTGTGGGTTTTATATAAATAAGACATAGTGGGAATATTTTTTTGGTAGATAATGATGATCCTTCATGAGAATAGATTATTTTCCATATATTCAACTCTTACACTAAGCTATTACAGACATTGGGTGCGTGTTTTTAAACTATCTATTACTTTTATAAATAGATTTAGTCTTTCGATATCAAAATATTGATCCTTTATAGTATATATCTCCTCAATAACAATAAATAAAAAACTGAACTATACCATGCTAAATAATGAAACTACATTGAAACCATTCCATGTTATTACAAATAAAATCTAACATGGGAAAAAAATTATACCTCATGCTCAATAGATCTCACATTCTGAGAAATTTTCTCTTGTTCATTGTCAATCCACCAAAAAACTAAATCATGATCCAAACCCTTAAATAATGTTTTGACATGGAAATTAAATAATAAATAAATGTAAAATCATACAAGGACATGGATGGTATTGGAATTATCATGAGAAATATTCCAAAAAACACACATATAATGAACAACGATTGAGTAAATATCCCATTTTGTATTAAATAGTGAATAGTAAAGAGAGATTACGCCCTGACTACAAGATATGGGGGTAAAAACAGATGATTAACAAATTGTCTAGGGCTATACTTAATGAAACCCAAAAATAACCACCCATAAGTTCAATATAAGTAAAAATTATTCAATCACTTATCTAGCTATTATAATTCTATCATTATAGATTAACGGAAATGAATAAAGCATTAAATTAAAAAAAACTCACATCTTTCCCACAACAAGAGAATTGTCCTATTAATATATGGATTAATTACCTTAAAATAAGTTTTCAAAACCTCAAATAAAGTTATCCCCTTATTATATATTTTTGGAAGAATCATTATTAATACACAATTTTACATCCTAAAGATAAATAAAAATATTTATTGATCAGCTCAAATTCCTAGTATATGTAATTTTAATCGATGTCAATCAAATATAGGATGTAAAAATAAGAAAAATATGTTTGTATGAATCCAATATGAAGGTGAAATAATAATTTTTAGTGGTATAATACCATGTATGATACAAATAATAATTCATGAATTAATACATAAGGATTTATAAAAATAAATAAATATAATAATTTCATGGAATCATAAGAATATTGAGAAAATAAGAAAAATGAAATTATATTAATTATTCTTGTCATACTTCAAACATTGTAAAATATTGTTGGAAAACCTAATTATGGATTGGCTTTACTCCGAATACACATATATATTATGACCCACATCATGTACACATAATATTATATGACTTTTTATATAAATATACAATAAATAAAACACAATGAACAATATTCATAGAGTATTTAAAGGACTAGGTGGATAAAACATTGAGTAAAACATTTTTAAAATGAATTTATTTTATTCACCAAAATGTTATTCTGAATCATTATTATCTCATAAAACTGCATAGGATAACGTTTGTAATATATAAACAATGATTTCGAGGTAAAAATACTAGTAAGAGAAATAATGGGATAATGAAGCACAACATACCATCAAAAAGTAATAGTTTTATATAATATAATACACATATATTAAATAATAATTTTGTGTCACAAAATAAAATATATGGGATAATAAGACCATTTAAACAAAGTAATATTTCCACAACATAAAAATTTATATGTAAAATATATGGATAATTATAAAGATAACATGACATAGTGGACTGATTCCCATCATGGATTATATATAGTACATAATCTCATACATATCATATCATGAGCAATTAAAAATAAATAATGAGTTAGATGACTATCTAGATTCACCCATTATATAATAAAATTTTACATGTGTTAAAGATATGCAAATCAAGCATAAGGAATAAATATAAGGGTTATGTAGGGAATTATATGGGTTTTATAATCATGTATTTTTTAATAATAAGATAGGACATCATAAAAATTTCTAAAAATAAGTGATTCGTGAATTATTGAATTTAAATTTTTAAATATATTATTATATTCCAAAAAATTAAGCCTACATTAGTTGAATAAATAAGAAGTGGTTGATATATTATTTTGGAAATATTTCATTTTATTTTTGTTTTATGGAAAAGGGTAATGATTCCTTTATGATTATAATGGAATAATAATATCCAAAAATAATGGAATGAAATAAAAGATACATCTGTAGTTAAATGGGGGATTAAAATGAATTGATTGTTAAAACAATACATTTATGGTTAAATGAAATGAGGAAAATAAAATATAGGTGTTCCCTTCAATAACAATCTCTTAAAAAATTAAATTAACTAAGGGATCATAGAAACATTTATATCCCAATCAATGAGTGAAGCGTTAATGTAGACTAATATGTTTGGGACATATATGATGATTTATATATATATAGATAAGAATCTTATAGATATAAAGAGATGTAATAGGGATGAATGATTACTCTATAGAAAATAGGGTGGTTTAGAGAGATAACATACCTTATATACCATAATTGTACCAATATTTAAAATAAAATCATGAATAATCCCATTAGGATAATGAATTATTCAATTCAAACACTTATTCCTATATATTTAATTTAATTAATTTATATTATTATTATTTGAAACAAAATAAATTATATATAATGACAATTTTTTTGCATTAAGTGTGTTAATTTATATTTTTGAAGGAATGATCACATGTGGAAATTTATTGATGTCAAATTCAAATGAGAATATAAATTTGACTGTGAAAATAAAAAATATTAATTTAATTATTGAATTTTAATTGGTATAATTTATATAGATGTATATTATATTTATATATTTAATGGGGTTATTTATTAAGTATGAATTTTATCAATTTATGATTTTTTTTCATTTGGGGAGTTCTACAGACCATAATAAACTAGAAACATGTTTGTTAATTAAATGATCAATAATAAATTTATAGTCAATATAAAAAGTTATTTTATTATAATTTTCATCATATATGACCAAATATCTTTTTATTACTCGCCATGTTGGTGGGGGAGTAAAAAGAAATGCATTTTTCATAGAGGCAGTATACCAACTATATAGTGAAACATTTTCCCATTTAATGAAAAAATGATTAGAGGGTAGAATTTGGTTATTAATTAACACAATAAAATTATAATATTTTTATAATTTTGGATTAATTATGTTATTTTATTGAAGGAGTATTTGTGATGGAAATCGAATAAAAAAATTAAAAGATAAAGTTTTAGAATATTACATCGTGAATGTTGTCTCTTCAAATTATCCTTTTGGAACATAATAATTGAAAATTTTATTTGAAAAGGGATTATAGAGTCATTAAAAGAGATTTAATGATATATTTGGGTTTAATTGTGTCCAAAACTAAGGATTAGATGTTGTGAGGAGAAGGTGATGCGAGGGATGCATTTATAAAGGGTAGAGAGGGATGTTTTTGAATATTTTGATTACGAGATTTTAATTTTATATAAAGACTACAAATATAGTAGAATATGGTATATATATATATATATTATTATATTATTCATGTGATCTTGAAATAATTAATTCTTATATTACCCCATATTCAATTAACATTTTATTAGTCTTATAATGTTAAATACTTTATTTTACGGTAATTCTCAATTCATAAAAACAAATCTATTTAAAAAAAATTCATAATGATTTACCAAAATGAATAATCCATATATAATGAAACAAATTAAGAAAATACATCTCACTATATTAGGAAAATATTTATTAATTTAAAATCATATTTATTCGAAAAAATAAATTTAATTTTATAATCAATTTTTTACCCTTTAGAAGACTATGTATGGTATCATAATAATTTATTAACATCATAATACAACATAATAGATGTTTAAAAAAATTGGACATTTTCTTTTTTAAATAAAAATATTTCTATTAAATATATATATATATATATATATATAATAAACACTTATTTTATCATTTTTTAAACATTTATTTACTTGTATTGTAAATTAGGTGTCGTATATTTTAATTTTATAATTTTATTAAGTATTATTTTACAATTCCAAGGGTGAAGATACTATTCTCGTATTCATTTTTATATTCCTAATTATAATATTACTATTCCAATGGTGTGATTAGTATTCTAATTGTTATATTTGTAATAGTCATTTTTATTTTCTAATTTCTATAAATATATCATATTTTATTCATCCATGATTAACTTATTCTTAAATAAATTTTAGATATATATATTATCATCTTCATGATAATTTTTACAACACATTCAAAAAATATTATAATATCATTAAATTTATTATTATTATAATAAAATATAGTATTAATTATTACAACAATTTTTGAAAAATAAGCTTTCATTCTAATAAATATATTTTTTAGAAATATGTACATGGAATATATATTTTTTATGAAAATGAAATAAATATATTTTATCACATTAACTACATTTATTTACTTATTTAAGGATATGATAATGAAATATTTTCATTATATAAGTGTTAAAATTATTTTTTATGTAAATTTTCAAATGTGCTTAGAATGTGGCTATAAGATGTAAAAAAGATCAATAAAATTTTATATATATAATATGTTTTATAGAAATGATCATTTGAAATAAATTTGTCTAATATAGGTATTCTGTATATATTTTATCAATAAGATAAATTAAAAAAAAATATTAATATTTAAATAAAAATTAGGTTTTAAATAATAATGTAGTGTTTTTTCACTATTCATCAAAAATTGAATGTTTTCAGAAAAATACGAAAAATTCATCCATAGAAAATATTAATATTCTGAATCAAAAATAATGTCCATTTTTTAAAATAAAATTAATAAAAATTTATAAAGTGGATACTAAAATTCATAAAAACTTGTCAATGGCTTGTTTGATTTTTTGGGGTGTTCTAGAACTCAGAGGTACATACATAACAAGATATTGTATTATTCGATGATAAGCATAACGTGGAATATTGCGGTGTTACATATTTCCAAACATCAAATAATTTTTTCCTCAAAATTTAAAGAATATTACTGTATAAAAATATTTGGATGGTTCTTAATCATATGTTCCTTAGGATCCCATGTTTCCTATTTCATTATTTGTTTTTCTAAAGATATTTTATAAGACGAGTCGTTCAGTTTCTCAACACTTGTTCTCTGTTATCCAAAATCCTAATAGGCTATTCACAATAAGACAAATCTTGTTCTAGTTATATTTTTCATAGGTGAGTACATGCATTGGATCAGGAATGTATTTTCTCAACAGTGATACATGGAACACATCATGAATATTGGAAAAACAAGGAAGAATTTCCAAAAGTATAGATACAACTCCAATTCGTTCTAGAATTTGAAAAGGTCTGATGTACCTATGATATAATTTACCCATTTTACTTAATTGTACAACACCCTTCCATGGATATGCCATTAAGAAAACATGATATCCTACTTCAAATTCCAAATTCATCATTTAGTTATCTGTATACCTCTTATAGCTACATTGAGATACATTGATATGGGGTTGGATAATCATCACATTTTCCGTTGTTTCCTCAATAAGTTCTGGGACTACACGTTTTCTTTCACCAAAACCATCCCAAAAACATGGTGTATGACATTTCTTTTCAATATAATGCTTCAAATTGTTCCATATGAATAGTTTAATGGAAGATATTATTAAATAAAAAAAATGTTAGATGTAAATACTGACCCCACACACCTTGAAAATCAGTTGAGGAATGTCTCAACATGTAATCTAAGGTTTAAAAATTCCATTATGAGTTTCCCTCAGTTTGAGGGTGGTAGTCAATGTTTATCTGATGTTTATTATCTTTGACTTTCTAAAGACCATTCAAGAATAATGATGTAAAATTGAGATCACGATCCGAAATAGTCGATAGGGGTACACCATGAAGCCTTATTACATCGTTATTATATATTATTTCTTAATGTTCAAGTGGTAAATCTTCTCTTATAGAAAAAAAATGTGTAGACTTGGTATGAAGATCAATAATGGACCATATTTCATCATAAATTCTGGGAGACTTTGGTATCCCCCTAACAAAGACCGTAATAATACCATCCCATTTCCACTCAGGTATGGGAAGAGGTTTCATGTCTCCTCATGGATGTTGTATTCCATGCATCACATGTGGACACACCATTTATCTTGAAACAGAATCAGCAATCTCAATTGTCATGTGGTCCTACCAAATTTTTTCCTTCAAATATATATAAATCATAGTTTTAAAAGGATGTATAGATAAATGGGGTCTTTGAGCTTCATCCTACAATTCTGTTTTTAGGTCAAGTATATCGGGAATGAAAATCCTCATCGCAAATTTCAAAATTTCATCTTCATAAATGACGTCAATCAATAACCCATTATTCTCAGCTTTAATTTTATAATGAAACTCCTCATCATTAGTCGTAAAACATTTTATCCTTTATTATAAATATTATTTGTCATCCATATAAAAAATTGTTGTTGTTTCACCTTCTATGGTTATTCCCATATCAAACATTACTAGATCCATGAACATAGGATCCATTTTTACTCTCATTTTAGTTAGAAAACCCTGATTCATTCTTCTCAAGGCCTCATCCACCTTATTTGGCATCCATTTGTGGTATTGTATTGTAAAATCTTAATACTTGATTAGTTAAATCCAGTACCACTGCCTCATGTTGAGTTATTTCTGTTAGAAATTACACTTTAATTTCTTTTGATCAGTATATATCTCACATTTTTCACCATTGAAATTGTGTCTCAATAACAGAAGATAAAATATTATAGTTTCTAACTCAATATCATTAGTAGGATAGTTTTATTCATGAATTTTTTTTGTTTCCATGATGCATAGTAAATAACACTATCATTATGTATAAGGAAACATCCCCTTCTTTGAAACATCACTATATGTATCATACCATCATTCCCCAATGGTAGAGTCTAGATAAGAGCATTGACTAATATTCTATTCAACTGTTCAAAATATTCTTCACACTTTTTTGTCCAAAAAAATTAACCCCTTTACGTGTTATCTTGGTTAATGGGTTAGCCAATTGGGAAAAAATCTACAAAAAATGTTGATAGTAACATGCTAAACCAATAAAACTACATACATCAGTTATAGTCGTCAGTGCTATCCATTCATGAAATTCCCTTTTCATTAAAGGATCAATAGATATTACATCCATAGAGACAATATAGACACTACAAAATATCTCCTGAAGCTCGAATTCACACTTTCAATACATTGAAAACTATTCATTTATTCTAAGAGTAATTAGAATAGTGTGCAAGTGACTTTCAGGATCTTTGTAGATTTTGGAGAATACCCAGATATCATCAATAAATACCACTCGTATTTTATCAAGATATTCCTTGAAAATTCTATTCATTAGATCCATGAAAACATAGGGTTAATTATTCATCCCAAAACGCATTACTGTAAACTCATAATTCCCATACTTGGATAGAAATGATATATTTTAAATGTATTCCTTTTTCACGCACAAAAGTTGTATTGAGATCAAAGTTCAATCACAAAGATATATTGATCCCCATGATGTTGAAAAAATTTATCATTAATGAATGGTGTGGGGTACTTGTTCTTTAATGTTATAGCATTGATCACTTGGTATACAATGTAACTCATAGATCCATGTTTCCTATTAAAAAAAACATTGGATACCCAAGGAGGAAAACTAAATCAAATTAATCCTCTATTACTCAATTCCTCTAGTTTATTTATTTAGATCCAATAATTCTAAAATGGTAATTTAATTAGTGTCTTTGATATGGTCCTTGAACTAGGAATTATATCAATGGAAAACAAAATTTCTCAATCTGGACGATTTCTAGGTAAATAGTCTGGAAACACATCAACATATTATTACAAAAAAGGTACTTCTTCTATTTGAAAATTTCATTCCTCACCCATAGTTATTTACTCCATTACTCCCCAATTATTTAATTTAGTAGAGCTATTTATGGTGAATCTGGATGAGAATCAGATGGTGATGTTTCTGCTTTAATGATAAGGGATCATTTATCATCATCAAAAACTATATCCTTATTCTTCTAACAATAAATTTTCATATCATGGTAAGAAATCCAACCCATAATGAGGATTATATCAAATTTAATCATGGTTATGAAAATAATATATTCAGATAAAGAATATCTATATGACATAATGGTAACTGATTAACAGAAATTTGTTGTTATGATATATCACTTAATAGTTTTGACCGATAACTCCCTTATTTAGTCAAATTGGAATCTTCTAATTTTCATTGAAAACCTGGATGATATAAAATAATTTTATGATCCAGAATCAAATAATTCATTGGCTAATTTTGAATAAAAATATAATGTACTTTCCACCACAACATTTAGAGCTTCAGCCTTGAAATTTGTTATTTCATAATCTTGGACATTCTCCCTTATCCTTTTTCAGTGGAATGTTTTACTGATGATTAAAAAGTGCAACAACATAATTCCCTTTTTCTCTACAATTGTTTCATTTATCATTGAAATCCTCTTTCATCCCCTTATAATTAGGAATATAGTGGCCTTTTTCTCAACACTTGTAACAACTCCCATCCCCATTAGGAATATACTAGGTTCTTTCTTAGAAAAATTACTACAAGATGGGAATTCAACTTTTCCCTTCTTCCCCTTATTTTATTTTCGAGAGTCTTAAATAGATTTTTTATTCCCTTGCTTCACATTATGTCATATGACATTGATAATTAATTTTTTATCTTGATAGAAATTGAAACTATATCTTCATATGGAGAGAAGGATAGTGACACTAATGCTTGACCGAGAAATGTTTTTTACATATAAAATATTCAATCAATCTTACTTCTTGGGTTACGTATATAATCATCATCATTCCATTCTAACTTGGTATAGTTCACCTCATAGTTTGTGACATTATTATCATTTTTTAGCCTTCAGTATTTGATATTTCCCTTCCATATCAACTCAATGTTCAAAATGAATGAATTTTTCTAATAAAATCTATTTATATTACCTCAATTCCATATTTTATTTTTCTTCATTATACATTTTTTGAATTAATGACCACCATTGATCTGCATATCATGAGGGGAGATAATATTCTATGAAAATATTTTCCCTTTCTCCACTCCCATAACCATGAAATATTTTCTCTAATGAACTTATACATTACTCAGATATAAATGGATTTTTCATCCCATTGAATGATGGTGGATGTTGCTTCATGATGTTCTCCAACATTGATCCTCTGCATTTTGAATCAGGAAACTCTATATGGATAATTTTATTATTCATAACATCACTGAGTTTTCCTAGTATGGTAATATGTTGTTCAGCACCAGCTTCATCTCCACTCATCTACAACTATCTTGAATAGGAGGGATATTCCTACATTGATTGTGTGCATTGATACTGTTTCCATTCATTCACTAGGAACCACTTCTAAACAATGGAATACACTAGATTAGTTCATGAATCACAATGAATAATTCCATAATGGTAAAATCCTTAACCTTAATTGCATAGTTTATGAATATAATCCTTAATAAAAAAATATATTTGAAGAAGTATTTACTCATAAGTCATTCATAATGGTATTTAAGTAAAATGTGGATTATCATATGCATGTCCCATAGGAGTATCAAACTAGGTGTTTAATAAGCCTCATTGTCGTGTACCAGGATAACACTGGTCAAGCCCAAAACTCTTTGTCGATGTTTTAAATCCTCGGTACATATTTACCAGAACCACGTCCACTTTTAGTATCCAAACAAGGGTTTATTTCTTTAGAAAACCAACATAATATCTAAATTACCAAAAATATTGGTTGTTCTTCTCTACATATCGTTGATTTATATATTTCGGTAATGTTCTATAATCAAAATATTTCTAAATCCATTTTACAAGTTTTGTACTAAAATTCTTCTTATATGTATTGTAACACAGCAACCGAAGTTTCCAAGAGTCAGTGCATTATTACTTAACATTAGCATGATCATAATAGATCATGTGCTGAAAGACTGATTAGTTAAGTAGCTTTGGAAGTACTACATACATCCATAATATTCACATTACATTATGAAATGAAAAAGAAACATTGTGTCTAAATTGAACACACTCATATTCTATATCCTATCCCTACATGTCAGTCATAATATAAATATTCACATCTTGGGTAAAATTAAAACCTAAGAATGGGGTGAGCTCAGATGCTCAGAAAGGATAACAATATATCAGAAACAATCATAAATAAAAATAAACATTAATTGTTATGTATATAAATAAAACACAATATATTTAAACATAAACTTTATCATTATATAGAAAATATAAACAAAATAATCATATTTTCTTATTCACATGGATATTCAACTAGTCTGATAATCACATGCAATATCAATATTTATACTCGTATTTATAGAATGAAAAATGTCGGACATATTATCTACAATGTCAAGACCACATGCGAATACCCTAAATATACGTTTCAAGGAATTGTGCCAATACACTAGTTTGTCTCATGAGACCTACCGATACATCTCAGAGCAATAATGGTCCCTGCCTGTCACTTACAATGTAAAATGAATTTCTCATATGAAAAGGGAGAATCATAACATAAAAAATTGTATTAAACTAACATACAAAATTTTAATACATAAACCATAAACCATGAATGAAAAATAAATAGATCATCCATATTCAAACATATAATAAAACTATCAATATTAATGGAATATTTTATCATAATAATCAATATCAATAAATCATAAAATCCCACAACATATGTTTATATAGATGAAATAAATCATAAAACAATTCGAGAGAAATATCTCATTATAATTTCAAATCATTTAGATGTCGCATAATTATTAAAGAAAACATTTATTTTGAAAACATTCATATAATATTGTAATGGAATCTTTGAATGTGTTATAATGGTGGAAAATAGACGCATCTACTTTATATGTTTAAAAAAAATTCTTTCCTTAATTTGACAATAAGGACATAATGTACATTTTTCAGAAAATGACAAAAATATTCATTTCAAAAATATTATAAAAAGTGAAAAAAGTGTATAAATGAGTTTAGATCCTTGTCTAGGAATAATAAAAAATTTATTTAAATACATTTTTATGAATCATGAATGGTGATGATAAAGAAGTCTTATTAGATACGTACATACAAACAACCTCGAATAATCAAGAGATTGTAAAATTAACTCTTAACTTTTACTTTTACAAAGCAAAGGGTAAGTTATCCTCATGTATAATGGATAAATAATTTTTATTACATTATACATGAACCACATAAATTAATATGACATCATATATGATCATCTAATATGATTTTTAAATAATTTTTAAGTATTATCATTGTTTTGGGTTTTAACTCATTCATTTTCCTACATAATTGCTGTTACGAAAGTGATGTTAGTTATTGATTGCATGCATATGATTCAAATCCATAAAGATATTAACATCATAAAAATAATTTATAATCATCAAATGAAAAGTATTATTTAATGGATATGATGGGGAATGAAATCTTATCACGTTGTAGAGAGGGTAAGTTGTATGTATGCACAAGTGACAATATCGTTCTATTGATGGTGAAATCTTATGTAATTGGATGTTATATTATATATATATATATAAATTAATTAATATTTTATATTTACTATTTACAACATTTATACTAATTATTATACCCATCAATATAATAAAGTTTTTAATAACGAACTACACCATGACGTGGATACGATATGTCGTACATGATATGGTATAGTGGCATTGTCAATCATAGGATTGATCGAATAATGAATATGGTTGTACCATTTTTTTAACATAATTTCAGTTTGTATATGGTATTGGAGTTATTATTTTAGGAAGGAAACAAAAATGAAATAATAATTTGAAGAAGAAAGGAACTTTGAAAGGGGTGATGAAATAATTACATCTTCTTTGGCTGCTTCCTTTTCAATTGAATAAAAGGTCTCCTTAGGTTTCCTTTTTGATCAATTTAAGGCCTATATGTTGAAGATAGGGCAGTTTTTATGATATTAGATAGGTTTTAGAACATCCAAAAGGATTTTTATGTGTGAATTTTAGAGAAGGGTAAGTACCCTTTTACAAGAGGTGTGAGAGGCACTTTATAAGGAGCTTGAAATATTAATTTATTATGAAATCATTAACTATTTCTAATAGCTCCAAATGGATTTATTTCAAAGATAAAGTATTTTTGGGTATTTAAACAATCCATCATTTTTTAGACAATACTAGGTAATGATATTAACCTTACCTTTTAGATATAACTATTAGTAAAATAGTTTACCTTTTTCCTTGTATTCTTTTTTTTTTATATTATATAGTTAATATAGTTACAGTAAAATAAAAATAGAACCTCAAGTGGTTCATTAATGACATATATAAAATTATCTATATCCTTAGGCCTAATTTTATATTTTAATAAATATAATATCATTTAATAAAATTGTCTTTTTAAACTGATTTTTGTCAGTTTTGATACGATTTTGTGTTTGGTTTTTATGAAATTAATAAAAACAAGATTACTAAAATAACAATAATTTAATCAACACTAAAATTTCATATTTACCCAATAAATTATAGGATTGATTTAAATGTTTCATTATATATTTAGTTTAATATTTATAATAACAATTATTTTAATTATTCATTAATAAGGTAATTATTGCATCATATTTTTTTCATAAATAAATTTAATTAGTAATTGTCTAAAAATTTTAAATAAAATACCATGATGTAGGATATCATTTTATCTTTATAATTTATATTTATTGTCTAATTTATGTTATTTAAAATCCCATATTATTAATGCTTTAGTTATTAAAATTTAATTTTATCACATTTACCTCTTCTTTAAATAAAATATAAAAAAATGTCTAAATCTAATCCATTTGGATAAAAAATGATCATATTTTTGTCCTATGATTGATTTTTATCTAAATAAAATTATTCATTAGAATGTTTTAAAGTATTAATAATATCATTTTTAGCTTTAATTACCATATTTACTTTTAACCATGATAAATAAATATGAAATATTAGTATTCACCAAAAATAATTTTGTTATCCTGTTGAACCACATTTTATTTATAGTTGACAAATGTGTCTATATGATGGTTTAAAGTCAATTCACAGAAGTGAAAAAGTTTCTTTTTACAAATATTTTCAAATATGCCTAGAAGGTGGCTAATCGACGTTAAAAAATTCAATAAAATTTTATATATCTAATATTATTTAAAAAATGACTAAAATAAATTAAATTGGACTAATATAGGTATTATATATCAATTTTGACTTTATACAGAAATTAAAAAAAATAATTATTATTTAAATAAATAAGTTGGTTTTATAAAATTGTGTAGTGTTTTAACTATTCATCAAATATAAATGTTCATATAATACTTCAAAAAATTCATAAAATTCCAAAAAAGTTAGTATTACTGTTCACAATTGTTTTCAAAATGACTTGTTTGATTGGTCAGGGTGTGTTATAACTCAGAGTAGTGTCCATCAATAGCTATTGTATTATTCAAAGAGACGTGTACCGTGGAAGCATGGGTTGTTATAGATATATTGGTTCTGACTCAAAAACCTGATGGTAATATATGGAATGACATCAAAGAAAAGTTTCTCGAAACATTTTTTCTGTTAATTTGTTACAAGATATGATTATTGAGCTTATAAAGATGAAATACTGAACAATGTGAGGGATAGAATATATGGAAACTTCATCAGGATTTTACTCTTTGTAGTAAAATTTATTGGATATGAAAATTCTACATAAATATTTTTCCAGAATGGGCATAGAAATGATATTATGTCCCAAGTAAACATCTTCAATTTAAAGTTATTTCTATACTCTATTGATGTGATATTTGTTTCAAAAGATATCATTATGGTGACTTCAGGTGGTGGACATCTGTTTCTAGACGGGTAAACCAGTGGTGAATCTTACAAGGGAAGGAAGTGTAATTTAGGAAATATTTTCCATGGGGGTAGCACGTAGATTAGTCAAAATAGAAAAACATATTCTCAAGATGGTGGCCATGCATTTTTTAATCAGTGTGGTAGGCCAAGACACAATTGGGTGATATGCCCCTGGCCACCAGATAAGTGTTGATTGTGTGGATGGATGGGGAATGTGTGAAGGTTCTATAAGAACCATCTATATTTTGGCACAGATAGAGGATTGAGGCTAATTTTGAGTGATTGAAGGGGTTGTTCGTCCAATATCAGGTTGGACACTAGAGCTATATCGTCCATACTGGTAGGGGTGGAACATGCAATAGTCTTGGATGAGAGCATGCAAACTCACAAGGCAGTGCATCACTATGAATTTTGATCGGGGCCTACAGTAGAGGAGCATTTCATCATCATGATGTTCAGTCCACACATATAGTTAGCGACGTTGGTAAATTGGCAATTCATGGTATGATTCATGTAGCTTCCACATTCTTTAGTGTTTTATACGATTTATGTGTCCCGCATTATATTATATACACTCAATTTGAGATTTTGTTAGACCTATAATTAGACCATATGTTTGAGGTTATTTATATTGATACCCTGTTAGGGGTACGAATATATAATATTAGTTAGTTTTAGAGGCTAGCTCTAGAATGTTGTGGGTATTATTTCCTTTAGGATATATTTTAAATGATTTGTTATGCTTTGATCTAATTTTTTAAATGTATTTTCTGGTTTTATATTGGGACCATATTGATTGTTACCAACATAGGGTAACATCCACATATCATTAGTGAGAATCATATGTCCATCACAGTGAATGGTATATTCATGTAGGTCATGCAGGGCCATATGGACAGTAGATGTGTGAAATTACAGGCCATGTATCATGTTGTATGATTGATTATGGGTGATTAGATTAACATGTATATCTATATATTGGAGAGTAGTTTTAGGGTGTTTTTACTAGTGAATTTTATGTTACTCTTCCCTATAGAGATTTTGAGTTGATGAAAGAATTTTGTTTTAGAGAATAAATAGTTTCTATCCACCATATAGATAGGCTCATGTATAACTACCAAACAATAAATCACCGCTAGATGAATTAGAGAGTTAAGGGTTTATTCATCAAATTTTTTCACATAAGAGATATAATGTGTTGTTTTCTATGAAATCTGATAAATCATTGTGACTATTTGTGATTATAGAATGATAAGTTAGATGTTGGAAAAGAAATGAAATATTATTCCCCATATCAATGTTATTTTATAAAACATTAGAGGTGAATAATTGTTATCCCTGATTGATCTCAAATCTGTGTATCATTAGCTATGGGTAATACCTCTTGGATATATATTGGCCTGAAATCAATAGTATGTGTGAGATGCATGAGTTTATTGTAATTTCATTCAGGTATACTAATGCGGAGATAGTTTTTATGGACCTAATAAACTGATATGTGTCCTTGTATTGAAAAATTCATAATTTTATTTATTGAAGAGATCATAGTGTGAAACAAAAACCACAACGATCATTCCAAACATATAGACATCATCCAAAGTACATAGATAGTGAAATGTCTATACAATATGATATCCAACTATAATTTCTAGATTTAATTGGTGAATTTACCAAGGAACGTCATCTTAGATGATGGAGTATTAGTTTACTAAGAGAATATGCAAGAAGTTGTGTCATTGGAGTTGTCCAAGAATATTTCAGATGATCCAATTTTTCTAGGAAATATTTTCAATTACTAGTTGTTTATTAAAGATTCATCTCATTTACGAGAAAAAATTATTTGGTTTACAATGATCTGAATCATTTTTGAATGGTCTGAATCATGTAATAATACATTCCATGAGTCATATACATATTTGAAACCACAATACTTCTAATATTTCTAGATCTAAATAAGGATTATAACTCCTTTTATTCTTCTAGTATAGGTAATGGGGAGTATTTATGAAAAATGATCGCGTTGTGCTATATATGTCAAGAAAGTTGAGGCCTCATAAAATAAACACCCATTCACACAATAATGATTTCTCTACCATTGTTTATACCATAATTTGATAGAGGTACTAGTTTTTTTGTGGGACAATTAATAGTGTATATAGAACATAAAAGCCAAAAATAGATATTCACTCATCAATATTTGAATCTTTGTCAGCGATGATGGGTTGAATATATGAAATAATTTTATTTGATATGGTTTACACGCTGAGAAAATGAATAAACGTTGAGGATTATTTTAGTCATATGTCTCAAATTTAGGAAATTTAGGAACCTGGTTCGTGAGTGTGGGATGATGGCATTATTCACTGAGATGCATCTAGAGGTTCAGGATGGAAAACAGAAGATGTAACATTCATACATGGTTATTCATTCAAATTTCTAAACAAAATCAACTATAGGTAACATGAGGTTTTATAATTTTTATCCTTATGGGATCATCTTAGATGTGGGGATTCACCTTCCTGTTTGATTGTTGAATATGATGGGATATTTTATGTTTGTGGTCATGTGGTTGTGACAACGTGTATGTGAGAATATGTGAATAGAGAATTAAATGAATCAATGTTGGAACATCATCTTCTCATAACTAATATTTTATGTGATTTTTGTAGGAATAATTGATGGCCTTGAATAATGAACGGGTATAGTAGATTCGTGGAATGATGCCTTATGTGTTAGTAGGTGAAGGTTGATCATTGGCTCAAGAGAGGGATGTTACAACCATATCCTATTATATAATGGATGTTAAGTAACATTGAAATGGAATTTTTAGTGGTTATTACTTGGAATCCTCAAAAAATTTATGTGATCTTGTTAGTTGTGGATTAGTTGAATAATGTGGCTCATTTTTTTTACCAATTCAAGAGACATTCCCCATGGATTAGTTTTGTGTGTTCTATTATCTAGAGAAAATGTGGTCACCTGAGGTATCGTAGGAAATAGATTCTAATCATGACCTATAATTAACAAAACACATCCTTGGGGGATTATAGAGGGAACATGGTACCCAATTGTTTTTGAGTAAAGACTTTCACATGAATATTTCAAAGAAATATGTCTGTACTATCTATATACATGGGGTCATATTGAGTGCTTGTGTCAAGGATTCTGGAGGATCATGTGAAAAGAATCATGAAATCGTTTATTTTCAATACAATAACATTTACCAGGATATGATTCAGATGAAACCATTTGAGTTTCTCTATGGCAGACCATGCAGATCTCTATTATGTTTCATGGAAGCTATGTAATCATAGTTTTAGGGGACGAGCCTCATTCTTGAGATGTTGTAACTTATCCAATAGTTTCAGAAACTTTTGAAATTTTATTAAAGAATACATAATTTATTTGTAGATTAGTTTCACATTCATAATTCGTTCAGGGTGGGAAAAATATGTCTCGTCAAGTTTCTTCACAGTTTGTCCACCATCAGATTCTAAATTATAGAAATTTGGTTCCTCAGTACATGGGATGATCTGAGGTTGTTGAGAGGATCATACTTATGGGGTAACGATTGGATCATCAAAAATAGTATAGTGATATAAATGATGTTTTACATGTGTATGAGAATTAGTATTATCACCCTGACCCATATCATGTGATTTATATTGAGTATTATAAGGATGAGGTTGATGCATCATTTGAGAGGCCTCCAGTTCATATTGTGGATTATTGTGAAGAATTCATGGGAGTCATGATTGTTACATTAGTTCTTTTCCGTGGAAGTGTGGTAATGTTTAGTAGGAAACATATGAAATTTATAAAGATAGTCAAGCCTAGTGACCTGAACTATTACCATCAGAAACTTTGTGATGCATGGAATTGCGGCACGAGGACAAGTCAGTATAGGGTTATGAGGTGGTAATATCTCAGACATCAATGTGGTACATTACTGTTTAAATTTGTACATTATTTATTTAAATATGGACAATTATATAATTATAGGGTTCATGTGGATTCTCAAGGGTGTTTTCAGGTTTTTAGACATTAATTAAATTTCAATCGGGCCATCTTGGTCATGTATCATTGTTGGCATATAGTTAGAGGAAACCCTCCAAGGGGTGAGGCCAAACCATGCAACATGGGATAGAGGCATTTTGTATGGTTGGTGATTAGTTGTTAAAAATGTTTGGAATCCCCATGTAATTTTGTGATTCACCCTCTCTTGGAAAGAGGTAGTAATATATTTCAATCATAGTTTTGAAAACCAAATGTCCCAACCATGTGCCCCACTAAAAAATGAGAATTTTCAAAATTTCCTCCTTTTTATTTTAATTTTTTCATATAATTTGTCTGCCATATATTCTTCATAAATCCATAGGGATGAAACTACGGACCCAATAATTTACATTGTTTGATCTCATTCTATTCTAGGTCGTTTGGATAGTTGTTGGTTTCAAATCATTGATCCTGGTATGTCTAAAGCTTCCCTTGAATTGATTTTATGTATTAAGGATTTGTGTTTCATTATTCATACTATGAATCCATAAAACAATATTTTTTAGTGGATAATGTGTTGGTGAATCAACGGGTATGTGAATCCAGATCTATGAATAATATTAAGGGTGAGCTCATCATCAAAATCGTGGTTGGTGGTCTAGAAGTCATATCTCATAGTTAGGATGATCAGTTTTGCATGTATGGTATTTTTTAATATTTGTCACTTATTTGGAATTTTATGAATTTTGTATGATTTGGTAAAATGGGTGGATAGATGATGAATTTAACACATCATGATCCCTGTAAGAAGCATTGAGGATGATTAGACCTATTTAGCCCTTCCCATGTGGTGTTCCTGAAATCCAAAATATTGAAAATAGAAATGTTATGAATATAATTGACATTTTATAAATGAGATCATTATTTCAACATGTTATAATGTTAGTTTCTTTAAATAGAGACTAATTTATGTTGTTTAGAGACAATTATAATTTATTAAATTATTGGTTCTATAAATGTGAAAATGAGTTAATTGGGTTAATGCGAATATAACAAATGACATACAAATAGTAATTGAATTTCATAAGGGGTAATTAATTTTAAATGATAAATTTCTACTAAAAGGTTTTAATCAAGTTTATTGATGAATATATAAAATGAGATAATTTTTTATAAACATTGAATGTTATAAATGGGTTAAATCATGAAAAATGAAATGGATTAAATGAGATATTTAATGTAAATGGTATGGTGATAATGGGTTATGTCTTTGGGTTAATCCAGGTGATTATTAGATGTGGATAATGAATGTTATGTTTATTAATTTTTTATGGTTATTGATATGGTATATGTTGTGAAACGATAAATATGCATGTGCACATTTCACGGATGTTTTGGGGTATTGGACTAGAAGAAATATTCCCCTGGGTTTGGTATGACTGAGTATCTGAACCGTACCCCATACTGAATAGGATAATAAATTTGATTAAAGAATTTTCCCTTAACTATTTAATTTCATGAAACCACCATGACTGTTGATCCGATGTGGTTGTCTAGTATTTCATATGAAATGGTTATCCATAGTTAGTTTGGGAACATGACATATTTCATTATGATTAGTGAAATATCTCCATAGGACGTTGTGTAGTTATTTAAATTCTAATACCATGGAATATGTGATGAAAATAAACATAGTTTTGAAGTGGGATAAGTTATGAAAATGAAAAAAGTGGTTGAAATTGTTATAGTGAGTTTTTTTTCTAAAGGAACTCGAAATTATATTTTATTTTCGTGTAATTTATTTAGTAATTCTATACACAATCATTATAAACTGTATTTTTTTATACACTATTGGGGGCGGCCTACGGAGTTTTAATCACATCATACTCAGGTCGTCGTATGGTACCCGGGTAAATAACATGGTTTCCGGTCATTAGAAGATTAAATGTCATATTCTTGGGAGTTATGTTTGACCTAGGATGTACATGGTTAATGATCCATTGTTGGAGACACGACATGTTTTGGGGATTTATTTTTTTCTATTTATTTTGGGATTTCAACACTTTTTCACTATTAGCATGACATGACATATTTATTATTTGTTTGTTGTTTGTACATATCTATTATCTATTTGGTATTTCTTGTTTCTAGTTTATGGAATATTTTTTACATTATATAATATGTAATCTTCTATTGAATAATCTAATAAAGTGGGTATAGTATCCCTCTGTGACCTATTAGACACCTGCTGCTACTCGGCAACCACTATAATCTAGGAATGCATGATTGAGATTATATGGAGACTCTGGTCAGGGCACTAATATAGTGGATTCCTAGTCACAGACATTATAGAACAAATGTAAAATGGAATATTTTAGTAATATATACAAACAATTCATTAGAAAACTTAAAATAGTATTTTTTAATGAAATGATTTCTTATAATTACATAAAAATGAAATAAAAATATAATATTAATTTTATTTAAAGAAATAAATTTATAAAATGTAATTATAAATAACAAAATTATTTTTAGAAAATATTATGTGAATAAATACACTGATAATGAATTAAATTAAAAACATGGATGAAAAATTAAGTAAAATCTTGCAAATCATATATAATATATTGGAATCATTTTATATATAATCAAATAAATATATCAAATTTAGAAAAAAAAAATTATTAATGAATGCTAAGGATATTATAATATTATTTTTACAATAAAATATTTTAATAATGTATCATTAAAAATAATTTGATTGGATGATGGACAAAATGTATTCTGGGTGTGTAAGATCCTGGACATTTATGGAGTCATATCTGAAACATTTTCTTGTAATTTAGAGGTTTTAATGTAACATTGTTTTGGAGTAGTGTCATGGGATGAATTTTGGTGAAATTTTAAGAAAAAGTAATGGACAATGGGTTTTGCATGGTTTGCGCATGTTTTGGTAATTCTTGTGACTAAACCATGCCAACCATTAAAACATAGAGAGAGAGGTCTTCTCAGTTTGCACACAGTTTGACAAACCATAAGACTAAACAACAAAAAACTGGAATGTGAGGTCCAAACAGTTGGCACATGATTTTCCCTAACTGGGTACACTTGCTCAATATACCATGGTCATACTATTATTTATTAAAAAATCTATTTTTAAACCACCTGACCTCAAGAGACTCCCATATTTCAAACTTGATCCAGTACTATAAATTTCTATGTGATCTAAGAGCCCTATATATGAATTCCAAGGTGATTTGAACAACATTATTTGTGATGGAAATCTTCATATGAAGATCTTATCTCTTCCCAATAACTTTATTTTATCTTATGGCTTCTCTCGTTATTTGTTCTACCTTTCCTTCATCATTTCATGGATGATTTCTACTGTTTCCATGGATATAAACCTATTAGTTGAGATCTGGGTCTAGGATTGTGGGTTTTGATCTAGAGTCCCATGATCTTGATGCCTTTGATCATAATTTTGGTTTAGGGATTTAGGTCTAGAGCATGATCGATGATGTTCTGCTAGTCAGATATTGGGGATTTTCTTTTGGGCTAACATATGTCAATAAACTATGCTAGGTTGTCGAAATAGAAATCCCATAGTCATGTATTTGATATGTGAATGTGATTTTATGAATTTTCTATCTTCCCTTCACAATTTATTTCCTCAATTGGAGTAATTAGGAATGTTGAACTAACATGATATTTAAAGTGATTAATTGATTATTGAGTCACATAACTGAATTGGGGGGGGGGGTTCCCATGTAGATATTTATTTTGGAAATTGTTTATGGGATTAGATATTGTAATTGAGATATTAAATTTATTGTGTTATGATAATTAATTGGTGGAAATTAATTATGAAATAAAGATTTTTAAATACCATTAATTTTGATAATTAATTATGACTTGTTTATATTTGATATAGTGAATTAATTGTGAGAATTTATTATTTTCCATGATGTTCATTGAAGATAATTTATAGTTATAATTAATTATGGTAATTTGATTTTTTATATTGATAATGAATTAAGAAAACATAATTATGGAATGAGAATTGTGTTGATTGATTAATAAATTGATGTATTAATTATTGGGTTTTGTGATTAGTTAATTGTTGAGTTAACTGATGGGATTCGAAATGATTAACTAATCATTGGATTTTTAATGGAATTAGGTTTCTTAATTTGTGTGAATTATAAAATTAATAAATAGGTGATATTTTGGTGGTTATATGCATATAGTTCCTCACCAGTTAGATGATGGGACATGGACATGGCGTCCCCCGAATTGTTATCAAAGCATGAGAAGATGGGATTGCGAGCATGGAAACATACATCAAATGATATTTTGTGGTACTAGGAATGACGAAAAAAAACAAATGTGATTTGGGGTTCATGAAATGAAATTCATTCCCAAATGAATTATAATAATGAATGATAAATCAAATGGGAAACATGAATTGAAATTGTGTCTAATGTGGTGATTAAAGATTAATAAAAAACGTCATAACTGTTTAATTAGGAATTTTATTAATTTCATCATAAAACTTTATACACAATCTTTTAACTAGACTTGTTTTAGACACCGTTGGTGGTGGCCAAATGAGTCGTACTAACACCCTATTCAGGTATCCTGAGCAGCACTTGAGTAGACATTGTAGATGTAGGACTGGATAAGGGAAAGACCCGGAGATATGTTCTTATTTGTGGATTGGATAATGGGAGAGGGAACATGATTTGGTTAGGGGCCTTCAAGGAGTATGGGTGTCTTGACTTTTAGTTTCATTTTCGATTCATGACACACTCATTGACATATCATGTTATACCATTCAGGTGGGTATTGTATTTTCTTTTTTTTTAATATCATATGACATGGTTTTGTTCTAGTTATTTTTAATCTTCCACATTTGGTTATTGTTGTTTTCTTCATTTTGTGTTTTATTACGATAAAATATGGTATATTCTCCCAATGAATCACTTCCCAGACCATCACTACTTGTCAAAACCCTATAGAATCTAGGGGGAATGCATGAGAGAATGTGTCCAATCGGCTTAGGGAACCATTTATGGGCACTCGTGTTGGAAAATCGAAAATTATTATCAATGTGTTTTTCTTTTATTTTTTATTATTTTGTATTACTGTTTTGGGAATGGTAAACATGACACTTGGAAGTGTCGAGGTTTGTTAATGAGCTCGTGCATGGGAGTTGTAAACCCATGTATGGGGGAAAATTTGAGTACTCAGGCTCGGATTATTGTGATTAATTTATGTTGTTACCATTGAATATGATTTCACCTTGGGTGATGCACTAGTGGTGTTATGTGATATTTTATTGGTAGTTTTTGAATTTTATTATGTGCCCTAAACATGCACGATAGTTGATTCTGCATGTATCATTCTAGTCACTCAGGTTTTATGGGAATGCATCACTATAGGGGGTCACGGGAAATGGGTTATGGGTAAGTTCTTGAACATGACCTATTTTTCCTAGTTGTGAGATTGAAATAATGGGGAAAATTGAGTATAAATGTCTGTGTAATAAGATCTTTGATTGATGAAAATAGTATGATTAATTAATTAATTGATGAATTAATTAATTATATATAATGAGAGTTATTAATGGTAGGATTAATTAATGAGAGTGTATGTACCATTGCTAACAGGTACCAAGAATTATGATTGTTAATTGTAGGGATAAGGCTTTAGTGTTGACCGTGTGGTGAGAAAATGGAGGGAAGAACTTGTTGAAAATTTTTGTGATAGTTTTCCCTCTTAAATAAATTTCAAAATGTTTTGTTATGAGACATAAGATGTGTGTTTGGAATTATAGAGTTATGTCTCCATGATGCTTGTTGGAGGTGATACCGAGGGTAATGGCCCAGAATGAACATACAGACATGGATCATGAGGCACCACTAGTGAATGATGAAGAGTAAAGGGAATATCTAAAAGGGAATGTTTCTAGTTTCTTCGAATTAATGGAGAGAGTCCCAGGGCATCTTATGAAAAGAATGTCTGTGTTGACAATGGAGTTTCATCTACATCACCATCCTTCTATTAATGGGGAGGGAGAACCTAATGGATCTGAATTATGGATTGAATCCATTGAGATGTTACTTGAACATTTGGAGACACAAACTGGGAGGAGGGCCGGGTTGCCTTCTTATATGCTAGGTGGTTCAGTGAAGCACTAGTGATAAATTTTAGTAAGATCTCGACAAGCTGATGATTTGTTATGGAAAGAAATTCTGGAGAAGTTCTTGGAGATCTTCTTTATAGAGTCACTGATATAAGAGAAGGACTTAGTGTTAATGAATCTGACCTAAGGAAGGATTTCTATAATAGTTTATGCTAAAAATTTCACCGATTTAAAGCATTTTTCTATAGATTTGTTGGTAGATAAGGATTATTTAGAAAAACAATTTCTGGATGGACATTGGTTTGAAATTAAACCCTGAGTAAATATCATTAAGAAGTAGAAATTATCAAAAGTGGTTAATCGGAATCTCATTTAAGAGGGGAAAATGAAAGAGGAATCCATTACATGATAGGTTTCTGTCAATGGTTGATCATAGAGTGTAAATTCTGAGAGTAGGAAGCGTCATTATGAGAATAATTTTCCAGATTGTGTAAATAAATGTGGAATTATAGGAGGAACAATCACTCCAGGTCTTACTCATGTCCTTCACCACCAGTGCGGTAGTTAGGGAAACAATCATACACATTTCCATCATCCAACTTTGGAGTTCTGGTTTTGTTGCAAGATGGGGCACCTATAGAAGTTCTGCAGGAAGCAGCGGTATGCTAGTTCTGAGGGTGCAGCTTCTCAGTGTTAGAGAGTGGGAAGGGATTCTTCTACACCATATAGGTCATTACGTTTTAACCCTATAAGAAGATGTGGTAGAAGTAGTAGATGTGGTGCTTTAGGGTATGAGCACCCGTATCATTAGAGTGGTGCAACTAAAGGGACTCAGAGGACACCACAAGGAAGTGGTAATGACATTTACATGCAGTGAAACCTATAATTTTGTAGATGGATAGGTTGGTCCATCGAAAGTGACAGGAACTATTCAATTTGCTTCTACTCTAGTTATTACCTTCTTTGTTATTTGTTCCTCTCATTCATATATATCTTCATTTCATGTTAGTGGTTTTTACCTGGAGGTGGATTCCATAAGCGGCGTGATGAATCTTGATACACCATTAGGAACATGGAATAATGAAATATGTTTATGATCATATTGTTCAATATAGATCTAAGAGTATATTTCTCATTGGGCTATCTATATCCTTGATATAATGGGCATCGACTTGATTATGGGCATAGATTGGATAGTACCATATAGATCCCACATAGATTATTTCCATAGGAGAGTATCCTATGTATATCGTAATGGTGACTACAGTGTACGTTGTGAAGAATGGGATATCCACGTCGGCCAAGCTAATCCAATTATTCAGAAATTGGGAGATCTCATAACCCATGTTTGATGACTTTTTCTGGATAATGGGAATGTTACAAATGGCATCCTTCGACCAGTAGTCGAACTGTTTTAGGAAATATTTTTTGAAATAAAAATTGGGCTTCCACTGTAGAGTGATGTGGAATTACATATTGAGATCATGTTGCAGATGATCCAGTATCTATTCCACTATACTGAGTGGTGTCGACTAACTTTCAAAAGATCAAAAACAAGTTGGACGAGTTAGAGGAAATAAAATTTATCTTTACAAGTACATCACCGTAGTCATCACCTGTCTTATTTTCAAAGAAGGATGACATGATTTTTGTCTTTTGTGCCTATTAAAATATGTTAAATAATGTGACCATGATGAACTGATATCCTCTTCCCCATATCGAGGGTTTTTTGACAAGTTTATGTGGTCTTGTGTGTTCTCAAATATCAATCTGAGATCAAGGTATCATCTGGGGAGAGTTATGACCTCTAAAATACCATGAACCTATTTACAAAGAAGTTATGGCCTTTATGAGTTTGATGTAATGCATTTTGGGATGAAAATTTCTCCAGATGTATTTAGGGGCTCCATGAACAGGTTCAATCACCGATCCTTAGATCAGTTTGTGGTTGTGTTTCTTAATGTAAAATTGGTGTACACTAAGACTGCCGGCGATCATGCCCAACATGTAGACATTGTTTGTAGCACACTGAGAGAGAATCATCTATATTCCACACTATCTAAATGTTAGTTTTGGATTTTCGTGGTACAAATTTTAGGGAATATCATCTTTGTTGAAGGTGTTGGAGTGGATATAGAAAAGTTGCAAGTAGTGATGTTTTTGGAGCATCCCACGATTTTTTTTGAAATCCCGTGATTTTGGGGATTAGAGGGTTATTAAAATACTTTCATAAAATTTTCCCAATTGAAAGAATCAAATTCATGTATTAAAAATAAATGGATACAATTTGATTGGATAGTTGCATGCGATAATGTTTCCATGAGTTGGAGAATCCAATGACATCAACACAAATTTGGATCATACCTGAGTCAGGTGAGGAGTACACAGTGTATTGTTACACAGTTGGGATCAAACTCGGAGTTGTGTTGTTGCAAGGGGATTTATTCATTTTATACCATTCTTAGATGATTTGGCCACATAAAATGAATTACAATTTGAATGACCTCAAGTTGTCCATAGTAAATTTTTCTCTCATGTGTTGGTAACACTATCATTAGGGTGAAATGTTTATAGCTTTTACCGATCACAAAATCTTGTAGTATATCATTTACTAGTGCAACATGGATATTCAGTTGTGAATATGGGTGGAGTATATAGAGTCCTTTGATTTTTAACTAGAATATAAACCAATAAAGGGAAATAGTTTGACTTAAGCCTTGTGCTGGAAAACTGAGACTCTATGGGTACATGATACAAGTAGAGAGTGTAATATGTTGAAATTGCTTCTAGAAATTCATGTGGAAGTTAAGGAGAGTTAGTATCAGATGACACTATTTTCGGTATCAGTGGATTCTAAACTCTTTATATGGATCATGAATAGGTAGTATTATTATCCGGAGTGTCTTTTCTAATGGGAAATCCATGAATGTGGTAAAATAGATTCAAATAAGATAATTGATTAGAATGAGACCAAATATGTGAGAAATCATGTTTTTGTTCCTATTGGTATGCAAGAAGAACTCCTGCAATAATTTTATGCCACATAGTGTGCGGTCTATAATATGGTGGAAAAAATGTATCTTTCCATATGAAAGCAGTTTTGGTTGTTGGACATGAAAAGGGAGATAGCTGGGTTAGTAACCAGATGTCTCACCTGTCAGAAGGTGGTTGGAGAGCATCAATGACCTGAATGCCTATTTTAGTTGTTTCCTATGCTATAATGTTATTGGAATGACATTACTATGTATTCCATGGAACATTTTCTAAATTAACAAAGGAATAATGGTGCTATTTGGGTCATTTTGGATCGACTAACGAAGGCAGCACAATTATTTCCTATCAGGGAAACCTTTACTGTATAATAGTTAGGAGGACTTTATAAATAAGAGATAGTTAGATTTCATGGGGTTCCATGGACTACAGATTGATATTGTGATTCTATCATTACTTCCTTCACTGGAAGGGGTTACATAAGGAGCTTGGTATATCAGTTTTGTTATGTTCGACCAACAACCCCTAGACAGATGGGTAGTCAAATCGTACCACACAAGTGTTATAGGATATGATACGTGCATGTGTTCTTGACATTGTTGGTTCATGTGAGAAGAATTTGTCTTTAATAGAGTTTTCGTATAACAAAATTCGACATGAAACTATATTGATGGAACTATATGAGACACTTTATGGTAGATCATGTAGATCGATGCAATTTTGGATAGAGGCTGGTGAGTAAGAGCTTTTGGGATTGATTCTTCTTCGCGAAACATTAGAGCAATAAAATTTGATTAAAAATTTATAGATATGACTCTGAGTAGGAAGAAGTTTTATGCTGGTAGAAAGAGATGATCATAGAGATTAATGAGGGTGATCATGTATTCCATTTGTTGTCACCTAGATTGGGTCAGCACAGGATACAGAGGTATGGAATGTTGGTGCCCCAGTTTGTAAGACCATTTGAGGTGCTTGAGAGAATCGGGCCAGCAGCAAACCAAATAGGCCATACACAAAAATTTAGTCCTATGAATGATGTTTTAAATGTTTCACAACTACATAACTATAACACCAACCCTTATCATTTAATTTATGTGGAAAAGAAGGACAACGAGATAGATACATCCTTTGGGAAGCATCATATACGTGTGTTGGGTCGTAGTGATAAATTTTTATGGGGAAATATTGTATCGATAGTTCATGTGATATGTCAACATGGAAGTGTTCAAGAGAAAAATTGGTGATGGAAAGAATACTTGAGGGATCAATGGCCCAATAATTTTGGATCAAAATCATAGAGATGTTCGTGAGTGTACCTCAAGGATGAGTTGTTATAAGGTGGGGAGATTGTATGATCCCGACCTTTTCTAGAGTCATATAATGTGCATTTTTATGTACATTTGATATTTTTTTCTACCTTTGTTTTGTATTAGTGGATAGGAGTTCTTTAGAGAGATTTTTTAAGGAAAACTAACATACAATGGGTTGTACACAGTTATAACTTGGTTTGAAAAAATGCACGACTAAACTGTGAAATCCAAGAAAACATAGATAGAGAGGTCCACATGGTTTGCACATAGTTTGAAAACCTGTCTGACTAAACCATTCCAACTATACAAACCTAAAAATAGTGGTCCACATGGTTGGTGTATTGTTTTCCCAAACAGTGCGCCCAAACCAGGAAACCGTGCACATGGGATTATTTATCCAAAAATGTATTTTAAAAACACTCGAACCCTCGAGACACCAAAATTTCCACATTGGATCGGCCTTGAAATATTCAATGTGGCCTCAGATCCTTCTAGAGGGATTCAAAGGTGATATGAAAAAAATTATTCAAGATCAAATGCTAGAATTGAAGATCATCTCTCTTACCTATATGTGGATTTCATCTCATTGTTTCTCTTATTCCTTCTTCTATCATTCCATGATATTTTCAGGGAACATTTACACTATTAACATGGATATAAACATATGATTTGAGAGATATATATATAATTGGGGACCAAGATCTATATTTTCAATATATTGGTTACCTTTATCATAATTTAGATTTTGGTATTTAGATCTGGATCATGGTTTACAACGTTGTTCCACTCAAGTTTTGTGGATTTCCAGTGGGATAACATCAGATAATAAAAAACGATAACTTGTATAAACTGTACCCCCATAGTCATGGATTAGATATGTGAATGTGAGTTTATGAATTTTCTAGATTCCCTTGATAATTGATATCCTAAATTAGAGTAATTCAGAATATTTAATTTACTAGTGATTTCCTTAGAGATTAATATATAATTGAACCAAGAATCAAATATTGGGGGGTGTTTTCAAAATAAATATGTATTTTGGATATTGGTTATTGGTTGAAATATTGTAATTGAGATATTAAATTGATTTTGTTAATATAAATAATTGGGAAAATAAATTATGAAATGATGTTGATTAAATATAATGAATTGTGAGAAATAACTATGACAATTTGAGAATTGATATAGATAATTAAATTGGAGAATTAATTATGTTCATTGGGGTTGGTAAACTATAATTACTTGTGATATTTAATTATGAAAATTTGATATTTTATATGTATAATTAATTTTGAATAATTAAACATGTAATGATAATTTTGTTGATTGATTAATTAATTAGTCTATTAATTAATGGGTACGTGATTAGTTATTTGTTGATATTACATATCTCCTTTGAAATGTTTATCTAATATTTGGATGAGTAATAGAATGATGTGTCTACATCATTTAAATTCAAGAATGATTAAATGAATGAGGTTTTTTGGTGATAGACATGGAGTTCTAGACCGATTAGAATTTGGGACTTGGACATGGAGTTCCACCACAATAGTTACCCATGCTTGAGATGTTGGGGTGTTATGCATGAATACCTACACCAAATGAGTGTATGGGGTTCTAAGAATGACCAACTAAACTGAATGAGTTTTGGGGTGCATGACATTGAATTCAACATAAAATGAATGATTAAAATGAATGATGATTCAAATGGAAAATATGAATTTAAACTAGGTCTAATGTGTTGATTAATGATTGAATGACAATGTGATAAATATTTAATTATAAATTGTATTTATTTCTTCATCAAATTTCATAAGCTATATTTTGATTGGAATTATTATAGAAACTGTTTGTGGTGGCCTACTGAGTCGTAATCTAACACTATTTGGGCCTCCGACTAGGTAGCTGAGCTGACATTGTTGTTAAAGGATATGAGAAGGGAAAGGCCATGGAATACTTTTCTATTTGGCGATTGGAGCCTGGGATTTAGAACCCAACATGGTTCGGGACTCGCATGGAGTCCTTCTAACTTTACTTTTAGTTGAATTATAGACAAATAAAACATGCATTTTCATATTATGTTTTACCTTCCAGTTGAGTATTGCATTTTTAAGTTTTGAATATCATATAACATGGAATTATTATTGTTATTTTACACTTCAACATTTAGTTATTTTTGTTTTCTTCTGTTGGAGTATTATTCCGATAAAAGTCTATATAGTCTCCCCAAGTCTAATATACTACAAAATTACTTCTAGTTGACACCCTTTTGTGTAATATTGGGAACTCTTGACATCATGTGGCCAACCAAGTCGATCCACAATTTAGTGTACGAGGGTCGAGAAATCACAATGATATATTACAATGATTGAATTACATAGATTATTGGGTATGAATTTAAGAAATAGTAAAATAGGATCCATAATGACATGAACATCAATAAAAAGTGGAATGAAGATGAAGGATAATTACAATAATAGAAAAAAATTTCATTATTGATAAATGATGTAGGTGATATATAGACTGATTTGTAAATAATTGACGAATCTTAATGGAAAGAGTTGTGGTTGTGATTTCTCCTATGAATTTGGTAATAAATCAAAATTAAATTGAATATGATCATGAAATATATATAGAAAAACATGAAAATTATTATTTAAGATCAAAATATTCAATTTATTTTATATACATCATTTCAAATAAGAATTTTGTCATAATTTAAATTATGTTACTTAGTATGGGATTTTAGCCACAGGACCCTTACCTTAGGTCCCATTTTATATCACCATATTTCCACCTCTTGTATAATAAAATAATATTTATTAGAAGGTCAATCCAAAATTTATTTACATTACATTTATCAATTCTGATGCATTATAAGTTTTGACAACCATTTTTTACTATTTTTCAGAATATGGATTTTCTTCATTTTTTTCATTCAAATTCACATATTTAGGTTTTTGGATTATTTTTATTATTTAATATTTTAATATTAATTTTTTTAATAATTAATATAATAAATTGAAATTAATTTCAATTTTATTATATTATATAACTATATATATATGATGTTATATGTAAAGCATTGAGAACAAGCTCGCAGGTGGATGGAACCTACCATTATCAAGACATTTCCAGAGATGGAGAGGGAGATTCTCTATAACATGGATGGATTAATATTGGTATACCAATAAAAAAAATATTTATATTTTATATAATTATTAATGAAAATTGGTAGATATTTTCAAAACAGGAAAAATACTGGGAGATAAGAAAGAAAAAAGGATACAAATAACAAAAATGGAATCGAGGTTATCACATTATTGATATCATACTCCTCAGATAAATCATTGATTTATACGGTTTTTCTGACTCCAAAACAAACCTAAATGTACTATGGGACATTTCAAAAATGAAATGTGTAGATCACGGGAGTTCAAGAGATTATGGTAATTATTTCGAAGGGAAATTAGAAGGGTATTTATTTTTGTGTAAAATTGATATTGTCCCATCAATCATGTGCATCACATATACTATGATATGAAATTAATTTTAATATTTTACAACATCATGAAATCAAATACATGTATTACACCATTATAATCATTCAATTATCCTTTCTTTTTTATTATAATTATATTAAAATAAAACTATGTGTTAATATATTTTTAAAACCCTATATGTACAAAGTACCATTAATATAGTAAAATTCATATATGTATATATAATATGTATTGAAAACTGAATATAGACAACAAACAGTCCAATGGTTGCCAATCCAACAAAATCAAGATATGATCATTTTATTGAGTTGTGTAGCGCCATAAGATTTGAGGGGATCTCACCCACCATGTGGGAAAAACTATTTATAATAAAATAATTTAGTAGATAAAATTCATTATATATGAAAACTAAATAGGAAAAAATCATTGGGGGTAAATATGTGAATACATTTTTGGTTTATGATATTATGATGTTTGGAATTTATTTATAGTTTAGATACATATCATAAGAAAAGAAAATTTTGAAATCATTTATATGTTATATAGGATGTTTCATATCAATCCCATGTAACACAACTACACATAATTATTATACTAGTTTACCCATATATATGAGATCCATTATAAATGAGAGTATACTAAAATATTAAAAGGTGGGGACCCATATAGATAGATACCATTATCCATGGTACATATTCATTTTTTCTAAGAAAAAATCCATTTTCATGGGGATTATTAAACATTATAACCTTATTCATGAGTTATTACAAAATTGAGAAAGGGTTCCATTTCCTAGGGGGCCATTACAAATGACTTTTTAAATTCTATAAAGGTGACTCAATCATCTTGAGATTCTTATTTATGGGATCCATTCTTATAGAAAACTAATGATTTGTAAAGGAGACCATTTATTCTGGGAAAACTTATACATATAACTTTATCAAAAATCCAAAATGGGACTCTAATATATCATAATCTTACCTACAGAAAAAAATAATCATGTGATCCAAATATCTATGTCATTACAAACATTCTAGCTCCGAACATTAAAATAAAAAAACATGTATAAGTTTCTCTTATCCACCCCAAATAAATATGTTCAAAAATCAATTAAAAATTTGGTAAAAAATTCATTACAAAACATAGTTCTATGGCTCCCCCTAACAACATTGAAACAATCGATTAACCCCTCTTATGTTGTAATTACGTGTGCAGACTATATTATTATACCTAATATATAATTCATTCCAGGAGACATAGATAATTTTACCGAACACCTAATATTTATAAGATATATATGATTTAACAATTTTAATGATAACACAACATAATAATTCATGGGGTTTATAATATAATACAGTTTATTTCTTGTTGTTTTACTATTTATTGAATGATAATGTGAGTTAGGGTTATCTGATATTATAATGGATCATTAGAATCATGAAATATATTATATTTACAAGTAATTTTTTTCACCATTTAGGTAGGTGTTTATAATATTTTCATCCATTTTTAGAACGATATACATTCATATAATTATCTATAATATACTATGTCACACTTAACAGTCCTTAAGATATTAAATTTTTATCACCATAAAATATTATAGTTTGAACTACCATTTATAGGATCCCTTAATATTTTTTCCATCACCCCAGTTATTTTAAATGGTATGATTAATTTTATATGTTGTGAATATTTTATTACACCACTCAAACCATTATCAATAAACCCATTTTCTTATCCTAAGAGATTCCACTCTAACATCTTAGGTCTATCCTCCTCTCTCAATATCAAAAAATATTGTATGGTCATGAGAATTGGTTAACATATGACTTATTTTATTCAATTTACTACTCAATTATATGGGCTTGTATTTTTAGTAATAGTATCTCATATATTTTTATTATATGTTTGTTATTTCATATAATTTCTATATTGTTTAATTTTACCATATCTGCATTGGAAATATTTTTTTCATACATTTTATAATTTTTTCAATTCTTTCACTATGTTAAATGGTTTTTATATGGATTTTGAAATTTTATAAGTAATTTATTTTAATCCTTTATTAATATTTCAAATTTTTCATGTTAAAAATTATCATTAATTTTTAATTCAATTATGGTGATTAAGAGATTTTTATGTGATTAAATCAATGTGTTCCATCCCATGTGACGTATGATATATATTAGAAATTGAATTAAAATAAAAAAACATGAACTATAATAATGTTATGGAAATCTGAATTTGTTTAGAATGATTATTCATTATAATGTTATTAATGAAAATGTTATGTATATATATTATATATTTCAAATATAGAAAGTTTATTGGGAACATTTTTGTAATTGGGAAGTGACATTTTAGAGTATAATTAATTGTTTTTGGATTTTGGTTGGGTTGATGGTTATGAAATATGAAGTATGAATTTATTTTTCAATGATATAGAATTAATGTTTATATTTGGTCCGGTTATAACCATTATAGTTGGTTAAAGGGTGATTATATATGTATTTTAGAGATTAGTGAATGAATTATAAGGATATTTTACTTAAAATTATATTGTTTGGGTTTTGGATTGTATTTTGATTCTACAAAGGAAGGATTATGGGATAGTTATTCTTTATTATAATGATTATATTAATATATTACTCAGTAAAGGTTTTTACAGTTTGTAATAGGGTGTGAATTGTTTTATAATGTGATTTGGTTCTGTAATTGTGAGGGGGTATGAGATGTTTTAGTTATGTTTTAGACGTTTTATTTGTGGTGTTGGGTAGTTTTAAGTAATTATTTAGTTTATATATTTTAAATTGGTATGTGATGATGTATTATTATGTCATGATTCTCTATTTGTTGTTCATAATTTCAAGAATTTATTAAATTAACTAATTTAATTATTGAAATTTTATGATGCAATAACTTGTTATATATGATATATAATTATTAGGAATGTAATTAAGTAAATTAAATTACAAAAAAAGTTAATATTGAGAATAATATAATGAGATTCATATATATAGGATGCAGGTACAATTGATTACATTAATGGTGAAGGGATAATTTATAGATAGATGATTGATAATATTTTTTAGAAATGATATTCGTTTATAATTATAATTTCATATGTGGTTGTTATTAGATCATGAGTTAATATAGATATTTGAAGATATATTTTAATGATATTTTTTTGTTAATGTTACATTTTGTTATGATGTTTGATAATTTTTTTAAATTTTTTATTTTACTATTTCATTATAGAATATTGTTTTTTATGTACTTAAGATAATGTGAATGCATATTGTAATGTCTATCAGTATTGATTATATATGAATTTTCTGTAATATATAATAGAATTATATATTTATATAGTGCCAATAGTGTAACATGTTTAATTTTTTTATATTTATATATTTTATTTGTTAGAGTCAATTATGGTTTTTATATTGATTTATATATATTCCTGAGCTATAATGGATTAAGACTATTTGTATGTATATATACATATATGAGCTATAGATAATCAAGGAAACGATACATACATATTAATATTGGAAATAATTGATATATATTATGATATATACACAAGTATCAAAGCGAAATTGGCATATTGTTATATCTTATATTATATTTTTGATGGATTTTAGTTATATAATGAGTTGATGATATGATAATTTAATATTTTTCTATTGGGTATGTGGCTATGGTGACATGTTTTGGTTGAGATTTATTAGTGGATGTAATTATGAGGTAATGTCTCAAATTTATCTATAACTATGAGGATGTGGTGGCAGTGATAAAGTAACTCTGAGGGAGGATATATTAGAAAAATAAGGCTTTTATACTGCAAAAAACTATTGAAATATGACCTAAATATATGGTCTTATCCCAAGTTTATTATTTATGTGTCCATAGATATATCATATTTCTATTGGACTTGAAAATATTGTTGTTATTAGTGTTATCATAGTGGTACAACCTACAACCATAGTTTTTGATTGTGGTTATTGTTTCTCAACTTTTGTGGACCCATACAATAATAAGATAAAAACACTATGTAGAATTATCGACGTTTATTATTTACAAATAATTAAAAAAATTTCAAATTGCTAATATGGTTTGATCACTATACATTCTCCCAATTTATTCTAAATAATTACCAATAACCTATGATGTTCTTTATGTGAAAATTTATATAATTCATACAATTATATTATTGGGAAATAAAAAATATAATGAGTTTCTTGACCTATCTCCGTGGTCCTTGTGTACTTTAGTCATTTCTCTTTCCTACATCCATGATCCACATTGGTACATAGCCGTTTGGAATTCCCTTTCAATTCTGTTCAATTTTTACATCATTGAAGGTTATCCAATATCGCAATATTTATATAAGTGTATTTGACCATGAATTATGTGTGATACAAGAGGTACTACTACAATGGTCCAACAAGGAAAATGGATGTACACTTCACTATGGATATTGTTCTACCTAAAATGGCTATAAATCCTAAACATTGGTCAATTCTATTATAGTGTAGTGATGTATTGGGGGATGTGATGTAGTTGTTATTGGGACCAGTGTGGTGTTGATGTCCTTGTGATTGTTAGATTCCATGATGGCATGATTATGATATCTAATATTGTTTGGTATGAGAACCTATATATTTAATTTAATTATCTTTTTATTATATTAATTTTATATAAAATTTATTTATATAGAATACTGAATTATTGTTATAATAAAGTGGTTGTAGGTGAAAAACCAAATGTGATGTATTTTTTATCATTATCTATAATAATTGTTTCCCACACTCTTGATTTCATCTCTATATTATTTAGTTAAACTCACTCATGTCTATTCTAACACTTTTGTATCACATAGATGTTTTTTATTTTTTTATTTATGATCCTATTATGCATTCTCATGTGAAATCCCCAAAATAGATTTCATATGTTATATTGAATAATACATTTTTAAATATTGGTGGTGATGATGTCTGTGTTAGTAGAGTGAGGTTTTTGGGGGTTGGTCTTGCATTATCCATATTTTTATCATATTTGATTCCATGTATTGATAGTTTTGGTATGATATTATAATTTTTTCATTTCTTATATGGATATAAATGGGTGTTTAACTATATTCTCAAAAAGAATTTTCAGAGCATTTCCTCCCATATATAGGAATGATACCCTCTCCATTATTAACCAAAATATATCCCAATATAAGTATGACTTGGGGATCATTGTTAAAGTCATTTCCATCATAGGTGGGGTTCTAATGGGGGCAGGTGGTTGCCAGGTTGAATCAGATTTTTTTATTATGAAATAGGATGGTTGTTGGATTTGGTAACATTCAAAAATTACTTGAGTTATCTTGGGAAACTATTTAATATGAATGTAATTATGATAAGGGTGAGTGGGTTGGTAGAAAAAAATATTTGGAACAACCAATGTATTTTTATAAACATACATTTTTTATTATTTATTATGTTTTGAACATATAATTATTATAAGAATACTTAATTTCAAAATATATATTTTCTCTAAAAGATATAACATAATCAACAATATAACAATTAAAGGTTTTGAAATATTATTATAATTTCATGATGTAAAATACATCAATTTTTTCATAACATTTTTACTGACATTAATTATTAAAATTATCTATATAATTGATTGTTTAATTATGATATATTTAGTATTGGGTTATTGAAATTAATTTTATGAATAAAAATTAACATTTTTTATAATTATTATCATATAATTAGTTATATTAATGTTTGAATTATGAATATTTATTTCAATTGAAATGTAGAAAAGTTATAATTTAAATTCATTTTTTCATATATATTATATTATATAATAAAAAATATTAATATAACATAAATAGAATTGAAATATAATTAAATTTACTTACAACGTATATAATATAATTTATAAACATTAACATAATAATTATTAATTAGAAATTTATAAGAAAAAATGATTAATGTAAAAAAATTGTTTTCAAATAATTGATTTTCTAAGAGTACAATTTTAATATTAATAATTTAAAATTTTATCTCTGAAAATATTATTATAAAAAATTATTTTAGTGTTGAAACAATATATTAAAAAAATTAATAGATAATTTATATGAAATATGATAAAGAACAACTAAATATTAAATATTCATTTTTAATGATAATTGTATTTCATAATATTTTATGTTTTATTTTAAAATTTAAAATTATAAATTTTAGAATTTAAATTTGATAAAAGGAAATAAATTTTTATATTCATAATGGAAAAATTAAAATAGATTATTTTCACATATATTTGTTTTGAGTATAATTAATCAGAGGTGAATTGTTAATTTTTTTTTATTTTTTTAGAAATATATTATATTTTTTAGAATATAATGATTTTAAAAATTTGGAATTAAAATTATGAAACATGTGTCAAAACTAAATTATTTATGGAGTAAAATATGGTTCTTAAAAATATGATTTTTATTTTTAAAACCATGGGTTTATATTATTCGAATAAAAAATATTTCAGGCCCTCTTCCATCAATAAAAAATCACATGATTCCATTTTGTTTTGAATATGATTTAAATTTAAATAACAATCATTTTTTATTTATAAATAATAAATTTTATAGGAAACATTTTATTTCATTGTCTTTCTACTCAATCATAAAATAATCAATACATTATTCAAAAATTCTACCATCTTCCACATATAATAGAACTCTTCGACCACCTCTACACAAAAACAAAAAAAATTAGAATTAATATTTATAATATAACTAATTTCTTTCTTCAAAAATCCTCTCCCATTTTGGGTTTCTTCTTGTATCAATATTACTATATAATTCAAACAGAACAAAGAAGGATTCCATTAAGATATTTGATTTATTCATTTTTTGTAATGAATTTGTATCCTTGATTTAAAATATCATAATATTATATCATTGATCAATTAAAATTTATAATTATATTTTAATATATTAAAACCATAACACTTATAGTATATTGATATTTTATAAAAGTCCCAAAATAATATTGTTCCCCAATTTATTATAAAATGTTTTTTGTTGGGTCTGTTTTACCCCCTACAATGATGATGCAATTATATTTTATAATGGATGGATTTGAAAACATTGTTAAAAGTATGATATGATATTAATATTTCAATACTAATTTTATGTTACTAGAATTGTAAATTAACTATTTAACTCATTATTATTATATTAGCATTCCTTTTGAAAATTTATTGAAACAAGTATATTTTGTGTTTCAAATTCTACAATCATAAATAACACACCAATGGAATTAAATTGGAGGTTCATAAATTATTAAGTAATATATAATATGGTACCTCATATAATTTAGAAATAATAAATTCAATAATATGTATTGATAAAAAAAACTTATTTACTAAAACAGAAAACTAATGATTGAAACATCTACCAACTGATGATCGATATATATTACAAAGATATTAAAATAAAATTATTAATGAAAAAAATATACATT
Organism: Viscum album; assembly: GCA_963277665.1. NCBI lineage: Eukaryota > Viridiplantae > Streptophyta > Magnoliopsida > Santalales > Viscaceae > Viscum > Viscum album. The sequence goes on along the minus strand of OY728151.1, from coordinate 72,035,057 downwards.
TAAAATGTAATATAATTTGATATATTTATTAAATATATATTTAATTTCCATATAATTATTATAAAATATAAATGAGTATATCTGAATAATATGGATTTTCTAATTTGGGTTGTCACTACCTCATTTTCCTTTTGTTTAGTTATAATATCTCATCATTATATTCATTCCACTATGTTGTGAGTATTATATAGAATGATTATGATATATTATAATATATACTCGTTTTTATTTTATTTTTCATTTCATTATTATTATTCCACTCCTGAATGATTCCTAAATCCTAAAATATCACTATGTAAGTTGAATCATAACACAATTTCAATTCATTATGTTATATAGTTTCTTTATATACTATGTGATTTTAATATTTTGTGAATTCGAAATTTATATTTTATTATTATTTTAATTAAAAATGTATTTCATGTATAATCATTTATTTAACATTATAATTTCCTTTATTGTTTCTTATTTCACATGGTCTGTTTTTCAAGTGGATTATTTCTCAATCCTACTTAGAATCTAAGATTAGTTATGTGTATAGTTCTATTTGAGAATGTTTTATTTTCATTATCACTAAAATCTCATTTACTTCTTTATATATTAATTATATATTTGTTTTTAATTACTTTCTACCATTTAACTTATATTTATCACTCAAATCAACGTAATTATTTCTTGTATATTCGACCAACCCTGTAACATATTTTTTGTCAGGTGCCATTTTTCTATGTGTCCATATTCATTATTTTTATATATGTTAACATATAAATACATAAAATACATCTCTATGTCCATATTCATTGATATAAGGTTTATTATTAAACAACACATAATCCATATAGAAACTATTGGGTATTATCATATTAAATTAATATTCACTTATTAAAAAATTAATTATTAGGTAGTCGTAAAGGGATATTTTAAATTTATGGGTAATTAATAAAATATTGTAATTTAGATCAATTGTTTCCTTTGGTAGAATACAATATAAAAGGTATTATAATTGTAAATTATCATTTTAAAAGATCATATCAATAATCATAATCATTTTTTAGCTATGTGTATGGTCATTTGCTGAATCAGGAGGCAATACATTATTGATTTAATTTAAACGAATGTAACCTATTTGGGGTGAGTATAACAAGGTGTATCTATGAAATAGATATATTTACTTTCTATTATCCAAATAGGGCTGTCATTATATGGAAAAAAAATTAAAATCTCCTCTTTTAATTTTTTTTGTATTTTTATACTTTATTATAGCTTTAGATAGGGATGTAGTGGCCTTAAATTACATATATATAAATATATTGGATTATTATTCCATATAATTCCATGTATTATGGAATTAGAATAATGCCTTATTTAATGGAAGACCTAGAATAATAACCCTTATATTTGTATAAAAATTTCATATGATAAAGGCTATAATGGTTCGAGAAATGTAGTCACTCCAAAAATATATATAAAATGTGAGTTATTTTAATGAAATTATAATGATTTAAATTCAATGTAATTTGATAATTAAAAGATTATTGGAAACCCTTTTCCAAGAAGCTTATTAACAATTTGGAACAATCCATCAAAATATAAGAACATATTTTTATACATTTATATATGAAGAGGGAAGGGATATTCATAATAAGATCATTTTTCGTAGACTTATAAGATAGAATCGGTGGTAGTGATCTACTTTTATAGGTGAAAAGACGTAATTTTTCATAGAAAATGATTTTAGGTCAGTTTTATGAATGAAAACACCTTGATGATAGTCTTGTTTGGTGATTTTATAGAGTAAAGTGATAAAAAAGAATTGGGTGAAATTGTTGTATGAAATTGATTCCTAATAATGTATATATAAAACTCTTATGTGATTATTTAAAAAATAAAAATTTGATAAGATTAATTGATCTATTTTTACCCATATTAGTCATTATCAAAATTTAAACCATGGTAATTATTTTATTACTAATAATATATGATTATACCTACATTTTTTTTAAGAAAAATATGAATTATAATTTGTACTCAAATTAATATTATTATAGAAGTGAAATAGTTAACATTAGAATAAAAACATACGATATATGGAAATATTTTAAAATAGTAAAATGTGTTTTTATGCATTATGATATATTATTTTTTTATTAATTATTAATTTATATATTTTATAAAAATATGTCACGACCCGTCCACCAGGGCCCATATCATGACAACCCCAAGCCCGCCTTCCACTGGACATAGGCTGGCGACTAGCACCAAAGGCGTAAATCCCTAAACTGAGAAGGTATTGACTTTATAACTATAAAAAAACACATCAAAGTACACAACTGGATGCAAATCACAAAGTAAAAATGTATACAAAAGAAGTTATGGAATGTAAAAGGGGTCAAAAATACAAGCCCAATTTTAAAGTACATGTAATTTTAATTTACAAGGAAAAACAAGTACAGTTGAATAAATATAAAGCAGCTACTGGGTTTTCCGTCCGGGTTCCAACATAAACGGTAGGTATAGATGGTCTCCCTAGCACTCACGTCTGTCCGTCTCCTCCGTGTTCAATCACGCCATGTAGTCCACCTCCGAGTACCATCCAGACCTACTACTCTCTGCCACAATCAGCATTTTCTTTCGTCTGCAACCAACACAACGAGGTGCAGGTATAGCCCGTGAAAAGGTGAGTATATTGATACTCATTAAGGACCCCAAGACCCCCAGGGTATCATAAAAACCAATAAGGGTAAACCACAAAGTATGAAATCAGCGGATAAACATTACTTAGTTATATGCCTATGCATATACCAATGTTATCTGTTAACGCATCTCAGTCATGAGGAAAACAAAAAATTCATTGACTCAGCTAAACCATGATTTTCTTCTAGAGATAGTATCAATCTGAACCCTCGGCTACTAGAGAACTCCTTCTCTATAATTATAGTGGGCCTGCTGCGTCACACATAGGCGCTTACCTCTAACATAGACTTATGTGGTACTCCTCCTATCGAGTACTGGGGGTTTGCCATGCTCACACAGATGTGCTCCCCACAGTGGGTCTATTGCGCCCACATAGATGTGCTCCCCCTGGTAGCCTACTGAGGTCCTCCATGTGTCGAGTACACTGGGTCTGTCGCGGTCACACATAGGCGCTCCCCACCGTGGGTGTGCTGTGATCACACAGAGGGGAACCCCACTGGGCTAGTCAAATCACTCCGAGTTGAATCGATCAGCAGTCATCAAGTCTCAGCTAGCTACTTGGTTCCTGCAAAAATGCCTACTCATCTTTGGAAGGTCTTATCCACAATCTACTATTTGATACTCCAACTGTCATGATATCCCATGTAGAAGTATCTAAAAAGTCCACCACATCATAGGGGTCTCAATGGAATAGACGTCGCGTCAATCAGTGGCACAGTCTATTAGTTATTAGACTTTTTTCCTCAGGGACCCGGTTGGATTTGTGTATGATCCACCCTGACCATATCTCAACTATTCCCCAAACTCTAGTGGGGTATTTTCAAAGGTATGACATCACTCCATGAATATCGACGCCACATACGGTTCGTCAAATGGACGTTCAGTGACAATGATATGGCCCAATAATGTAATGTGGTCAATAGTGGGCACGGGGTCCGGTCCGACCTGGTCGGACCAACTCAGCCCTACCCAGTCTTGGCCATCCAGGCCTGGGTTTACCTAGTCATAGTTGTTGGGTCTGACTAGGCCTGTTGGATGGGTCAGCATGCTATGTTTGGTCTGGTTCACTAGGCCCGCCCTAGCAAACTGTGGGGGCTGTTCGGCTCGGTATTGAGGCCAGTTCATCCCGGAGTGTTTCGAGGGCACATCCTGATGCGACTCCGCATGGAGAGTGCGAGGATATTGGGACACAAGCTATGTCAAAAGCATGAGGGTCGCTCAGAGTCCGTCTTTGGGATGGCTGGTTCGGGGTGGCGCGCCCGCGGAGTCCAGCTCAGGGGCGGTTGGGCAGGCTGGGGATGGGAGTCTGGATGCCACGGGGGCGCCGATAGGGAACCCGGAAGGCCATGAGGGTACAGTGCAGGGTTCCATGTAGGTCGTGGGGGTGCTGGGTATGGCGCAGTAGGGGCCGGGCAGGCCATGTGGCCCTTGGATAGGGCTCCGGAGGGGCCGTCCAGGCTGCGGGTGTGCCGTGAAGGGCTCCGGAGGGGTCGTGACCAGGCGGTTGGGGCACCGAGTAGTGTGCCAAGTGAGCCGTGGGCAGGCCGATTCAGCGGAGCTCGGGCCAGCATGGGCCGACAACACGATTTGCGGAGGCCACGGGTATCCTGCCTTTTGTCGTTGCCGCCTCCGTCACCTCATCTTTGATACGTCGCCATACCGTAAAACATCACAAGAAGAGAGAAATTTATGGAATATGTTGGGGTATGTTTAGTTGGTCTTTACCCTACTTGTTTAGGGATATATCATTTGGTTTATCATGAGAAGAATATGGTCAAAAAATACGTTATCATCAAACCCTTATTATCCTTTGATGAAGGTAAGAAAAAGGTACAACTTCAACAATTAATAAACCCCCTAACCATTGGATTCGTCATTCGTCATTTGTCGCATCCGCCACTCGTCTCAAATCTCAAGCTGTGTCATATCATTGACAAAGATGAGGAGGGAAGATGCTCTACGTCGGTATTTGTCTGGGGAAGAATGTCAAAGAAGAATCGTCGACTGCGTTCTGTGCATTCTTCATTAGGAGGGGCATTCTTCGTTTGAGAGGATAAGTTTCTCCATTTTATCTTCCTCTACCATCTTTCCACCAAAAGGAAAGTTCCCATAAAATGTATTTTGACTATTATTTTAATCATTGGCCCAAAATTCAAAAATGGGAATTATTTAAAAAGGCTCCTCCAATTCAATTCATTAGTTTGGATCCTTAATTGGGAAGTTGGCAAAAATTCAAAAAATAGGGGATGTGGAGAGGCTCTCCCTCATTAATGAGGGATATTTGAGAGGTTATAATCTCCTCCCATTAATAGGGATCGGGTTGTCCCCACCCCTAATATTTAAATTAGATATTATGGTCTCGGGTGGTCCCTACGTCGTAACCTCTTGCGAGAGGATAAATTCGGGTGGGCCCCACCACCATAACCTTTCATTGGAGGTTAGGGTGTGGAGGTCCCACCTCCATCTCCCATGTAGAGTATTTAAAAAACAATCTCACAAATGGTAGCTTAAAATAAAATTAAGTGTTGTACACTTTATTTAATAATTTTTTTATAAAAATCCAAAAACTAACTTTTATTCTCGACCATCTACCATCGAGGTGAATGTATTATTAGGTGAATATCAGCACTGCAAGTTCAATAGTCCCCTCAGATTTTATTTACCAGGACTAGTTCAAAAATTATAAAATTATGCTCATACATCTACTGAACATGCCCGAACCGAGCTTCAGAAATTGATTTCGGGCACACCGGGCCTCAGAATCAAGCGCCGTATATTTTGGCAGACTCATAAAAATCCCAAGTATTTATGAAAAAAAATTACACATAATTTCCGGTCTTTAAATTCTCCCCACCTCAGTACTTTATGTCCCTGTAAGCTACAACTCGAACTAAGAGAACAATTCGGGGTACTAAGAATGCGTCTGAGCCTCTCTCTCCCATGTGCTATCCTGGAGGTTCCCATGCTGCCAACATATGCGCACCAGAGATATCGACTGTACATGTAGGACCTACTCCTTTTGATTATAAATCTCCACTGGAACCTCCTTAAAAGCCTCTCTATCGTTGACGTCCATCTCTACATGGTTGATGATGTGGGAAGGGTTGTGCAAGTAGCTCCTCAGCTGAGATACGTGGAAGACATCATGCAACTAGTGCAACTAAGTTAGAAGACCAAAGCGTTAAGCCACCTCACTAACTATGCTGAGAGCCTAGAAAGGATCTATGAATATCAGAGATAAATTTATTCTTCGACCAAATCTCCATAGACCTCATCGAGTTGAGACTCGTAGAAAGACGTGGTCACCATCCGCAAAGTCTATAGGTCTCCGTCTCCTATCAACATATGAATTGTTCCAACTATGTGTAGTCTTCATCATCTTCTAGATGATCATCATCTTCTCCGTAGTAGCTCCTACCATCTCTGGTCCCACTAGTTTTGATTCCCCAGGGTCAGTCTAGCACATGGGTGATCTACAAGGTCACTCGTACAAGGTCTCAAAAAGGTGCCATCCCAATGTTAGATTGATAGCTGTTGTTGTAAGAAAACTTCACCGAAGTAACATGATACTCCCAACAGTGACTAAAGTCGAGGACACTTGCACTTCAAAAGTCCTCGAGGGTCTCAATGGTCCGCTCACTCTGACCATCTCTCTGAGGATGGAAGGTGGTGCTCATGTGAAGCTGTGTCATGAAAGACTCCTGCAAACCCTTCCATAGGTGGGAAGTAAACTCTCTGTCACAGTCGAAGACAAATGAGTACGGTACTCCATGTAGTCGCACAATTTCCTACACATATTGGCGTCCCATGCTTTCTACTGAACCCTGATATTTGATCGGTAGAAAGCAGGCCGACTTGCTGAGTTGGTCGACGATCACCCAAATCATGCCGTGACCCCTGGATGAACGAGAGAGACACGTCACGAAGTCCATGTATATCCCATAACAATTCACTCTGGGACCTCTAATGGCTGAACCAAGCCTACTGGTACCTGGTGATTTGCCATCACATGCCGACAAATGAGGCACCATCAGACAAACTCTGCTACTTCCTTCTTCATTCCTGGACTCCATTATTATTGTCTAAGGTCCCGGTACATCAGCTCCAATCCTGGATGTACGACTAGAGGGGATGTGTTGAAATCTTTCAACACTTCCTCCCGAAGTGCCACTGGTAGTAAGGTACGTCCTCTGAAGAGGATGATGTGCTCCCCACCTTCAAAAAATCCATCAGGTGCCTGTCCTATGGATATCTAAGAATGTCGTGTATCACAGTCAAAACCCCGTGATGTGCATCCCTAACTCACTAGAGAAGTGGGGGAGGGACCGTAAGACACTGTAGGAAACCTACTATATCTCTATCCACAAAGGATATCTTTAAAGTAGTCAGCTACTCTATCACCTTACAAAGCAGCTGTATACCAGATTTCCTACTGAGTGCATCCGAAACTACCTTCCCCATCCGATGAGTATAGACTATCATAAATTCATAGGCTTAGAGGATCTCAAGACATCACCGATGTCTCAGGTTCGGGTCCTTATAAGAGAAGATATACCTGAGACTCTTGTGATCAGAGTACATAGTAAAACGTTTTCCCATCAGATAGTGCCGCGACATCTTTAAGGCGGATACCACTTCTGCTAACTCTAGGTCATGGGTAGCGTAGTTATACTCATGTTTCCTCAGTTGTTGATTACCATACGTGATCACTACTCACTCATACATTATCAAACAAGCTAGTCTGGTCCCTATTGTGTCGTAGTAAACTATGTAACCAACGCCCTCCTCTGGATGCCTTAATATGGGGGCTCTAGTCAGCCTATTCCTCAGGTCTTGAATATTTGCTGGTATCTCTTCAAACACACAATGGGTTGCCCCTTCTTTTTCAAGGACAATAGTTGTGCTGCAACTCGAGAGAATTATATAACAAACCTCTAATAGTATCTATCCAAACACAGGAATCTCGGTACCTCCGTCACAATCCTGGGTGGCTCCCACGCAAGTACAACCTCAATATTCACAGGATCCACTACAACTCCATCCTCCAAGATGTCGTGTCCCAAGAAATAAACCTCTTGGATATAGAACTAGTACTTTGAGAGCTTACCAAATTTTTGGTGCTCTCAGAGTGTGTCTTGTACTACCAGCAAATGGTAGGCATGTTCCTCCTCAGTAGTTGAGTAGATCAGAATGTCATCGTTGAAGACTAAAACAATGCGATCGAGGTGTGGTTGGATGATCCTACTCATGAGTCCCATGTACACTACTAGATCGTTGTTTACGCTGAAAGGAATACCATTTAAATCGTATTGTCCATAACGACTCCTGAATGATGTCTTCTACTCATCCTCATCTCTAGCTTTGAGCCCGTGATAGCCTGATCCGAGATCATTCTTCGAGAACCACCGTTCTCCCTTTAGCTGATCAATGAGGTCATCAATCCTCGGGAGTGGGTATATGTTCTTGATGGTCACCTAGACTAGGCGACGGTAATTGTAACACCCCAAGCTTCCACGAAGCTCTTCTCTTTGAATAATACAGTAGCGTGTGTTTTATGCAACTTCGAGATTCTAACACGCCGCGACCAATCAAAGTAGCCGTTATGAATAGTAATACCCACGTTTTGAAATTTTATACATTTTACCTTTCAAAATTTAATTCATTTATGGATTTGGAATATCTAAATTATCCTAGGATTAAATTTTGGTACTTTTTGGATAACTTTTATATTTTTATGAATAGTGAAAATTAATAATTTTTTTAAAAAACAACTTATTTAATTGAAATAATTCACAGTGAGAAATTATGAATTTGAGTGGTTTTAAAGCATATTTAAAATATATTTTTACCATTTAATACAATTTTGGTCATTGGATATAATTTCACCATTAAACCGGACAAAAACAAGTATCAAACTTTTGTTGGTTATTATTTTTCTTAAAACCCCTCTTTTTGTATTGACAATGGTAATTAATATTAAATTAATTTCTCCCACTTCTGTGTTTTGAATTTGGAAAAATTGATTCCATATTTGGAATTAGGATTTACAAATTATGTAAATAGGTAACTTTCATTTTTAGACATTTTGAATAATTGTTTCGGTAGATATTTTATTTACCACGGTTAAAGGGTAAATCTGGTAAATAAGTTTAAACAAATAATATTATAATAATAATAAATTACACAAAAACGTTTCCTAACTATATTGGAGGATAAATGTACGACCATGGGAATATTTGGGTCTATTTTGGGTCCCAATGAAGCCACTTGTAGGTGATCGGGACACTTTATATTAAATAAGTTAAAGTAAATACAAAATTAACAAAAGAATATATATTTTAGCTAAAAAAATATTACATAAGGTAATATATGTAATATATTCGACTATAATTATTAATTAGAAAGCTAAAATGATTTCCTACATAATAGTATTTTTTATTTATAATTTTTAGACAATATATATTTTAATTTATTTATGACACAATGATGATGCAATAATTATCATATTAATGAACGATTATGATAATAGATATTATTAATATTCATATAAAAGTAATTGGAGACTTTTTATAGATTCCAAAAAATTTATAGGTTACTATGACATATTAAAATTATTTATATATATTATTTTCGAAGTAATAATTCTTTTATAAATTTATCAAAAACAAAATACCCAATAGTGTCAAAATTGACAAAAAAGGGTTTTTAAAAAAAATATTAAATTATTAATTTATATTCAATTCCTAAAAATATATGGTTCATGCAAGAGACTTATATCATGATTGGTGTATCATTAATGGACCACTTGGTGGTTTCATGGAGGTATATAGAATGTTTATTGACTATATAATATAAAAATATAAGGTGACCTTGTAAGTGTCAAACTAATTAACTAAGAGTTAAAACTAAAATATAAGTATAATATAATGATCCAAACCTATCTAAATTAAATTGGTTGAGTGTATTTATACCCTTACCCACCTAAACTTTAAATAATCCACTTTGGAGCTATTAGAAACCGAATATTAATTTATTATAAAATAATATTTCTAGATTTTCCCAAGGTGCCCCTCCTCCCACTTATAAAAGGACACCAATTCTAAACAGTTATAAACACTTTAAAAGCCTTTTGGTTCGGCCAAAACCTACCCAAATACTCTCCCAACTTACCTCACCTAAACTTGGAGGACATAGATTGATCATAAAGTCAACCTATGGAGCCCTTTTGATCAAATCAAAAGGAAGAACCTGAAGAAGAGGTAAAGTTTTCACCACCATTTTTCAAGTTCATTTATTCTTCAACTTCTTCTTTCGTAGTTATTCCTATTCTAAAATAATAACTCTAGTATATTATATATAATATTATGTTATTATAAACATGGTAAAACTATATTCAGTATTACATCTATCCTTTGAATGACATGTCACCATACGTGCGTACGTACGGCTTACCGTTTCCACGTCATGGTGTAATTGTTATTCAAAAAATTATTATATGGATGGGTATAATAATGATGAGTAATTCATGTAAATAATAAATATAACATGATAATTATTCTTTATATATGATATACCATCCAATTATATATCATTTAATATCAAAAGAATGATATTGTCGCTCGGGCGTACGGACGGACTACCGTCTCCAGGAACGCGATGAGATTCATTCCTTATCGGATCCATTCGAGACTAATTCTCATTTGATGATTAAAAATATTTTTTAGATAATTGATATCATTAGGGATATGAATAAGATACAAACTATCCAAAACAAAAACTGCTTATGTAACAGAACATATAAAAGAAAACGAGTATGTTAACACCTGAAACGACGATTATACTAAAATATTATTAACAAAGAATTATTAGAAGATCATATATGATGTCATAATTATGTATATGTTTCTTGTATAATTTAATAACAATTTTATAACTATTATATAAGTGGATAACATACCGTCAACTAAGGAAAAGTACAAGGTAAGGGGTTTTCATCTCACTCCTTATTCCCGTGAGATTCATGTCATATTGCCAGTATTACTTTTTGTGTGGTGTATGTACTACCTATAATTGTATTCTTTGTGTAATACACATTATTTTATGTGTATTTACATTTTTATTTTATGATAACTCTTTCCTGGGGTGTATGTTTCGTATGTTGCCAAATTGGTAAGGGTTAATTTCACAATCTCTTTATTATCCAAGGATGTTTTTACGTAAGTATATAGCGGGACATATTTATTATCCATGTCCATGTTTTCTAAAAGAGTTTTAAAATGGATTATTTTAAGGGACTTTTTATTAAAACATCATTTCAAATGTTTTAAATATTTATTCTTCTAAATCATTCTCATTAATGTCCATGTATTCAAAATGGTTTTCAAGGATTTATTAATATGGAAATAAATTTTTTTTAAATGTTAGTTCCTTTCAAAAGTTTCAAAGTGGTATGAGACACTTTTATTCAAAAATCTCTTTTAATGACTTCTTTTCAAAATTGTCTGACTTTTAAATGTTTTCATGAAAAACATGTATTTCTCTCAAAGAGTTTTACAAATAATTTTTATTAATGTCAAAATCCTCTAATGGATTTTAAACTTTTTTTGAAGTTGATTTATCATGATACAAATCTTCCATATTGTGTTGAAGGTTTTGTGATATCTTTGACTGTTGATGTGTTATTTTTATACCATTAATGGTTTATGGAAAAAGTATTTACATTTCTTATGCTAGTTTTAATACGTATTTTTATGTTATGTTTAGACCTTTTCATATGAGGAATTAATTGGACTTAGTAAGTGATGGGTGGAGCCTGCTATAACTCCTCGATGCATCGGTAGGTCTCATGATAAAAACTAGTGTATTGGCACGCAGACTTGACAATATCTTATTTGTAGTCTTGGCATGAGGCCTTGGCTACATGGTTATGATAGTTTGACATTATGCATTCTGTCATTATGAATGTGGTTATTGATTTTTCATGTGATTATTCGACTAGTATAATATCAATGTGAATAAGTAAATGGAATTATATCATTTTATATTTTTTATATTATGATGAAGTTTACATTTAAAAGGCTTTTGTTTTAGTTATACATTGCAATAAATGTTTATGATTTTTTATGAATGTTTCTGCTATATTGTTATCCTTACTGAGCATCTGAGATCACCCCTTTCAATGTTTTATTTTTCCCATGATGTGAAGAAGTAATTTTTGAATGACCTGCATGGATAATATGAGGGGATATGAAGAAAAGATGTTGTAGTAGTAGTTTTCACTTTATGATGTAATGTAAACATAATGAATGTATCTAGTGATTCCAAGAATACTAAACTAATCAGTCTTTCGAGACTTGATCTTTTGTGATCAAGCCAATATTATGTAATAATGCACCGAATCTAGTTATCTTGGGTCGGGGCGTTACAGTTGGTATCAGAGGAAGATTAGTACAAACCTTGGAAGCTATATTTAGATAAACTCTGATTAGAGCACATATAACTAAGATGAACTTTGAGGATTAGTATAGAAGAACATCCTAAAATTTTGGTATTGTAGAGATTTTGTGAGTTTTCCGAGAAATACATCACTGTCTGTATACGAGCAGGTAGAGGAGGCTCTGGCATAGAAGTACCTAGGGGTAAAACCCGAAAACACTACTTTGAGCTATACTCGAATGAGAATTGGTGGACGACAACGGGCCTTGCTACACTCTTGGTTACGACACTCCCGGGGTATATTCTTAGGATAATTTTCAATTTATTTACAAACCATTATGAAGGGTTTATGAGTATATACTTCATCAAAGAATGAATTTTTTTGATTATGGATTATATCCATAAATAGTTCAATTTATGTTAAGTGTTTTACAAGTATGGAATTATGTATATTGATTCATAAACAGATCTAGTTTATGTCATTGTTTCGAAATGGCACCCAATAGAAGGAATGATAACTTCAACAATACGCATGATCCAAAGAGTAAGAAGGATCATATCTTTCATGCTCTTAAGCCTGAATTTAGAAGGTAAATAGTCTCCCATGTATTATCATTATTTGAATAAATAGTATCATGTGTTGATAAGATATGTAATGAATTCACAGAGTCCTATGGCTTTGAAGGGAATCCAGAGAAGGAAAGGATGGTAGAGAGAAGGATAGATAAAAGGAAGAAGTTAAAGAAGGATTTTCCCATATGTGATAACTATAGAAAGAATCACCTTGTAAAATGGTTGAAGGGAATAGGAGTGTGTTATATTTTTGGATAAAGAGGACACCAAGTACGTGAATGTTTGGGTAAGAAAAAAGTTTCAAATGTACAATGCTTCATCTGCATGGAGTTTGGACACTATGCCAACCAATGTCCAAGTAATCGGACTATGCCGCAAATGATGCTATTGGATAATAATCGTGTTATGATACTACCACATATGAAGAGGAATGAATAGTGTTGTTATGTTGTTATTTTTGAATTATTTTATTGAATTTTTGTATCAACGATGTACTGGAAATAAATATGGATTGTACTGCAGTACTATTTCATTGAGGATTTGAGATTTTTCTTTACTATGAAAAGTGACTCTACAGTAAGTTAAACTTTTTGGAAAATACATGGTTGAAGGAAAGATAAACCTTAATATGGTCTTAATATTGAGGTACTGATTTAGGAATATGATATGGTTGATTTGTTAAATTATATTGGATATTATTGACTACCTTGAAATTGAATAAAGATTTGTATATTCCATCATTGTTGGTGTTTACAACATTTTTGGATGGATGAAGTATATCGATTATTATATAAGGAATGAGGGAGCATGAATTTAATCAATAATGTTTTATGGTAATTATGGATATTTCAGTGTTTTAAAAGAATACATGATGAAGGTATTCACATGCTATTACGGGGTAAAAAGGATCTTTATTATGTTTACCTTCCTTATAAATTAGGGACAGTGAGGTTGGACAGAATTATTTTGGTTAATTATAGTTTGAGATTATTTTTGGATTGCGATAAAAGGAAAACTCGGAGGTCAGGCGGCAACTCGTCACGTCAGGAAAGGCCGTGAAACTTGAACCAGCAACCGAAGGGCGACAAGGGTGTATCACCTACCACTGGCCCACATGATGTCCTGGATTGAAATATGTAGTATTTTTAAAAAAATCTGGTAGATGAATTATAAATTAATTTATCTTTTTTGAACCATATACAAATAGGATAAATAGAATAATATTTTTATGTTCCATTATCTTTTATAGTAAAAGATGAGCTAGTTCTAGAAATTAGTTAGAGGATGGGACTCTACTTGTCAAATATATATTTTTCTTATTCTCTTATTCAATGAAGAAATTAATTCTTATACTTTAGTGAAGGGATCTTAAAAAAATGAGTTATCCTAATACTATATGTTTGGATGAACTGATGGTATTTTAAATCATCATAGATTGATTAATTTAAGGCCCTCAATTTTACACTTGTTTGTGATTGATGACCTCAATCACTACCTAAAAATATTTACGTTTTTCCTCTAATTATATGTCTCTAATTTCCACCAATGTTCTCCTAATCGAGATCATGATTTAGTGGTGACCCTTTAATTTCTCTTTCCTCTCATTAAGACTAAATTTTATTAACCCAATTTCCGATGTGGGTTTTCCCACAAAGATTTTTTCGATTTTCAACCTTTTTTTCGAAAAATAATTTCAAATTCAAAGGAAGAAATTTATTGAAGTAGATTAGAATGTAACACCCCAAGCTTCCACGGTACACTTCTCTTTGAATAATACCATAGCGTGTGTTGTACGCAACATTGAGATTCTAACACGTCGCGACCAATCAAAGTAGCCATTATGAATAGTAATACCCACTTTTGAAATATTATATATTTTATCATTCAAAATGGACTTCATTTTAGAAATATGAATATCGAAATTATTCTAGGATGAAATTTTGGTACTTTTCGGATAACTTTTATATTTTGATGAATAGTGAAAATTACTGAATTTTTATTAAAAACAACTATTTTAATTGAAATAATTAATAGTGATAAAATATGAATTTGAGTGTTTTAAAAGAATACATACAATATATTTTTACCATTTAATAAATGTTTTTCCATTTGACATAATTTCACAATTAAACCGGACATAAAAAATTGTCAATCTTTTGATCATTATTATTTCTTAAAAACACCCTTTTTGTTTTGACAGAAGGAATTAATTTTAAATTAATTCCTCCCACTTCTATGTATTGAATTTGGAAAAATGGATTCCATATTTGGAATCAGGATTCCCAAATTGTGTAAATAGGTAACTTTCATTTTTAGACATTTTGAATAATTACTTCTCTAAATATTATATTTACCATGGTTAAAGGATAAATCTAGTAAATAAGGGTAAAAACATAATATTATAATAATAATAAATTACCCTAAAACGTGTCCTAACTTTATTGGGGGATACATTTCTGACCATGGTCATCTTTTAGTTTATTTTGGGACCCCATGGATCCACTTGTAGGTGATAGGGACACTGTATATTAATTAAGTTATAGTAAATACAAAAATGGAATAAGCATATATCTTTTAGAAAAAAAATTTTTACATAGGGATATATATGTTATATTTTATACGATAAATAATAATTATAAATATATAATTATTTCATACATAATGGTAATTTATTTATAATTTTTAGACATTAAATAATTTAATTTATTTATGACACAATGATGATGCAATAATTACCATATTAATGAAAGATTAAGATAATTGATATTATAGATACCCAAATAAATGTAATTTGGGTCTTTGTATAAATTCATATAATATTTTAGATTACTATGTCATATTAGGATTGATTATATAAATTTTTTTCAAAGTAATAATGCTGTTATAAATATATCAAAAACAAAATACCCAATAGTGTCAAAATCGACATAAAAGTGTTTTTAAAACAAATATTATATTATTAATTTATATTCAATTTTTAAAACTCTATGGTTCTTCCAAGAGACTTATATCATGATAGGTGAATCATTAATGGACCACTTGGGGGTCTCTTGGAGGTATATAGTATGTTTATTAACAATGTAATATAAAAATACAAAGTGACATGGTAAGTGTCAAACTAATTAAATAATAGTTAAAACTAAAAGATAAGGATAATATAGTGACACAAACCTGTCTAAATTCTATTGGTTGAGTGGTTTTAGACCCATCCCCACCTTAAATTTTAAATAATCTACTTTGGATCCATTAGAAACTGAATATGAATTTATTATAAAATAATATTTCTTGATTTTCCTAAGGTGCCCCTCCTCTCCTTATAAAAGGACACCAATTCTAACCAATTCTTCATACATTAAAAAACCTTTAGGTTCGGAAAAAACCTGACCCAATACTCTTTCTACTTTCCTCAAATCATCCTAGAGGCCTTGTTTTTATCATAAAGCCAACCTATGGACCCCTTTTGATCAAATAAAAAGAAAGAACTCGAAGAAGAGGTAATGTTTTCACCACCCTTTTTCAAGTTCACTTCTTCTTAACATCTTATTTATTTGTTATTACCATTCTAAAATAATAACTCCAGTATCTTATATATACTGTGATGTTTTTATAAACATGGTAAACCATCATTAGTATTCTATCCATCCTTTTAATTACATGTCCTCATACGTGTGTACGTACGGCTTAATGTCTCTACGTTGTGGTGTAATTGTTATTCAAAACATTATTATTTGGATAGGTATAATAATGATGTTTAAATCATTTAAATAATAAATATAACATGATAATTATTCTGTATATATGATATACCATCCAATTATGTATTGTTTTAATATCAAAAGAATGATATTGTCACTCGTGCGTACATACGGACTACCATATCCAGGAACACGATGATATTCATTCGCCATCGTATTCATTCAAGACTAATTCTATTTTGATGATTAAAAATAATAATTATGGAGTTGATATCATTCTGGATATGAATAAGATACAACCTATCCATAACAAACACGTCTTATGTAACAAGACATATAAAAGAAAATGAGTAAGTTAACACCCGAAACGACGATAATACTAAAATATTATTAACAAATCATTATTAGAAGATCATATATGATATCATAATTATGTATATGATTATTGTATAATTTAATAAAAAATGTTTAAACTATTATACAGGAGGTTCACATACCATCGACTAAGGAAACGTACAAGGTAAGTGGCTTTCATCTCACTCCTTATTCCCGTGAGATTCATGCCATATTGCCACTATTACCTTTTGTGTGGTGTATGTACTGCCTATAAATGTATTATCTATGTAATACACTTAAATTTATGTGTATTTACATATTCATTTTATGAAACATCCTTCACAGGGTGTATGTTTTGTAAGTTACCAAATTGGTAAAGGTTAATTTCACAATCTCTTTATTATCTGAGATTGTTTTTACGTAAGTATTTACTGGGACATATTTATTTTCCATGTCTATGTTTTATAAAAGTGTTTTCAAAGGGATTCTTTTAAGGTACTTTTAAAAAAAAACATCATTTCAAATGTTTTAATATTTATTCTTCTAAATTTTTCTAATTAATTTCCATGTCTTCAAAATGGTTTTTAAGGATTTATTAATATAGACATGAATGTTATTTAAATGTTAATTCCTTTCAAAAGTTTGAAAGTGGTATGGGACACTTTGATTCAAAAATGACTTTAAATGAATTCTTTTCCATATTTTGTGACTTTTAAATGTTTTCATGAAAAAGGGGTATTTCCCTCAAAGTGTTTTACAAATCATTTTCATCAACGTCAAAATCCTTTAATGGATTTTAAACTTGTTGTGAAGTTGATTTATCATGAAACAAATATTCGATATTGTGTTGAAGGTTTTTTGATATTTTTGACTGTGGATGTGTTATTTTAATACCATTCATGGTTTATGGAGAAATTATTTACATTTTGTATTCTAGTTTTAATACGAATTTTTATGTTATGTTTTCACCCATTCATATGAGGAAAGAATTGGTCTTATTAAGTGACGAGTGGATCCCGCTATAGATCCTCGATGCATCGGTAGGTCTCATGAGACAAACTAGTGTCTTGACATGTGGCTTTGACAAAATATTATTTGTAGTCTTGGCACGAGGCCTTGGCTACGTGGTTATGATAGTCTGGTATTTTGCATTTCTTCATTATAAATGTGGTTAATGATATTGCATGTGATTTTTCAACTAGAAGAATATCCACGTGAATAAGTAAATGGAATTATTTCATTTTATGCTTGCCATATTATGTTGAAGTTCATGTTTAAAAGGCTTTTGTTTTGGTTATACATTGCCTTAAATGTTAATGGTTATTTATGAATTTTTATGCTATATTTTTATCCTTACTAAGCATTTAGGCTCACCACTTTCAATGTTTTATTTTTCCCAGGATGTGAAGAAGTAATTTATAAATGACCCGCAGGGATAATATGAAGGGATATGAAGACAAGATGTTGTTTTAGTAGTTTTCACTTTATGATGTAATGTAAACTTAATGAATGTATATAGTGATTCCAAAGCTAGTAAACTAATCGGTATTTTGAGACTTGGTCTTTTGTGATCGTGCCAATGTTATGTAATAATGCACCGACACTGGATAAATGCGTTTGGGGTGTTACATTAGTCAACACAAAGCCCCAAGCTCCCATATTCCTTCTTGGAGAATAGAATCGGGGCTGCCCAGAGAGAAACACTGGGCCGTATGAATCCCTTCTCTTGCAAGTCCTCTAGTTGTACGTGCATCTCACGAAGCTCAGCGGGAGCCATCCAATATGCTGGAGTAGATATCGGTGCCGTCATGAGGTACAGTTCAATGTAGAAGTCCACCTCTCTTTGAGGAGGTACTCATGGAACATAGTCAGGGAAAACATAAGCATACTGTTCCACCACTATAGGATAGCTCGGACACTCCACATCCACTGCTCTGAGGGTAAGGCAGGCCAACTGATAAGTGGTTGGTTTCACCCTCCTTCGAGTATGTTTGTCATGTGATGTAAAGGATACCTTCTCGCTGGTGAAGGTAAACCTGGTCCCATCCATGAAGACACACCATATGTTTCTCCTAATACAGTCAATCTGAGAATAGACTGTAGATAACCAGTTTATACCCATGATGACGTCATAAGGCCTCGACGCTGCTACTAGGAGATCTCAGCTGAAGATCTAACCTTCTAGAGTAAGCTCTCACTACCGACACCAGTGCTTAATCATTAAATTAGCTCCCATAAGAGTGTTTAGTCATAAGGATCAATCCAACGGCTCTGGCGGAGTCTCCCCTCTCCAAATGAGGGATGTGGCAATTAAAGAGTGATTAGAACCTATGTGTATAAGAACTGTAGCAAATGAGGAGTAGACACATATCAGACATCAAATAATCTCTGGAGCATCTTTATTATAGGCCTCAGCTGCCTAAATTTGAGCTCACCCCTGTCCACTTGCCACCTACAGTCGGGGTGGTCCTCCCTCTGGAGGTGGTGGTAACACCTCGTAACGTCATCCACCGCCATATGCATGTCCAGATCCTCTTCCACGTCTGCCTCCTCCCTGCATACCACCACGTTCGAACTTTTGCCTCTACCTGGGTGGTCCCTCAACTATCTAATGATCATTTGAATGGCGGGTCATACAGTCATGAGCCATGTGAATGTTCCCACCACATGATTAACACTTCCCACTCCTGGCATGTGTGTATCTTCCCCAAGTGACCTCCACAAAAGTTCATGAGCCTTGCGGTCGTCCACTCTTGGGTCTTGTCGTCTTGGACATATGCGTCATTTGTCTACTACGATCCATAAGAAACTTTGTTGCGTGTCGACTAATGGTGGGTCTCACTGCTTGAGACTGATCAGCAAGGAAACTATCTACTAAGAGGTAACTCTATGACACCCCTGCCAGCGCTGGGATGCAGAGTGAGATCATTGATGATATGATCTCCCATCAGAGCCCTTTCTTGATGGGTTGGTCCATGAAAAAATGCTCTCGCACGATATCTTTGGAGTAGCATGAGAGTTCAGTGAACATGGATGAGTATTGCACCACCGTCATGATAGCCTCATGTAGATGCAGTAGCTCTTGTATATGCACTACGCGGAGAGTGGCTAGGTCATACTCTACCCGAAACTAGCTCTCGATGTCTACCCAGAGTTGTGTCGCATCATCATGCACTTAAAGTATCAGGCTCCTCCATTTTCCAACTACTGCATGAAGGAGACTCGCGGAAAGAATCACCATTAAGTCTGCTAGTGTCCCTACTAGCCTGAATACTCTCACCACAGTCTCTAGCCAATACATAGCTTCATGCAGGTCATCCTATCCCCTATACCTGTGTGGCCTCTGGCACTGGAACTCGTCCAGCGCTCTCAAGAAGCATGCATCATCTACTACTAGGGTAAGTGGCATCGGTGGCCCAATGGGATGTAGTACCACTTGTAATGGTCCCTACAACGAGGCCTCGTAGATCAGTGGGCTGTTAGTGTGTACAAATCCAGGGGCTGTAACTGGTCATCCACATGGAGGAATCCTGAAAGAAACAGATGTGACATGGTCAAAAGATTATAACCGTTGTGCTGACCTGGTTGATCTAACTTAAGGAAATATTTTTGAAACATGCACACAATCAATGTTTGAGTGCATTGAGTCGAAAGTTAAAATTCAGGGTCCTGGTGTATGGATACATTGGCCGACCGCACCAACACTGGACTCCCTGAACTGAAAACTAGACATATTACCCTTATCAATATTTCTTCACGGAAAAGAAAGATCATAGTTCTATGTTCTACCATCGAACCGACTCCTCTGATACAAATTTGTCCCGACCCATCCCCTGGGGCCCATATCATGACTACCCGGAGCCTGCCTTTCATAGGCAAGGTGATGGTGATGAGCACCAAAGACGTAAATCACTAAACTTGGATGGAATTTCATTTATAACTGTAAACAAACACATCATAGTACACAACTGGAAGAAAAACAAGTACAACTGAAAAAAATTAAAGTGGCTACTGGGTCATCCTCTAGGGTTCCTATGTGATGGTTAGGTACAGATGGTCCCCTCTGCACTCCCGTCTATTTGTCTACTCCGTGTACCGTCACACCGTGTATTCCACCTCCGGGTACATTTCTGACATGCTACTCTCTTCCTCAGTACGTGATGTCCTTCATCTAAAACCATTTCAATGAGGTGCGAGCATAGCCTGTGCAGGGGTGAGTATATCGATACTCAGTAGGGACCCCGAGACCCTCAAGGTCTCACAGAATCCAACAAGGATAAACCACAAAGTATGAAATCAACGGATAACCATTACTTAGGTATATTCCCATACATATACCTATGTTATCGAGTAACCCATCTTAATCATGATGAAAACCCAACAGTCACTGACTCAGCTCAACCAGAATTTTATTCAAGGGGTAATATCAATCTGAAACCTCGGCTGCTAGAGAACCCTTTCTCTATCAAGTATAGTGGTATTGTCATGTAACTTAGAGGCACTTCCCACTAACTTGAACTGCTGAGGTACTCCTCCTATTCAGTATCGTGCGTCTACCGTGCTCACACAGAGGCCCTCCCCACCGTGGGTCTGCTGCACTCACATAGAGGTGCTCCTCCTGGTAGCTTGCTAAGGTAATCCACATGTCGAGTACCATGGGTCTGCCACGCTCACACAGAGGTTCTCCCAACTATGGGTCTATCACGCTCACATAGGGGTGCTCTCCATTGGGCTAGACGTATCACTCTAAGTCGAATTGATTAGTAGTTGTCAAGTATTAACCAGATACCAAGTTCCCGAACAAATTCATACTCGTCTCTTGAAGGTCCGCTCCACAAACTATTGTTCGATACTCCAACTATCACAAAGTCCCATGTAAAAGTATCTCAATAGTCTGCCACTTCATAGGGGTCTCAATGCAACAGACGGTGCATTAATTAGATGCTTGGTCTGTTAGTTATGAGCCTTTTTCCCCCAGGGGCCCGTTTGGATTTGTGTATGATCCAACCTAACCGTAACTCAACTATACCTCGAGCTCCATTGTGGTATTCTCCAAGGGATAGCTTCACTCCAAGAATATAGGTGCGGCTGACGGTTCGTTAAACAGACATTCGATGCCAATGATATGACCCAGGAATTTAATGGGGTCAATAATGGGCCCGAGTCTGGTCCAACCTGGTCAGACCGACTCGGCCGAACCCAGTCTGGGCCAACCTAGACTTGGTTGACCCGATCAGATGCGCCGAGTCTGACATGGACCGTTGGGTGTGTCAGCCCGGTATGTTTGGCCCGGTTCGCTGTTCCCGGCCCCGTGAACTACAGGGGCGATTTGGAGCGGGCACGAGGGCAGGTCATCCTAGAGCATTGCGAGGGCTCTTCCCAGTGCGGTTCGGCCCGGAGGGCATGAGGAATTCGGGACGATGGCTCGGCCGGGATAACACAGGTCGCGCAGAGGACTGCTCAAGGGATGCCAGTTCAGGGTTGCGCACACAGAGGCCTGCTCGGGGGTGGCCAATCAGGCCGCGTTAGGGCTCCATGAGTTCACGAGGGCACCGGGTAGGCCGTGGGGGTGCCATGTAGGGTGAGGCAGGGCATTAGGAGGCCGCGGGGGCACTGACAGGGCACCGGGTAGACCGCTGAGGCGCTGGGTAGGGTGCGGCATGGCACCAAAAGGCCGTGGGGGTGCCATCAGAGCATCAGGAAGGCGAAGGGGGCACCGGGAGGCCGCGGGTAGGCGGCATGGGTGTCGGGTAGCACGCCGGGGGGGGATGGGCATGCTTGTTCGGTAGAGCTCATGCTGACATGGGTCGGCATGACAATTTGTGGAGGTCATAGGTAGCATGACCTTTGTCGTTTCCACCTTCGTCACTTTGTCGTTGATATGTCGCCATACTATTGAACGTCCCAAGAAAAGAGAAATTGACAGAGGATGCCGGGCCATGTTAGGATGGCCCGCAGGCTCCGCTTTTAGAGAGATATCATTTGGTTTATCATGAGAAGAAGACGATCAAGAAATAAATCTGCATCAATTCCATAGTATCCTTTGAATAAGCTAAGAAAAAGGTACCACATCAACAAGTAATAAACCCCCTACCTTTTGATTTTTCGTTCATCGTTCGTCACATCCGCCGCACGTCTCAAATCTCGATCTACGTCATCTCATTGATGATGATGAGGAGGGATGATTCTCAACATCAGTAGGTGTCTGGGGATGAAATGTGAAGAAATATCGTCACCAGCATTCTTTTCATTCTTCTCTAGGAGGAGCGTTCTTCTTTAGAGAGGATAAGTTTCTCCATGTTATCTCCCTCTCCCAAGTTTCCACCAAAATGAATGTGCCCAATATAATATTTTGACTATTATTTTAATAGTTAGAACAAAATTTGAAAAGGGGAATTAATTAAAAAGGATCATCCAATTTAATTTAATAGGTGGGCACCTTAATTGGGGAGTTGTGAAAAATTAAAAAACTGGGTGAGGTGGAGAGGCTCTACCTCATTACTGAGGGTGATCTGAGAGTTTATACACACCTCCCACTAATATGGGTCAAGGGTCCCCACCTCTAAAATTTAAATGAGAGAATATGGTCTCGGGTGGTCCCCACGTCGCGACCTCTTCAAAGAGGTTAAATTCAGGTGGGCCACACCACCATAACCTCCCATGGGAGGTTAGGGTTTGGAGGTCCCACCTCCAACTCCCTAGTGGAGGTTTTAACCAACGATCACACTCATGGTAGCTTAAAATAAAATAATGTTTTGTACACTTTTTTAAATTATTTTTTATAAAATTCAAAAACTAACTTTTATTCTCGACCATCTGTCATCGTGGTGAATGTTTTTTTTAGAAAATATCGGTGTTTTGAGTGCAACGTTTCCCTCTGATTTCAGTTCCATGAACCGGTTCAAAATTTATAAAATCCTGCTTGTACATTTAATGAACATAGTTGTACAAAACTTCCAAAATTGATTTCGGGCACACCGGGCCACAGAATCAAGCCAAGTAAATTTTTGCAGACTCGAAAAATTCGAAGTATTTAAGAAAAAAAATTCTCATGTAATTTCTTGGTCATTAAAATATATATATGTATAAATAATATTACTTTCATATATAAATATATATTAATATTAAAAATGAATTAAATTTTTATTACCCGTGTCAAATTAACTATTTGAAAACCCCCATATTAATTATTTAATGGTAATTAATCTTAACCTAATTAATTTATTTAATTTTCAGAAATTTAATATTTCTCGTGTTGAATTATTTCAACATTCTCAATTCAATAGTAATGTCAGTTTTATGATTTTTTTATTATTTTTAAGAAAGAACTATTTTAACATGACAACATGAAAAAAACAATTTTATTGAAATATTGTATTTTATGAATAAGAAATTTGATTTGAATAAAAATATCATTGTTTTTTAGTTTCATGATATGAATTATTTTTTTTATTAAAGAAATAAAATTAATTTTTATCCAAATAAGTCCAACAAAGAAATTAAAAACATATATTTAATTAAAAGGATTAATAAAAATATTTTTCATTTATTTTAAAATATGGAAAACATATAAAAAATTGAAACATTTGTTTAAAAATAAAAAACTATTTCACAACATATAGTTTTAATCTATTAAAACATAATTCAAAAAAAAATGTTATAACAATCTAATTTTTTCATATATAAATATAATTTAATATATGTTATAGTTTGAGTACAAACATTATATATCACTATTCGGTTGAAAATATAATATAAAAAAAACGATATCAAATCATTCTAATATTGTAATTTTAAATCAATATTTTAATATAATTTTATTAAATTTAAATTAAAATAATAATTTTAAATAATATCATGAATTATGTTACATTTGAGTTTGGATAATTTCATAAATTTTGGATGTATTGTTTTTTGGAATTTGTGAGGTCTTGGGTAATACATTAAATTACATAATAACAACTCAAAATTAAATTAATAATGTCTCATAACAAATTCATATAAATTTCATAATCATTTATGATCAAAATAAATAAAAAAGTTTCCCATATAATAAAGAAAAATTCATTGTAATGATATCTCTTTGATGACATGGTTCAAAAAAATCATCTATCATATGGTTGAAATAAATTTATTTATTCAAAAAAATATTACCCTATTTATGTCTAGAAAAATTTGATTGTGATAAGAAAGTAAAAAAATTTACTCATGAAAAAAACATAATTCTTTATTCATAATGTTCCATTTTTTTATTCCTCATATAATGTAGTTTTAACAAATGGAATTAAAATCAAATATGCTATGTATAATATTATAGTAATTTTAGTTCAAGAAGGAAATAAATTTTAAAAACTACCACTAAGAGTGTTCATAAAATTATTTCTAAACCAATCCATATAATGGAAAAAATTATTGATCTAAGTCATAATTTTTTATCTTAAGGTCTTTTATATACGTAATATGTACCACCTAGAATATAAAAATTAGGGACATTATATTCGATATTATAAATGTCACGCTACATCCATCACATACGAGAATTTAATACGCATATCAATTTTAATATATCTACTATTTAAAATAAATTCAATATATTTTATAGTTTTTGATACACAAGATTTGGAGTTTTTATTTGAAACATATAATAAAAATTTACATAAATGGCTTGTATTACATTATAGACTGAGTTTTACCACAAAATAATATATTATTAAAATTTTATTATTTATTATAATAATATTTTACAAAGCCTTTAAATTTGAGGTTATTGATATTATGGACAAAATGATGAAAATATCTGGTTTAGAAAAATATAAAATAATTTATAGGTTTCCAATTTATATGAAATCAAAATAAAAACCAATTGAATATAAATAAATATTATTTTTTTATACTCACAAAAGTATTTAGTATTAAAAAATTAAATTAATTAAAAATAATCAATTATATCTATTAAAAATAAATTTTATATATTCAATAAAATATTTTTTATAATCAACCAATATATTCAATAGAAAAAAGATAATAATAAAATCAATATTATCCATAAAGACCTACATTATTGTAAAAGCATTTTTACTACATTTTATTGGATAATCCATTTAAATTCCAATCATGACCCTTTAAACTAATAAATTAACAAAAAAAAATAATATTTTAAGTAGTAACATAATAATTAGGTTCTATTTAATTTTAAATATTTTTATTGAATCAGTTCATATTTTAATGAATATATAAAAGTAGTGAATTTTATTTCAAAATAGAATCTTTTCAATAAATTTATTTATGATGAGAAATTATACCTTTAATTTTCATTAATGTTTAATTATATAATTATTATATCATTTAATCCAATTTATGTCAATTTAAACAGTTCCACTTTGAAATTGACTATAAAAAAAATGAGTAAACATGAAGATGGATTTACTTTAAAAATAGTTACTGTGGTCTCATCTATGGGATTGACTTTAATTAAACATCTACCACTTAAGAAATGTAATTTTAGAAAAAAAAATTCCTTATTTGTAATTAAAATAATATATATTTTATAATAATTTCATCTTTTTTTTCAAAAATATTATTGAAAGTAATTAAAATTAATTACAATGATTAAGGTTAAAATAAGGGTAATAAAGGACAGAACATTAACCTTATGGATTGAAATGACATATAAAATTTTCCAAAATCCATTGGATGGACTTATTTATACCATATTCTTATTTTAAAAATCTTTGAAAAATTATGTATCCACTTACATTAAAAAATCATGGTAGTGTTCCTTTCTTTAATATTATTAATAGAGTGGCACTCATTCTCCATTATAAAAGGCATCCTTTCCTCCCAATTGATCACACATCTAATGACACATATTTTCATAAAAAATATAACCAATTCACTACCAAACATATCTACCTTTAATATATAATCCTCCACCTTTGATGAAGTCAATACTAGGTTGTCTTTTGTTGAAAAGTAATAGGATTTACTCAATTCAGAGTAACGTCTATCCTAAAGCTCTTTTATTTTATTTCCCTTGTCCACTCCCTAAAATATTATTATTAAATGTTCATATATAAAATAAAATATCCAAAATAAAATATTATATTTTAATGATAAGGTTTTTACCTACAAATACAGACACCTCTATCTAACGGGTATCTAATATAATATTTCGTTGTTTGTCGAAATACTGCCTCACGAAACGTTAATAATTTTTTTCCATTACCACTTATCATTGTGGATATTATGTTTGAAAATAAATTTATTTATGATATATATGATATTTATTATTCTATTTAACTTATTTTATTCTTCTGAAACTCATATCATTGATCTTTTCATTTGGTGTAAAATAATAACATCATTTGTGAATGTAAGGTATCTTACCTCGTCAAAGAAATGTGATTCGTTCACACTATACATGGAATTCATAAATGAAGATTTAAATTAAACATATGTGACATAAAATTATATAAAATATTCAAGAGATTATTATATTTTCAGAAATAATATATATATATATATATATATATATATATATCAATTTCATTATTTCCGATTCACAAAATAAAAAATGGATAACATTGTTCGTGGATGTGTGGACAACCACCTCCATGACACGATGTGATTTTTATAAATCATAATAATGATGTATATATGTATATTTGATTAAATAATATGGTATTCTAATATAATGATAATTCTAGATATATTGATATTTCTTACCTTCATTCTATAACGATCATTAAAAAATTATATTGTTACTCAAGCGTTCATACAGTCTACCATAACCATGATCATATCATTGATTTATTTTTCATAAGAATTTTTAATAATTGTTTTTAAAGTATGATTTATTTATAAATACGAATACTATTTCATTATTTGTATTCAGGATATCTTATATAATAACCACTTTGATCCTAGGTCATTAACCAATTCTTTTTTGACATATAAACTAAATTTGGTAAAAAACCCTAACGTAAACAAAATTTCTTTTTAGTAATTATATAAAACATAATAATAACTGAGATAAAAGTTATGATAATCATGAAAATTTTTCCCAATAATGTATAAAAGTAAAATAAATTTATTATAATGTATGTTAAAGGATATTTACACAAAAGGAAATTCAATGTAAGTGTTTTTTGTCTCAATTTACATTACATTGAGACATAACTGTAGTTCTAGACCTATTTTTATATGGTTTATACACTGAGATAGAAATGTTATATCATGAATAAATTTATTCTCATGATATTATACATTTCTTAAAAAATTATTCTTTCAGGAGACAAGTGAGTTCAAATTTATCAAAGTGGTATGAAACACATTGAGCTGTTTAAATATTATATTTTTCAAGACTAATTATAATTATCATTAAATGTAATTTTCATTAGATGAGAATATATAACCTTTTATCAATAAACCATTTCATTATTATCTGATTATTCATTCCCATTTGCACGTATAGGTACCGTTTTTCACTTTTATGGAATCAAACTATTTTAAAAAATAATTATATAAATACACATTTTTCTTATTCTATTTAATTACTGAAGCTATTTTTTTGTAAAAAAAACCTGGTTTCATTAAATTTTTATAAAAAAATTCTTTTAAGGTGATTTATAAAATCAATGTTTCTCATTTTTTTCTTCTACCAATGCTTATCATGAAAAAAAATTTCTCATTCTGAACAAGGAATCCTTATAATATTTAATCGTGAAAAATGAATGTTTTTTACCTCATATGAATTGTAAAAATTTTCCACCATCAATTATTTGAAACATCCTTCATATGATAAAAGTTTTAATTTTTTAATACAAACCTTTTAAAATTTATTTTCAAATAATAAATCTAAAAATTGGTTTTCACAACAAAAATGATTTTTCTTCATGAATGGTTCTAATAAATAATTTTATTATGTTTCATTTCATCACCAACAAAAACCAATTTCTTTACCCTACACAGGGTGTTCTGTATTGATATCATCCTTAATATTCCACTAGATGGTTTATGTTTGATTTGGAAAAGGATAATATTCACATTCACTTACTTGATTCCTTTTGGTCCACTTGAAACATTAAATTCCCTATGTTCATTCATTATTAAATTTCATCTAGTTATCCCTATCATTTATCATGGATGTGTTTTTTGAAAAACACCTAAACCATATTTCATACAGTGTTTTTTGAATATTTGTGAATTATAGATAAATATATATTGTCTACTAAATATATATATTTGATAAGAAACATTGTTACATAAATTATGCTACAACTGAAGAATTTTTTGGACTAGTATAAAAATGTTGGGGACCAATTATGTATATCCCTCATAAGAATTGGTAGTATAATGGAAAATGTAATTTAACTAGCCACATTAGACGAATTTTTACCTGAAATTTGGAACAATGTATTTTCAATGGTCTTGATGGAAAATTTACCATGTAGCTAGGAAACATTGGGACCACTAATTAATAATTTCCCTCATTTAGTTTCAGTAATTATTCATCCTTGATATTTTTCCACAACATATATTATGGATACACTTCATTTTCAGTTCATTGATTAAATGTCATTAATTTTTTTTCTAATGTTTCCCTAATTATTTTTCATGATCCCGATTTTTTAAGGGATTGTATTTCTAGTATTTACGTTGCCATATGTTTTGTGAACTTTCTTATCTGTATTTTTATTAGATGGTTTGTGAGTTATTTTATTTAATATTCCATATTTTTTACTCACATTTATTAATTACTTCTTCTACTATATTTTTCCCTTAATGAGAGTTTGCGCTCACACATATTATGTTTCTTTCCCTAGTAATCCATGAATATTACTATGAAATATACGTAAATATATACTAGATGGGATAGTGTTATCCTCTATGTTATTTATTTATTTAGAAAAAAATGATGTTGTAATCAGTGTTTACATTTTTAATACTAGACTCATTTATGTATTTGATTTACTAAGACTACTAAACTGATATGTAATTTGTGAATTGATTCCTTGAAATCATTCCAATTAAATTAATAAGATACACATGCTTTAGGATATCTGTTACAGGGGTGCAACATATGGTATAAAATAAGTTTTCATAGAAACCTTAGGAACATTATTTTGGAAAAAATGGGTTAGATAACAAAACCCTATGGTATAATTTTTAGATATGTATACAATAACACCATATAATTTTATAAATACATAATTTTTTGGGTCTTCATAAAAATACATCGCTATATAAACATTATAACTGGATCATGTTCTAGAACAGATGTATCTAAAAGTAATAGTTATGACAAGGTGTTATGAGCATGACCTGGTGTTATAAAGTAAATTAAAACGGGCCTTAATGTGAACCTGGTTTGACACTCTTAGGGGATATTCATAGGATAATCCACTTCATTATTACAATTCATTACAAAGTATTTTGGAAATGAATAACCAAAGTTAACCAAATATTATTTTTAGATTGAATATAAGGTGTAATTATTTAGAAATCTGGAAGATGATATTATTGTTAAACAATAGACTAAGGAAAGACCAATTTTGATGAATTATTTTTGGGATTCAGTAACAAATTTTTACAATTATTTTACAAGTGGTACATTGGAAATGAGAGTAATGAAACATATATGGAATATAGTCGATTTTTAAGAATAATATGTTTTATATATAAAGGTTTTTGAAGGAATAATGACTTTACATTTGTATAAATGTAATTTTAAATGTATTGAAAAAATTTAGGTACTATATAACAAATAAATATTTCATAAAAATAGTCAATAAAGATTATGATACATAATAAAAAATTGGGTTTTTTGAGAACCCTAGTAAAATATTATATTTAATGAATAAATTTCAAGGATGTCTGTTAAATTTATTTTTTAAATTATATTAATAAGGTATTTGAAAAAGGAAAATAGGTATGTTCGTTGAAACCAATTATGTATAGCAATATCATGGGGTTTTAACACATGCCCGAAGAATGATAATGGTTTTGGGCATACCACTGGCCTACAAGATGCCCTGGTTAATGCGTAATTATTTAAACAATATGTGGAATAAATATCAATTTTGAACCAATACTGTTAAATTTAAGGTTTATAAATTAATATATTAACCAAAATGACGTTGGAGAGTATTTAGAGAAAAATTGTTACACTTTTCACTCTTTTTTGTGCCTTAATATCTGATTAATGATTAGTGGTTCAGGGATCAAAGTCAATTTTTGGATAGAAGTTTGTTGATGGATGGGATTAATAAGAATTTTATCAGGGATCAACCAAAATATAACATTGTTCTTATT
The DNA here is from genome assembly GCA_963277665.1 of Viscum album. Lineage (NCBI taxonomy): Eukaryota > Viridiplantae > Streptophyta > Magnoliopsida > Santalales > Viscaceae > Viscum > Viscum album. The sequence continues at coordinate 72,004,011 of OY728151.1, read as the reverse complement.
CAGTATAAGTTTATCAATAAATTATATTTCATTATAATCATAGGTAGTAAAATAATTAATCATCATTATGAAAATGATAAAAAAATGTGTTGTCTTAATACCATATTTTTTTTAATTGATGTTCTATTAAATCCACATAGATTTAGGGATTTTAGGCCCTCAGAATTACCTTAATCATTAACTTGTTTTAAATTGATGACCTCATCCACTCCATATAAATATTTTGTTCTTTTCCTCCAAGTATGTATCTCTACATTCCATTAATGTTCTAATATATAGAAACCCAGTTGAATGTCAGTCCATGTGAAACATAAACTTCCCACTCTCCCATTTCTATATGATTAATTATGAACACTTATATAGATGTGGGATTTAAACATACAAAATATGAAACAATATAATATCATTGTCAGTATTAAATTTAAATGATTTAATATAATTAAGTTGGTGAGACTATAGCTCCCAGGTAATCAAGTGTCAGATCATGGTATTTGATATAGTGTGTGATATGAAATAACAAATGCATAAAGAAATATAATATTAGGAGAATTTATATTTTATTTACTGTTTTAAAAATTTCAATATATTCTATATATTTTTACACACATGATATGAGCTAGCATGAGACACATGCAACAAGGAGTTTTATCAATGGCGTGCTATACACACAAGTCTGAGTTCTACTGAGCAATAATATTTTATTAAAATATTAATATTTAATATTATAATACATATCCTAAATATGAAAAAGATTTTTTGAATATAATTAAATAAAATATGAAAATATATAGTTTATACAAATATAAAATATATTAATTGTTTACCAATATATTGGAAATCAAATTACTAACCAAATGAAAATAAAGAAAATATTATTATTTTTATGCTTCGAAAAGAATTTTGTCTTAATAAATTAAATAAATTATAAATAATGAATGATATTAAGGAAATAAATATTACATATATATAATATATAATATTTCAGATAATAATCTAATATATCTATAGGCATATGATAATAATAATCTAAATACTACATATAAAACCCTATATTTTAATTATGGAACTTTTACAGCCTTTTAAAACATAACCCATTTACAAAAAATTGAAACTTTTATAAATAATATATGTAAAAATCAAATAAATATTTTATTGAGGCATAATAATTTGGATAGGGAGAACTTTTTATATTTTTCTGAAACAAGTATTTTTTTAACAAATAGTTAAAAATACCTAGTTTTATTTCTAAAATGTTTTTCTCCTAATTTACTAATAAGGATAAATTCAAGTGTTAATTTGTTAAATGTTTAATTAGATATTATATTAATCAATTCATCCTATTTAACTCATCTTAATAAATTTATCATTAAAATTTATGAAAAAACATTCCAATCTATAAGACATAATTAATTTTTAAACCAATTCTATCATCAAATCTAATGGATTAATTTAAATGTAATTTCCTCCACTTTTGTGGTAAAATTTTTGAAAATAGATAAACTATTTTTAATAATCATCATTTATAAATTATTTTTTTTCAAAAATTTTCTGAATAAATTATTTGTAAATGAAATTAAAATCAATTTCAAGGATTGGGGATAAATTATGGTTCAGGGAAAACAAAACCTTAACCTTAAGGCCCAAAACGAATTATACCCTTGTTCAGAAGACATTGAATGACCATATTTTGAATCTATAATAACTTAGATATAATTTATAACATTTTTATATCCATATTAATTGAAAAACACCGGTGGTATTATTTTCATTTAATATATTATAAGAGTACCACTCCTCCTCTATTATAAAATGCCTCATTTCCTCCCACATATTCACACCTATCAAGACAATATGTTTCATCCAATAATAATACCAATTCACTCCCCAATATACCTAACATATTCCTTTAATCCTAAATTTTTTATGAATTTAATCCATGTATGTATTTTGATGAAAACCAACCAAAGATACTAGATTAAATGGTAATGTATTTCTTAAAACTGTATATTTTTATTTATATAATCTACTATTATTATTCAATTTGTACATAAATACTAAATTATCCAAAATATATTATTATATTTATATTATAAGGGTTCTCAATACACTATCACACACATCCCTATAATGGGTAACAATCAAATTGTTTCTACGCATAGTGAACTACTTTCCCATGAAACAATTATTCTTCATATCTTCCCCTTTACCACCTCTCATGGTAATGATTTTGTTGGAAACACTATTTATATATGATATATATAATATTAATTATTCTTTTAATGTTTTGTTATTATATTAAACAAAATATATATATACTTATCAGTTTTTATAAAATGATATCATTTTCTATGGAAGTGTGGACAATTCATCTCCAAGTGATGAGATTCGTTCGCACTATGCATGGAATGTATAAATGATGATTTAAATTAAACACACGGGACATAAAAAATTAATATGATATTCATAACATATATATATTAATGTTAATTTAATATATATATATATATATATATCATTTTCTTTATTACACATTCACACAAACAAATATTGAAAACTTCGTTCTTAGACATGTGGAATACCACCTCCTCAACCTGATATGATTCCTTTTTCCTCAGAATATATATATATATATATATTATGGATTAAATAATATGTTTTTATAATATAATGATAATTATGGTGATATTTATGATACTTACATTTTTTCATTACAATCAATAATGAAAGATAACATTATTTTAAAGGAATTTAAAGGATATTCACCCAAAAGGAAACTAAAGGTAAGTGATTTTTCATCTCAATTTACATTCTATTGAGACATCATTATAGTTTATATAAAAAATAAATTTATTATAATGAATCAGTTTATTATAATGATATTATAAGTTTTGTTTAATATTATTCCTTCTTGATTAATATGACTTATGAAGATTCAATGTAGTATAGAACACTTTGGGGGGTTTTATGATTATTTTATTAAGGAAAATACGAATTATATTTCAATGGAATTTTAATTCTAGGAGAATATATAACCATTTTTAGATTACTCATTTCATTATTTTATGATTATTCATGACCATTTTCAAGTATTAGAACAATTTTAAACTCCATTGTACTAAAATTGACAAATAAAATATAGTTTTTAAAACCCATTATTATTTTACTTTTTATTCAGAGAACATGTTTTATTTGTAAAATCCTGTTTTATTAAAATGTTTTAAATATTTATTTTAATATTATTTTTTTAAAAAAGAGATATCATTATTTATTCTTCCAATTTTTTCAAAGTAATGTTATTATCTTTATCTGAAAAAGGCATCTTTCTAACAATTAACAGTGCAGACAGAATGTTTTTACCTCGTATAACTTGTACTAATTTAACCATTTTCATTTCATTGAATATACCTCTAAATGTTCAAAAGTATACTTTTTAATGGATATATTATTAATTTTTTTTTCAAATGAATGTTTTCCCAAATTATTTTTCATAATAAAAATATATTTTCATCAAGAATGTTTTTAAAGAATCTTTTTATAATGTTTCTATTCATCAACAATTCCAACCCTATATATTAATCATTATGGTGTATATTGTATTGATACCATCCTTAAAAATCCTCTATATTAGTTATGTTTGATTTGAAAAAGGACATTATTCACACTCACATCAGTGATTTATTTTTGTCCTCTTGAAATATTTATTTTTCTACGATCATTTAGCATTCAATTTCCTAAAATTATAAAAATCATTTATCATGGATATTTTCGTTGCCAAAAATATAAATAAAATTTTATATGGTGTAATTTGATTATTTGGGGAAATATTGATAAATATATTTCTTCTATTCTATATCGTAATTTTATAGGTATATTGTATAAATATATTATTTGATAGATGAGAAATGTTTTTGAATGGTATGACACAGGTGGGGCCCAGATATTGATACGCTATCGATGCATCTATACTCTCATGAGAGGACTCATTTGGATAGCCTCCATATATAGATTATTAGCTACATTATTTTACCATATTGTGAATGTAATTGATGTTGAAGGTAAAATGTACCTTTGAAACATGGAATCTAATAATTAAGCATTCCCCCTATTTAGTAATAGTTATTATTCATCCATGATATTTTACATCAATATATATAAATTCATTTCATTTTAAACTCACTGATTAAATAAAATGAATTTTAGTTTCATACCATGCCATATTTATTTTTCCGTATCTAGTTATTTTAATGCAATGTGATTCCAATTATTACCTTTCCATATTATTAGTGCACTTCCATCTCATTTTTGTGATTACATTCTTTGTGTGTTCAATTATTTACCATTACATAATTATAACTCGCATTGATTAATTATTTCATCCAATATATTTTTTCCTTACTGATCATTTCTAATCATCCATATTATATTTCTTCACCCAGTAATCTAATAAGTGTACTATGAAAGATATAAAGTAATTTAATAGATTTTTTAGAGTTGTCATTAATGTTATTTGTTTATTTATAAGGAAGAAAAATGTTATGTTGTAATTATTATATTAATTTTTAATACATCGATCATTTATGAATCCATATTTCCATTACACAAAACTGATAGGTCCTTTTGGAATGGTTTTCTATAATCATGAGAATGTAATCGGTAAAAAACCACAACTCCACACTATCTAGGATCAGAGCTAAATATATTACCACATTTTTCTGTAACATGGGTGTCAAAAAATTACCCTCTCTAGATTTAAGAATGGTTTCATTTTATTCTCATGTAGTTTGAATATTCCCAATATACACCAATTATATATGTGATTTTTTATTACTTATCTGATAATGTATTAAATAATGGAAAATTATTTTAAAAAATAAACAATTATTTAGTTATATTTCTTAAAAATTCATCATTATTATCAAAATATTATTTTTTTGATCAATCATTAATATATGTAACCTGTGTACTATATTCCAAATGATTGTGGTTAATCTAATATGGAATTACATTCATAATAAAAAAATCAATATCCTCTTCTAACACCTTCACCATTTTAATTTCCATCACATGTTTAACCTCATATTTCTTTTCAGTTTATGTAGATATGTCTTCATACCCATATTATATTAAAATTTTAGAGTCATAAATAGATATTTCATTATAATCAATTTTTGATGATGGATCACGTTCATATATATATATGACGTGAGAACTTTCAGTCCATCTTCATCATTTGACATTTCTATTTATATGAAAATAATTATTTGTAACTATATTATATATTTCAAATACTTCTCTCAGAATTTTCATTATGTAACATGGGGTTTATTTTTCATAAACATTGAAATACAAATAATATCCTTCATCAAAAAACACTTACTAACTATAACTTATTTTAATTGATTTTTTAGTATATACATTTTTTTAGAATTAGTGTCATATTGTATTAATAAAAAATTTTACAATTTTTAACTATCATTTAACAAAAAAACACAAATAAAATAAAAAAAATAAAATAAAAACAATCTAAAAAAATTATAGATGTTGAATGATAACAATAGTCTTATATTTATGTAATAAATTTTTATTCTCACAATAATTTCAATTTTCCCAAAAATGCAGGCCTACAAACATGAAAAATTTTGATATGTACACACATCATAAAAAGGTAAATTTTCTAAATTTATTTTATTCAAAGAAAATAATAACATCTAGGACAAAGAACCTTGAAATAACAAGGATAATACCCTGATGAATATGGAATCCCAATGAAAAAAAACTCAAATTTTAGTTCCATGAAGTTTTTTCCTCGTAATGGAATAAAATAATAGATAATAAATTAAACTACCAGGTTAGTTATGTAATGATTGATGAATGGAATAATAGAGGGGAAAAACATAATAGGATATTTTTTTCAAATGAAATGCTCACCTTTTTTAAAAATGTGTCCAAATATATTAATTACACAATCATAAATGTCATTTATAATCATTTGGAATATTTCTATAGAGACCCCAACCCCAATTTCCTAGAGTTGGTGCCTTATATCATTATATTTTCTTAATAAACTATGAAGTCTTATACCAATAGATTGATTTGTTTAGATGTTTTGGAAAGCTAGGTAAAATATATTTTTTACATTATATCATTCCAATTAAATAAAATAATTTAATTCCCTAGGAAACAATAATAACTAATATATTATCCCTACAATTCATTCTTAATATTCATCATCACATCATGGGAAAAAATAAAATTTAAGAAATTGGTGAGCTCATATTCTCTATATGGGTAACTAATAATGGAGAATCATAAATATTAAGTCATGGGTAATAAATATGTGTTCACGTACAATTAAAACTTAATCTTCATCATAATATTGAAGTAATGAAAGATGATTAAATATTTCCATAATAAGACATAACCCATGATATTCTATTAGTTGAATAATATCATGGACTATCAATTTCTTGTTTCACAATGAGGTAATGCTTAACTATGTATATCATAAACTTATAGTCAAGGCCTCATCCAATACACCATGGAATATATTTAAAAATTGAGTCTATATTGTCTCATGAGACCTAAATATGCATTGTGGGGATATAGAAGGCCCCACCAATCACATACTAAGTCCAAAAAATTAATATTGTAAATTTTGTTAAATATAAGAATGATATACATATGAAATATATATAACTTTCCCAATATTAAAACATAATCACTACCATTTTTGAGTATTAATGTTAACGTTATTAAGATAGAACATCCATAATCAAACAAATCATAAACAATTAAATAATATTTTTTGGATAATAAACATAAGATATTAACATTAATAAATCATAAAACTCAATAGATGAGTTTAAATAGATGAAACTACACTAATAAAAATAATAGCGAAATTATTGACGGAAATACCATTTTTTACATTGAATGTAATAGTTCTTATGAAACAATTATTTTTATATTCATGATTATTTGTATAAAACAATAAAAGTAAAAAAAATTAAAAATGATGTGATTTTATAAATATAATTATGTCTTAAAATAGATTATGTATGGTACTTGAAAATTGGTAAAAAAAATTGAGATGTTCCAATTAAATGGCTTTGCGTATCGTGTATAAATGAGAATGGAACCATATAAAACTTTTATTGTCCCATAAAATAATTATAAAGTAATATTGATATATTATTTTGAATCATATATAAATGTTTTAGAATATATATATATATATATATGAATAATGTGAAATTGTATTTTCTTATAGAGGAAGAAATCATAATCTGAATGAAAATGGGTGTTCAGGAAGAAAACCCTAACCATATGTAAGAATGTGTCATGTATATCACCTTAATATCATAGATAATATAATTAAAATAATTAAATAATTAATTTAGAACCATTTCATCATGTATTATATTTATTATGGTATTATTATTTTCACATATGGACTCATTGGTAAGTTATAGACCTTAATTTCATTAGTACCTAACATTCCTTTTATTGCTTTTCATAATAGGTTCTCCCATTTAAAATTATTGGAGTTCATGTAAAAATAGGTATAATTTTCTATAATTGGAATTTTATTTTATTGATGAACATATATAAGTTTAAATAGTTTAATATATTTTTACATATATGAGTATGAATCAATATATAACATGTTAATGATATTTTTAGACTAATTTATGCAGTTTTCGATCCCAACGAAGATGATTTGTATGTTATTTTTTATTATGTAAATAAGTTACCTCAAAAACATAAAAATGGTTTGACAATAAAAATTAAAATATATTAAACCAAATAAAATGTTTTTCTTAATATTATTTAAGATAATTATGGAAAATCTAAACATGTCGTCCGTGATGGTAATAAAAAAACACTTCATGGGATATATATCAATTTTTAGAATAAAAGGAAGGGGATAATGGGATTGATGAGAAATTAAAATTTTAAAATAATAAAATTTTATTTTGTTAATTTAATGGATTTATAAAGATATTTTGATAAGGGGAATAATGTGGGAATAGAAGAATAATATAAAACAACTTGAAAATAAAATAAAATAATAAAGAAGAGGATTTTAACCTATTGAATTTTCCTCCTTGGGAACCTCCACAGGGGGATTGATTTTTTTCTTTTAATGGGACAAAGGCTCCTAAAAATATTCTAGGGTATTTGGATGTTTATTTTGAAGAACATTGATAAGAATAAAATCTTGGAAGGCATGCAGAGAAGGGGTTGTAATGGGAGGTATTTATAGTAGAGGAGATGGTAGTTTTTTATTGAATAGTTAATTCATAAGATTATTATTTTTGATCAAGATAACAAATATATTGATAATTATCACTACATATATAAAAATAATTAAGTCTAGTTCGATATTATGATGCTAACATTAGAGATGTCACGAGTAATATGGTATTTGACATATAATATATTTATATCGTATATTACTGTATTTAACCATTCTTAAAAAAATCATGTATTTTAGAAAAATAAAAACAAATTCACTGTAAAATTTTTTCAGAGTGTAACCTTTAAAATTGGATCCGTATTATGTATATAATTTTAAAACTAGTAGAAATTTATTTTTTAATTAAAAACTTCATTTACTCGAAAAACAATGGATTTTATAATTATAATTGATTTTATAAGAAATTTAAAAAATGTACAAAGGAATAATTAAATAATTAAAAAACACAATTCAAAAAAATGAATGAATACATTTTTTCTAAAAGAATTTTTATTTTAAATATATTTTATATATTATGAAATTATATTTAAATATTTATGACTTACTAAAATACCAATACTTAATTTTAAATTTGTAAAATATTCCTTTACTTATACTATGTTATAATTATATGATAAATTCATTTATAATGATCAGAAATTTTATTTATACATTATTTTGTGAGGTTACTTATCATTAGGTTGATTTATTATCCAGTATACATGTGGCTCAGTATCCCATTCTTCTGAAATCTTATAACATCATTCCATTGTGAAACGTTCAAGAAAACACCATCTCCGCGTTTAATTGCCAAAAAGAATTCTTCGATTATTGGAATGTTTATTTTTCTAATTTGAGGTTATTTTATATGGGTTATATTATTCTATATATATTATATATTTATTCAACAATATATGGAACCAAAATCATCCTTTCACAATTTCACGACCCATCCCCCGGGGCCCGTGTTGGGTATACACCAAGCCGCCTTCCTTAGGCCAGGGGCTGGCGACTAGCACCAAAGGCATAAATCCCTAAACTGGGAAGGCATTGCCTTTATTACTGTAAACACCCACAACCGAGCACATAACTGTATAGAAAACACTATGTAAAACTATATAACTAGAGAGTGCTGAAATGTAAAGGGGCTGAAAATACAAGACCAACTGTAAAGTACAATTACAACTGAAATGGGAAAAAAACGGAAAGGTGAAAAGTATCTCTTAGATCGTCCACCATGGATACTACCTAAAGGGTAGGTATATATAGAATCCTTTGCACTCTACGTCTGTTGGACTCCACCGTTTACCGACAGGTTGTATGGTATACCTTTGAGTACCATCTAGTCCTGGTACTCTCAGCCACAATCAATATTATCTATTGAATGCAACCAACACAACGAGGATCGGGCATATCCCATCTAGGGGTGAGTATAACGATACTCAGTAGGGACCCCGAGAACCTAAAGGTCGAACAAAATACAGCAAGGATAAACCACAAAGTATGAAATCAATGGTTAATCCCGCTTATGAATATTCTCATACATATACATAAGACATCCAGTAATCCTTCTCAATCATGAGGTAAACACAAAAGTTACTGACTCATCTCAACGCAATAGACAGTGCATCAATCGGACTCCTGATCTGTGAGTTATTAGAATTTTAGTCCCAAGGGCCCGGTTGGTTTCGTGCATGATCCAACCTGACCGTATCACAACTATACCCCAAACTCCAATGGGGTATACTCAAATGGACCATCATAGTCGAATATTACATGCGACATAGAGGGTTCGTTAAACGGATGTCCGGTGCCAAAGATATTTCCAATAGAAAGTAAAGGGGTTGGTAGTGGAACCGAGACAAGTCTGACCTTGTCTAGGACGACCTGGTCTGTGTCGACCCGGTCAGGCCTGTTGGGACTGGCTCAGCCCATTGGGTGGGAAAACATGTTTGGTTTGGCCAGGCCCAGCCCAATAGGCCGTGTGGGCAGTTTGACACTGGCTTAGGGCCGGTTCGGCTTGGAGCGCCGCGAGGGTGCGGCCCGACGTGGCTCGGCCTAAAGGGTGCAGTCGGGCCAGTTCAGCCAATGTGCCATGAGGGGGTGTGGCTCGAGTGGTATGGGGTATGAAGGTCAGCGCAGTTTGGCCTCGCGCCTAGAAGGCGTCGGGGCAGGGCCCGACCATGCCGGCAGGTGGGTCGGCGGGTGGCCGGGAAGGGCGCGGCCTGGTCCGAAGGCGTCTGGGCAGGGTGCCCGGTGGGTGAGCAGGTGGTCGGGCAGGGCTCGGCTAAGCTGGAAGGCCAGATAGCGGGTAGCCGGTTAGGGTGTCATGCGGGGTCTGTGGGAGGCCGGGCTGGTCAGCAGGCCATCGGGAGGCGACCGGGCAGGCCATCGGGGTGCGGGCCGGCTTGTGCAGCAACTTGGCACTGCGATCAGCATGGTCGGCGGGGCCCAGCTGGGGCTGGTTCGGTCGGAGGTGGTGCGTGTCGCTGTAGGGGTGGCGCGGATCATGGAAGCCAGGGGTAGTGCAGCCTTTGTATTCTCCACCTTCTTTGCCTCATTGTTTCCTAACCATGCCATAGAATATCACAAAAGAGATCGACGGAGGGAGTCATTCCACTTAGTTTGTCTCGCACCCTCCACAGTCAAGGAGATAACAATCGGTTCATCAAGGAAGGAGAATATTGAACAAAAAATCACCCATCAAAGGAAGCATATCCTCATTCATTATTTTGAAGTAAAAGAAGAACATGGCACATAGAAGAAGAAAAAATCTACCTTTGTTCAATGATCGCCGATGAAGTCGTGGGAAGAAAACGAAGGTGACCATCATTGGTGGCATCTATCACACCAATCCCATCCCGAGTTTGTGCATCGGATCATTGATGAGGATATGTAGAGATATTTGGTTGAAAACGTCCCACATCAGTAAAAGGTCCGAGGAGGAAGTCGAAGAAGTTCAGTGTTCTTCATAGTCGAAGGCAGATTTCTTTTGGAGCTTTCTCCCAATAATCCTCCTCTCAATGATGCCATCAAAATGACCAATTCCAACCAAAATATTAATAAATTTTGTTAATAAATTATTTAATTTGTTAGAAAAAATTAAAAATGGAAAATTATTTAACTTGGCTCCCCCTTAATTAATGTGTAGGAATTTTCACCATTAAATTAGGGGAGTTTCCACCAATAATGGAGGGGGTGTGGAGAGACTCTCCATCATTAATAGGGGGTTTAGTCCCGTGTGGTCCCCACATCGTAACATGTCATGGGAGGATAGGTTTGGGTAGGTCCCACCACTATAACCATTCATGGGAGGTTATGGTATGGTGGTCCCACCTCTAACATCCATGAGGAGGTTTTAACCAACAAATAAAAATTATTCCACACACTTTATTTTTATTTAATTCATTCTCTAAAAACAATAAAACTATCTATTAACATCGACCCCTAGTCATAGAAATGATTATCTTCTTAATCAAATACCAGCACAACGAGATCAACAGTGTCCTCAGATTTCAATTTCGTGCACTGGTACAAAAGTTATAAAAACCTGCACGTACGTTTAGTGATTGTACTCGAAAAAAACAACTAAAATTGATTCTGGGAACACCGGGCCTCAAGAATCATGCGCTGTCAATTTTCGTGGACTCGTAAAATTCCAATGTATTGAAGGAAAAAATTCCCTAAAATTTTAGGGTCTTTACATTCTCCCCACCTCAGGGCTTTATGTCCCCATAAGCTACAATTTGAACTAAAGGAATAAGCGGGGGTACTGAGCACACATCTGATTCTCCTCCTCCCTTGTGCTCTCCTGGAGTTTCCTATGCTACCAGCATACACACACCAAAGGTATCGACCGTTGATGTAGGACCCACTCATGTCGATCCATGATCTCTACTGAATCCTCCGTGAAAGTCACCCCATTGTCGATGCCCACCTCTCCATGGTCGATGATGTGAGAAGTGTCGCGCACATACCTCCTCAGATGAGATACACGGAAGATGTTGTGCACCTGGTGTAACAGAGGTGGAAGACCTAAGTGGTAAGCCACCTTGGAAATGTTATTGAGGACCTGTAAAGGTCCGATAAATCTAGGAGATAACTTGTTGCCTCGGCTAAATCATCACAGTCCTCATCGTAGAGAGAGATGTAGAAAGACGTGGTCGCCATCCTCGGATTCCAGAGGTCTCCATATTGTTCCATGATTTTACTTATGCCTTCTATTTGCAGTATTCACTAGATCCTGGATGTTTTGAACCATCACTATGGTAGCTCGTACCATCTCAGGTACCACCATTGCCGACTTCCCTAGGTATGTCCAGTACAAGGGTGATCTGCAAGGTCTCTCGTACAACACCTCGAAAGGTGTCATCCCAATAGTGGAGTGATATATGTTTTTTGAATTTAAACTCCACCAATGATTTGTGATCCTCCCAACTACAACATAAGTCGAGGAAACAAGCACATAACATGTCCTCGTGGGTCTGAATTATCCGCTCAGTCTGGCCATCCGTCTGAGGATGGAAGGAGGTGCATAGATGAAGATGCGTCCCAAAAGCCTCCTACAACCCCATCCATAGCCTGGATGTAAACCGTGTGTCATGATCAGAGAATATAGAAGAAGTTAATCCATGTAGCCGCACTATCTTCTACTCGTAGAGGCATCCTAGGATCTCTACAAAATTGTTCTCTCTGATCAGTAGGAAGTAGGCCGACCTGGTGAGTCGATCAATGATCACCCAAATCGATTCGTTAGACCTGGATGTATGTGGAATTCCTATCAAGAATTCCATGGATATCCCATCCCACAACCACTCTAGGACCTCTAATGGATGAACCAAGCCTACTATTACCTGTCGCTCTACCTTCACTTGCTGACAAGTGAGGCATTGAGAGACAACCTCTACTACTTTATTCTTCAAACCAAGCCACCAGTGCTGTCATCGAAGGTCCTGGAACATCTTCCCCACTCCTGGATGTACCGCTAAAGGGGATGTGTGGAAATCTCTCAACACATCATGCTAAAGAAACACTAGTTCTATAGTATGGCCTCTGTAGAGGATGAATTGTTCCCCACCTTCATAAAATCCATATGGTGTCAGCCCTATAGATATTTGAGAAAGTTTTGTCTCAGAGTCAATGTCTCCATGATATGCCTCCCTGGCTCGCTGAAGAAGTGGGGGAGTGACTGTAAGAGACTGTAGAATGGATGCTCTGTCTCTATACACAAAGGATATCTCCAAATCAGCCAACTACTCTGCCACCTCACCTAACTGTTGTATACTAGATCTCCTGCTGAGTTCATCAACTACCACGTTCTCATATCCCGGATTATATACTATCTTGAAGTCAAAGTCAGGGAGGAACTCTATCCATCACCTCTGTCTTAGGTAGAGGACCTTCTGGGAGAAGATATAAATGAGACTCTTGTGATAGGAGAACATGGTAAAACATTCTCCCATCAGATAGTGTATCTACATCATCAAGGCGAAGACCACTGCGGCATACTTTAGGTCATGGTTATCGTTGTTCTGCTTGTGCTGTCTCGGCTACCGAGAACAATACGCTATCACTGCTCAATCCATTATCAAGAAACGCCTGAATCCAATCCCTGATGCGTCGCATTAGACTACGTACCCTATGCCTTCCTCTGAAATAATAGAGATGGGGGCACTAGTCAGCCTCTTCCTCAGCTCTTGAAAGCTCTTTGGGTATCTCTCCAACCACACGAAGGGTTTCCTCTTCTTCATCATGGTTGATATTTGTGCTACAACTCTGGATAAGTCTGCAACAATCATCCAGTAGTAACCAGCCAAACCCAGGATACTTTCTACCTCTTTCACACTCCTGGGTGGCCCGAAAGCAAGTACCAACTCTATCATCAATAGATCTACTGCCACTCCATCCCCTGAGATGGCGTGTCCAAAGAAGTGAACCTATCTGATCCAAAACATTCACTTTGAGAGCTTACCGTAATGTTTTTCCTCTAGGAGTGTGTCCCGTACTACATTCAAATGGTAGGCATGCTCCTCCACAGTAGTCAAGTAAAACAAAATGTTGTCAATGAAGAATATGACAAAGTGATTGAGGTAAGGATAGAAAATCTTGTTCATGAGTCCAATGAACACTGCTAGAGCATTGGTTATGCCTAAAGTCGTAACTGAGAACTCGTAGTGGCTGTATAGGCATCTGAAAACCATTTTTTGTACATCCTCATCATGAACTCTGAGCTGGTGGTAGCCTGATCTGAGGTATATCTTCAAGAACCACTAAGCTCCCTTCAACTGATAAAATAGGTCATCAATCCTCGTGAGTGGGTACTTGTTCTTCACGGTCACCTGGTTTAGGTGACGGTAGTTGACACAAAGCCACAAGCGCCCATCCTCCTTCTTAGAGAATAGAACCAGGGATGCCCAGGGAGAAACATGAGGCCGCATGAATCCCTTCTCTTGCAAGTCCTATAGATGTACCTGTAGCTCGTGATGCTCCGTGGGAGACATCCGATACGCTGGGGTAGATATCGGTGTTTTCATGGATTACAAGTCAATGTATAAGTACACCACTTTGTGAAGAGGTATTCCTATAACATCTTCAGGGAATAAATCCTCATACTAGTCTAACACTACATGCTAGATCGGACTCTCCACATCAACTAATCTGAGGGTAAGGCAGGACAGCTGATTAGTGATTGGCGGAACAATCCTCCGAGTAAGTCGGTCATGTTCTTCAAAGTCTCCCTTCTCACAGGTGAAGGTAAACCTAGTCCCATCCGTGCAGACACACCACACATTGTGCAAAATACAGTCGATCTGAGCATTGACTGTAGATAACCAGTCCATACCCCAGATGGCATTGTAAGGCCTCGATGCTGGTACTATGAGATTCCAGCCAAAACTCTTGGCTCTTAGAGTTAGATCACACTTCCAGCACTAGTGTGTAATCGTAGAGTCTTCTCTAGTAGGAGTCTTTAAATGTAAGGATCGAGCCAACGACTTCATCAGAATCTCCGAGATCCGAATGAAGGCAGTGACAAGAATGTGTGACTAGAACTTGTGTCTATAAGAACTGATGCTAAGGTGGAGTGAATATACACCGTACCATGAATCATCTCTAGAGTTCAATGATCGTATGCCTCTACTACCTGGATTTGAGCTCTCACCTGTCCACCTGCTCCCTATGGTCGGGGTGGACCTTCTGGTGGTGGTGGTGGTAACACCTCGAAACGTCGTCCACAACTAGTTGCACGACCAGCTCTTCAGACACATCTACCTACTCCCTATGGACAACCTTGAACAAATCTTTGTCTCGGCCTGGGTGGTCTTCTGACCATCTGTTGATCATCCAAACGGAGGTTTGGATAGTCAAGATCCATGTGACCCTGCCCACCGCATGTGAAACACTGCCCCTCCTGGAATGTATGTCTCTACCCCAGGTTCCCCGCACAACTGATCTTAATTCATGCAGTCATCCACCCTCGGTTCTAGTCCTCTTAGACCTCCATGACAATTGTCTACTTCGAGCTGCATTAGACTCCACTATATGTCGACTAGTGGTGGGTCTTGCTGCTGGAGACTTCCCAGCAAGGAAACTCTTCACTTAGAGGGCTCACTCCAACAACCCTTACTATATCGGGATGCTCAGGTAGATCATAAATGTCCTGAATTCACTCCTGATCCCCAGATCGATGGTCTGGGCCCCGAAGAATGGGCCATGTTCAATATCTGTGGAGTAGCGTGAGAGGTCGGTGAGCCTCGCTGAGTGTTATGCCACCATCATTCTTACCTACTGTAGTTTAAGTATCACTTGTATCCACACATCACATAGGGTAGCTGGAAAAAACTCTTCCCAAAATAGTGTCTTGAATTCTTCCCAGAGTAGTGTCACCTCATCATGCACCTGGAGGGTCAGGCTCCACCATCGGCATGCTTCTTGTTGAATGAGACTCATGGTATGGACCACCATAAGGTTAGCTCATGTCTCTACCAGTCTAAAGACTCTCCCCATAGCCTCCATCCAATCCTTACCTACATGTGGGTCTGCCACTTCCCTGATTTTGGGAGGTCCTTGGTGCTGGAACTCATGCAACGTGCTCAAGCTGCGCAAATTGTCTGTTGTTGGGGATGGTGGAATTGGTGGCCCAAAGGGTAGTGGTACCACTGGTTCCTCTGCTGGTAGAGGGCCCTACGACGAGGAATCATCGCTTGGTTGGATATCAGCGCATACAACTCTGGGGGATCCAGATGGTCGTCCGTGAGGAGGCATCTTAAATGAAACAGATGCGAAACACACAAAGATTATACCTGGGGAGCTAACCCGGTTGATCTAACATAAAGAAAACTTTTAAAAATACACACAAAATAAGTGTTTTTGTGCAATCAGTTGGAAATCAGTATTCAGGGTCCTGGTGTAAGGATATGTCGGCCGCCGCACCAACACTAGACTGCCGGAAGTGAAAACCACACTCAGTACCATTAACAATATTGCTTCCCAGAAAATATCAAAGTCATAAGTTCTGTGGTAGAACCGAATCCTTTGATACCTATTTGTCATGACATGTCCCACGGGGCCTGTGCCGTGACTATCCGAAGCCGACCTTTCATAGGATAGGGGCTGGCGACTAGCACCAAAAGAATAAATCCATAAACTAGGAAGGAATTGCCTTTATAAATTTAAACACACACAATGGAGCATATAGCTAGATACAAAACACTATATAAAAATTTATAACAAGAGAGTGCTAAAAGGTAACAGGACCAGAAATATAATCCAAACTATAAAGTACATGTACAACTGAAGAGGAAAATATAGCTGAATGGTGAAAAGTGGCTCCTGGATTATCCATCACAGATCCTACCTGAAGGGTAGGTACATATATCCTCCTCAGCACTCCACGTATGTTGGTCTCCTTCATGTACCGACATGCCATATGGTCCCTCTCTAGGTATTGTCCATTCATGGTACACTCAGCCTCAGTCAACGGTGCCTGTCGTTTGCAACCAACACAACGAGGTGAGGGCATTTACCGGGCAGCGGTGAGTATAACAATACTCAGTACGGACCCCGAGACCCTCAAGGACTCACAAAATCCAACAAGGATAAACCCCAAAGTATGAAATCAACAGATTACCCCACATAGGTGTATGACCATACATATACTTAAGTTATCATGAAATCCATCTCAATAATGAATTAAACAAAAAATTTACTGACTCAGCTCAACGCCACAGATGGCGCGTCAATCGGACGCCTGATCTGTGAGTTATTAGCCTTTTAGTCCCAAGGGCCTAGTTGGATTTGTGTAGGATCCAAGCCTACCATATCTCAACTATATCCCTAAATCTAGTGGGTTATACTTAGAGGTAATGTCATACTATAATATTACCCGCACCATAGATGGTTTTTCAAATGGACCTCTAGTGCCAAAGATATGGCCATAAAAAGTAAAGGGGTCGATAGTGGACCTGGGACCAGTCCCACTCGGTTAGACCCACCAGGTCATACCTGTTGGGTCTGGCCCGAACCCTTGTCAAGGACAGTATATTGCATTCGGCTCAGCGCTCTGGGCCACACCCAGCTGGCCGTGTGGTTGGTTCGGCCCGGAGTGCCGCAATGGTGCGGCCTGGTGCGGTTGACACCAGAGGGCGCGATTGGGTCGGTTCGGCCAGGGCACCACGAGGGGGCGCGTATTGGGTGGCACGAGGTGCACGAGCAAGCGCGGTTTGCCCGAGTTCTCAGGAGGTGGCCGAGAAAGTCGCCAAGAGGGACAATGGGTTGTCGGAAAGATTGCGTCCATGCCACTAGGCGGTCTTGCGGGCGGACAGGCAGGGCGCCAGGTGGTCCGGCGGTTGGCCGGGCAGGCCAGCAGGTGGCCAGGTAGGCCAGCGTGGCATGAGAAGTCATTGGGTAGCGGCTCGGATCAGCGAGCGGCGCGACTGATGGCGCATGATGGGATCCAGTTTGTTTTGCAGTAATGTGGGTGGCCGAGAGGGCGGTACTGATCATGGAGGTCGTGTGTAGATTGTCCTTTGTCTTAACCGCCATCGTTGCCCTGTTTCTTCGTCTCCATGCCATAAAATATCACAAAAGAGATCAATAGAGGGAGTCCGACCATGTTAGTTTGGAGCGCACCCTCTGTGGTTTGGGTGATAACAATTGGTTCATCAGGGTAGGATAATGATGAAAAACAACTCACCTGTCAATGGAAACATATCCTCATTCATCATTTTTATAGAAAAGAAGAACATGGAACATAATAGAAAACAACCCCTACATTAGTTCATTGATCGCTGATTATTTCATGGAAAGAAGATGAAGGTGATCTTCATTCCTCACTTTCACCACACACTGCTAATCTAGAGCACATGAGTTGGCTCATTGATGATGATGCAGAGTGAAATTCCGTTGAAGATGTCAAACGTCAGAAGAAGCTACGAGGAAGAAGTCGATGATGGTCATCGTTCTTCATAGTTGAAAGCGTTCTTCATTGGGTGATTTCTCCCAATAATCCTCCACTCAAAGCTGCCACAAAAATATACATTTCCAACCAAAATAATAATAGATTATGTTAATCTATTATTTAATTTTTTGGCACAAAATTTTGAATGGTGAATTAATTAACTTGGCTCCCCTTAATTAATGTGGAAGATTTGGCACCATTAAATTAGGGGAGTTGGCACCAATAATGGAGGGGGTGTGGAGATAATCTCCCTCATTAATAGGGGGTTTAGTCCTGTGTGGTCCCCACATCTTAACCTCTCGTGGGAGGTTACGTTTGGGTGGGTCCCACAACCATAACCTCTCAGGGGAGGTTAAGGTGTGGTGGTCCCTCCTCCAACTTCCATTATGAGGTTTTAACCAAAAATAAAAAATTTTCCACACAATTTATTTTTATTTTATTCATTCCCTAAATGCCCAAAAACTATATTTTAGCTTTCACCCACTTCCATCGAGGTGATGGTCTTTATAAGTGAATACTGACATTGGGAGTTCAATGCTGTCCTCATATATCAATTCTGAGCACCAGTTCAAAAGATATAAAGACCTACTCATATGTTTATTGAAAGTACCCAAATAAATATTCATAAATTGATTCCGGGCACACCAGGCCCTTGTAATCATGTGCCATCAATTTTTGTGAACATGTAAAATTCCCATGTATTTACAAAAAAAACATCCATTGAGTTTGTGGGTGTTTACACACAATATTCATCCGGAAATGTGGTTGAACAACATCTATTTACAAACAATTTTTCATATGGTTCAATTTGAATACTTGAATGTAAACTATTTTTTAATGAAAACTCCACCAAAGGTAAATTAATTATAACACATAACATGAACTTCATGTGAGCATGATCTCATTAAGTATTAAAATCATTAGATCATACCTTCAAACTACCCATTAGTTTGAGGATGGTAATCATTACATAAATTAAGCTAAATATCCAATTGTTTACAAATAATTTTAAACAAATCGATGCTAATTATGTTTCACGATCTTATATAATTGACATATGTGCTCCATGAATCCCTTAAACATCATAAATATAGAGTCCCCCATGGAAATATTATGTATGATCCCCTATTATTAAAAGTAAATGTTTTGATTTTAATTATAGATCAACAATAATCTATCTTATATCATTTCATTTTAGTGATTTTGGGAATCCAAATAAAATTATAGAGTGACTTCATCCCATTTCTATATAACAATACGTAGAGGTTGCATGACCCATCAAGGATGTTGTCTTTCAGCCCTCACATATTTCTATACTAAACATATGGATTAATAATCCACAATTTCTCACTTCATTTTATCCCTCCATAAATGTTAATTCAAATATAAATTCATTTTAATGTTATATGGTGTATAAAGATATTTTTACTATATGCATCATCCAATAACTCTCTTTTTTAGATCGTGTATTGAGGGTACTCATAACCACATCAAATTTTTTGAATTCTATCATAATAAATAAAGTCAACCAACATCATATTATTCATAGCTTTAATTTTCTATTAATGATTCCCACCATCCGAATGAAATCTTTTAGTCCTTTACAATAATGATGGTTGTGAATCCAATTTAAAATGTAATGATTTTGATCCCTCCTTGATAATTCCAATTTTCAATTTTGATGTATCCAAGTACATAGTGACTTGTCAATCATTATTTTCATCATAACTACAAGTCACTTCCTAGTCAATGAATCTACTACCTTATTCACCTTCAATGGGTGGTAGTATATTGAAAAATAATTATCCCTTAGTTTTTCAAGCAATCTCTTTTGACTCGTGTAATTCCCTACTAAAGAGATGATAAATATCAAGACTGTTTGATCTATATATATCTCACGTCATTCACAATAGTGATAGTGTCACCATATTTTCAGGTAAAAGATTACAGTAGGTAGATCAATATCATGAGTGGGATATTTTTAGTCATGTTTTTTTACAATCATTATGTATAGGCAGTAACTCATTTATTATGAATAAAGACACAATGAAGTCATTTTATTAATGCATCATTATGAATCGAAATTACACCATTTCTCTATATTAATGTCCAGATCATAGAAATAAATTATATCCTTTAAAAATCTTAAAATCATTCTTCGTATTCTTATTTCTATATGATCTTGACCTCATTATGAATAATCTTGGTTAATGGGTTATCTAATCATGTAATGTTATGAACGAAACATCAACAATAACCTAATAATAAAATAAAATGACTTTTATGAATTATGATCATTGGATTAGGTCATCCTTGAACAACATTTGTCAACATTGAATCAACTATGATTATTTACTTAGAGATAATATGTCTATGAAAAGATACTATTTGAATCCAAAATATAAAGTTTATAAAATTCATAAAAATATCATTTTTACTAAGAGTCTATAGAACATCCAAGTTTTGGCTCCCATGGTCCTCATATTTTTTTAATATTTCATTATATTGTAAATCAAAACCACAAATAAACATCAATATTTTACTTAAAAAATTTATTTATTAGATACATAATTTTAGAGGGTGTATTAGATAGTCTAAATGGAATTTCTATAAACTTGTATTGTCTATACGTACTTCGAAAATGGTGAATTTTGATTGTCTTCCTTCCTCACACACAAATAATTTTTTCCATATTGATCTTCAATAATTGGAAATTAATCATATCTATGAATTTGATAAAATAATTCATCGATGTGTGGATGCGAATAATTGTATGTTATTTTAATGACATTAATTTCCCTATAATCAATACACCTATTCACGGATCTAAATATCTTTTTGGAAAAGTGAAAAAGGTCTACCTGTAGAGAGACGTTATTTATAACAAATCCATTATCACATAATTCCCATAATATTTTTTTCAATTCTACTAATCCTATATATTTCATTCTCTAAGGAGTATTTCTTATATGTATTTTACAATGAATTAAATAAATAGTGAATGGAACTTACCATTCAATCAAGGGATTGGTGGTATTTTTCTAGAGTGGTTTATATTAAACTTATATTCCTTGATTCCTTTAAATTCATAAGACATACTCAATTTTTTTCCTCTTTATAGCACTGGAGATGTTATCTCAATATGACGAGAAATTTATGTAGACCAATGACCTTATAAAAATGGTTTTAAACCATGAAATTGTCTATAAATATTTCCTCAAGGATTATGAATGTAGTATGTGTCAGGCCTTACTAACCTTGTAATGTTATATTTATACTTAAAAATATTTTCTTCATCATTTTGTCTAACACTCAATAACTTTCACTCCATATCTCGACACCATTGATGAGGAAAATAATTTTCTAGGAAAAAATCCATTAAATCCCTCCACTCCATATTTGTAATTTCTTCCACTTCATTTGGGGTTTTAGTTAATGAACACCATTAATTTGCATCTCTGAATAAAGAACAAATTACAATGTTAACTTTTTGACTTTCATTAATTCCCAAATACATAAATATCTTCTCTATGGAACATTTCCTCATGTCAGTTAAAAACTGGTTTTTATTACAATTAAATTATGGAGGTTTTTGTCACCTAAAGTTATCAAAAATTTCTCCTTGACATTGTGCATCATGATTCCCAATACGGGTAAGGTTATTATTCATAACTCTAGTAACCTATCTAAGTATAGATATTTGTTGTTCACCATAAATAGCAGCTCAATAACCAACATCATTATCTTTCATAGGAGGGAAATCAATATATGATATATGTGGATTTATATAGTTTACATTCATTCTACTAGGTCCCATTTTTTAATAGTGGTATACACTTGATTAGGTTTTGAATCATAATGTTTAATATAAAAATATAAAAAAACATAACATAAATTGAAATTCTATATATAATTATTATTATAATAAAAAACATGGATTTTTTGGGAACATATTTTATTTTATATCATTCATAATGGACTGTAATGAAAATGTGAATTATCCTAAGCATATCCCCATGGAGTGTAAAACTAGGTGCACAGTAAGGCTCGAGACTCTTTGTTGGTGTTTTTTATCTTAGGTACATCTCTACTAGAATGACATCCTATTTTAGTATCTATACAAGGATATATTTCTAGGTAGTTCCACATAATATCTACCTTACCAAAATTGTAGTGTGTTCTTCTATTATTATCCTCAATTTATATCTTAGAGTTATGTTCCTTAATATATGTTCTCAAAATCTAGTTTCTAATGTTTTTACAAAACACCCTTTGAAACCAAATATAGAGACCCAAACCCCATTTCCCTTATATGGTACCTTTATTCCATAAATTAGAACAAAAAAATGACATTATATCTTGAAGTAAAAAATATATTAGTAGTTTTTAATAACATATAATAACATATATTTTACATTATAACATTGAAAATTTATATAATATAGAAATTATATTGGAAACATCCACAATATCTTGATTATTCCTGTTATTCATTCATTATATTCTTCTTATCATCCTGTGTAAAATTAAATCATCATAAGAGGGTTACATGAGATTCACTTAAAGGGAATGTAATACTGTGGAATCATTATGAATAAGGCGGGAAAAATAACTAAAATTACACACAATATTAAAACATAATATTCTACATAGTATGGTAGAAATAAAAGATGATTTAATAATTCAATATTACATACATGAATATTATAATAGTTGAATAATAACATGGAATATAATGTACTATTTCCAAAATGATGGAATCCATAATGAATTACATCATAAACATATCTTCGAGGCATCGACCAAGAAACCATATATAATGGGTAATAACAAAGTGTTGTTTGTCACACGAGTCCTACTGATAAATCGATGGGATATAGTGGGCCCCAACAAACTCTTAATATGTTCAATTACTTATTCATATGTATAGGGATAATCATAAAAAATATTAACATATGAAATGAAAATAACTTTCCTCATTTTGTAAACATAATCACTAACCAATCTGGGTAATATAGTTAAAGGTATTGAGATAGTAAATCCAAAGTAAAACTAATCATAACCCCTTTAATAAAATAATAGGGATGATAAAAATATGATACACACCATAATAAATCATAAACTTTTTAATATGTTTTGAAATGGATTAAAATACTCTAATAAAAATGTTCATCGATTTATTAATAGAAATACACTTTTTACTTTTAAAGGAAGCGTTCTTTAGAAAAATCAATTTTTTTCAGGATTGTTTATATGAAACCATAAAAAAATAAATATAGTTTTCCATTAAAAATTTATATATTTGATTTAAATATTGGTGTATTACATCATATTATATATGGTAATTTAAAATTTGTAATAAATAGGGACATTCCCTTAAATCAGGCATGCATATCAGGAAGCATTGATAAAGTACCCTTTAAAACATTTATTTTCTCATCAATGAATGAAGAATATATATATATATATATATATATATATATATATATATTGTTGGAACATATACAACCAATTTTAAGATATATATTATAATAATGGGTAATAAAAATTTCGTATAGAGGAAGAAAGCATAAACTGGATAAAGAAGGATGTAATGTAAGAAAACCTGTACATTATGTATGAATGTTTAATGCACTAGAAACTAATGTAGTAAATAATCAAATTAATCCATTATTTAATTAATTATGATCCTTTTAAGCATTAAATTGTCTTTTTATATATTTATTAATATTATTTATCGCATTTTTGATGATTTATAGAGTATAATTTTATCATTCTATAGCAGTTTTTTAATGTTTTCATGGTCTTTATACTTTATTATAAGTAATTGAGTTTATATAAAAATGGGTATTATTTTTCTGAATTGGAACTATATGTTATTAATGAACTTATAGAATTTTATTTTTTTTATATACTATTTTTCTCACTTATATGATAATGATTCATTAGATTACATGTAAATGATATTCATTTAAATTAATTTATGCCATTTTAAATCACAATGAACTAGTATTGTTTTATCAAATATTATTATGTATATATGATACATAAAGATCATAAAATGGATATTAATATAAATACTACTATATTTTCTAACCTATAAAATGGTTTTTTGAACAAACATGAATACAATGATTGAAAATGGAAATATTTTTTCCTTGAAGGTGATAAAACAACACCTCACAGACGACGTTTCAATATTTAGAATAAAATAGAGAGGAGAAGTGGGAATAATGATGGTTTATTATATTAAAAAAATATAATTCATGCATATATATGTTAATTGAATTTTCAATCAATTTATATGATGGTTTGTGAGCGTAGAATAATAAAATAAAAGGACATGAAAATAAAATAAATGAAAGAGGATTATTACCTCTTTAATTATCCACCTTGAGAATGACATTATGTTAATTGGTTTTGGTCTTTTGATGAGACCAGGATCCCCTAGATGTTAAGGATGGTATTTGAATGTTTATTTGGTGTGAAATTATACAATTATAAAAACATAGAAGGTGTAAGGATAAGGGGTTGTGAGGGGTGGTATTTATATTGGAGTAGATGGGGTTTTTAATATTTTATCCACTTGTTTTTTATTTTGGATGAACAATATCAATAATTATTGAACTGATAAAAAATATATTAATATAATGAAGGGGTTTTTCAAATGTTTGTTTCTTTTATTAGAAATGACTCAAGTAATAGTGTATTTAACTTATAATGTATTTATACTTTAATTAGTCAAATTTTAATATTCAAGCAAAGTTCATGTAATTTAGAGAAATCCAAAAAAAACTGTGAAAGAATTTATCCATATTGAAAATTAAAAAATGGACATCATTTTAATAATTTAATTATCAAAATATGAAAATTGATGTTTTTATATAAATACATAATTTACTAGAGAAATACATAATTTAAAAATATATTTGATTTTGAAACACTATGAATATATAAATATGGTCTCATAAAATTATCCTAAAATCAGAATACATTATAATGTTAATTTATGAATAAATTTTATTAATAAAAATCATTTAAATGATTTTATTAATTATAAATTGGTAATTAAATATTTTAGACTTACAAAAATAACAACAATTAAATAATAATTCTTAAAGTATTCACATACATATACTATGAAATAATTATATGATAATTTCATTTATAAGGGGTCAAAATTTTATTTATACATTCATGGGTGATTAAATATTCATTAGGCCACATTACTATTCACATGATCCATATTACAATTCCTAATGTCACGTTACAATTTCATTGGTACATGTTCCTTAACTTATAGAAATACTTCTTATTTGATTCATTATCCAATTATAAAGTATGTATTATTTAATATAAGTAATTGTATGTGATCTATACAATATTTAAAAATCTTTGTGAGGGAATGATCTTTGATATGAATTTGAATTGTACAATTTCAATTAAAACCTTTGATGCACACTATGTTTTCTTAATTATTTGAAAATATAAATGATGTATGATTAATCACAAAAATAAAATTCCCAATCCACTATTCCATTCATGAATATATTAAATATACTATTTTGGGTTTCATCCACAATTAAATATATTACTATATGGATGCAATAACAAATTATAGAAATTATTTTTTGTAATGCCCCGACCCCCTAAGCTCAAAGACTGTGAATAGTTTTATTACATTTTCATGAAAGCAAGGAAAAATCAAGATGGTTAGTTATGTTTAGCATTCATGGAAAACCAAATTATATGGGTGATACCCATAATATATTGTGAAATAGGAAATATAAACGTGACACATATAAATAAAATAATCAGTTTCATGAAAACATATTGAAAGATTTCATCATCATATTCAGGTGAAAGGAAACATAATATGATGGAGATAAAATTTTTAGTAAGGTTAATTAAAGAAAATGAAATAATGAATGAATAGGAATAAATTATCATTTCAAGGATAATAACTGAAGAAACATGTCACTCATATAACTATATAATGCAATATCAAAATGGAAAGGTAAGAAACTGAGACCCGGTCCATATAAATCAATTAAAATTAGAATGAAATGTATCCATAGATATGACGATGTAAAATTTCATAGATGAATAATAAATGAAGCTAAATGAAGGAAAATATTTATTTTTGTACACTATATTTCTTAGGTATATAGAAATAGTACCATCATGACCATTCACAATATGGTTTACCTATTAGATAAAAAAATCCATGTATTTGGAAAATTATTTCATCTCATGAGACTACAAATGCATGAATGTACTATCAATTACTCGGTCATACCCATGTCATAAATGTCCAATTAATTACTTAGATATAATAATCAAATTAATTAATAAACAAAATTCCTTATTAAATACCCATATTTATTAGAGGATAACAATTTAACAATTATTTTCCATTTTTTCAAATAAAAGTGAAGGTAATCACTGTATTTAAAATGACATACAATTTATGAAATAATAATATCCATAATATAAAAATATTGATATTGGTGAAATATATAAGGAAAAATAATTACAATAAATTTGTTGTTTCGTGGGAAATATTACAATAAAAAAAGTAAGTGAGATTTCAATGATAATCATTGAGAAAATTATTGAGGAAAATAATTATTAAACATTCCAAAGTGTCCCATATCACATTGAAACATTTAAATAATTGTCTGCATGAAGTAATCAAATAAAGAATATATAATCATGAGATTAAATATATTCATGATAAAACATGTCAAATGGATGTATAAACACCATATTAAAGTGAGTTATTTCATACCAACAAAAATGTCTCAATGGAAGGTAAATTTAGATGAAATACATACCAATTTAGTATCATTTTAATTCAAGACCCAAGTATAATTAGAATATAATAAAAAATTTAAATAGTATTAATATAAAATAATTCTTGGTATATTATATCAAAATTGGAATGATGTATATCTTACAGATGAATCAATTTGTTTTAATGACATATGCCTCAATAAAAGATAGTTCAGATAATAATCCCTTACCATTACCTTTGTTTTGTTATTGGTATTTTTCTTCATTTATATTTAATTAAAATATATGATTAAATAATATAATAACCAGAATAATAATTATAATAAAAATAATTAAATTATTATAATATCTAATTATCTGTTAATTAAAAATATTAATTAATAAAAATATTCCATGTGTTAATTGCCCATTTTATCGAGGATGTTTTCACTTGTTTTCTGTAGTTCTAATCAATTAGATCACAGTTTCTTCATATCCAGAATTTAAAACATTAATTAATTATCACATATAATTATTATATATGAATTAAGAATAAAAAGAAATAATTTGAGATAGGAAATATAATTCACCATTCTTGGAGACGTTTGGTTGTACATATGCATGAAAGCAGCTTTCATTTCATTGTAATATTTTAGAAGAATGAAATGTAAAATTTATTGATTTACATGTATATTATAATAATAGTACCATATATATAGGTCATATATTCCACATGTATTAATTATATTAATACTAATACATTCCATGTTTATCATGAATGAATCACATCGCTTTGGGAGAGAGGTATTGCACACATATCCAAATAATTTTATCGTACAAACTCAAAATAAAAATATTAAATGTACGTGTAATAAAATGATTAATGACGTATAAATACTTAATACATATAATATATAACATATATGAATATATTTTTCCATCATATTGTCCTACTATGAATTTTGGTAAAGGAACAATGAACAATCATCATTTCCGGAGGTGGTAGTTGAACTTATATAGATAAAATATTATTTTTACCTATTAGATGGAATCTTGTGTTAGTATGTGTAAAACCCTTCATAAAACTACATCACTGAATATATGCAATACTTGTGTTATTATATGAACTTGGAAGAATAATATCTAAGGTTATGGAGCTGTAAATGATAGCTATTAGATCATTGGAAAGTGTTACCTAAAAAATCGAGTAATTCCTTTTGGTTTATTCATATTGATTTCCATGGAAGGATTACTGTGATATAGTGGTATTTATGGTTTAGTAATGGGATTTTGGGAGGTTAATTGGGCTGATAATGGAAGAAAAAATGTGGTTTTGAGAGTTGTATGGAATGGGGAGAAGTGGTTTCCGTTTATAGTGGCGGTGGAGTGGCACTCTAATGAATATTTTTACAAAGGTATTATTACATCAATTTAAATGTCGAAATTGGTGTAAATGATTGAAAAAATTAAATACAATTGAGGATAAGGATGAAATAAGTGTATATAATGGTTTTGACATGTTTATAGGACATTTACACCCTTCATATTGAGTTTTTATCCATTATTAATCTTAATTTTTCATTAAAAAATGTAATTTAATTTAATAACATTCAATAATTTCTTTTCATAAAATTATCCAATGTTTGATATAGTTTTATATTCAATTTTAAAGTTACATTAATCCCAATGACCTCGATTGTGTTAATTTTAAAAATATGATATAATTGAAAAGTAAAACCAATCTATAAACTAATTTAATCATATAAATAAATTAGTTGAAAACATACTTGTGAACTAAAATTCAGTATTTTTCACTATAATTAAAAAATAAAACTTCACCGAAATGTACAAGAAATTTCCCTTACATTATTTTTATGTTTTTAATATAAATATGATGTTTATTTGTATATATATATTCTATTAAAATTCAATAAATTTTCTATTAGATAAGAAATCAATTCAAAATTGATAAAATTTTTATTATAAAAATGTAGTATTTTATACCTAAAACTGGGTTAGTTTTTATTGGAATCCTATAAAATATGTTTTATTAATATTGAAAATATTTTATTAAATATATAATATATATATTACATTAATATCAGTCAACAGTTGTAATTAATTTAATTTATTAGGCTATAACATCATTGTGGGCATAATAGCAATAATACTAATATTTTCCATTATATTTTATTGGTTCATATATTAATTTCTAATTAATTTGTAAAATATGAATTAATTTTATATTTGTGTATACAATAGATTTTTATTCGATGATTAAATATATTCATAACATCGAATTCAATGTATTTTTTTGTATCAATATATTAAATAATAATATTTTAATAATATATTAATGTTGGGTAAAATTCAGTCTTGAGTGTAATGTCTGATTTTGAAGAATTTATCACTACAATGTAATACAAGATAACATGATGTTGCGTGAATTTCAAAATATATAATATATCAAATGTATTTAAAATAAAAAATATATTTTATTGTATCAAGGAATAATATCCCATTACATTATTGGTGTCTTGTGTCTTTAATGTTTTTGAATATAAGGTTCTTACATTATAATTTCTTAGTGTTACATTCTCCCCAACTTAAATAAATTTCATCCTCAAAATTTAATCATTACCTCATTGATAGAGGGATTGAAGATAAACTATTATTCTAAAGACCCAAATCGAACAAAGTTTAATAAACCATCTTCTTAATAAGAGATAATGTAATGAAAAATGGTCACACAACTAGGTTCCCCTATAAGAGAACACTGGTGGGAAAATAGAAATATGGATATAGAATAAAAAGCTAACAATCATGTTCTGATGTAGGGTTCTAGAGAATATGGTTAAGAGAATGTTAAAAATAAAAAACCTTAAATATATGACAATCTAAGGGTTAATTAGATTCATCGAGAATAAAGGCACTTGAGAAATGTTTTTTTATTTCAAGACTAATTTTTCTCGAGTTGAGGAATTCATTTAGTCTCAGTGAAAAGATGTAAATAAACACACATGGTATGTTTCTTTAATCACATTCCTCTCCATTAGTCATGCCTAGAGCTATTTATACTTTATCTCATAAAATAAGAGTCATCACAGAGTTATTTAAAATACCAATCCCTGTAAAAAGATCAATTGTTCATCTTTTACCATTTCATCAATGGTTAAACTTTTTAAAAAACAATGATTCATCACTTTACAAATAATTTCACTGAATTTTCGAATATATCTAATTATTATCATTTAATCAACATGAAGAAGATCTAATTTTTTTATTCCAAAAATGTAGATAACATTATCATCTATCCTCTTGAAATATGGTAATAACCCAAATCATTTTAAAATTCTATTTAGAAACTTGTATTCTTTCATATTCATTATATAAGGAACCTGATATTTTATATATTCATTAAATACAAATGTATTTTAAACTCCATCAATGATGTCATAGATTTTTTTTTTCAAATTCATTAATTAGTTCCCTGGATGTTAGAAATTAATCAAATCAATCATTACATCAATATCAAGAACATATTATGAAAAATAATTCAATCAACCATGTGTTTTCAAAATATTATTAAAATATAATGAATAAATTTTCCTTGTACTATTTAGAATATGATCACAAATCCTTACTGAAAAAATATTGAAGTACAATACGTACATATTTGATAAATCATATGACGAGAACATGATAAAAAAAATATTTTTTAATATACCTCATAAATCCAAATATAGAAGTACTATAGTAATTCAACTTTAGTTGTGTCAATAATATATGATTTACCATGATCCCATATATTATTTGGAGGTATATTACATTGACTATTGGTCATTTTTTTCACTGTTCCCCAACTCCATGAATTTGTAACTCTGAATATCTATGATTCCCTTATTCCCTTGGCATTCTATTTCTAGATGATCTTTTTTTTCTGCACATATAACAACCTTTATATCCTTTTCATGAATTTTACAGGGTGATGCATGCCACAGTTCTCACAAAATGTCAATTTTCCAAACATCTTCTTATTTTATTCATTCACTTTTTCCTGGTGGTCATAAGTCTGCTTCTTTTCTTCGTCCACATTGAATGCATATAATATCTAAAATTCGTTATTTATCATGATGGAATATAAAAATATTCCATTTTTTGATTAAAATTCATAAAAACGAGTTCCATTAAGATATATTTATTTATACCTTAAAATAAATGGTAAATCATGCTCTTCATTTTGAATATATATTTCGTAGAATAAATTTATATCCATGTAATGGTATATTCATAATTAGAAACACTCTCTTCTTAATTTTTCACAATGCCATGTAACATCCTATTATCTTTATTTTTTGATCATATAGGAAGTATTTATCAAAAAAATTTATACTTTAATGTTATCCATTACATCATTTGTATTTCCACTTCTTCAATAATAATATGGATAATGTAAAAACAAAGAGAAACATCTCCTCAGATACAAATATATACTGAATTCACATCCCAAATTACCTACAACAATTCTATAATCCTTTTAGAGTTTTTAAATCCATCCTATGAAGTTATTTCTGAAAAACTGATGGAGGATACCTGATGATGAGGGAACATTCATTAATGAGCCTTTTTGTTCTATATATTCCCCATCCTGATATATAATTTTTATTTCATGAATATATAATCTCATAAGAGTCATATATATAGTATGAATTTTCTATTCTAATGGTATGAACAATATCCACATATAATTCAATAAAATGTGTTAGAAAATCATCATTCGTGCGAACGGTGGTCAACCACCCCACGAACTAATGTCATTAATTTTTCTATTACCACCTCCCATGGAATTAAATAATGTATAAAATACAATTTAGATATGATATATATGATACAAATGATTTATTGATTATTATTTAACTATTATATATTATATAAAATCATTATTCATATTTTTTGGGGTTACGATAACATTATTCGTGTGTACAATTGACTCGATGTGATATGAATCATTCAGGATTTATATGAAATGTATTACCTATGATTTTAATTTAAATATATAATATATATGAAAAAAATTATACTTTAATGATAATATATATAATTTATTTTTCATTATTTCCATATGAAAACTAAATTGAAATGATGTTTATGTGTACATAAGGCATGACATCTCTATAAAAATTGTATTTTGTCTCCTAACACTAAATTTTATGGATAAATATAAATATTGATATAATAAATCTACATGATATTGATATCAATTTTATATTTCATGAGATGATTAAATAATTATTAAAGTGAGATAACCTAAAATATAACAAATCAAATCATTTTTTATAAATAAAGTAATTATTACCCAACACATAACATTAACATAGAATTGTTAATAAATGGGTAATAAAAGGATATAATTCAATAATATAATAATTTTTATAGTAATATGGATTTATTATTAACTTACAATAATATTATATTTATTATACATGAATATTTATGGAGAGTGATGAGAGATAATACTTATGGTAAGTGATTTTCTTCTCAATTTTTTTCAATTGTGAGTCACATATTGTATTAACCACATATTTCTACGATGTATTTTATATACATCCTATTAAATTATTTTATAATGATTATACATAGTTTTACTTTTATTTACATTTCAATCGTAGGATCTACCTTTTATTGGTTTTATAGTTATATGTTAACAAATTTGTAGAGTATTTTTATCTTAATTTTAATTTCATTTAGAGCTATGTTATAATATGCACCAGTATTTTTTCATGAGGAGTATATAAATACCATTTTAAGTTTAATTTAATTACTATATATAATCTAATGTTATTTTATATTCTATTTATCTTTATTATTTATTGAGGCATATGATTAAATGTTACTAAAGTCATAATTATTAATTCCATAATCTTGTTTTAATTTTTTTTTTATAATTAGGTCAAAAATGTTATAATATCATGATCAATTGTTCAATAAACATCCTTAAATTTATTTAGAAATAAAATTCATTATATGTTAATATAATGGTTCAATTATCCACTAATTTGTACTCATAAAAATTATTAATTTGTTTTTATGAAAATATGAATCTATTTTCCTCTTCGGTCAGATATATGTTTTTTTTCCAAAACCTGAATTTTGGAAAAAAATTTCATTCTTTTTTCAAAAAGGGATATTGAACATAAATTCAGTGAAATGTTGTTTATGAATTTTTTAATCTTTAAATTATTGTTTGAAATTATTTTCAATTATTATTGTGAATTATTTCAGTGGTTTCTTTTTGAAAAAGGTTATCAAAATGTTTTATGTCCTAAGAAGAATTTTCAAAAGATAAATTATTATTTTAATCAATAAATTTAAATTATTTTTATATTATACATTATATGTTTTAATTTTGGGTTTCAATGTAATGTATTTTGAAAATTATGTTTTTTTAAAGGTTATTTTCAATGAAATTTTTTCCCATAATAAATGTTTCAAGTTATCCTAAAAAATAATCATATATCTTTGATTACATACTATGAAATATTTTATAATTTAATATCGATATCATCCAAAGGAAAAAATAATATTATTTCATTGAATGGTTTATTTTAACCATAAAAGGTTGTTTACAAAACCAATTTCACTTATTTTTTTATACCATGAAAAAAATCTTTTCAAACCCATTTATTTTTCTTGTTATTCTATTATGAAATGGATAGGAAACTTTTCTCTTTTAAATATGATATAATATGGAGAATATTTTCTTCCCTTTTCATTTAATGGGTTGTGACACGATGAATTGGTTTGATATTTTGGAAGACATATGTGTGATTACATCATGTGATAGGTGGGACCTATATCACCCTCCAATGTAGTTGGAAAAGATTTATATCTTAGGGGAAATAATGCATTATAACAAAGAGTAAACTCAATTTAGTAAAACAAGGAACGAATTTGAAGTGAACTCGGTTTAATAAGATATGACTCAAACATGAAATGATATTAGTTTAATAAGATGTGGCTGGAAAGGGAAGTGTAATCAATTTAGGAAAATAAGTATAGAACATTAATTTATCTAATTTTGTTTTCATTATTTAACACCCAAACATTTAATGTTATGTATCTACTTAAATAAATTAAATTTATCAGATACCCTATAGCTTAAATGAATTGTGATATACTAGTAAATATTAAAATGGCCTTTTAATAGTAATATGACCATTAAGACTATTCATATTACCAATAGAATAGTAAATTCACATATAAATGATTAAATAAAACATGGGTATGTTATAATAAAAAATATATTATATTTATATATTTGAATAAGTAAATAAATGTATAAAAAAATATAAATATGGTATTAGTATTTCTATGAAAAATAAATGTCCATTTAAAATTTTAAATTTTAAATAATTTTTAAAAATAATATTTTTTTTTCAAAAAAAGAATTTAATATTAATATTCCTTTATATTAATATTATAATATAATTTTATGAAAGAATTTTTAATTTTTCAAAGTGTCATAAAATAAACTAGAATTTTAAATAATGTATTTATTGTATATAAGGGATAATTAATTTCGTCATGCTTAGTAATTTTGTCTTCATAAAATGAAGTCTATTTTTGAATTCTAAATATAAAAAAATGGTTATGGTGTGTATTTTTTAATTCTCTTATGAATATAAATTTATTTTGTGTAGTACAAAATACATCTTTTTAAGAAATCAATTATTTTTGTGATATAATCAAGACATAATTAGTATATAAAAATTATGGTACATATCTATTGAAAAAATTATATAATTATAACATAAAGATCTTACATTTAATAATTGATTGTATGAATGTTATAATATATTTCATGATAAGTACTAAAATCATTCTAAATGCCAAAAATGTACCTGCATAATATTGGAAATGCCAAATTTGGTTACATATGAATAATAATTGAGTGGTAAAAATTATTTCAATGAATTATTATTAATTATTATGCATAATTAATGTTTTTGGTTTATAAATTATAATTTTTGAGTTATATAACATGAATAGCATCCAAATGCGTGTGTAATACTCGGAAAAATAAATATTTTTTGCCAAATTAAGCATGTTTTCTTGACATGGATGTGATTAATAATATTTATTTAATGAATATATAATATAATGTTTAAATGAATTTATTTATTTATATTATAGAAATTTATTTGTAATTTTTATAAAAAAAATAATTAACATAAAATCTTATACAACATGAATTCATTACTTGTGCAATAATATGATTTTAAAGAAAACAACATTACTTAAAATTATTAGAGCAATTAAATTACATAAAAACATGAATAAAAAATATTTTTGGATTATATATCGAATATATTTTCTCCAATGGTCGAATCAATTACCATTTGTAACCAAATGGATATGATTAATACACTTATAATAGATTATTTAAAAGGATGTCAAGTTGTTAAGACTACATTTTTTAATTAGTTTAATATTATAATATATGGTTTTCTATATTTTTTTTAAAAAGGGAAATTTTATTTCAAAGGAACATCTATTATTAATATAAATATATTTTTAGTTTTTAATAACTTTTCTTTATCTTAATGGTTTGTACAATGATGATGGATTAATTATTTAAATAATGAAAACAATATAATTAAAGATATTAAAAATAATAAATGAAATAAAATATGACATTTCTTAAACATTTCACGAATTATACAGTTAATTTGATATTTATAAGAAGTAATAATAATTTTTTAATTTGAAACATGTTTTTTATGTATTAATCTCATAGTCATAAATAGTGTTTTATTTGAAAAAGAAATAGTTCTCATGAATACAAATATTAATTAATTTTATTTAAAATAAAAAAATAAATAACATAAAATATGATATTATTTTTTCATGATTGTTCTATTATCTGATTTTTAGTTCCCATGAAATCCATTAACCCTATATAAGAGTCATTATATTTTAATATTTCAATAAACTCCACAATTTCTCCTCAACTAAATTATATAATTGGTATCATTCATTCAACTAATTTCATCAAATTTATCCATATTGCATGACTATATTCTGAAAAATTACCATATCCCCATCTCTTATAGCATTCTAGTTATTCTAGTATCAGAAAAACTCCACTTATAAGATCCTTAAGTTTGTTCTCAAGGAGAATAATTCAAGGGGTAAAATTCGCTTAACTTACTATAAGTTTTCTTTTAATTTTATTTCTTTTATTATCCTTACACCAAATGCCATTTCCATAGTGACAATATATAAATATATATACATTTATATATAGATTTTTTAATAATAATTTCATAGAAAACATCAATTCTCTTCTCCTCCCCATTTCGTTAAAAAATTGAAATCATTATCTGCGTTCTTTGGATTTACTACCTTCATGGATGATGAGTTTTTGGATTTTCTTTATTCCTTCTTGTTAAGTCATAAAACCATTTTTATGGTTAATTATGAACTTATTTAGTGTAATAATACGTATTTAATGTTTTTTAAACATTATTTTTAACTAATATTATTTTTCAAAATAAAAAAATGTTCTTGATGGTCAAATAAATGCCAAAATAATGTAAACTATTATCAACAACATTTTATCTAATTATTCATACACATATATGGAAAACAATGATATACAATAAAAATAAATATATTTTATGTTCAATAATAACACGTAATTTAAATTTTGGGTAACAATTTAAATTTTACATTTTTTTCATACATGTGTATAAGAGACCAAATCATGAAAACCAAGGAAAATATACACGCAACGACGCTAAAATTGAATAATATAAATCATCATGAAGGGAAAATATAAATATAATAAATTTTATATAAATAAAATAGGCTTTTGATTTGTTATGATTTTTTATTATTAATGAATATAATTTCACTATCAATTAAATGATGTGTATATGTGGAATGATTTTAGACATATGGTAAGAGTTTTTCTCATCTCATTTTCAATTTTGTGAGATATGCATTATTCCCCATTATTTATTTTTTATGGTATACTTATTTATAAAATTGATGCATCATTCTATTAATATCATTATATTTATTTTATTCAATTTATTATTATAGGATCATTAATTTTATTGTGAATAAGGTTTGACTGTTTGCAATGTGGTAAGGGGTTCTACCCAAATCAATGTTTTTTCCTTTTGGCATCAAATTCGATCTCTTTCGCCCTATTTAATTTATCCATTTTATATATTTATTATATATTATAATTATATGTTCCAAAATCATTTTTCTAGATCATTTCATATTTATATGTTGGGAAATACAATTTTTTTAATTCTGCACAATTCAATTCCTCTAGATATGCAATCCCGATTAAAGGGAATTTTCCAATTTCTCACAAATATTCAAGTATACTCTATAATCTTTTTTAAGAAAAAATATTCTTTACAGAATCTCACATTTTATCCAGAAATTCTATCTTATATCATATCTGTATATATTTAAACAATTAAACCTTCCCACATTAAATACTCTATTATATATTCTCTTAAACAACATTAATGTGGACCATTTGAAAAGATTATTAAATCCAATTGTTACGTGTTTTCACAAATGTGGGAAATGTGTTTTTACATAAACAAAATATAATTGTACATATTTTTTCTATTGGGGATGTAAATTATTTAATTCATATTGTATGGAAAAAATAAATTACTTTCTAAATGAAATATTTCATGTGATGTAAAAAGTTTATTTCTCTCACGAATTCCACAATGATTTTATTAGAGTATTTTAAGAAATATAAACATCATATGTTGAATTATATTTTTAATTTTAATTTTTTATTTAATTACATTAAATAACATATTTTATTAATTGTTTTATGATTATTTTTACTTTGGATGTTCTATCTTGTTACCATTCACCATATTACTCATTATGGATACCGTTTATTTTCAGATGTATTGTTTATGACCTCATTGATATGTTTTTCAAGTCTAAAATCTTGCATTACATCATTATGATATTTATAAATGATAATACATGCGATTATTTTCCACATTGAATACCCATAGTTACATTTTATCCTCATATCATAATTTATATTGGATTATTTGATCAGTTATTATTCCATCCATATTACGATAAATAATTTGATCAACGTCATGTGCATTAAATTAATCACCATAAATATTTTTTATTTTCATGATATATTATTTTACATTTCTTACTCTTATAGATCATATAATCTCACCACGTTCTTGTGTTATACATTTTTTCAGGATGTGATGATTTATTTTGTAAATTACTTACATGGTTATTCTAGGAGGTTATGGGTGTTTTCAATGGAGTTTATATATTTTCATCCCATTCATGTTTAAATTTATAAAATACGTGTTTATCTTGATTTCCATATCAACAAAACAATATAGTCCATTGGGACGAAAAATCATGGTCATAGTACCATGGTAATAATAAAGGCACCAGGTAGGAGGTACTATGGTTGCGGTTGTTACAGTTGGTATCAGAGAAAATTGATTAGAATCATTGGAAATGAGATTTTGAATACATATTTTAGGTAACATAACCATATGATATACATTCAGGATAAATATATGAGAATGAACAAAAATTTTGGTAAGGTAGATATTTTGTGTATCTTCCTAGAAATATATCTCTATATGGATACTACATGTGAACATAGATCATAAATAAATTTACATAAGAGTAAAAACTATTACACGGTACGTCATTCATTACTTGGTGTGACCTGGTACATTACAATGGATGTTACTGCACACATAATTTGACACCCTCGATTGATATGCATATGATAATTCATTTTTTCTTCACAAACAATTATGAAAGATTTATATGTAACCATTTCAACGAAGATTTTTTTTAAATTATGTTATAAGCTATGTATAAATTTCTATTTTATTATATATTTATTTCTAAATCAAAATTATTCGTTATGATTTATGACCTTTTTTAGTGTCTTCAAATGTTTTGAAATGGATCCTCATTGAATGAATAGGTACCCCACAAATGATAATGATGTAATGTATATGGAAGATCATATCATTTATGGTATTATTCAACGCTTTGAATGGAGAAAGTCTCCCAATAATTATCATCATATAATGGCATATATAATGAAATAATGAAATAATGAATTATTTCTCTATGTATAATGGCTTTAGAAAAAAGAAATAGCACAAGTGTATAGCTTGGAAAATATTTTATAATAGAGATAAGAAAATGAATTATTTCCCCATATGTGATAATTGTGAAAACAAACACTCTGGTACATGCTTAAAAGGAATGGGGGTTTAATACATGTTTGGAGAAGAAGGACAACATGGTTTTTATTTCAAGGGATTGTAAATGTTTTCTAATGCACAATTTTTCTTCTGTAAGGATATTCAACACTATGAAAATCGATGTCTAATGCAGGAAATAAATATACCCTGAATGATAATAATGGATAAATGACAATATTATACTACTACCACAATCAATGAGTAATGATCAATATTCCTATATTTGGATTCAATAATTATTTTATTTGACTGTTTTATAAATAAAACATCATTTATTAGATGTGTGATTTATATAAGGATTATAATGCAATACTTATTCTTTAAGGAATTAAAACCATGACATGAATAAAACATGTAATGGAGATAAATTATTATTTTGTAGGATGATAATTTTTAAAACACATGACATGGGAAATAAAATCCTAAATATGTTATTTATATTTTGAAAATAAAAATTAGATTTCATTGGGGAGGTATTGTTAGCTATTATTGTGGTTAGTGATCAGATGCTTTACGGTATTCATGAATTATAAGATGTTATAATTCAATAACAACATGATATTTTAATCATGGAAAGATGATTTTTTAATAAATTTTTTTGGATGATAAAATTATTCATAAATTTGATATGTTATGATTAGAGTAACATTATTTTTTTTGGGGAAGATTTGATATTAAGTATCATTTCTTATAGTTTTTGGTCATTGAATATGAAAATAAAATTTTTGATTGGGACATAAGGTTAACCACTACTGGAATGAATTATGGATATTATTGGATAATATTAAGGTGTGAATTATCATATTGGATAACCAATGAAATCCTTTTTCAGTTCATTTAAATGTAGGGCGATTGGCTTATTGAATATCAGATTAAAATTTTTCATGTATAAAAAAATCAATTTGAATGACCATATTTCGGTTCATTATATATAGTGGGGATAAATTTATGAAAGACCAATGGATGATATAATGACGTGGAATGGAATCAATTAATTATATTTTTAAAAGTTCTTCTATAAAGGGTAAAATAATCCCTTATCTTTTGGAAACATGTTTTGGAAAAAAATATTCATCAATTTAAATTTCATTCTGTGAAATCAGTGATATTTTTACTAATCATGGTTTTATGGATTTGATATGGTTATCTTTATATAACAGTGTTATCTATCACTACCCATTAGAAATTTATTGATATATTTTCTTCCATGTCCCTAATGTTACTTCTCCCTTGTTTGAACCTATATGGATGCCCAATTTTTTTTGTGTCATTCACATATTAATCTCCCTCCTTTCAAGAGGATGTACTATTAACCAGAATCATGATATGGGTTTCTTATAAATGAATTTTCATGCATCAACCAATGATTTTCCTTTTTAAATTTCATAATTTGGAGGAATCAACTTATTAAAGGAGGCAATAATGTCGCACCCTAATATTTTATCGTATGTATCTATTTTATCAAATTTAATTTATTTGATATCATATACTTTTAAAAAATCAGGATGTATGATTAAATTTTAACATTACCATAGGAATAGTAATGTGGCCATTAGGAATAGTAATGTGACTAATAGAATAGTAAATTCGTATATGAATTTAAAAATAAAATTTTTGTATTTATAAATGAAAATATGGTATATTTATATTCTGGAAGAAGTAAATAAATGTTTTAAAAATGATAATTTAAATGATGGTATTTTTTT
This sequence comes from Viscum album, assembly GCA_963277665.1. Classification (NCBI taxonomy): domain Eukaryota; kingdom Viridiplantae; phylum Streptophyta; class Magnoliopsida; order Santalales; family Viscaceae; genus Viscum; species Viscum album. The sequence goes on along the minus strand of OY728151.1, from coordinate 71,962,521 downwards.
GAGACATAAATTATTATTTATAATTTTATATTTACTATAATGATTTAATCTGAAACAAATGTTGAAAAAATATATTAATAAAACAACTATTTTGTTGTCTTATTATTGAAATGTAATTTTATGAAACCTTAATTAAGTTTCAAAATTGTTATAAAATTTGTTTTAATTATAAAATATACATTATTTAAAAAATTTGATTAATAAATATTTCATATATTGAAATTTAGTTTCATAAAATTTATTATATTATTTAAATCAATACTATGAAATATGTATTTTGTGATTTTTTAATAATTTTATGAAATAGTAATATTTTTTGTAAAAATTAAAAAATACAGTTTTTATGAAATGCATCATTTTTTCGACATCTTAAAAACCTAATTTTTAAATTAAATTTTTTACAATTATATAATTTCTAAATTATGAAAATGTAATATAAATATTGTACATGAACTAATTCATAAAATTTATATTGTATATTAATGGATGATATGTTTAAAAATCATCGTCATGGATGATGTAATGCGTGTGCAATGTAGAAAAGATAAATTTTTGTTTCATATTGACAATAATGGAATGATAAAAATTATATTAATGTATTAATTATTAAATAAAATTTATTATTGATATTTTTCAATTAAATTTTTGAATTTAATAATTATATAACATGAATATTAATCAACTATGTTGTTCAGAGTGGATACTTAAGAGGGGGGTGAATTGAGTTCCAATTAAAAATTTCTGTTATAAATATTTCTATTAAAATCCCCCAATTTAAAATCTAAGTTAAACTATATAGAATTTTTAAAACTGTAAGGGTTCTATTAGGGTTTCAATGGTTTGATTAGGTCAGAGTTACTTTAATCAGAAGATTAAATTATCTTTTGAAACTAACCTACTAATTTAAAATATTTAAAAACACTTTCTAGATTAACTATAAAAGTAACTTTAATACAGTTTTATATTTCAAATTAATTAGCAGCGGAATATAAATTATATATAATACATTAGACTTAATCTAAGATGCACAATAGATGTAACCAAGAGGTTCAGTCTCAAGAAGAGACTTAGTCCTCTCAAAAAGTTTATATAAATTTTGATCCACACCCTGGATCGGGGTAAACAACAGTACATAGACTGTCTAGGTACTAAGAACTCTACCAAAGTTCTTCATGGGGAAACAAAAAAATAGCATATTGTCTATCCATGTCCTACTTGACCTATACCACTACCCAAAGTGGGATATAAGAGAGTTATAGAAGGTTTGTGTGAGGATATAGAAATCCTCTAGTTTAGCACAGGAGAGAGTGCGTGTATAAAATATACAGAGTATGCACACTGCTCAAAATGTTTAAAAAATAATCACTACGAGAGTAGATATGAGTTTTAGAACACTCTATTGATGTGAAGTGTAGCTCTGGACTCCATTGATTGATTAGGAATGCTTTTGAGTCATTCATTGGTATTTGTCTGAAAAACAGAGGGTTGTTTTCTTCAAGTTCAGTTTGATCCGCTAGAGCGTATGAAGTGCTCGTTGTAGAGATTCACACCTTGGAAAAGGTGCAGCTTGTGTTATATTCTAGAATAAATTGCCTCATGTATGTCCAGTGTTCTTCCAGTATGGATGTAGCCTTTCTTTTATGTGAGTATGCATCACTTTTCATCACTCTTCAGCCCTTATTTCACAATCAATTTTCACAGCCTTTGTCCTACCTTTTATAGCTTTCAACTTCGGTTATAGAAATGATTACATTTTTACACGAAGGATGTACGGTTCCCTGACATGCCAACAACTATCATTAAATAAAATTAATTTCCTTAAAATCATCAAATATGTCCGTTTCTAAATAAACAAATAGAAATATAGTTTAGGGAAATAGTGACTAGTTTACAATCAGTTGCTCCTTATAACAGGGAGCTTGCATCGGTGGCTCCTCTGTATCGGTAGCTATCACTCCTTGTAATGTTATCTCTTTATAATAGTTAGAGGCTCATTGTATCCATGATCTTCTATCGGTATACTTGACTTGCAGTGAGCTTCTTTAAATCGGTGAACTTCATAGCGGTAGACTTTCTTATAATGGTGTACTTACTCTAACAGTAGCTCTGGTGTAACGGTATCTCGTGGTGGTTGACTTTTGTATCGGTAGCCTATTCATATCGGTAGATCCATTCTTTATCAGTGATTAAGTACATACTAATGGACTTATGCGCACCAGTCAACTTGTTCTATCGGTAGCTCTGCTTCTATCGGTAGCTGTCTATATCGGTGGATGTTTTATTGGTGGACTTCATACAAGTAGCTATGTATATCGGTGACCTTTGCTTATTAGTGACTATGTATATCGGTATACTAAGTACTGGTATATCTATATCAATATCTTTAAGTATATCATAATCTTAACAGATATCTATTCTATGCAAAACATATTCAGATTGAGTTAGAATTATGAAAAAGTATGATTAAACATAGATAAGAATTTATTGACATATTTTAACGATTATTTTGTTATTCAGCATATATATATATAGAATTATAACCACACATAAAGATTATCAAAAAATATTAAAGCATGATTTAGATTATTAAAACATGTGAGGTTAATAATATCCCCCTTTTTGATAATCACAACTCATGTTTTTATAAACCAACAAAATCAATAATGTATCATAGATTCATTGACAAAAATTATCAAAAATAAAATAGAAAGGTATCAGATGAAAATACCAAATAATTATATCAGGGGTAAGATATCAATGGAACATATTCATCTCATAGTTATCCCTTTGTGTACAACTGATATATCCTTCTATATCATAGGTACAATTATAGCATGAAGTTTTTATATTCATATTTATCCCTTTTATATTGATATTCTCCCCTTTGGATATACATGTTCTCCCCCTCTATGATTGGAAAAAAGGAAGGGTGAAAATAATGTATCATAAGAAAAGAGAAATAGATAAATGAAAACAAGTCTATAGATATATTTCATAGGGAACAAGTACAAGTGAAGGACAAGAGTAATACAAATGAAATTCAAATGATTCCTATCAAATGTCATATCCAGCAATCAATCCACCTCCAGAATATCCACGTGGGATTTTCCTTTCTGATCTGAGGTAGACTCAAACTGTGTAGAGTCAGGTGGTGTCTTAGGAATGCCAGAAATGATTAGAGGAGGCTGACCTACTGAAACTGTTCCTAGAATGTACTGTGTAGCTTTCTGAGTGATCATAGGAGTAAGGTTGCAGATGGAATGGGCAGGAGTCATCTAATTATGAGATGTAGTAGAGGCGGATGTAGGTAAAGCTGGAGGTATAATCATGGGTTGAGCTTCAACATGCATGAAAGGAAACTAGAGATTTCAAAAATTCATAATGATTCCTCCTCCCCTCTCAGTAGCATACAAAAAGTCATCTTTGTTTTCCAAAATATTATCCAAGGAGAGAGTTATCTCCCTGAGTTTTCTTACTTCTTCCCTGAAGGCTTGATTGACTGGTGGTAGCTTCATGTTTTCTAACCTAATCATGAAATGATTATTGAGTTGATTCTTGGTGTAAACTCTTTGGAAATAATAGTCCACTTTGTCATTGACTTCCTTTTGGGAATCAATAGCCTCCTTCATAAAGCTCTAAACGATTTGTCCAACATCCCTAGTGGTAGACACCACTTGACATAGGGAAGATGAGTCGACAGAGCCACTGGCTGAAGCTGAACCAAGCATTTTCTTCATCAATGCTCTAATTTTATCCAAATCTATTGAAGGTTTGGAATCATGCAAACCAATAGAAAAAGTCACAGTTTCCTTGAAACACTTAGTTATGCCACTAATAAGATTCTTTACAAGAGAATCCTGAGTACTGACATGATTCTCTAGTTACTTCTTAAAGCCCTCAAAAACTTAAACCATCTAGCTCAGAACACTTTTTACATAGGCCAAATCGTTATCTTCTTGAGATTTAGAAGACATATAGGATTCCAGTTAGACAAATTATTTCTTTAGAAATTCATCATCTACTCCCAAGCTAGAAATCTGATTCTGGAAAGCTGTGATTACATCTACCATCTTAGCCACAGAAGTTGACACACAACATCCAAGTGAGAGTTCAAAAGAACATTCCAAGCTGCTAAGCTCCTCAAAAAAAATTCATTATATTAACAACATAATCATTTAAAAACTCATTCATTTATGCCTACAATGATTCTAAATCATCCCTAGTAATCATATTTGTACGCAGAACAACATGATCTCCTTTATATACTATACTAGATACAGAGTCATACATAACAGTCTGAATAGATGACACCAGTGAATCTTCTGTTCTCTTTATTTCATCCACAAAACTGTCTTTATGATCTGTCTTTAACTTATCCAGATCATGTTTTCTTATCACATCATAAAGTAATAACTCATACATAATTTCATAATTGTCTTTTTGATCTATAAATGGATGCATAATTATCTAAATTAGGGCAATCTAATCCACAAACCACAAATCATGGGTCTTCTACACATTCTTCAATATCATTTTCCACTGAAATAGTGCCAGGATTAGTTTGATGCTCCCCCGGAATTGGTGAATTCACTTGTACAGTGATAGCACCATCGGCTGCTTGGTCTTCCTCATCAGAATCGTCCACAACCATATCCAATTCTATAATAGGATGAGGCTCTTCAAGAATAGGTACAAGTTTATCAACATCATAAAATTCCTCTACAGGAATTAAGGAGTGTCCAATAAGTGGACTAAGGCACAAGATGATAGAAACAGATGCTTCACTTCCATGAACTTCATCATCATTCTCTCGAGAAACCTCTTCCTGATCTAATCTCTGTTGAACTTTCTTTTCATGTGGCACAATTTCAGGAGTTGGGCTAGGAGTCAAGTCAGTATATCCTCCATCTACTATAGAGTAATCCTCATCTTTTGAATAATCACTATACTGTGGCTCCTCCTCATCAGGTACTAGACCTGGATCCCTCACATCCTTAGGCCTAGATGGATGATCCATAGGATTAATCTTATCATATTACTTCTTATCATTAGTACCCCAATCTCTTTTCCATGGATTCCAATTAATCTTCATGTACTTATATAGTGTGCTTCTGATACAGAAGTTGTTTTTTACCACCACTATCACATCCTGAGACTTAGATACCCCCTTTACATTAATCATAACTAAAATCAACTTATAAACGAATAAGGCATTGGTTTTTGATTTTGTCCTAGTCATATCCTCAATCTGAACCATTAACATCCTGCACAAATTTATCTTAACACCATGTCTCAACATACGCATCAAATAAATATCCTTGTATTTATGATTCAAAAAATCCACTCTCCTTGGAATTAAAACATGGTGAATGAATATAAACAACAACTGGTTCTGTCTATTAATTTTTGCAGCCGCTACTTTTTTAGGAGTGTCATCTTTTGTTAGCTCTTCCAACGTAGTTTCATACATAAATATATTACCGGTTGGAGGTACTTATTTCGGGAAATATCCAAAAACACCTTTGTGGGGAACCATTATGAATTTAGTCCACTTAATAGAAGAAAAAGATATCTCTTTTCCATTCACAATAGATATCATCATATTCTTCACTTCTGATTTCTCAAACCGAACAAACTCATAGAAATAATTTACCTGCTTTAAATAGTAGGGTCCTTCATTGTTCCAGAAGCATTATATCCATTTCCGTCCTTCTAGAAATTCTATAACTAATGATTCACTTGAAATTATCCATTCCGCACATAGATCCCTTTCAGCTAATATCTCCCTTTGAACAAGAGGCGGATTTGCAGGTTTTTTCACTTCACTTTCACTTCTAGAATCACCTTTCAGTCTCTTAGAACTCTGTTCATCATCCATTCCACTGATTGAAGGTCTCTTTAATCTTTCCATTGAATCGCAAGGTTTATGGTTCAAAGTCATGAGATAGTTTTGACGGTAAGGGGATCGAGGTGGATCGAGAGAGGTTAAGACTTCTGTTTTATCATTTAGTAACTGTAAAATAGATAATTAAAATAGAATAAGTAAAGTATAAACGATACAGATTCTAGAGGCTAAAGATTAATGATTTTTTAAACAGTGTGACCCATCGGTAATACGTACCAGTGAGAATTCCTAACAGTGAGGCTTATCTATCAATGAGGTCCACTAATTGTGAGTTCCATACCGATGAGGTAAAACAATGAGGTCCATACCAGTGTGGTATAATAGTGATGTCCATACTGGTGAGGTATAACAGTGAGGTCCATACTGGTGAGGTATAACAGTGAGGTTTCTAATGGTGATCTATCATTCCTAATTCATGTCTAATTTAACTTAGCGTATCTGAACTTAAAGGTTTGGTGAAAATGTCAGCTAATTGATGTTCAGTACCAATTGATTCAAGATTAATATCATCTTTTTGGTAATGAACACTTAAAAAGTGGTTCCTTACATAAATGTGATTGGTCATAGAAAGTGATATAGGGTTCTTTGAAATGTTAATTTCACTAGTTTTATCGCATTTAATAGATACAGGTAGAAATTTATATCCATAGTCCAAAACTGTGTGTTTCTTCCACAGAATATTTCCACAGCAACTACCAGAAGCTATATACTCTGCTTCAGCAGTAGACAAGGCAATAGATTTCTGCTTCGTACCACACCACGATACTATCTATTTTCCAAATAAATTACATTTTCCAGATGTTCTTTTTCTATCCAACTTGAAACCTACAAAGTATTCATCTGAATAAATAATTAATTCAAAATATTGTACTTTTGGATAAAACAATCCAAAATTTGCAGTATGTTTATGATATTTGAAAATTATTTTATCAACATGTAAATGATATTGTTTTGTATTAGCTTGAAATCTTGCACACATACACACACTAAACATAATATCTGGTCGACTAGAAGTAAGGTAAAGTAAGCTTCCAATCATACCTCTATAGTAGGATTGATCCACATGTTTTTCATTTTCGTCAGCATCCCACTTACAAATAGTACTCATATGTGTATCACTTTCCTGAATACTATCCAAACCGAAACATTTTAAAAGATCCTTTGTATATTTACTTTGATTCAAAATAATACCATTTTCATTTTTAAAAACATGAAATCCAAGAAAATATTTGTGTTCTCCCATTAAACTAATTTCAAATTCAGTTTTCATACTCTTTGGATAATTAGTACATAAGGAATGTTTAGAAGATCCAAAATTAATATCATCAACAATTATTTTTACTATCAAAACATCCTTAGAAATTCTTTTAATAAAAAGAGTTGGGTCCGAAATCCCTATTGTAAAACCTTTTGAAATAATAAAATTACTAAGACTATCATATCAAGCATGTGGTGCTTGTTTTAAACAATATAAACCATTAGATATCTTGAAAATGGGATTTGGAAATTGATGATTAGTAAATCCAGGTGGTTGTTCAACAAAAAATTCGTCAATTATAAATCCATTTTGAAAAGCACTTTTGACATCAGTTTGATATAACATGAAATTCTGATGAGAAGCATAGGCAAGTAGGATCCTTATAGCTTCTAATCTAGCTATAGTGTAAAAGGATTCATCATTCTCTATTCCTTCCTCCTGACTATACAATTTTTCAACTAACCTAGATTTCTTTCTAACTATATTTATAGACTCATCAACTTTGTTTCAAAAAACCCATTTAGTGCCTATGGTCAAAGAGTCCTTAGGTTTGTCAACTAATTCCCAGACCTTGTTTCATTCAAATTGATTTAATTCTTCTTGCATATTCATTACCCAAAATTCTTCATTAATTGCATCATTGACATTTTTAGGTTCTAACTGTGAATGAAAGGCTTGATGTTCAACCTGATTTCTTAGAGAATCTCTAATTTGTGTCCCTCAATCAAGATTACCAACAACAACATATAAATGATTATTATTTAGAATTAATGTTGATCTAGTAAAGGTGGGACCAGATATTTCAGGTTCATCTGTAGGTTCTGGTTAAACAAGAGAAGGTTCTGGAATGATTCTTGAACTGGTTGTCTTTACAAAAGGTTCATTCATTTTATCATTAAGTTCCAGAATAGATAAATCTTCTTCAAGATTTTCAATGGATGATTTCTGTTCATGTGGATCAGTTTCATCAAATATGATGTGAACATATTCATCCACACATTTGGTTCTTTTGTTTAGGACTCTATAGACTTTTCTAGTTAATGAATAAACAAGAAAAATTCTTTCGTCACTTTTAGAAGAAAACATGTCAAGATTATCCATTGTATTGAGAATAAAGGATTTGCAACCAAAAACTCTGAAGTAATTAACCTTAGGTTTCCTATGGTTCCATAACTCATAAGGGATATTTTTTAGAACAGTTCTGATCAAGACTCAATGAATAATATAACAAGATGTGTTTACAGCTTCAGCCCAAAATTCAATTGGTAGGTCATACATATTTAGCATAGTTCTTGCAAATTCTTGACGAGTTATGTTTCTTCTTTCTACTACCCCATTCTATCGAGTTTTCCTAGTGGCACGGAAGTTGTGACTATAGGAATTATGTGAGCAGTAGGATTGAAAATCATTATTTTCAAACTCATGACCATGGTCACTTATAAAGGACATAATCTTAATTACACTAAGGTTATGTACATAGTTGGAGTATTTAATAAAGTAATAACATGCTTCACTCTTGTGAGCTAATAAGTATACCCAAGTGTACCTAGAATAGTCATCTACCAAGACATAGAAATAGTGCTTCCCATGTAAAGTAGAAACTCTATAAGGTCCAATCAAGTCCATGTGAACCAACTCAAAGTGTTAAGAAGTTGAAACTTCTTTCTTTGATTTAAAAGAAACATTATGTTGATTTCCCTTTTGACAGGGATTACAAACAATTTCTATTTGGAATTTATGTTTAGGTAGGTCTCTAACTAAGTATTCCCTAGTCAGTTTTCTTAGTGAATAGATGTCGCAATGTCCTAATATTATGTTCCATATCCAAGAATCTTTATGAAAAGTAAGTAACCAATTAATGTTTTGTTTAGCTAAAGAATTACAATGAACTGCATAAACATTTTCATTTCTCAAAGCAGAAAATACTAAAACATTTTTTGTATTGAAAACATTACAAGAATAATTTTCAAATTTGACATTGAAACCATCATCACAAAACTGATAAATACTTAACATGTTATATTTATGTCCATCAAAAAATAAGACTTTGGAAATTAAAACTGAATCAGTGTAACCAATCTGGCCTAAGCCGATAATTTTTCCTTTAGAGTAATCACCAAAGGTTCCATGGCCTCCATCAAATTTGATTAAGCTCTTGAAGAATGAGTAATCTCTAGTCATATGCCTTGAACATCCAATATCCATGTACCATACCTTCTTATGGGATCTTTTCAAGCATGTTTCTTAAAAAATAGTTTTAAACAAAAAATGATTTTGGAAGCAAGATTTCCATGGGTCCAGACATGTTAGCAAGCAAACCCTTAGGTACCCAGATTTGTCTTATGGGTCTCAAATAATTTACAAAATTGATAGATTTTTAAATATTAAGTATATTCGATCTATACAAAATTGAATAAATAGATGGTATATATGAATTAAATGAACTATAACTAGCATAAATCTGTCCAGATTTAGGAATAAATCTATTTTTAGGGATCTGTCTTTGTCCATGCAGATAGCCTATTCCAGTGTTATATTTGGGTGCCACTTTTTTTACTAACATTTGAGTTAGATTATTCTTTCCATTTGTGAATTTCACTATGTCATTAATTAATTGCACATTAGACAATTTTAGTTTAGTATTTTCCATCAGTATTTGTGCATTCATTTCATATTATATATCAAGTGAAGATTTAACATAACTGGTCAAAGCATGTTGTTTCGTTAAGGTTTTATAATTGTCTTTAAACTCATTGAGGGATTCTTCTAGAATATAGCAGTATTCAAACAACTCTTCAATTGTCATGTTTTTAGATTCAGATTCAGAATCGACTCTATAATAATATGAATTTAATGTAAGTGTATCCAATGTCACCTCAGATGTGTTTTTCATGAAACACATGTTAGCCTTCTAATATTTTTCATCCTGAGTAGAATTAGAATCACTTGAACTATCTTCTGAATCACCCCATGTTTCATTCATAGCTTTCTTATACTTAATTTTCTTGTAGTCATATTTCTTTATGAACATTCATTTTGGACAATCTGCTTTCAAATTTCCTTTCCTTTTTCAGTCATAGAAAATAATTTCATCACTTTTATCAGGATTTTTTCAATCATTCTTCCAATGACCTTCGTTTTCATACTTTACTTTATAATTTTATTTTATAAAAAATATCTTTTTCTTATATAACTTCTTGAATATCCTGGATATTTTAGCCATCTCAGCATCACTGTCAAAATCTGAAGCTTTACTTGTGGAGATTTAAGTAGCTATGTGAACTATCTCCTTATCCTTGCTCTTTATGCATATGTATCGAAGGCTACTGAATTATTTCTTGGTTAATCATATTATTCATTGTTTAATTTAACTTCTTATATATACATCACAAGCTTACCAATTAATTCCTTAACAGGTACTGAAGTTATATCACATGATTATATTATTGAAACAGATGTGACACTCCATCTTTCTGGCAGACATCTTAATATCCTCATGATATGTTAATTTGCAGGAACAACTTTACCATGAGAGATCATAGCATTGAAAATCTCATTGAACAAGAGATACATTTTAGAAATAATTTCATCAGGCTTCATTTTAAAATTATCAAACTTAATAGTATAGGTATTCAATATCATTTCTTTAACATTAGTTTTCCCCTCATGGTAAATAGCCAAAGTGTCCCAAATTTCCTAAGAAGTTTTACAAGAAGATATGTGATTAAAATATTCATCCCCTAAAGAACAATATAAATCATTCATTACTTTACAGTTATTGTTGTAGGCAGTTTTAGTAGGTTCATCCCAAGCAGTTCTTTTAGTTTCTGGAATCTTATATTGAGTCTCTATAGTAGTCTAGATGTCTAATCCCATAATCTCTAAATGAATTTTCATTTTAAGTTTCCACTGAGTATACTTTTTACCATGAAAGAACTATGACATGTTGGTAGAATTAACTTCTAATCTATTATCCATAATTAGATTTTAGAAAGTATATTTAAAGAGATAAAATTTAGAACTAATAGAAATTTAAGATCTTTAATATACAACTAAAATTACAGTTAAAAAACTGAGTGTTTCGAAAAACATTAATAATAAAAAAACCTCTGATACCAAATGTTGGTCAGAGTAGATACTCAAGAGGGGGTGAATTGAGTTCCAATTAAATTTTTTTGTTAAAAGTATTTCTATTAAAATCACCCAATTTAAAAAAATGTTAAACTGTAGTGAATTTGTAAAACTGTAATCGTTCGATTAGGTTCTCAAAATATTGATTAGATCTCAGTTAATTTAATAAGATATTTAAATTATCTTTTAAAACTAACCTTCTGATTTACAATAGTTACAAACACTTTCTAGATTTACTATCAAAGTAACATTAAAATAGAATTATATTTCAAAGTAATTAGAAGCAGAATATAAATTATATAGTATAATTTAGAATTATTCTAAGATGCACATCAAATGTAACCAAGAGTTTCAATCTCATGTCTAGACTTAGTCCTCTCAAACAATTTATATAAATTTTTATCCGCACCCTGGATCGATGTAAACAACAGTACATTGACTGTCCAGGTACTAAGACCTCTACCACAGTTCTTCATAGGGAAACAAAACAACAAAACACTGGCTTTCCAGGTCCTACATGACCACTTCCACTACCGACAATGGGATACATGATAGTTATATAAGGTTTGTGTGAGGATTTAGAAATCCTCCAATTTAGCACAGGAGACAGTGTGTGTATAAAATATACTGAGTATGCACACTGCTCAAAATATAAATAAAAGAATCAATGAGAGAGTAAATATGAGTTTTATAATGATCTAGTGATGTTAAGTGAAACTCTGGACTCCTTTGATTGATCAGGAATTTTTCTGAGTCATTCTATGGTTTTTGTCTGAAAAGTATAGCATCGTTTTCTTCATGTAAAGTTTGATCAGCTTGAGTGTATGAAGAGCTCATTGTAGTTCTTCACTCCTTGGATAAGGTGAATCTTGTGTTCTCTTCTAGAATGAATATCCTCGTGTATGTCTAGTGTTCTTCCATTATGGATGTATCATTTCTTTTCTGTGTGTATGCATCACTTTTCAGCACTCTTCATCCCTTATTTTGCACTCATTTTCCACGACGTTTGTCCTTCCATTTATAGCTTTCAGCTTCGGTAATGGGAATGAATAACTTCTTACATGTACAAGGTATGGTTCCCTGAGATGCCAAAAAAACATCATTAAATAACATTAATTGCGTTAAAATCATCAAATATGGCCATTTCTATATAAACAAATTGAAATATAGTTTAGGGAAATAGTTATAGGTTTTCAATCCGTACCTCCTTATAACTGTGAGCTTGTATCAGAGGCTCCTCTGTATCAATAGTTGTCTCTCCGTGTTACGGTAGATCCTTATAACAATGATTGTCTCATTGTATCAGTGAACTTCTATCGGTAGACTAGACTTGCGGTGAGCTTCTTTATATCGGTGAACTTTATAACGACAGACTTTCTTATACCGGTGGACGTACTCTAACGGTAGCTCTGGTGTACCGTTAGCTCGTATCGGAAGACATTTGTATTGGTAGCATGTTAATATCGGTAGCTCCATTGTGTATCAGTGATTAAGTGCATACTTATGGGCTTATACATACCGGTCGACTTGTTTATTCGGTAGATGTGCTTCTATCGGTAGTTATCTGTATCAGTGTATGTTGTATTGGTGGACTTCATACCAGTAGCTCTGTATATCGATGACCTTTTCTTATCGATGACTCCTTCTATCTGTAGACTAAATAACGGTTGGTCTGTATCAGTAGCTTTGATCATATCAGAGACATAACAATTATTTGTTCAATGAAAAACATATCCATATTGAGTTATAATTATGTAAAAGTATTATTAATCATAGATAAGCATTGATTGACATACTCTAACGATTATTTTGATATTCAGAATATATATATATATAGAATTATAAGCACACATCATGATTATAAAAACATATTAAATAATTATTTGGATTATCAAAAGAGGTGAGGTCAAAAATATTTATATACAATTCTTGTATAACAAAAAAAATAATGAAATTTTTTTGACATTGATATATGTAATTATAATTAATTAAAGAATATATGAATTTATTAAACCTAATTTATTTAATTTATTGTTGAAATTTATTTATTTATATATGTTAAATAATTATCATTAATGCTTGTACAATGTATATTCATGGCTTATGATAGTTGAAGAAAAATAAATAATATTAATTTAATTAAAATTACCTGAAACATTATATTACTTGAAAAAAAATAAATTTAATTGTTCATTATATGTTGACCATGTTTTCCAAAATGTTAAATTAATAACCATTTTTAGCCACATGGATATAATTAAGACCCTAATAATATTTTAATTAAATTGAAGTTAGGTTAGTCACAATATAAATTTTAATTAGATAAATATTTCAATATATTATTTTTTAAAGGTGTTTTAGAAAATAAATATAAATTTTAAATAAAATATAATTTTAATATTCAGGTAAATTTATGTTTAATATTAATTTAATAAATAATTACATTAATTTATTTCACATTTATGATGTCTTAATTATTTATTTAAGGTCTACATTAAATTTATGACATTAAAAATAATAAATTATATATAATTTAAGATTTGTAATGAAAATTAATGAATTAAATATATAAATTTGATATATATATATATAGGATATGTAACAAACCATCTTGATAAATGATTAAATGACTAAATGAAATGACTAACATCAACAAGGTGCACCTTTCTTTTTGGGAGCCTACCCCATCAGAACTCCATAGTTTAGCGTGCATGGCCTGGAGTAGTGACCAGGATGGGAGAACTTTTGGGATATTTATCATGGTGTGTGTGAGTGAGGACAACCCACACTATAAAGGACATGTGTTGGACTTTTGGTACAATCCTTAGTTAGATGACCCATTTGGGCATGTGGGTGGGCCCCATGGTGGCGACCACGTGTCTATCGGGCAATATGTGGTACGTGGCGGGCAAGGACTGGACATGCGGGGTAAGGTGGGAAGTTTTTACTTTCACTAGGACTCAGTTTCTAAAAGATATGATAGAAAATTTCTAAATATAAACATAGTGTTTTGATTATTTAAATATATAAAGGTGAATAGTTATTAATTTCAAAAAATTGTATTCTTTTGAAAAAATTATGCTAGTTATTTAATTTAAAAACATGAATATGAAAAAATTTGATAAGGTTCTTTATTAAATGTGAACTACTATTATTTTTATGAATTTTTATATTCTTAATCCCAAAATTGGACACATTATATTTTAATATTTATTTCAACTCAAAAATTTATCCTCATCTTAATTATAAAATGGGTCTCATTCCTTCAAGTAATTTCACCACATTATGTTTTCTTGTTTTAAATTATTCTAATAAAATTCCCTTCTCATAATTGACTTTCGAAATATAGTTTTTTTGGTTTTAGAAAAATACCACTTTCATGTTCTCTAAAATAGTTCTCAATGAGAATAATTCAAGAAGTAAGATACCTTTCAAATATTTAAATTTTAATTCAATTTATTTTCATTTCTTATAAATCCCACACCTACACGTTTCAATGTCACATGATAATCCCAAAATATTTTATATACAATAATTTTAGTAATTTAATGGTATGTTAACCATAAATTTTATTATCTTCCCCATTTTTTTCTAAAAATTTAATCGTCTTCATAGAGGTGCCGATTTACCGCCTTCATGGATGATGAGTTTTTGTTTTTCAATTATTCCTAATGGGATGGTAATTAGAAAAAAAAATATAACAAAAAAAGACATCATTATATAGAATATACATTATTTACTATTATAAAACTAGTATATATTCATTATAACAATTCATTATACCAAACTAGTTCGTGACGATCGGAAAAAAACAAAAATAATCCAAATTGTTTTCAGTATTTTTTTATTTAATGAATCATCCTCATATATGAAAAAAAGTAATATATAAGACTATTATATCTCCTTTATTATCATTAACAAAATTTAATTTCAATTCTAGATAACTATTTCCATTTTATATGATCATACTTAGATTCATTCAACTGAACTAATCATCAAAACCAAGGAAACATACACTTCCAAATGATGAAATTGAATCAAAGATCTCATTAAAAAATGGAATAAATAAACAGTTTAAAAATATGATAAATCAAATAAATTTTTAATTTTTACTAAATTAATGTATTAATAAACCAATTTTCACTATCTAGGAAATTATGTTCAAGTGAAGAACCCTTCCAAACATTAGTTAAGGGTTTTCTCATCTTACATTCTTTTCTGAGTGATATGCCTTATCCAACACTATATATTTTTATTGGTGCATATATACAACTCTTTGACGTATCATATCACTATATTTGTTATATTTATGCTATTAAATTTATAATTTTATGTTTATTTATTTTATGAGACAAACAATTTGACTATTTTCAATGTGGTAAGAGATTCTACCCAATTCTCAATTTTTCCATCGTGTTATGCATTTTCCTTATTTACCCCAATGTAATTATTCATTATATATTTATTTATATAAAATAAAATTTATATTTTCCAAAAAAATTTGCCTTAATTGTACTATCTTTATTTACTTGTGAAATACATGTTTCATAAGGTTTCTATTTTCTATAGCTGAACATAAGAAAGCCGAATTAAAGGGAACATATCAATTTATCACCCATTTTGATGTACAGTCAATAATATATTTTAATAGAACCACAATTTAATTAAATGACACATATATCATTAAAAACCAATATATCACATTTTTTATTTATATAAAAAATTAATCAATGTTCACTTCAATGAATTTTATATTTTCTATTGAACTACACTAATGTGGCTCATTTCTAATGTTTAATAAAAACTAATTTTAAATGTTTTCAATTATGCTGGAAATATTTTACAGCTCACAAATATTTTAATTTTTCATACATTATCATTTCATGGATATAGTCTTTTATAACATTTTTTTATGACAATTACAGATTATTTTCCAAAGGAACTATTCGTTACAATGTAAAAAAATTTATTTTCTCTAAAAATAGCTCGATTATTTTTGTAGAGTATTCACATATATTTCAAAACCATATATTCCATAAAATCATTAATTTATTTAAATAATTTATGATATCATATACAATATTTTATTAAATGGGTTATGAACTGTTTGAATATGGGGGTGGTATCTTGATACCATTCACCATATTTCTACGAATGGTTAGTAATTATGTTTAATAATTGAAGAGGTTTATTTAAATTTAGTATGTATATATTTATTATGATTCTTACCATTCACATGTAAATTTCATTTCACATATTAAGTGTTGATTAGGGACTTCTATTTCTCCTCGATACATATATAGTTATCATGAGACAAAATAGTCATGGACATGGGTGTGGCCTTGCCCATTTACATTTAGATATTGAAATGGAAGAGGCGATGCCCATTTATTTTTAGATCTAGATTTGGTTGAGAATATAACAATATAATATCAGATGTCTTGGTTAGGTCCTTGTTGATATATTTTCAAATTCCAACATCATACTTTTTATCATTATTTTATTATAACATAATCAACCGTCTGATTATTCAACTAGTAAAATATACATGGTTATGTTTATTTCTCATAAAAATATATATATGGATTTATTCAATATTATTTTATTCTTAATATATTATGATAAAATTTATGTTTTAATAGAATATCATTTTAGTTAATCAAATTTAATTATTTTTTATGTTTATGATAGCATCTACTATATTTCATACCCTTACTGGGAATCTAAGATCACCCCTTTTTATATTTTATTTTACTCCTGGACGGGAAGATATATTTCATGAATTACTAGAATTATAAATCTAGGAGTTAATATGCATAAAAAATGGAGTTTCTATGATTTTTTACCTTTTGTTTTTTAATGTAAAACTTATTCTTTTATCTAGATTTCCAAATCTACTAAACTATTCATATCTTTTGAATGAAAACTCGTGATCATTGTATCAATGGAATAAAGTAAGGAACAAGATCCAAGAAACTAGTGTTGGATATTTTACAAAAATGGTTGCAATGGGTAGTGGACACTATTCAGTATTGTACTTTATATTCTATGATGGTCTTGAATCTGATAATTAACTAGTATGTTAATGTTTTTCTATTCTTATGTGTATTCCACACATTCCTTTTCATATGCATTCATGATTCATGTAATTTTATTTTATTATGAGTCATGTATTAAAAACTCTAAATATTTATGACATGAATCATGATTATGATACTTGATATAAATTTTCTAACTTTAAAACGATCTCATCATTTTCCAATAACATTATGTTTATGTTTTTCTTATATGTATTCTTTATTGAAATATATTTTGATTCTAAGATCACTATTTCTTATGTATCAATTTACTAGATTATGAAGAATGGTTTTAAGTTGGATTACTGAGTGGGAAAATATTAATGAGAAGAATTTAATATATTTAACCAAATTAGAAGATTTAGTTCCATGTTTTAAAATACAATGAACTAGTATAGTAGTTGGGTATTTAGTTTTTAGAATTTGTTAAATATTAATCAATAAATATAAATTTCCATTTTTAAAAAACCTTGACCTCCGTAAATGGTAAAAATTGAATAGTTTAGTAAAAAATTTGAAAAATATTTAGGAAAAAATTACTATGATTTCATGGGTTATATTTTATGATATTTATATGAATTTCAGTAAGGATGATTCTATGGATGATTCAACATAATGTAAAATATCCTTGAACTTTGATAAAGGATATCGTGAGTGGTTTCGTAGAAATATATCCATTTATAGATACTATATGTATATGTGGGTATTCTACGTATGTTCGTAAGGTTAAATTCCTTGAAAAAACTATATTGATCTGGATAAGATTGGAAACTTGATAAAAACAACAGGCCTTGGTGCACACCTATATTGAACCTCCTAGAGGATATGCATTGGTAATTTCCAATCACATTACAATACAAAATGAAGAATTTATAAAGGGGATTACTATAAATTAGCATAGATGAACCTATGTTTTCATTAATTAATTATTAGGTGATATGATTTAGACACCATATAATTTATTTTTCATGATAATTTAGTTATTGAATATGATTATTTTTTTCATACTATTATTTGGTTTCATTTAATTGGTGGAACCAAAAAAATAATGACAACAATGAATATGTTGGAAATTTTAATGAATTAGGGAAAAAATGAGATAATCTCTAAAGATACAAATATTGTCACTACTAGAAAAATAGGTATTTACGACGGGGGCTTGTCGCAAATAGCCCGTTGCTGAAAAAGCCGTCGCAACTACACTTATTTGCGACGGGCCCGTCGCTAAATCCTTTTTTTGCGACGGTCATTCTCCCCGTTGCAAATAGTATTCCGTGTTTTTGTAAAAAACTTTTAAAATACCATTTGCGACGGGTCCCATCGCAAATACCTTTTGCGATGGTACCGTCGCAAAAACTATTTTTTAAAAAAAATAAAAAACTATTAATAATACTAGTATTTGCGATGGGCATAGTATCCCGTCGCAAATACTATTTTTTAAAAAAAAATAGAAAACTATTAATAATACTAGTATTTGCGACGGGTATAGTATCCCGTCGCAAATACTATAAAAAAAAAATAAAAAAAAATAAATTATTTTAATTAATATAATAATAGAATTATAATTTACAAATGAAAATAATAAATTATTTTAATTACTATAATAATAGTAGAATTATAATTAAAAAATAAAAAATAATAGAATATTAATAAATGATTTAATTAATATAATAATATTACAATTATAAATAATAAATAAAAAAAATATTAATAAGTTATTTTAATTAATATAAAAATAATAGAATTATTTTACATTCAAATATTAAAATAATTCAAGTATTACAAAAAATATAATTAAATTATAATAATATAAAATTTTAATATATATATATATAATTTTAATCTATATATAAAATTTAATATTATAAAATATAAATAATATTATTATTCATATTAATATTGTTATTTAAAAATATAATATTATTAATATTTTATAATGAGACAGATACTACGAATAGAAAAAAAAATATTTTGATTTCACAGATTTTATAACAGAAATACAAACTCTAATCTGAAGGAGGGGGGGAGGTGGGGGATCTGCAGATGGTGGTGGAGGAAACTCCATCCCTATAGCATGAGTGAGTCGGCGCATGTACTCCATCTACTCCTGATGCTGATGCTGCCACCGACTCGCCTGCTCCTCGTACAACTGATGCTGGCGTCGACGCTCCTCCTCATGCTGCTGACGCATCTGCTCCTGCTCCTGTCGGAGACTCTCTATCTGTGCAGTCTGAGATCGCAACTAATCCTCATACTGTGTAGAAGAAGATGCACGAGCTCCTCTCGAGCTAGACACCGACATTGCAGCACTGCCATAATAATCTCCAGGAGTCAGTCGAGAGCCGATACCAACTACCCGGCCCTTCTCGAAGGCATATTGGGTGGCTTGCATCCATGTCGCCTCATCAAACTGACGGGCAGTGGTCTGATCTGATGACTCGGCCTGACTCTCAGGCCGGACCTGTGCCGCTGCGGCCTCATATGACTCCTATAGTTGCAATTTAAAATTAAAATTGTGAATATATTATATGCAGTTAATTTTTAAACTTGAAAACAAATAATACTGACCACGATGTGATGTTGAAGATCACCTCTGAGCTCCCCAGTAGCAGGATCACTATACATCCTCTGATATACGTCATACTCTGTAATATCGGGGTGCTCGACAACCTATAAGAATAAAAAATAAACTGTTAATATTTGTAGTTATATAAAATATTTATAAATAATGTACGTACCACATGCTGTCTATGAGTACTGAAAGAACGAATCCTAGCTCGATGAGTCACCTCCTGTCTCCCCCGATTCTGCCTCCCCACCGATGATCTCCTCTGAAAGGCACCACTCAACCAGTGCGCACATAATCCATCCCATACATGGGATGAAATATACTCTGGTCGGTGTGCTCTACATGACTCCTCAAAATCTGACACTCCTGCTTTCTTCATCGCAGATTTTCTTAAATTGTGCAAAAACTGACAAAGGCGATCACGCATGGCCACCTCCCATGCCTCGTGGATGGCGTCACGCATGGTATCCTCGATCGGATACCATAAACCCTACAAATAAATCAAAATATCAAGTTAGAAATGAAATAATTTTCAAAATAAAAATTATTTATTTACGTACGTACCAACCAATGGCCGAACATGGCCTGCTGCACATCAATGGGAATCTGCTCCCATGTGGTCCACAGCTGAGAGAAATAGTTTCGCAAAATAGCGCTACCCTGTCCGACTGCTATATGCGGAAAACTGATAAAATAATAAACATTTATTATGTGAATAGATTAATGAAATCTTAGTCAAATCCACAGGTTATCACACAGGTTATCACACCTCCGTGTGCGTGGATCAAACCCAAGACGTTGACGTCGCTCGGGTACGGGGTCAGGAATCATCAATCGTGCAAGACCGTGCCCCCTCCGCGTACTCCCTAGAGCGCCTGCAGGCTGAGGGTCATCTGTCAGCAACTCATCCGCATCAAAAGTCAGGTCAGCATCCACCAACTCACGAAACGTGGCGTCGTCCATCTGAAACAGAAAATGTTAATGTTAGCAAATAATTGATAATTACTATTATATATACATATATACATATTATGATTGTATATAAATACCATGGAATGATATCAGTATTCATCTTCATCATCATCTTCATATATGTCAATTTCATCTTCATATTCCTCCTCAACATCATCGATATCCATTCGAGTTACAGTTGCTTCATCTCTTACCGTTTCAAATTCATATGTGACATCATTAACATCATCATCATCACCGACTCTTAAATGGGGGGTGTCGTCATCGATACTCATGTCTCTTTGTAAAAAAGAATGATTTTGAGTACTCTCTTGAAAAACTTCAATTCTTTGCACATCAGTGAAAGCACATTCACTTTGACTAAACTGATTGTCTCGAATTTTGATTTTTATTACACTCCACCAATCAGTCAAGTCTCTTGATGTTGCACAGTACTTTGCATAATAAACTTGATAAGCCTGTTGAGCCAATAATAATGGTTCATTTACTGCGAGAGCACTTTTACATTTAATATCGATGATTCCATGAGTCGGATGAACACACACGCCTCTCTCTGTATCCAACCACCGACATTTGAACATGGTTATGTAATGTTGTCCAAGATAACAGAGTTCAATGATTTCATCAAGTATGCCATAAAAGTCAACTTCATTTTCTCGATGATGAGATCCTCTCAAGCTAACTCCACTGTTCATTGTTTTTTTCGATTCCCCATATGCTTGTGTGTGGAATCGAAATCCATTCACCACATATGCATTATTAGTTTTAACAAGTTTGGAAGGTGGGTTACTCAATACACACAGCCGTTTGTCAATTTTATCAGCATGTCGAGACACCTGAAAATTTGTGAAATAATTATTAATATAGTAAACTATACATTGAATGAGTTTCTAAAAGATAAAGAATTTATGTTATGAGTTTTTTAAACCATTGAGAGAAATTTTTCAGTCGACGTTCTTCGAGAGCAGCTGCTGTAATTTGTGAAATTTGTTTCTTGATATGATTATCATACAACCTATAAAAACCAAAGTTATTTACTGTAACATAAATGATATAATAAGTGATATAAACACTTACAGTACAACTGATGTCATCTCTTCACAGTTGACCAGAACATACCTATGAGCTCTCTGATGTTCATCATCTGAAATCCAGCGTTCATAAACTCCACCAAAAACAAGCTCTGACTGGTTGAAAATAGATAATTGATTGTCGTTTTCATCAATATTCCTCTCGTTCCGTCCCATTCGTTTATGTTTTTAAGGATACTCAGATTCAAAATAATGGGAGCAGAAAAAAGATATTTCCTCTTGCAAATAAGCTTCTGTAATAGATCCTTCAACAGATGATTTATTACGTACTTTTCTTTTCAATTTTTGCATGCATCTTTCAATTGTGTACATCCATCGAAACTGTACCGGACCTCCACATTTGGCTTCATATGGAAAATGTAACATCAAATGTTCCATTGAGTCGAAGAAAGACGGCAGAAATATTTTTTCCTGTTTACATATAATTACAACAACATCTTTTTCAAGTTTTCCTAAAGCATCATAATCTACCGTAGCCGCACAAATTTCCCGAAAAAAATGAGACATGTCTGTTATGGAATCCCAAATCACAGAATTCAACAGACCTCTTAATCCAATGGGTAGAAGTCTCTCCATTATAACATGACAATCATGACTTTTTAATCCAGTAATATGACCATTCATTACACATCTTCCCAAATTGGAAACACAACCATCTGGAAGTCTGAAATCTGCAATCCACTGACAAAATAATAAACGGTTTTCTTTAGACAGTGTATAAGCTGCTTTTGGTTTCAGTAACCTTTCTGTTCTGACATTCTCAAATAGTTCCAATTCTAGACGCCTGCAAATTTGGGAAAGATCTAAACGTGCATTTACATTGTCTTTGCTCTTTCCTAGCATATCCAAAACTATATGAAACAAATTATCAAAACATTTCTTCTCAATATGCATGACATCTAACATGTGGCGGACCAACAAATCAGACCAATATGGCAAATCCCAAAATATTCTACGTTTAATCCAATTGTGTTCTTTCCCAAAACCAGAAATATTCTGTTGGTTTATTGTGGGACCAAAAGTGATGGGAGGTAATGAAAATACAACTAATTTTAACTCCGAACCTGATATCATTTTTGGAGGTCCATCCATTTCAGCTGTTCCTTTTCTGAAATGAGATCTGTTTCTGCGAAAAGGATGATCAGCTGGAAGAAATCTGCGATGACAGTCAAAATAACAAGGTTTCTTTCCATGAATGAGCATAAATGCTTTGTTCTCTCCCATACAGTAAGGACATGATTTCTGACCATGTGTACTCCAGCCAGATAACATCCCATAAGTTGGGAAGTCACTTATTGTCCACATCAATGCTGCTCTCAGTATGAAATTCTGTTTCGTTGTAACATCATATGTACTGACACCAGTACTCCACAATAAATTTAATTCATCAATCAATGGCTTCAAATAAACATCAATATTTTTCTTTAGATGTCCTGGAATTAGTAAAGTCAAAAAGATATATGGCTCCTTCATCAACATCCATGGAGGTAAATTGTACGGAGTTAAAAAAACAGGCCAACATGAATATTGACTACCATAAGATCCAAACGGACAGAAACCATCAGTGGAAAGGCCCAGTCGAACATTTCTAGCTTCTAAAGAAAAGGATGGATGCACTCTATCAAAATGTTTCCATGAATCACCATCGGCTGGATGATTCAAGCTTTTATCGGTTGAAATATTCTCTTTATGCCATGACATCATTATCGCTGTATTATTAGACATGAATAAACGCTGAAGTCTGGATGTAAGAGAAAATATCTCAAATATATTACATGAATCAAACCAGACTTCCCGTGTTGTCCTTCTTTATATCTCAGTTGCCCACATGTGGGACAACTATCCAACGACTCATTTTCCCCAGAATATAAAATGCAGTCATTTGAACATGCATGAATCTTCTGACAATTAAGTCCCAAATTTCGAACCAACCTCTTACTTTCATAGTAATTTGCAGGTAAAACATTTCCTTCGGGTAACAGTGTTTTCAGCAAAGAAAATATCTGGTCAAAACAGGTGTTTGACATTCCGTTATATGATTTGATAGCCATAAATTTTGCAACTGCTTCTAATTTTCTCATCTTGCAGCCAGGATATAATGCATCCTTAGCAGACTTCAACAACTCATAAAATTCAGACGGTCCCAACTCAGGATTTGAAGCTATATCAGCCGGAGTTTCTGTATGTTGAACAGATGAACCTGCAACATCATGTACTAAATCTTGAAACTGGGATGGATCCGGAATCAAGTTGGTATCACCTACTCTGGAACTGCGTTCACCGTGTTGATACCAAAAAACATAATCTGCTTGAAAACCAAAACTCAAGAGATGTTCCCCCACTTTTTCAAACGTGTCAAACTTTCTCAATTGGTAATTATTGGAAAATATTGGAAATTATTGGTAATTATTGGTAATTATTGGTGATTATTGGTAATTATTGGTGATTATTGGTAATTATTGGTAATTATTGGTATTTATTACTAATTATTGGTAATTATTACTAATTATTGGTAATTAATACTAATTATTGGTAATTAATTCTAATTATTGGTAATTAATACTAATTATTGGTAATTAATACTAATTATTGGTAACTAATACTAATTATTGATAATTAATAATAATTATTACTAATTATTGGTAATTATTACTAATTATTCCTAATTAATACTAATTATTCCTAATTATTGTTAATTATTACTAATTATTACTAATTATTCCTAATTATTACTAATTATTACTAATTATTACTAATTATTAGTAATTATTGCTAATTATTAGTAATTATTGCTAATTATTAGTAATTATTGCTAATTATTAGTAATTATTGCTAATTATTAGTAATTATTGCTAATTATTACTAATTTTTGCTAATTATTATTAATTATTACTAATTATTAGTAATTATTGATAATTATTAGTAATTATTGATAATTATTAGTAATAATTACTAATTATTGGTAATTATTACTAATTATTGGTAATTATTACTAATTATTGGTAATTATTACTAATTATTAGTAATTATTACTAATTATTCGAAATTATTACTAATTATTCGTAATTATTACTAATTATTGGTAATTATTAATAATTATTCATAATTATTGGCAATTATTGGTAATTATTAGCAATTATTGGAAATTATTGGCAATTATTGTTAATTATTACTAAATATTGGTAATTATTGGTAATTATAACTAATTATTGTTAATTATTACTAATTATTGTTAATTATTGGTAATTATTACTAATTATTGGTAATTATTCCTAATTATTACTAATTATTGGTAATTAATACTAATTATTGGTAATTAATACTAATTATAGGTAATTATTACTAATTATTGGTAATTAATACTAATAATTGGTAATTACTACTAATTATTGAGAATTTTTCCTAATTATTGGTAATTTTTCCTAATTTTTCATAATTTTTCCTAATTTTTCCTAATTTTTTCTAATTTTTACTAATTTTAGGTATTTATTACTAATTATTACTAATTATTGCAAATTATTGGTAATTATTGCAAATTATTGGTAATTATTGCTAATTATTGCTAATTATTGGTAATTATTGCTAATTATTGCTAATTATTTCTAATTATTGGTAATTATTGCTAATTATTGGTAATTATTGGTAATTATTGGTAATTATTGGTAATTATTGGTAATTATTGGTAATTATTGGTAGTAATTATTGGTAATTATTGGTAATTATTGGTAATTATTTTTAATTATTGGTAATTATTCCTAATTATTGGTAATTATTCCTAATTATTCCTAATTATTCCTAATTATTCCTAATTATTCCTAATTATTACTAATTATAAATAATTATTACTAATTATTCCTAATTATTCCTAATTATTACTAATTATTACTAATTATTACTAATTATTACTAATTATTCCTAATTATTACTAATTATTACTAATTATTCCTAATTATTCCTAATTATTCCTAATTATTCCTAATTATTCCTAATTATTCCTAATTATTCCTAATTATTTGTAATTATTTGTAATTATTGGCAATTATTTGTAATTATTACTAATTATTACTAATTATTGGTAATTATGGGTAATTATTACAAATTATTACAAATTATTGTTAATTATTGGTAATTATTCCAAATTATTGGTAAGTATTATTAATTATTGGTAATTATTACAACTTATTGGTAATTATTATTAATTATTATTAATTATTCTTAATTATTGATAATTATTGATAATTGTTCCTAATTATTCCTAATTATTACTAATTATTACTAATTATTGATAATTATTGATAATTATTGATAATTGTTCCTAATTGTTCTTAATTATTCCCAATTATTCCTAATTATTCCTAATTATTCCTAATTATTCCTAATTATATCTAATTATTCTTAATTATTCCTAATTATTCCTAATTATTCCTAATTATTCCTAATTATTCCTAATTATTCCTAATTTTTCCTAATTTTTCCTAATTTTTCCTAATTATTCCTAATTATTCCTAATTATTCCTAATTATTTGTAATTATTGGTAATTATTGGCAATTATTGGCAATTATTAGTAATTATTACTAATTATTACTAATTATTGGTAATTATTGGTAATTATTACTAATTATTACTAATTATTGTTAATTATTGTTAATTATTCCAAATTATAGATAATTATTACTACTTATTGGTAATTATTACTACTTATTGGTAATTATTACTAATTATTACTAATTATTGGTAATTATTTCTAATTATTACTAAATATTCTTAATTATTGATAATTATTGATAATTGTTCCTAATTATTAGTAATTAAATGAATAATTACCAATAATTAGGAATAATTACCAATAATTACAAATAATAACATTATTAGTATATTTTATTATTAATATTAAAATAATATAATTTTCTGATTTATATACAATTCTCCTTTCATCTGTGCGTTTTCTATCTCCACAGACAAATAAAAATGGGAAGACAGTAAACACACAGATGAAAAGAGAATTGTATATATATAAAAAATTATATTATTTTAATATTAATAATAAAATATACTAATAATGTAATAATGTTATTATTCCTAATTATTGGTATTTATTACTAATTATTAATATTTATTCTTAATTATTAAAAATTATTACTAATTATTCTTAATTACCATTAACTATGATCAATACTAATAATTTAAATTTATTAAGTAAG
Organism: Viscum album; assembly: GCA_963277665.1. Lineage (NCBI taxonomy): Eukaryota > Viridiplantae > Streptophyta > Magnoliopsida > Santalales > Viscaceae > Viscum > Viscum album. Next base: position 71,935,316 of record OY728151.1, on the reverse strand, counting down.
AAAACAATGTAAACGTAATTAAATTACAACTAATTAAGAATAATTGAAACTAATAAAAAATTAAAAATAAATATTAAATTAAAATGAACATAAATACCTTGAAAATTGATCTGCTCTGATCGTTCTTCAAAACTTTAATATCAGCACTGAAGAAAAAAATTAAACTGAAGAAAAACTCAACTTTAGAAACACAAGTTTGAGAGCAGGAGAAGATAGAGAATGAGAATGATTTGAAAAAAACGGATGGGGGTATTTATAGGTTAGATTATTTGCGACGGGTTTATTTGCGAAGGGATTCCCGTCGCAAATAGTATTATTTGCGACGGGTACCGTCGCAAATACATTAGCCCGCATTAATTACGGTCAACGAGTAAATAGTTATTTGCGACGGGTCCCGTCGCAAATAACATACTATTAGCGACCGGAATATTTTCCCGTCGCAAATACCTTTTACCGCCGCCGGTTATTTGCGACGGGGAAAGAAATCCCGTCGCAAAAGCCTATTTATTTGCGACGGGTAAATACCCCCGTCGCAAATAAGTTTTTAACGGGACTATTTGCGACAGGATTTATTCCCGTCGCAAATAACCATTTTTCCCGTAGTGTGTGATTATTGGTAATAAACTATGTAACGCCCCGACCCAGGTTACCCAGAGTCGGTGCATTATTACATAACAATAGCATGATCACAAAAGATCAAGTCTTGATAGACCGATGTGTTTCGTAGGCTTGGAAACACTAGAGACATTCATAAAGTATAAATTACATCATAAAGTAAAAACTACAACATCATCTTGTCTCCAAACTCATATCCCCTTATCTTATCCCTGTAGTTCATTCATAAAATACTTCTTCACATCCTGGGAAAAATAAAACATAGAAAGGGGTGAGCTCAAATTCCTAGTAAGGATAACAATATAGCGGAAACTTTCATAAATAAGAATAAACATTTAAGGAGATGTATAACTAAAACAAAAGCCTTTTAAACTTGAACTTCAGCATAATATAGAAAATATAAAATGAAATAATGCAATTTACTTTTTCACACGGATATTCTACTAGTCGAATAATCACATGAAATATCAATAACCACTTTTATAATGAAGGAATGCATAATTCTAGACTATCATAATCACATATTCAAGGCCTTGTGCCAATACTACAAATAATATTTTTTCAAGTCCATGTTCCAAGACACTAGTTTTTCTCATGAGACCTACCGATGCATCGAGGAGCTATAGCGGGCCCCACCCATCACATATTAATTCAAATGCATTCCTCATATGAACAGGTTTAACATAACATAGACATTCATATTAAAACTATCATACTAAATGTCAATACTTTCTCCATAAACCATGAAGGGTATAAAAATAACACATCCACAGTCAAACATATCACAAATCCATCAATACAGTATGTATGTTTTGTATCATAATAAATAAACATCAAATAAGCTTAAAATCCATCAAAGGATGTTGACATAGATGAAATCAAAATTATCTGAGAGAAATATCTTTTTTTAATCATTTAAAAGTCACATAATTATAAAAGAAAAAATTTACATTGAAAATATTCTTATAAGATTGTAAGTGAGACTTCGACAATTTTATAACGGTGGAAACTAGCAGCACCCGCCGTATATGTTAAAAGAAGACATTCTTACCTTAATTCAGTCGTAATAGGTTTAAAAGGACCTTGTTTGATAAACGATAAATCAATTTCTTTATAAAATTCCTATAAAAAGTCAACAAGGTTATAAATGACTTTAACCCATAGTCTGTAAAATAGTAATAATTATTTGAAATACATTTTTAAGAAATATGGATGTGGATGATACAGAGGTCCCAATAAATAATTACGTATAAAAAATCTTAGATAATGAAGAGATTGTGAAATAAACCCTTGCCTGGTACTTTTCCTTGGTTGAGTGTAGGATAACCTCCCGTATAATGGTGAAATAATTGTTATTAAATTATACAAGAATCATATACATTAATATGATATCATATATGATCTCCTAACATTGCGTTGTGAATAATATCATAGTATTATCCTCATTTCGGGTGTTAACTTACTCATTTTATTTTAAATGTATTGTTACATAAGACATGTTTTTTATTTATAGGTTGTATATTATTCATATCCATAAATATATCATGTCCTTAAGAATTATTTTAAATCATTAAATGAGAATTAATCAAGAATGGATACGATGGGGAATGAATCTCATCGCGTTCGTAGAGACAGCAGTCCGTACGTACGCACGAGCGAGAATATAATTTTTTTCATATTAAAATAATATATAATTGGATGGTATATCATATATATAAAATAATTATCATGTTACATTTATTATTTAAATAAATTACACATCATTATTATACCCATCCAAATAATAATTTATTGAATAACAATTACACCACGATGCGTGGACTATTAGTCGTACGTACGCATGTATGGTGACATGTCATTCAAAAAATGGATAGAATAATGAATATGGTTGTACCATATTTATAATAACATCATTTTATATATAATATACTGGAGTTATTATTTTACAATGGGAATAACAAAGAAAGAAGATGTTGAAGAAGAAAGGAACTTGAAAGAGGGTGGTGAAAACATTACCTCTTAATCGGGTTCTTCCTTTTTATTTGATCAAAAGGGATCCATAGGACGGCCTTATGATCAAACTAAGGCATATAGGTCAAAGTGAGGGAAGTTTATAGAATATTTGGGTAGGTTTGGATGTCCCAAAAGAATTTGAAGGTGTAAATTAGAGAGAACGGGGTTTTCATTTTATAAGAGGGGTGAGGGGCACCTTTTGAAATGTTAGAAATATTATTTTATAATAAATTAATATTCTGATTCTAATGGATCCAAAGTGGATTATTTAAAGGTTAAGGTGGGGATGGTTCGATATCCTTTCAACTAATATATTTTAGACAGGTTTGGGTCACTATACTAACCTTATCATTTATATTTAACTCTTAGTTAAATATTTTGATATTTACCATGTCTCTTTGTATTTTTATATGATATAGTTAATAAAAAAACTATATACATACAAGAAACCACCAAGTGGTTCCTTAATAATAAATATATCAATATATATGTACTTTGGAAGAACCTTAGATTTTTAGGAATAGAATATCAATTAATAATATAATATTTCTATTGGGTATTTTGTTTTTGATAATTTCATAACAGCATTATTACTTCAAAAAAATTTATATAACCAATAATTATATGTCATATTAACCTATAAAATTAGTGGAATTCATAGAAATTCTCAAATTGCATTTATTTTTATTTTTATATTATCAATTATTTTAATATTTCATTAATTAGGTAATTAGTGCATCACCATTGTGTCATAAATAAATTAACTTATATAATGTCTAAAAATTATAAATAAAATACCATTATGTAGGAAATCTTTTTATCTTTCTAATTAATATTTATAATCGAATTTATCTTATGTATAAACCTTTATTAAAATTTTTTTACTAATTAAACATTGATTTTAACACTTTTAACTCTTCTTTGAATTAAATAATAATAAATTTCCTAATATAATCCAAGTTGATTTAAATGATAATATTTTATTCATGAGGCTATTTTTTCGAGATAAACTTGTCCAATCAAATTAAGACATGTGTAAGTGTAATATTAATATCATTCGTACCCTTAATTACCCTATTTACTTTTAATCGTGGTAAATAAAAGTAAAAAGTTACTATTTGCCAAAAATTACGTTTATCTTATTGAACCACATTTTACTCATTGATATTAACTTTGTCTCTCAGATTTTCAAAATTCCACTCACAAAATTAGTAAATTTATGTTTTTTTGTAAATTTCCAAATTCTCTTAGGAGGTGGGTAAAAGACAGTGAACATTTCCATTAAATTTTTATATATCTAAAATTTTTATAAACTAACTACAATGAAATACACTGAAATTATATTGTTATTATGTATCTATTTTGGATTTAATTAAATCTAATAAAAATAGATAATAATTTAAATAAAAATTTGGTTTTAATCTATAACTCAGTGTTTTTTCACTATTCATCCAAAATTGAATGTTATCAGAATAATACCAAAAATTCACCCTATGCTAATATCAATATTCCAAATCCAAAAAATAAGTACATTTTGACTGATAAAATGTATAAATTTTCAAAAAGTGGGTATTACTATCCGTAACATCTAGTTTGATTGGTTGTGGTGTGTGTTAGAACTCGATGTTGCGTACAACACAAGCTATTGTATTATTCAAAGAGAAGTGTACCACAGAACCTTGGGATTTTACATTCTCCCCTCCTTCAAACAATTTTGTCCTCAAAATTTCTAGAATACTACCGAATGAAAAGGCTTGGGTGGTTCTTGATCATAAGTTCCTCGGTTTCCCACGTTACCTCTTCCATATTATGGTTTCTCCGTAGGTCTTTTACCAGACAAGTCATACAATTTCTTAGCACTTGTTCTCTTGTATCAAGAGTCCTGACGAGCTCTTTTCAATAAGACAAATCAGGTTCGAGTTCTAATTCTTCATAGTTGAGTACAAGCATTGGGTCAGGCATGTATTTTCTCAACAGTGATATATGGAACACATTTTGAACTTTGAAAAGATTTGGTGTCATTGCCAAGCGGTATGCTAGAGCACTAATTCGTTCAAGAATTTCGAAAGTTCCGATGTACCTTAGACTAAATTTACCTTTCTTACAAAAATGTATAACTCCATTCCATGGAGATACCTTCAAGATAACATGATCTCTTACATTAAATTCTAAATCCTTCCTTTGATTATCAGCATAGCTATTCTGGCAACTTTGAGTTGCTTTAATGTGGTTTTGGATTACCTTCACCTTTCTCATAGTTTCCTCCACCAATCCTGGGCCTACAAGTTTTATTTCACCATCGTCATCACAACAGGTTGGTGTGAGAGATTTCTTTCTATACAATGCATTATATGGTGCCATCCGCATACTTTAATGGAAGCTACTATTATAGGAAAATTCCACAAGAGGTAAATATTTATCGCACACACCCTGAGAGTCAAGTGATCATGATCTCAACATGTCTTCTAAGGTTCGAATAGTCTATTCTGATTGTCCATCTATTTGAGGGTGGTAGGCAGTGCTCAAACGAGGTTTAGTATCCAAGTCCTTCTGATGACTCTTCCAGAATCATGAAGTAAAATGGGGATCACGATCAGAAACAATCGATAGGCATACTCCATGAAGTCTCACAACTTCATTAATATATAGTCTTACTAGACGTTCCAGTGGTATATCTTCTCTTATAGCATGAAAATGTGATAAAATGGTAAAACGATCAACAATAAACCATATTGCGTCATTCCTTATAGGAGTCTTTGGTATTCCCATGCCAAAGTCCATCATGATATTATCCCATTTCCACTCTAGTATGCGAAGTGGTTGCATGACTCCCCCATGCTGTTGCCTTCCAGCTTTCACTTATTGACAATCCATACATCATGACACAAAATCAGCAATCTCCATCTTCATGTTGTCCCACCATAAATGTTCCTTAAAATCTCTATAAATTCTGGTGGTCCTATGGTGTATTGACAAATTGCAACTATGTGAATTATCTAACAATTCCCTTTTCAGATCAGGTATATCGGGAACACAAAGTCTCATCCCAAATTTCAAAATTCTTTTATCGTACACAATGTCTCTCAATCTCCCATCATTGATAGATTCAATATTATTTCTAAATTCTTCATCATCGGTCTGAGAACTCTTAATCTCTTATAGTAAATATGGTTTAGCATCAATTTGAAAAATCAATGATGTTTCACCTTCCATGGTGATTCCCATATCCATATTTACTAAATCCATGAAAATAAGATCCATTTCAACTCTCATCATGTTCAAAACTATATTATCCTTTTTTCTCAAAGCATCTTCCACCTTATTTACCTTCCCCAGGCGGTAGTGTATCGTGCAATCATAATCCTTTAGTAGTTCAAGCCATCGCCTTTGCCTTATATTGAGTTATTTCTCTGAGAAAATGTACATTAAACTCTTGTGATCGGAATACATCTCACATTTGTCACCATAGAGATAATATATCCATATCTTAAAAGAAAAGATTACAGATGGTAACTCAAGATCCTGAGTATGATAGTTTTGCTCATGAATTTTCAGTTGTCATGATGTCTAGGAAATAAATCTATCATTATCTATAAGGACACAACCAAGTCCTCTCTTCGAAGCATCACTCTAAATAACGAACCCATCATTCACCGACGGTAGAGTCAATATAGTATCATTCACTAATCTTCTCTTCAGTTCTTCAAAAAATTATTCACACTATTTTGTCCAAATAAATTTATCCCCTTTACGCGTGAGCTTCATTAATGGGGTTTCAATTGGGAAATGTTCTGGATGAAACATCGATAATAACCTGCTAAACCAATAAAACTTTGTAACTCAGTTATACTCATCATTGTAGGCCATTATTGGATTGCCTTGATCTTAGAAGGATCAATATAGATTCCATCTTTAGAGACTTTATTGTTATAAAAAGATATCTCCTGAAGACAGAATTCTAACTTGTTAAACTTCGCATATAATTCATGTTTTCTCAGAATCTTCAAAATAATGCACAAGGGATTTTCATGATCTTCGTAGCTTTTGGAATATACCATGATATCATCAATTAATACCACCACAAAATCAATGAGATATTCCTTGAAAAATCTATTCATTTGATCCATGAATAAATAGGGTGCATTAGTCAATCCAAAAGGCATTACTGTAAACTTGTAATGCTCATACCTGGTTCGAAATGCTGTCTTAGAAATGTATACTTTCTTCACATACAACCGATGGTTTCCAGATCGAAATTAAATCTTTGAAAAGTATTGACTCCATGCAGTTGGTCAAATAAATTAATAATGCGAGGTAGGGGATACTTTTTCTTTATTGTTATAACATTTATTTCATTGTAGTCGATACATAACCTCATAGATCCCTATTTCTTCTTAACAAAAAGGACATGGGCTCCCCATAGAGAAACAATATGGTGAATAAATCTCTTATTTCTCAATTTCTATACTTTTTTCATTACTTAACCTAAATCTATAGTGGAAATTCTATAAGGGGTCTTCAATATAGGCCTTGAACGAGGAATTAAATCAATGGAAAACTCAATTTCTCGTTCTGGAGGATGTCCAGGAAATTCTTATGGAAAAACATCAACATATTCTCTCACAATTGGTACATCCTCTATTTGAACATTCCTTTCGTCACCCACAGTAATTTCATTCAATTCCTCCCTAATAATTGAATTTAATTGAGATACTGGGGGTGGATCTTGGTAAGAATTAGGTGGTGATGATTCTTCTCTAAAGATAATGTGTTCATTATCAACATCATAAAAAATATTAACCACTTTATTCTTACAATAAATTTTATCATCATGGTCTGAAATCTATTCCATACCAAGGATTATATCAAATTCAATCATAGGTATGACAATGAGATCCACATATAAATAATATTTATGTGCTCTAATGGGGATTGATTTACAAAACTTTATTGCAATGATACTTTCCTTAAGAGTTTTCACTGACAACTCCCTTGTTAAATCAAATTTTGAATATCTAATTTTCATAGCATACTGGGATGATATGAATCAATGCAATGATCCAGGATCAAATAATTCATTTTCTAAACATGAGGAAACCATTAAATCACCTGCCACTACGTCTTTCGGAGCTTCAACCTCAACAGTAGTGATAACATAATCTTGGCTATGATCCCTTGGCCTTTTCTGAGGTATGTTTCCATAATTCTTAGGACATTAATTAGCATAATGTCCCATATCCTTGCAATTGTAGCATTGAATATCGGCAGCTTCTTTCTTCCGCTAACAATCACGGGCTTGGTGACCTTTTTCACCACACTTTTAACATACTCCCATTCCATTTAAGAAAGTATCAGGGTGTTTCTTCCCACATTTACTGCAGGATGGATATTCAAATTCTCCCTTCATCCCCATATTTCCATTTCCAGTGTGATAAGAAGATCTCTTCTTCTCTTGCTCTGCCTTAATGTCGTAAGACTTGGAGAATTCCATTTCTGTCTTAATAGCACATGAGACAATATATTTGTACGACGAGAAGGATTGTGAGACTAATGATCGATGTAGAAATGGTTTTAACCCATCAAAGAAAATATTAATATTACTCCTTGGGATACGTATATAATCTGATGCATGCCTCATTAAACTTGTAAAGTTATCCTCTTACTTTGTGACATTCTCATCCTTCTTTTGTCTCAGACTCAAAAATTTCCTTTCCATATCTGCTTGATGGTCACGAGGAAATTATTATTCTATGAAAATATCTTTGAACTCCCTCAATTACATATTTTATACATCATCATATTCCTTTGTGTTTTGAATCAATGAACACGATTGATCAGCATCTCCCGTGAGGCAATAACTACCATGATATACTTTTCCCTTTCACTACTCACCAAAGCCTGAAATATTTTCTCTAGAGCACTTATCCATTGCTCATCTACCAATTAATTTGTACTCCATTTGAATGTTGGTGGATATTTCCTCATGATGCAATTTAACATTGATCCTCCACACTGCGGATCAGGGTGATCTATACGGGTAAGGATATTATTCATAACTTGAGTGAGTTGTCCCAGTATGGTGATTAGCTGATCAGCACAAGTTGTATCATCATCTCCATTATAATTATCTTGATTAGGAGGGAAATACCTAAATGGATTGAGTTCATTGATATGACTTCCATTTCTTCCACTAGGCTCCATTTCTATAAAATTTCATAAACTAGATCAACTTATGAATCAAAGTACATAATTTCATACTAGTAAAACACTTAACATAAATTGAACTATTTATGGAAATAATCCATAATCATAAAAATGGTTTATTTGAGTAAGTATATACTCATAAACCATTCATAATTGATTGTAATGAATATGATATTTATCATAAGAATATCTTCCAGGAGTGTTGTAACCAAGAGAGCAGCAAGGCCTGTTGTTGTGCACCAGTTGTTGTTCGAGTCTAGCTCAAAGCTGTGTTTTCAGGTTTTACCCCTAGGTACATCTCTACCATAGCCGCCTCAACCTGCTCGTATCCAGAAATGGATGTATTTCTTGGAAAACTCCCAAAATCTCTACAATACCAATATTCTAGGATGTTCTTCTATACTAATCCTCAAAGTCCATCTTAGGTCAATGTGCTCTAATAAGAGTTTATGTAAATCTAGTTTCTACGGTTTGTACTAAAATTCCTATGATAAAAATTGTAACGCCCTGACCCCAGTTACGCAAAGTCGGTGCATTATTACATAACATTGGCATGATTCCAAAAGATCATGTCTCGAAAAGCTGATTAGTTTAGTATCCTAAGAAGCACTAGATACATTCATAAAGTTTACATTACATCAAAAAGTGAAAAATACAACAACATATTGTCTCCATACTCATTTCCCCTTATACTATCCTTGTAGGTCATTCATAAAATATTTCTTCACATACTAGGAAAAATTAAACATAGAAAGGGGTGAGCTCAAATTCCCAGTAAGGATAACCATATAGCGGAAACATTCATAAATAATCATAAAAATTTAAGGCAATGTATAACTAAACCAAAATCCTTTTAAACTTGATATTCAGCATAATATGGTAAAGGTAAAATGAAATAATTCAATTTAAATATTCACATGGATATTATACTAGTCGAATAATCACATGAATTATCGATAACCCCTTTCATAATGATGGAATGCATAATGCCAGACTATCCTAACCACATAGTCAAGGCCTTGTGCCGAGACAACAAATAATATTTTATCAAGGTCTTGTTCCAAGACACTAGTTTGTCTCATGAGACCTACCCATGCATCAAGGATCTATAGTGGGCTCTACCCATCACGTATTAAGTTCAATGCATTCCTCATATGAACAGGTTTAACATAACATAAACATTCGTATTAAAACTAGTATATGAAATGTCAATACTTTCTCCATATATCATGAATGGTATATAAATAACACATCCACAGTCAAACATATCAAAAAACCTTCAATTCAATATAGATGTCTTGTATCATAATAAATAATCTTCAAATAATCTTAAATTCTATCAAAGGATTTTGACATAAATGAAAACAAAACTATTTGAGAGAAATATCTCTCTTTTTTTAATCATTTAAAAGTCACATAATTATAAAGGAAACATTTACTTTGAACATATTATTATAAGCTTGTGAGTGAGGCTTCAACGATTTTATAATGGTGGAAACTATCTGCACCAGCCGTATAATTTAAAAAAAGACATTCTTAACTTAATTATTTCGAAAAAGGTTAAAAAGGACCATGTTTGGAAAACGACATAATGATTCCTTTATAAACTCCTTATAAAAAGTCAAAAAGGGTATACCTGACTTTAACCCATAGTATGTAAAATAGTAATAATGATTTGAAATACATTTTTAAGAAACATGGATGTGGATGATAAAGAGTTCCCAGTAGATAATTACGCATAAACAACCTCGTATAATGAAGAGATTGTGAAATAAACCCTTTCATTGTACTTTCCTTTGATTGAGGGTAGTTTAACCTCTTTTATAATAGTGAAATAATTTTTATTAAATTATACAATAATCATATACAATAATATTATATCATATATAATCTTTTAACATTTCTTTGTTAATAATATTTTAGCATTATCGTCGTTTCGGGAGTTCACTTACTCATTTTATTTTATAAGTTTTGTTACATATTCCGTGTTTATTATGGATAGGTTGTATATTATTCATATAAATAATGATATCAAGTCCTTAAAAATTATTTTTAATCATTAAATGAGAATTTGTCTTGAATTGATACTATTGGGAATGAATCTCATTGCGTTCGTGGGGACGGTAGTCCATACGTATGCACAAGTGACAATATCATTTTTTTGAATTTAAAATAATATATAATTGGATGATATATCATATATAAAAAATAATTATCATGTTATATTTATTGTTTACATGAATTACACATCATTATTATGCCCATCCACATAATAATTTATTGAATAACAATTACACCACGACGTGGAGACGATAAGCCATACTTATACACGAATGGTGACATGACATTCAAAGGATGGAAAGAATAATGAATATGGTTGTACCATATTTATAATAACATCAAAGTATATAGAAGATACTGAAGTTATAATTTTAGAATTATAATAACAAATAATGATGAATTTGAAGAAGAAAGGAACTTGAAACATGGTGGTGAAAACATTACCTCTTAATTAGGTTCTTCTTTTTGATTAGATCAAAAGGGGTCCATAGGTTGGATTTATGATCAAACTAAGGTGTCCTAGTCGAAGTGAGGGAAGTTTAGAAAATATATGGGCAGGTTTTGGCCGATTCAAAAGGCTTTGAAGGTGTAAATTAAAGAGAAGAGAGAGTTCCCTTTTATAAGAGGGGTGAGAGGCGCCTTTGGAAAAACTAGAAATATTATTTTATAATAAATTCATATTCGGATTCTAATGGCTCCAAAGTGTATTATTGAAAAGTTATGGTAGGGATGAGTCGAAATCCTTTCAACCAGTAGATTTTAGACAGGTTTGGGTCACTATATTAACCTTATGATTTATATTTAACTCTTAGTTAAATATTTTGACATTTACCACGTCTCTTTGTATTTTTATATTATATAGTTAATAAACATACTATATACATTAAAACGACCTCCAAGTGGTCCATTAATAATACACCTATAATTATATAAGTCCTTTGGCCAAACCTTAGATTTTTATGAATATAATATCAATTAATAATATATTATTTTTTTAAAAAACACTTTTTTGTCAATTTTGACACTATTGGGTAATTTGTTTTTGATAATTTAATAACATCATTATTACTTAGAAATAACTTTATATAACCAATCCTAATATATAATATTAACCTATAAAATTATAGGAATTCACAGAAAGTCTCAAACTACATTTATTTTGATATTTATAAATTCAATTGTTTAATATTTTATAAATTAGATAATTACTGCATCACCATTTTGTCATAAATAAATTAAATTATTTAATGTCTAAAAATTATAAATAAAATACCATTATATAGGAAATATTTTTATATTTATAATTAATATTTATAATCTAATTTATCTTATGTATAACCATATATTAAAAAAAATAGTAATTAAACTTTCATTTGAACTCTTTTAACTCTTGTTTGAATTAAATCAAAATGAATGTCCTAATCAAATCCATGTAGAACTAAATGATATTATTTTATTTATAAGGATTTTTTTGGTCTAGATACACTTTTTCAACCTAAATATGACATGTGTTAGGGTAATATTAATATAATGTTTCCTTAATTACCCTATTTACTTTTAACTGTGGTAAATAAAAGTAAAAAGGTACAATTCACAAAAAATTAGTTTTATATTATTGAACCACATTTTACTCATTGATATTAAACAGCTGTCTTGATTTTTTAAAATTCTACTCACATAAGTGGTAAAATTAAGTTTTATGTGAATTTCCAAATTCTCATAGGAGGTGGGTAAAAGACAGTGAAATGTTCCATAAAATATTAATATATCTAAAATTATTCTAAACAAACTATAATGAATTACATTGAACATATATATGTATTATGTATCCATTATGAACTTAATTAAATTTAAATAAAATAAATAATTATTTAAATAAAAATTCGTTTTTAAACTATAACTTAGTGTTTTTTGTCTATTCATCAAAAATGTAATGTTCTTAAAAAAATACCAAATAATCACCCAAGGCTAATTTTGATATTCTTAATCCTAAAATGAAGTCCATTTTGAAAGATAAAATGAATAAAATTTCAAAAAGTTGGTATAACTATTCATAACTGTTAAGTCAAAAGTCTTCTTTTGACTTCTATATTATGTTTTGGAAATCACAAATGTATTCTATCATATGTTTGTAAATAACAATTGTCTTTTATCATGTTTATCGTATCGTACGATGTCGATCGTATCGACTATATCGTATCGTACTGACTCTGTCAATCGTACCATACTGACTTTGTCAATCGTATCGTACTGACTCTGTCAATCGTATCGTACTGACTCTGTCAATCGTATCGTACTGACTCTGCTATTCAGATGATCATTATTTGTTTTGGTACTTTTTCAAAAACTCTCTTTGCATATGAATCGTACTCATGTTTTTCATTTCTATATATCTCTTGTCCTAACAAAACGATGTCGTTGAGTTAGTTACAAACTAATCAAAAAGATGTCGTGCTTTCTGTTTCAATATGACCGTTGGAGGAAATATGACCGTTGGAACCCGAGGCCTATAAATAGGAGGTCATTTGAAGCTGAGAAGACGATGATGAACGAAGGGAACGAATGAACAGACTCTGTGAACTACGGAGATTCTAGAGAGAGACACTGTGACTTCTCTCATCAGCCTTGTGCGTCTGATCTTCGTATCGAGGGATTTGAAGTAATTGAAAGACAGAGGTGCCGATTACCTGCAAAATCGAGGGCTGCCGAAGATAGGCAGACAGACGTGCCGATCATCGTATCGAGGGCTGCCGGGGATAGGCAGACAGATGTGCCGATCATCGTATCGAGGGCTGCCGGGGATAGGCAGACAGACGTGCCGATCATCGTATCGAGGGCTCACCAAGGTGTTGGTGAGACAGACCTTTTATCCTAGGTGAAAGGATAACCCTTCTCTTTGGGTTAAAAGAATTGTAATACTTTTACATTTCCGCTGTTACTTGTATTAGAAAGGGATTTGTATTGTTTCCTTTCTTCTTTACATATTCAATTGTAATTGTTTCAATTACAATTATTCTATTACATATTGTATTGATTGGTTCTATACGCTTTAAGGTAGAATCATTCATATTTGTATTACTCTGATTATTGTGTTCATCTTGAATACAATTGTTTTACATAACATTAGTATTACAATACATCATACCTTTTACATTCAATACAATTGTGGGTATTTGTATTTGTATTAGTTTAAGATCATTTAAACTAATCTCTTTGATACTAAAACTCAAAGGTTATTTAAACCTACAATTCACCCCCCCTCATGTATTGTTCCATCTAATAGACTAATATATCTACTATTCGATCCAACAATTGGTATCAGAGGTGGTTTTCCACTGATTTGTATTACTAGATTTATTTCTTATTACTATCTTGAATACTTACTACACTAACGTGTGGAGTGGAAAAGTTGTTTTTGTTATATTAGATGGTAGGAATGAATATCGGATCAATAGAAAATCTGAATCCTTATAGACCACCAATATTTGATGGGAATGATTATGAGTATTGGAGAGATTGTATGAAGACTTTCGTTATCAATACTGGTGTAGACAATTTTATTATGCTTACTGGGGGTTACAAAATTCCTGACAAAGAAGTTAGCACTTTCACCAACCAAGAGAAGCAAGAATATCAACTGAATTACAAGGTACACAATACTTTATTATGCTCTATGACCAGGAATATATATAGTCAGATATCTTCATGTGAAGCTGCCAACTGTATTTGGAAGAAAATAGAAGTCACTCATTTTGGTACCTCCAAAATTATAGAAACAAGGAGAGAAATGCTTCGAGCAGAGTATCATGGATTTGTTTTTTCTTTATGGAGAGCCAGTATGTAAAGTGCAACAAAGGTTTATGACAATTGTCAACAGCTTACAATCTATGGGAGAAAAAGGACTTGATGATGAAGCTCTTGTTGATAAGATTATAGATATTATGCCAAATGAATGGGAATCGAAAAGGACAGCTATTGATGAAAATAGAAAAGTCTCCCAGAGCACTCTTGATGAACTTTTTGGAACTCTTCTACAGCATGAGACAAGAATGAAGAGAGATGTTGATTTTAATAAGAAGAAGAATGGGAATGGAAGTGTAGCTTTTGCATCTAAAGCTAAAACACCTGAAAGGCTTACAATGTCTAAATACAAGAAAGTTGTTATATCTGATTCAAGTGATTGTAATCTTTCGGATAATGAGTTAGACAATCTTGCTCGAAGGATGAACAAGATTGTGGGAAAGAATGATTTTCAATATAGATTCAAAAAGAAAGGCAGGAAAGATAGGAAAGATTCAGAGGTAACCTGTTATGAATGCAAGAAAGCAGGACATATAAGGCCTGATTGTCCTTTACTGAAGAGGAAAGATAGAAAAGAGAAACACTCTGAAAGAAACAAGAAAAGGTTTTACAAGACAAAGAAAGGCTTGAAAGCAAATGATACATGGAGTGCAAGTGGTAGTGATTCCTCAGATGATTCTTCAGAATATGAGACATCGGGACAAATAAATATTGGACTTCTAGCCAGACTACCAATCGAAGATCATTGTCTCATGGCTATGGTACATAATGCTGAAGCTGTTACAAATGTCTCTTTAAATGCAAATTATGTTGATAATAGATATTATGAATCTTCAAATGATGAACCCTCATCATCAGAAGATGATACTTTACCTTCTTTTGAAGAAGTCTCTAGATTTTCTAAGTTACTTGAAAATGAAAATTCTAAACTCAAAAAGAGATTTGAAAAAGCAAATTCTAGAATTTCAATTTTGACTAAAGAAGTATCAGATCTTTCTAAAGATCTTGATGAGAAAACTTCTGATTTTGAAAGTATTTTGAAAACCCTTGAGAAAGTCAAATCTTATAAGGATAAACTTTCTAAGGATCTTGAAACTGTAATTTCGAAGAAAAACATTTTAGAGTCTAACTCTAGTTCAAATTCAAATGTTTTAGAAAACAAGAATTTTGTTTTAAAACTAAAGTCAGAGATTTTATCATTGAAAAAGTGTTTGTCAAACATTACTCATGGAAAAGAAAACTTTGATAGGATGTATTCTCAAATTAGACCTCTGAGAAATCGTTCTGGTCTTGGTTATACTTATTCCAAACCTATTTTTAGCAATAACTATTTTGTTCCTCAAAAAACCATTTTCTGTTCCAAGTGTCAATGTGGTGGACATTGGAGAAGAGATTGTTCTCATAACAAAACCCAATCCTTAGGATTTCATAAAGCTCATTTTGCAAAACAAATGTGGATTCCTAAAATTCTTTTATTTAACCCTTCTGGATCCAAACAAGTTTGGATTCCGAAAATCTAATTGTTTCTTTTTCAGGAAAACGAGAAGTGTATCAATAAGAACATTTGGTACATGGATAGTGGTTGTTCTCGACATATGACTGGAAACAAAGATTTCTTTGAAAAGGTTATCAAAACAAAAGGTGGAAAAGTTACCTTCGGAGATAATGCTCAAGGAAAGATTGTTGGTATAGGTAATATCTTTTTTCTTGGAAAAGTTCTTATTTCAAATGTTTTGTTTGTTAAAGGTCTTAGGCACAATCTCATCAGCATAAGTCAATTATGTGATGAAGGTTACCTTGTGAATTTTAGGAATTATAAGTGTCTAGTTCACAATTCCAAAGATGAATTCATTCTATCTGCCCATAGGCAAGAGAATGTTTACACTATTAACTTAGAAGACCTTAAGAACCAAAACTTACCTTGTTTAAGTGTAATAGAAGACCAATCGTGGCTATGGCATAGGAGACTAGGACACTGTAATTTGAGAAACCTAAGAAAACTCTCAATGAAAGGACTTGTGAAAGGGCTCTTGGACCATAGATATGATTCTTCAAAAGTCTGTGATCCTTGTCAATTTGGCAAGCAACATAAAACTAGCTTTAAACCAATTAATGAAGTTTCAACTTCTAATGCATTACAACTTGTGCATATGGATCTGTTTGGTCCTTCACAATCCGGAAGCTTTGGAGGCAAATACTATGTATTTGTTTTAGTTGATGACTTTACTAGATTTACGTGGGTCTATTTTCTCACAATGAAATCTGAAGTCTTTTCCTATTTCAAAACTTCTAGAGCCCAAGTTAAAAATGATAAAAATCTACCATTGATAACTATTCATAGTGATCATGGTGGTGAATTTCAAAACTCAGATTTTGAAACTTTTTGTAGTAAGAAAGGTATTACTCACAATTTTTCAGCTCCAAGAACTCCTTAGCAAAATGGGGTTGTTGAAAGAAGAAATCGTATTCTTCAGGAAATGAATCGAACCATGTTGAGTGAATACTCAATTGCTATGCACTTTTGGGCTGAAGCTATTAGTACTTACTGTTATACTATAAATCGTGTTTTAACTAGTCCATTTCTTAATAAAACCCCTTATGAGTTATGGACTGGCCGAAAACCTAAAGTTTCATACTTCAAAGTTTTTGGATGCAAAGTATTCATTCTGAATACAAAAGACAATCTACATAAATTTTCACCAAAATCTGATTAAGGAATCTTTCTAGGCTATTATACAACCTCTAAGGCCTATAGAGTTTTCAATAAAAACACTTGTACTGTTGAAGAAACAGTACATGTAAAATTTTATGAAACTAACCCTTTTGTTTTCAACCAACCCAATACTCCATCCTCGGATATGTTTTCCAAAAATGTTTATCAACCTTTATTAGAAGAACATTCTGATAAGGAAAATGTTCAAGAAAGTATTCCTAAAACATTTACCACATAAGATTTTCTACCGTATGTTGATGAACAGGTTTTACAAAACCCAAATCAATTGTTTCTTAGGAATCATCCCAGTGATAACATCATTGGTGATATAAATCAACCTGTAAGGACCAGAAATTCCTTAAGAAATGAAATAGAACATCTTGCTTTTCTTTCCCAATTTGAACCTAAAAGTCCAAGTGAGGCCTTAGGTGATGATGATTGGATCAAAGCAATGCAGGATGAACTAAATGAATTTGAATGGAATCAAGTCTGGACTTTAGTTGAAAGACCTAAAGAAACAACAGTGATTGGTGTAAAATGGGTTTTCAGAAACAAGTGTGATGAAAATGGAATCATTGTAAGAAATAAAGAAAGACTTGTTGCTAAAGGCTATAATCAACAAGATGGAATAGACTATGAAGAAACATATGCTCTTGTAGCTAGACTTGAATCTATTCGTATTCTATTAGCCTTCGCAGCATATTTCAATTTTAAACTATTTCAAATGGATGTCAAATGTGCTTTTCTAAATGGTTTTGTTCAAGAAGAAGTTTTTGTCGAACAACCTCCTGGTTTTCAAGACCCAAAACATCCTAATCATGTTTTTAAACTTACCAAAGCTCTATATGGTCTTAAACAAGCCCCTAGAGCATGGTATGATAGACTTATAGGATTTCTTTTACAAAACAATTATACAAAAGGTACAGCAGATCCAACTCTTTTTATCAAAATGGAAAACAAAAATGTTTTGATTGTCCAAATATATGTTGATGACATCATATTTGGATCAACTCAGAAATCGTTAACCGATTCTTTTGCAAACTTAATGAAATCTGAGTTTGAAATGAGTATGATGGGTGAGTTAACATTCTTTTTAGGTTTTCAAATTTCTCAAAAACCAGAAGGAACTTATATATCTCAACATAAGTATTTTAAAGACTTACTCAAAAAGTATGGATTTGACAAAACGAAAAGTATTATCACCCCAATTGGTACCTCAAATACTCTTGATCTTGATGAAACTGGGAAACCAGTAGATCAAACATCTTTTAGAGGTATGATAGGGAGTTTGCTATACTTAACAGCTAGTCGACACGACTTGATGTTTTCTGTATGCTTATGTGAAAGATATCAATCTAATCCAAAAGAGTCTCACTTAAAAGCCGTAAATAGAATCTTTTGGTATTTAAAAGACACTATGGATTTAGGCCTGTTCTACTCTTCTGGAAATGATTTTGTTTTAAAAAGATTTTTAGATGCTGGCTTTGGTGGTTGTAGATTTGATAGAAAAAGTACATCTGGAACATGTCATTTCTTAGGAGACTCTTTGGTTTCTTGGTCCTGCAAGAAACAACACTCAGTAGCACTCTCCACTGCTAAAGCTGAATATGTAGCAGCTGGAAGTAGCTGTGCTCAAGTATTGTGGATGCAGCACACACTCACTGACTATGGTTTGAGTTTCTCCAAAACTAAAATTCTTTGTGATAATACAAGTGCCATAGATCTTAATAAAAACCTAGCACATCACTCTCGTGTGAAACACATAGATGTTAGGCATCACTTTCTTAGGGATCACACACATAAAGGAGATATTATTTTACAATTCATCAGAACGCAAGAACAAATTGCTGACATTTTTACAAAACCTTTACCTTTCGATAGATTTGAATTTATAAAACATAAGCTAGGAATGATTACATTAAAATAATCATTCATGTCTACTTCATGTTTTAAATCTCTCCTAATATTAAGAAACTCCTCGTAGAAAGGGGGAGAACATTTCTTTCTATATCTTTATTTTTATTTTATCTTATGTTCTTTAACTATTTACTCTTTGGTTTTTAGTTTTCTGTTTATCGTATTGACAATTTTTAGTTTTCTGTTTATCGTATTGACAATTTTAGTTTTCTGTTTATCGTATTGACAATTTTAGTTTTCTGTTTATCGTATTGACAATTTTAGTTTTCTGTTTATCGTATTGACAGTTTTATAGTATCATTTACTATCGACCGATGATGGTACTCAAATTCTTTTCCATCGTACCGATCAATCTTGGTATTTTATCGACCGATGATAGTATTGAAATTCTTTTCCATCGTATCATTCAATAGTTTTGAATCGACCGATGATAGTATTGAAATTTTTTTCCATCGTATCATTCAATAGTTTTGAATTGACCGATGATAGTATTGAAATTCTTTTCCATCGTATCATTCAATAGTTTTGAATCGACCGATGATAGTATTGAAATTCGTTTCCATCGTATCATTCAATAGTTTTGAATCGACCGATGATAGTATTGAAATTTTTTTCCATCGTATCATTCAACAGTATTGTATCGACCGATGATAGTATTGAAATTCATTTCCATCGTATCATTCAATAGTTTTGTATCGACCGATGATGGTATTGAGATTGTTTTCCATCGTACTGTTAGTATATGATAACAAGATTGTTTTCTATCGTACGGTCCGATCATAGTAATGACTTTGTTTTCCATCGGCATCATATTTTTCTCAATATTGTATTTTCTTTTGATTCTTACCAAAACCAACAATCACCTTATGCTCTCCGACAGGTATCTTTTTCATTTTTTTTAAATTTTCTTTCCTTGTTTTAATCCTAACCATTGATATGGTTTTCTCTAATCCTGACCGTAGAATATCAACGGTCACCCTTTTTTTGACCATAGAAGATCAACGGTCATCTCTTTATCGCCTATAAATATCCCCCTCCCCTCCCCAAACCCACATTGGTTTTTCAGGATTTGATGTGAAGCTCTTCTCCACCACCTATAAACCATCGTACGATCTTCTCAATCGGCATCACCTTTATGTCTCAATCCTCTGCTAACACTCCCGCTGAAATGTCTTCAATGACTTTTACAGAGAAAGACTTTAATAGAGAAAGGTTGGTATCCCGAGACTTTTTCGATACGTACGATTCTACAATCAGGAGGATCATTTTGTTTCAAGGATGGGAAAATCTCTGTGTGGAAAAGCCTGATATTCAAGATCTAGTTATTTTTGATGAAGTTTGTCAGTTTTAAAAAACCGTTTCTTTCGACAAAGATATGACTATAAACTTCGCCGTGTACAATAGAAAATTATCTATGTCTGTTAAACAAGCCGCACATTTCCTGAATGTTTCTATAGAAGGAGATTCTTTTTGTCCATCTCACAAACTACCAGAAGAAGTTGGTACGTTCAATAGAGAAAATGCTGAAAAATCTTTGTTTCTTATTAATGAGGAAAAGAGGAAAGTATCTCATCTTTCACCGGACAATCGTTTTGTAACCTTATGGATGCAAGGTTTTCTTATCCCAAGGAAAGGGGATAGAGAAACTCTGAATGTTTCTGATATCTTTATGCTTGATTATCTTGTGAATATGAGAAAAGTGAATCTCATGGGTTATATTTTTGAAACCATCAAGAATGTCAAGACAGGAGGGATTAAGTCCCAGATGATAATGTATCCAGCCATCCTTACGAAGTTCATTTTTGAAAGTATGAAGTTTTGTAACATTCTTTTGAAAGGAAAACCCTTGGATTTGAGGCCATCATGGATTAATAAGAGTACGATGAAAAAGCTGAATGTTTGTTTTGATTCAAATTCAAAACTTTTTGTCAGATATTTAGAAGCTGAATTGGCTCAGAATCAATCTGCACCTATGCGAGCCAAGGACATTCAATCCACCGGTGTTACTCAAAAGTCTGATCCGCAAACCAGTTCAAAGCCGAAGAAGAAGCCAAGGTACAGTAAGGAAGTTGTAGCAAAATGGAGAAAGGATAAGGAACAGAGAAATGAAGGTGATCTGAAGTTTGGTCTTGACCATGCTGAGGCCTTTGAAGAAAGAATAAGGGTAGAAGAAACCCTTCAGGCTGAAAAGAAAAAGAAGGTTCTTTTGAAAAGGAAGGCTCAGGACTTTGATGTCTCTAATGTCTTGAAAGCAGTTGAGGATGCTAGTGCTCAATTAATTTAAGAAGTTCACCAAGAGCCCATCGTACAGAGTCTTCCTGAGAAAGAAAAAGGAAAACAAGTGATTGAAGAAGTGGAAGAAGAAGAAGGAGACTTTCTT
Source organism: Viscum album (assembly GCA_963277665.1). Lineage (NCBI taxonomy): Eukaryota > Viridiplantae > Streptophyta > Magnoliopsida > Santalales > Viscaceae > Viscum > Viscum album. The sequence goes on along the minus strand of OY728151.1, from coordinate 71,913,612 downwards.
TTAGAATTTCTTCAAAGTTCAAATAAGAGTAGAGAGGAATCGTTTCAAAAGCCAAGTGAAGGTGTTCAACAAATCCTTCATGCCGATCAAGCACAATCTCCGGACAGAATGTCTTTTCAAGAAAGGCAAGGTGATCATTCTTCTCATTCTGATAAAGTTATTGTCATTAGTGACAAAGTGGAAGAAGAAAGAAAACAGAAAGAAAAAGCGAAAGGGAAACAACCAGTTGTTGACTCAAGAAAATCGTATGAACTACCATCGTATGATGAGGATACTGATTCAGAGCATACAATATCACTCAAGAAGGGTGATTACATTGTTCATGTTTTCAGAAGGGTGGAGAAAACCATTCCTTATTTCCCAAGGCTGGAAGGGAAGATTGATTTTATTACTGAAAATCAAAGGAAGAAGTTTGGCTCTGTAAAAGAGTTGAGGAAGAAAGTTTTGTCAGTAGAAGTCAATTTGAAAGTTCTTTCAGAAATCTCGGTTGCTCATAAGAAGGCTTGCAATAAGATGACCAAGTGGTCGTACAAAACAGAGAGCTCAATCAATGATCATGAAATATCCATTGAAGATATAAGGAGGTTATCAAATGAGCTTGCAATTGCTTTCAACAATCTTGATATAGAAACGGTTGAAAGGCTGAATCTTTTGTCTTCTCAAAGAGCCGATGTTCCTTCAGTGAAAGACTTGCAAGAAAGAATGAATGTTTTCCTATCTGAATTCTCGAAGGTTTCATCTTTCAAAGATGAAATGGTTTTACTGAAGAATCAAAATTCTGTGTTGTCCAAGGATAACAAGGCTCTGAAAAACAGGATTGATACCCTTGAAGAAGTAATCAGAGTCCAGGAGGAGACTATCAGAAATCAAGATCAGATTTTTGCGGATCAACAAGAGCTTCTCAAAACTCAGGGTGAATCAATTTCTGAAGACAAGAAGGAGATCAAGAAGATGAAAGCTGTGCTTCATGAGCTTATAAAGAAGGAGAAGGAAAGAGAAAAGAAATGATTGTTGTATTTGTTTCCTTTGGAACTTGTTTTTGTTTTGTAATAACTCTTAAGATCCTTTTCTTTTATCTTTTGTCTTGTATTGCTTCACTAACTCTTTCAGTCAATTCAAGATTACTCTCTTTTTGTAAATCACAATGGGGGAGAATGTTTACAAACGGGAGAGTGTTTTATAAATGGGGATAATGCTTTACAATGCTCTTAAGGAAAATCTACGAATAAAATCCTTAGGAAAGTCCATACCTAAGGGGGAGTTAGTTGTATTCAATTTCTTATTCAGAAGAGTTTTCAATAACTCAGGGGGAGATAAGTATTTCTTGTTACATTTACTTTGTGTGTTGTGCTTTCCAATAAGGGGGAGATTGTTAAGTCAAAAGTCTTCTTTTGAATTCTATATTATGTTTTGGAAATCAAAAATGTATTCTATCATATGTTTGTAAATAACAATTGTCTTTTATCATGTTTATCGTATCGTACGATGTCGATCGTATCGACTATATCGTATCGTAGTGACTCTGTCAATCGTACCATACTAACTCTGTCAATCGTATCGTACTGACTCTGTCACTCGTATCGTACTGACTCTGTCAATCGTATCGTACTGACTCTGCTATTCAGATGATCATTATTTGTTTTGGTACTTTGTCAAAAACTCTCTCTGCATATGAATCGTACTCATGTTTTTCATTTCTATATATCTCTTGTCCTAACAAAACGATGACGTTGAGTTAGTTACAAACTAATCAAAACGATGTCGTGCTTTCTGTTTCAATATGACAGTTGGAGGAAATATGACCGTTGGAACCCAAGGCCTATAAATAGGAGGTCATTTGAAGCTGAGAAGACGATGATGAACGAAGAGAACGAATGAAGAGACTCTGTGAACTACGAAGATTCTAGAGAGAGACATTGTGACTTCTCTCATCAGCCTTGTGCGTCCGATCTTCATATCGAGGGCTTTCAAGTAATTGAAAGATAGAGGTGCCGATTACCTACAAAATCGAGGGCTGCCGAAGATAGGCAGACAGACGTGACGATCATCGTATCGAGGGCTGCCGGGGATAGGCAGACAGACGTGCCGATCATCGTATCGAGGGCTGCCGGGGATAGGCAGACAGATGTGCCGATCATCGTATCGAGGGCTCACCAAGGTGTTGGTGAGACAGACCTTTTATCCTAGGTGAAAGGATAACCCTTCTCTTTGGGTTAAAAGAATTGTAATACATTTACATTTCCGATGTTACTTGTATTAGAAAGGGATTTGTATTGTTTCCTTTCTTCTTTACATATTCAATTGTAATTGTTTCAATTACAATTATTCGATTACATATTGTATTGATTGGTTCTATACGCTTTAAGGTAGAATCATTCATATTTGTATTACTCTGATTATTGTGTTCATCTTGAATACAATTTTTTTACATAACATTAGTATTACAATACATCATACCTTTTACATTCAATACAATTGTGGGTATTTGTATTTGTATTAGTTTAAGATCATTTAAACTAATCTCTTTGTTACTAAAACTCAAAGGTTTTTTAAACCTACAATTCACCCCCCTATTGTATTGTTCCATCTAATAGACTAATATATCTACTATTCGATCCAACAATAACATCTAGTTTCATTGGGTGTGGTGTGTGTTAGAACTCAAAGTTGCGTACAACACACGCAACTGTATTATTCAATGAGAAGTGTACTGTGGAAGTTTGGTGTGTTATAAACTACAGTTATATATGATTAAAAATGTAAGAATTTATGAGGTTATGGACTCATCAAATATGAAGAATATTGAAATTTAAGAAAGTTCATGTGGTAATGGGAAAATGGAATGAAAAATATTATTCCTAATTATTTAGAACATTAAATGAAAAACCTTAATGAATTTCTCAAATTGGGTGGATGATGTTATTTTCTATTTAAAAGGTCATAGAGTGACAATTTTAAATAGAGTAAAATTTCATATATGTGTAGAAAATGGTCATTACCCAACTCAGTGTTCTAACTGTATAATTTACCTATATACCATGGAATGTCCTATTCCACACCAATAATTGAAGTAGAAGGGTTATTTAATATATTTAGTTGGATTTAATAATTATAAAATGTAAAATATATAAGTATTTTTAGTATTTTTAAGGGTTTGAATAAATATGTTGAATGATGTTGGTGAACTAGAAATGTGGCTTAGTCACCTTATTTCTCATTTTTTGGATTGTAATATTTTAAAAGTGTCATATGGTAAACCATTTATGAAAAAAATTAATTTTTATCATTGATTTATGTTTTTGAAAATAATATATTTCCCCAGCATTGGATTATTTATACATATTTGATAACATATGTAAACAATTTTTTATGATCAAAAATAAATTTAGAAGGAATAAATTATTATTATATTAATGGATCTTAGGATCCATTTCTTCATAATATAAAAAAATTTAACCATTAGTTATAATATTAAAAAATGATGTGAAAATTGACCATGGAAAAAGAGAAGGATGAATTTTTTCATATAAAGTGTAATAAAATTATGTTTTTATATATTATTTTTAAAATTCGATTACTTTAGGAAAATAACCTTGAAATAAATTTCCCCTATTATCATTAAGTTTATTGATATCATTCTCCATTTCCAGAAAATTTATGGTTATGATTTTATGGTTAGTATCCATATAGTTATCAAACACATTTAGTTTTATATATGATATTTATCTCTTTGTATAATTATTTATGATTATCTTCTATTTTCAAATATTCACATCCCACTTATTTTCTCTTATGTGGAATCATAGTTTTGAGTTACATTGTGTAACATTATTATTTCTACCATTCTATATTAAAAGGATGATTTATACTTCTCTATAGGATGTGGATTTTTATGATAGGAAATGATCAATTATTATAACATTCATGAAGAAGAAAATTTTTTAGTGTGAAATTCTATATATGGTGGATATAATTTAACACAATGAGTTTTGATGAATTACTAGTTTATAAAAATGATAATATTATTTGACAACATGACTTTCCAGCTATACAATGTTAAGAATTATTTACATGAAAATAAATATAATTTTTCATTACAACAAACATAGGTTTAATAATTCAGTATAGTCTACACTATTTTTTTATTGTGTTACACAGAATAAAGAGTTCATTTGATAGCTTTATTTACATGAATGTCTGACTTTTACGAAAGTACAATATTCTCTTGATATTATACTTCAAATATTATAGTTATATCATGTCCTTTAGAGTTACAATAACAAATCAGAATTTCTCAAATATGATAATATATATTTTTAACATATTAAGTATTTTTTTATTTATTATAAATAATATAAGAATAATTTAAAATAAAAAATTTTTTATGAAAAAAATACATTTTCTAAAAGATTGGTGAAACCTTTTTCGAGCAAATATTTAAAATTTAAAATTTACAAAATTCATTAATTTTTTAGTGAAAAAATAAATTTCATTTTTTAAAATAAAAAATAAAATATATCTTCATGTGTGTTTTTTTAATTTTTCAGAGATGTTTTATTTTTTTATGAATAATGATGTGTACTAAATTTAAATTGGAGACTGTATCTTTTTAAATATTTTATATTGTTAAAATATTTTTTTAATTGGTTTTCGTGTTACAATATGTATATTATGTATATATCAATCCAATTTAGATAGTTTTACTCAATTTAATATTGAATTTTGATAAAAAAATATTATTATCTTTTAAAATGATCACTTTCAAATCCAGCATTCTCATCACGTCAAGGGTATAGAATTTAATATAAATTCTTCCACAAAATTGAAGTGATATTTTTAAAATGAATCCATATTTGGAATAATATAAATTTTTTCATTCAATAAGTTAAAAATAGTTTTTGAGTAACTTCATTTGTTATAACAGTTAAAATTATTATATTGAATAAGAAAAGAATGATATTACATAGTGGGTAATCAGAAAAAAATATGAGTAAAATGACCATCCAACCTATAAAAAATGATTGAATGGACATGATTGTAACATAACAATCTTATGATCTATTTTTATGAGTTATTGATATGATATTCCATTAATGTGTCCTATATATTATTTTATGTAAATAAAATGGAAAAAGGAACATTCCTTGCATTTGATGTTTATGAATCGTGGGGATTTGAAAAAAAATCATATGTTAAGTTAAAATTTTTTTTTTAATAGGTTAATTATTTTATTATCATTATAATGACTTTTAAATTTTTAGATATTAAATTATTACATTAAATTCGTAAGAATCACGAAATAAGGAATTTTTTTTAGTAGAAAACTAAAATAAATTATAGTAAAACAATTGAAAGTGTAGTTAATAGAATGAGTTATTCACTTAAAAAAACTGATGACATGAATATAAAATTTTAAACAGTATTGAAATTAATGTATTCTAATTCCAATATTTTCTTGTTATTTTTAATTTAAATTAAATAAATAATAACAAAATTTTAATAATTGGTTTTTATAAGGTATAAAATTTTATTAAATTGTTTAAAATTAAAAATGATAAATATATTCCTCCTATTGGATTCTATATGTTAATATATTTAATTTATCAAACATTCATAGAAAAGGAATTTTTTAAAATGAACTTATTGACCCATAAAAAGTAAAAACATTGTTAGATCAGTTATGGGTTAATGTCGTGTTTTTACACGTTACATGTGCTTCTATTAAAATTAATTTCCAATATGCTTTATATTCCAATTTAATTATATTGATATTATATTTATAATAAATGGGAATAATTTTCAAATATTTGTCACATTAATTTAGTATTAACTGATAAATTAAATATGTTAAGAAATAAGTTATCATAATGACCACATAAAATGGAAAAATTAAGGAAACATATAACTTAAAGAATGAAAATATAAAAATTCAATTAATTTTTTTCGGTGGTGGTTTCTATCAATCAAAAAATCCCTCTATTATTCTGTTATTAAATTTTTGAGACACATGAGTAATAGAAGACCTACCCTAAATTAATATGTTTGAGTATTTACAAGGATGCTAGTCATCCCCAACAATAAAAGGGTACTTGCTCTCCCCCATTCTTCACATCTATCAAGACATTTGGATTGAACAATATCAATCTAATTCAATATAAAAATTCACTCTACTAATGAAAAAACCAATATAATTCCCTTATTTACTTCCAATTGTTGTATAATTTAACATCCCACCGATGATATTTGAAGAATATGAAATGTTTATCAAAGAGCATTTTTGTTTTATATATTCCTTAACCAACTATAATTCATTTTATATAATAATTATACAATTTATTTATTATAATATATATACAGATATGTTTTAATTCTATGTGTACTTCCTATAAAAACACACACTTCCATCAAATGGGTTACAATATCAGTGTTCATGTCTAAAGTGGACTACCTCATTGTGTTCTAATGTCATTTTTTCAATTTAAAACCACCCAAGGTTTGGAATAATGATAATAATACTATATAATAATATATATCTCATATATATTTTTTCATTATTCTTAAGAAATTATTATATAACACATACTATCATTCATTCTGTCTTATTGGAATAGGATATTGTAGTCTGTTTGTATGAAAGACTATCATCTTACAAAACTATGTCATTCATTCAGGCATTACAAGAAATTTTAAAAGAATGATTTCAATATTAATATGTCATGTATCTAAATTAAAATTAATATTTTAATGAATATATATATATATAACATTTACATTTCATTCTTTCAATATGATAAAACATGGAAAATTTCTCCATGCATACATATGGCCTACTACCTCTATAAACGATGTATTACATTTCCAAGAATTAAATTTTATATATTACTCTAATGAAATGTATAATGAATATATATGATAGTTATATCATTGTTATTATTATATATATAATTAAATCATGATTAAATTAATAGAATAAGATATATAACAATCAAAATCATTGACAAAGAACATGATAGTTATTACGCGAAGAGTAACATTCACATGGAATTTTTAATAAAAGGGAAAATAATGTTATTATAAAAAATATTTAATTTGATATTTTGGAATTTTATTGATAGATGTATAATAAAATTATATTTATTAAATATAATCTTTCAATGAGAACAATGTGGATCTGGACATGTGGTATGCGATTTATTTGCCACTTTTTTTCTTTTGTGAGACATATTCTATATTTACCTCCTCATTATTATATGTGGTTTATATAATTAACATGAATTTTTTTAGTATGATTTATATAATGTAATTTATTTTTACATATCAATTTTATGATTTCCCATTCAGGGATTTCATGGATCAAAAGATACATAATCTGTAAAGGGATTTTTTGTTTAATTTTGACTTATTTTGAGAAGTTTGTTTTAATTTTCACAAATATTATTTCATTATCTATATAAACAACACATTTAAAAAGTTATATCATGTATTTATCTATCCTAATTTTATATTATGTCCTGGTTTTTATTATTCCTTCATGGGTATTATGATTCATTGTTACCATAACTGTAATGATTTATATTGAAATCTCATTACAAATCATGATTGTTTGTGATTAGGGCTCACATGATGAAATATCATGATATTCCATTAAATATCTAACATTAATTTTAATCACATATGCTATTTAATGATATATTAATTTATCATTACCATTTTATGGTGTTATTTACTTATGATAATTATGGAATGATTTTTATGAATATGTGACCATATTTTTCTCTTCAGACAAAAATTCATTTCCATCCAAATATGTGTTTTCTAAAAAAGTTAAAATCTATTTTTATATGACATTTCAATGAAATTTTCGAATAATAGGCCCTTATATATTTTTTAATTTACTTATAACTCATCTTATATAAGATTTATAATCTATTTTCAAAAAAAAATTTCATTATGTTTTATGTTTTAAATGGATTTTTTCCAAAATGAAATGATCTATTCTATAATTAATGTAATATATTATGTTTTATGTTTATATTATCTATATTAAATGAGGTTTTAAAAAGAAATAATTTGGAATATTTTTTATGTTTTTATAATATTTTTTCGAATAATGTTTTCTATCAATTTTAATTGTTCCATGTGATCTCTCAAAATAGTACTCCTTCTAAGATGATTCCCATTGATTTATTTTATTATTTAAATGGATTAAGATCCCATGAAATTATTATTATTCATTTTTTGAATGTTTTTTTATAATATTAAATGATTTTATAAACCTAGTTTCTCTTCTAGTATTCATATCATCATTATATTCTAACAAAATTTTCTTCTTTTCATGGTTTATCTATGATGAAATGATTATGAATATAGTATCATTTTGACTGGTTATGATATTATAAATTTTTTATTATTGTAATTTCATTTCATAGATGTTTATATGGCTAATTTATATTATCTTGTGGCATGATTATATATATATGTCATTTTTTCGTGTGTGGGACCTATATCTCTCAATATTTAATTAGATAATTAATTATATGCAATTAGTAGATATGAATAGAATTTTGTGTGAACAATGTTCAGTAATATAGTATTGGAATGGAGAGTGAACTTATTTTAGTAAGATATGACTTGAATGGGGAGTCAAACAGGTTCATTAAGGTAGATCTTTATTGTGGAGTGAATCTTGATTAGTAAGACAAGGTAGGAATGGAATGTAAACTCGGTTCGGTAAGAAATTGATAGAACATTAAGTGAACATGGGTCAATATTAACATATTTTATGATCATGTTATGATAAATTTATGTTAATATTATGATAACATTTATTATTTGTTTACCCATACTAATTATCTGATCTCACCCTTTGTTACTTTTTGTTCCCTAGGTTATAAACAATTTTTTTAAATAGTGGGACTAAATAAAAATATATTTTTCAAAATCAATGAACATAATTCCCCAAATTTGAATACTTTTTAAAATGTTTCCAAATACCATAAACTATTAGAGGCCTCGGGCTTGAAGATTTTTAATGTATAATATATATTCAAATAGATGAAATATTAATATAATGAAATACGAGGTCATCATTTACGTTATCAAAATAATGGATTAGTGAACATATAAAAAAATAGATAGAAATCATAAGTGTGGTCCCATGGGACATTAACAAGGTTATTTATAGGAATTTCTACAAATATAATTTTGAGCATGGTTAAATTTTTGTGGAAATATATTGTAAATTTGGAAAAGGATGTAGTTAGTAGTTTCCATTAAATACATCATCGTCCAGATAAACCCCACATATTTGTATCTTGAATATATTTACCAATAGGTAACAACCAAGAAAATGACAAATTGAGCTACAATCTAATGGGAACAGTTGGCAGATAATGGGCCTTATTGCATATCTACATAGGCAATTCAAGTTGATGCGAATTAGAAATTCAAAATTTCTATATAAACTGTGATTAATTATAAAAATATATTATAACAATGAACAAAATATAATGAATCAAATATTTCATATATTAAAAAGGATGTCTAAATATTTATAAATTTAATAAATCATTTTTCATGACTATGTGGGTTTTCAATTTAATTATTGTCTCTCAAAATATGTTTTGGATTTTTTAAATGTTTTTATCTATAATGAATCTTGATAGCATTTAATATAATCTCAAACTAAATGACCATGAGAAACAAAGTTGGATGATGAATGGAGATAAATATATTGTGATTATACAAGATTTTCTATCATGATAAATGAACAATAATGTGAACATCATTGATATTCTGAGATCATTGAATTAGAAGATATTGTGTTTTATGAATGTTCATGTCATAACAGACAAATCATGAACTTATAAAGAAGGATAGAATAATACATTGAAAGAAGTTATAAAATTTAGGGGAAGATATTATTATTATTGGAAAAGGGTTAATACAGTTTAATTGTTTTATAATTTTTATTTCTTATTAATAGATAACATGATAATTACCCAAATATATTCCAAGACCCATTAATTTATATCTAGACCATGTAAGGGCATATTATATTAAAATAATTGATGTGGAGGGATATAAATATTTATGTACTTGGATTCACAAATTATTAATTATGAAATATATAATGATTTATCAATATATTTTTTTCACAATGGATTAGAATGATTGTTTTGAATTATGATGATTGAAAAGAAAATTTATTTCATTTCAGGGAGATATGTCTATTATTTAAAGGTACCCCTTAATTAGTTCTAGATCAAGATAAAATGGTTTTTAGTTTCGATAAGGATGTGATTGGTTTGGATAATATAAAGTGGAGAGTATCAATGACCTCATAATTAATAAATGATTTGTGGAAGAATTAGTTTATAATATCATTATAGGAGTAAAAAATATTGTTTCATTGTATTTTTTAAACAATTTGATTTTTATTCAATTAATGATGAAGAAATGCTATTTTTAATATCGTTATATGGTAATTCATGTTATTATCATATTTATTAATATAAAATGATGATGGTATTAACATGTTGGGTAAGTGAAAATCATGAGATAGTTTTTCATATATGGGGGATTAATGTAATGTTGATTTTGATAAATTTAGTCTCCTTATTTACCAATTTTTAAATTTTAATATATTAAAAGGATCTTAAGGTTATCTATTTCTGAAATGGATTTTGTTGAATGATGTATAAGGCTTTATAAATTAATATATTTCATCACCTAAAGAAGATTTATAAATATTATATAACATGTTTTAACCATTTTTTCCTAAATATAACTAATGATAAAAAAAATGACATATAATTATATATATGGGTCTAATGATCCATTAGTTACTCCTAAAAAAATCCACCTTTATGTCATAGAGTAAGGGTTGAATTGAAAACTGAACAAGGCATTAATGAGTCATGATATTGTACTTATAAATTTGAATAAAATAAATTATATATATATATTTGAAAATCATTAATCTATTTGAGACTGGATTTGAAATCAAATTTTGCCATATTATTCTTCTTTTTGATGATATCAATTACATTTTCATGCCTATAATGGGTTACAGTTTTATGGTCACTAACCTTCTTTGGATAACCTACTTTGTTATGAGTTTTGATCACTATCACTCATTATAATTATTTTTCCTTTTATTCCATGTCTATATATTCACTTCCCAACCATTTTATCATATATTCAATCCTACTTATGTGTTACTTTGTGTAACCATTTTTCTAAAAAAATTATCATTATACACAATGTTCTGGTATTCATTGTAATGATGTGGGTTTAATGAATAGTACATTCAAGTAATAATACTTTTATGCACTAGATTAAATCTTGAGGGGGTAGGGTTATTTTAATGTTGGTATAATGTTACACTCTAGGTTTTTTTAAATTTTATTTTCTAAATAAATTTAAAACTTTTTATTTCTTGACATTGAAGTAATTTTAGGTTATGTTTGATTTTTATTAATCAAAAAGTTAATATTTCACTATATGAAACACTGATCATATTTATACATACAATAAAAAATATATTTCTCATTTTTTACATATAACAATAATTTTCATCAATAACTTTCATTAAATGAAAGTTCCCAATTGTCCAAATTATTAGATACAATTAAATTGTTTATTTATTATGAAATTCATCAACTAGATGTTTGAACAATGTGAATGAATCAAAATAAATATTTTACAAAAATATATTTTGGAATGATTCTTTTTATTAATCTATTTATTTAAATTAAAATAATAATCATTTAATAAAAAATTTAATTTCATTCTTAAAAATAACATCTTCTCTATTAAAAGATATATTCATTCTTATTTAACATAATTTAAAATTTAATTTTAGTGAATTTATTAAATTTATTTGAAAATAGCAAAATAATTATTGAAATATTAATATTGAGAAATATATTACGGTTATTTCGTTTCACTTTTTTGAGAATTTTCCTTTTTTGATGCATAGTTAAAAATACATGAAATTTATATGAAATTGTATGTCCCTTTACATAGTGTAAAATATCAAACTATATTTTTAATTGGTTATATTGTTAAAAAATTTTAATTATACATCTATTAATCAAGTTTACTTCACTTGAGTCATGTAATATTGAAATTTTATATAAAATAATTGAAAACCATTGAAATTTTTTTTCATTCAAAACCCCTTCATCAAAATGTTTATATGATAAATTTTAAATTACATTATTACAATTCAATGAAGTAAAAATTAAAAAATAGAATAAATAATTGGAATTTTTTTTTAATAATTTTTAATAGGTGTTAGATATTTTTTAGATATATGAATAGTAAAATAGATAATATTTATTATATGGATTGATTAAAAATGGGCTAACTTAGCCGAAAAACATAGAATATAATGTTTAAATTAACCTGGAAACTATTCCAACACTAATATTTTTGAAATATTTTTTCATTACCACATTTTTGTATATTTAAATTCATTATTGTAATATTATTCAATAAATGGGACCTATATAATATATCATGTAATGAAAACGTAAAAAAATAAATGTTCCTCAATATCAATATTTATAAATAGTTAGGATATTTAAAAACATTATATGGTCGATTATTAATATTTTTTAAAAGGTAAACGTGTTTTTTATCATGATTTTTTTTATTTTGTATACGTTAACTATTTACATTAAAAGTTTCTGAAATTCCCAGTCAAGAATTATTTGTTTCATAATTAAATAAATTAATTATTATAAAAAAAATTAAATAGTATGTGAATTAAATTAATTAATTTCTTAAATTAATTATCAATATTAATAAATATTTTTAAATTTGTTTTTGATTATTTTATTCTAAATACATTACAGTGTTTATTATTTAATACAGATGATTTTATGAAATAATGTCAAAGTTGGAATTATTTATATTTTATTATATACAATTCTATATTAAATGATTTAAAATTTAAATAATACTATTTTATTACAAGTATTTTATAAATGAAAATATATATAATCCAATTTACATTAATGGAACAGTTTTTATTTAATAATGACGGTATTTAGCCTTAAATATTAAGAACATCATTAACAAGGTTAATGTTAAAGGGGAGTTGTGGGGATTTATCAGCACCTCTGTTAAAATTAAATTCTATTAAATTTTTTTTATTATTAAATTAAATATCATATTTTGAATATGTTGGTCCAAATTCTATAATATAATTAATTTTTTTTTATTATTATTTGACATATTTCATTGGTTATAAAATTATTTATTGTATTGTTATCTCAAAATAAGGAAAATTTTGAATTGTAGAAGTTAAGGTATGAAGACATAAAATTACATTTTATTTTTTGAGTTTTAGGAGTTTATCTAACAAATATAACCTACACTCCATTATTATTAAGTTATTGGGCCACATGAGATAAGGAGTACCTCTAAATAGAGAATACATTTAACTATTTAAATGGATTCCATTCATGCTCAACTATAAATGGGAAGTCAATATCCCTGATCATTCACACCTATCAAGCCATTTAGATCATCCAATATCTACCCTAAACGCATTCCATCGTCACTGCACTCATCCTATTATAAAAATATTTGAATGAAATCTATCCGATTAAGGGATTTAATGCAAAGCTAATAAGGATACTTGAAGAAGTGGTACAATTCACCAATGGGTGTTTTTGTTTTATATCATCGTCCACTACAAGAATTATTTTTATATCAAGATCATATAAACAAATTTTTATAATAAATGTACTAATATGTTGTTATGATAAGTCCATGACCTATATCCATATAAACATCTATCATGTGGGTTATGAAATCCACATTCATGTGTATGGAGGATGACAACCTCTCGTTCTGATATCATTCATTTTTTAATTAGCACTACCCATGTTTGGGAATAATTATCACAATATAGTTCATATATGATATATGATATTTATTATGTGATTATTATTATTTTAGTTATTATATTAGACATACCTTGATGCATTCCATTTTTTGGTACAATAAAATGTCTTCCAAGTGTATAGAATATTTCCACATCACAAAGGTATGTCATATATTCAAAAATTATGAGAAATGTATTAAGGAAGGTATTAATAGAAAACAATTATCAATATGGAAGAAAAATTATCAAATAATTATAATATAAATAATTTATTATTCATTTTTTCAATATGCCAAGAAAATGGAAACAACATTCATGCATCCGTACTACATACCATCTCCACGAACAATGTATTTCATTTTATATAACTAAATTTTATGGATTACAATAAAGAAATATATAAGGAATATATAAGATATTTATATAATTTTTATCATTACATATTTAAAAAATTATTATTAAATTAATACAAAAAAATATAACACATCAAAAAAAATTCAATGATCAATGTGGTTATTAAATGAAAAATAATTTTACAATGGAATTTTTAATATGGAAATTTTAATAAAAATTTATTTAATGGTAATAAAAATAAAATATTATATAAAATATTTGAATATGGTTCTATGATATACTCATAATTAAATTATATTTATTATTCCTAATGTTAAAATGTGTATTATGGGAGTCCAGTCATAAGGCATGATATTTGCATATCTTTTTTACTTTTGGGTGACACATGATATATTCACCACATAATTAATATATGTGGTCTATATAATTCACATGAATTTATTTTATGATGATTTTAATAAAATTTAATTTTTAATTTATTTTTTAGTTCTGTATATCTCATGCATGGGGTCCATAGTTCAATAGTTTTCAAATTATTAAATAATTTTTTGTTCAATTTTTCATTCATTGATATATATGTTATGATATACAAAAATAGTATTTAATGATGTGTATATAATTCACCATTGAAATTTTATATCAATAAGTTACTTATAATATTTATATTTTATGTTAAATTTTGTGTTATTACTTCATGGGTCTTATGATTCGATGTTAACAAATTCATATTGATTTATTCTACAATCCTATTATTTATCAGGATTATTTAGGATGATGTCTAAAATGATGAAAAATCATTATATAACTCTCAATATGTCTCATTAGGTTTTTTTAATATGGTTATTAATTATATATTCATGTAATTCTACCATTTTCCAATCATTGGTTCATAATACAATTAATTTAAAATATTATGAAAATAAGAAATTATATCCATCTTCTGTCAAAATTATGTTTTCTTTCAAAACCATGTTTTATAAAATTATATTCAAAAATGAATTTAACTGAAATTATTAGATATATTTAAATTTAATGTAAAATGATTTTTTCAAAATAAATTTATGTTATATTAAAATATTTATTTATATGTTATCAATGCTAAATTCAATTAATATGGTTTTAAAATTGTCTTGAATTTTAAAAATTGTTTTTGAAATGAAAAGGTGTGTTTTCCTCAAAAAATTTATTCTATCATTTTATGCATAATTTACATGTTTTCAATGTGGTCCTCAGAGAAAATTATTATTAAATATATTAATGTTATAAACACATATTTTCAATGACATGTTATTTTCTTTATTAAATTTTCAAAGTCATATATCAAAATCCTACAGTAATTAATTTAAACATCATTGATATATTTGATTTCTTATTTGAGATATTTTCAAATAAAACCATTATTATTATTTATTTTAATGGTTTATATTTATTATTAAATGTTTTTAAGAAACCCATTTGTCATCCATGTGTTACAACCAGATTAAATAAGTTTGAAAATAACTTATTTTAATAGGTTTTTCTATTATTAATTTTTTTGGGAATCTATTTATCTTCCACTGTAATTGATATGATAAAGTATTTATGATACCCATCTCATTTCGTGGGTTTTTATATGATAATGTTTTTTGATCATATTACACACATATGTTTGATTTTATTATGTGATAGGTGTGACCTATTACTACCTATTATGAATTAGTTAATGATTTATATAGCATTATATATATATGATTATATTATGGAGTTATCATGATTAAATTATATAGGGTTGGAATTTGAAGGGATTCTAGTTCATTAATATAGAATTGGAATTGAAGGTGAACTCGTTTCAGTAAGATAGGTCAGAAAAATGAATTTAACTCAGTCCAATAATAAATGTCTATGATATAGATTTACATCGTTCAGTATTGAAATTTGTATAATATTATAGTCTTTGAAATTACCCTTAAATAAAATGAAAATATTTTTGGATTAATATGTGTATGTCAAAAATTCCATGTATTTTTCACATAAAGATCGTGTTCCATGATGCTCATAAGATCTTATCTTATAAACATCGTGTCATTATTCCACGAGTCTTGATTATGATTATGTTCTTATATACTTTTGTTCATTTTATCATCTTATATCCCCATTATTTACCCTTATAGAACATCTAAGCTCACTATTTCTTATGTTCCCTTTCACATGGTTATTACGAAATGTTTCAATTAAATGTAAAAAATTGGAAGATAATTGTGTGATTAATATAAGGTAATTAACGATATTATAGGATTATGATCAAAGTTTCTAAAGACATTAAATGGTTATGTTCTTCAGGTATGTACTTTTGACATATATTCATTATTCATCTAAAGAGATGAAATATCCATTTATGAAATACCCATGTCATTTTAAAACTCACGGATAATTAAAATAAGAATATTATATCACTATTTAGAAAACATATTAGATATAAAAAATATTATTTACTTATATCTATGTATTTCCGTTTTATTATCAATTCCTTGTTTAAATGATGTTTTGGGTAATAACTACTTCATTTTCCTTGTCTGATTTGTTCTGTTTATTTCATCCATTTTACATTGATCATGTAAAGATCATATATATTGTTTTCAATTACACATGTATCATATATATTCATTAAATATGTAAATATATTAATTATCAAAAGTTATAGATAGAAAAGGAATTAAACCATTTATTGATATTTTGGGATATTTGTATGCCTGAACAAAGATAGAATTTTATAGAAAGATGGAAATAAATAAAGGTAAATAATATATCAAATTAAAAAATTATTATTATTATATATAAATCCAATATATTAGTTAAATTAATACGTATTATCTTCTATTAAAATCAGATTACAAAACAAATCACATCCCTTCATGAGGTGGTGACCCTAAATATAGGAGAAACTGTATCGTATTCCCATTGAATGGAATATAAGATGGTATGTAGTGTCCTATAACCACACATCATAATTAAATGAAAAACAATTCTGTAATATTTTTTTAAAAAATATAATATAAGAATACATGATACATTTTATAATGGAAGACCTTTTCTGGTCTAGGTTCTGTAGATTTAGATAACAGTTAAGATACATGGAATCAGAGTTTACAAAAGTAATTAAAAAAATATATAATTAGATTCATCTACATTAACAGCTTAACAATAGTTAGAACCTCCCACTATTCAAGTGAAAATATTTTTAAAATCACGGTATTTTCATAAAAATGTCAGTAAATGAAATTACCTAAAGTGAGAAACAATTAACACATGAATACTTATAAATATATGAAATCATTTTCTTCAAAATACATACTTATCTCCCAAAAAGAATCATCATCGTACATTGTGAAACATGGGATTTACATAAATCAAAGAAATTTATATGAAGACTATGTATATATTGGGAAATTATATAATTAACTTTGAAACATTCACATTTACTTTATGATTTGTATCCCTTACAGCTACCTTACAATATAACTAACTTATGGTGTAACCATCGTAGCTACACTCGATGTAACAATATACACTACCTTAAAATTAAAAATAACTGATCTATTGGAGAGATATATAGGTTTTATAATTCATCATAATAAAATCCCATGAACAATAACATAATCATGCATCATGAATAATTTCATAAAAACAATGTTTTTGAATTTTGTAAAATGGATTTTTAAAAGGGAATATTAAAAAAACATTAAATATCATATAATTTAATTAAAACATAATAAAATGAATGGAAAATGTATATACGCTATATATAAACATTATTGAACATAATGAGAAAACAAAATATCAATATAATATTTTTAATACATCATAATTAATGTAGTACAATTTTAACCCAAAGAATATAAATTGGGTTAATAATTCCTTTAATTGGGTTTGTATTACATGAAATGTCTTTAATTATCATGTATAAATGGTTAAAATAGTTTTATTAAAATCATAATTATAATTCTTCTTCTTTATAACTCCTTATATGATCATTTCGTACCATCATATCAACCTTTAATTATTAATATTTTTCTTTCCATTGTTCCGGTTGTGTTAATTACAGAATTCCTATGGACAGTTATGTATTTGATTTCGTTTCAAATGGAATGGAAATTCTAAAAGTGTAATGAAATGGTATTGATATGTTTCTAGAATAATAAGTGATTCCATAAATCATTTTGGTAATATGGTAAGAATATGATTTATTTGATAATTCTATAGTGATATCTGTTTAGATCATATTGGTGGTTCATTGATAATGATGAACTTCATTCATTATGTAAGATTATATTATGTATATATATTAACTCCATAACATTAAAGAGGGTATATTATACACATTTATGTATTTTTCAATAATTAAAAAATAAATTATGAACATTTTGAAGGATGAAATTGAAATTTAAAATTCATCATCCATGATATTGGTAAAACGACACATCACTGATAGTGTTTTTTTATTTTTACAATAATATCAATAGGAGAGGAAGAATAATATTAAATTTCCCCAAAAACATGATATAATCAGGAATATATTTTATTATTTATCTTTCATCCCTCTTTGATAGTGGGAGTGGAAGGGATTATATGAAAAGTAAAGGAATTGAAAAGAAAACATTATAAAATGAGTGAGGATTCTTACATCTTCAACTGTTCTCCTTGTGATCCTTTTTATAGACATAGGTTTTGGATTTTGGTGAAAAAATAGGTTTTATCATGTGGGAATGATACTTTGGAAGGGGATTTGAAATAACATTTAAAATTAAAAAATCTTGAGGGGAGTTAGAGGGGGAGGGGGTGATGGTAGTATTTATAATGGAGGAGATGAGGGTTTTACATTATACTAATCATTAGATTAATATTTTTTCTCATGATGATGACTATCATTGATTCATGTGATCCAAAGTTGTAATATTTCCACGTGAGTTTTAACCAATGGTTCTTTCATCATCCATGATTTTAGGAATAGTGTATTTTACTAATAATGTATATAAATTCTATATTACTGTATTATACTATTCATCAAAATTTAATGTCATTATGAAAAATGCCCAAAAATCATAGAATTGGTTTTCGATTTGTAGAATTCAAAAACGAACTCCATTTATTAAAATATTTTTATATATATTTCTGATTTAATTTTTAAATAAAATCATATTTTATTCAAAAAATATAAATTTTAAAACATGAATTGATTTTATATCACCTTGGAAAATTGAAGAAGATCGTGTTTTCTTATAAACATAATAAAATAAAATATTAATAATATTGACTATTAAAAAGGGTCATACTATTATTCATATTAATATTCTTACGGGTATGTTACTATTCAAAAAAATAGTGTTTGTTCTATGAGACTCCCAATAACATACTGATCGCAACCATGTATGTTCATTTTTTTGATATTCAAAACACAAAAGCCAAAAAATAATATTTAATGGTTAGGATATAATAGTCACAAAGTATTTAGTAGTTAATTTTGTAACATTTTATTTCCAATTGTTATTCTGATATGTAACATTCTCCCCCACTTAAATAATTTTTTCCCTCACAAATCATAATTGTACATATAATTCAAAATTTTCATATTGAAAATTATGAAAAAAATTATTATATTATGTATAAAAAATTAACTATAAGTTTAAATTTATATTTTATCTATAATTTATATCTAAAAATAGATCTTATTCTTCAACGCTATCTAGACTGTTATTCCAAAACCATGTTTAAATCCACAAACCCTCCCTTACAGATTATGAAAAAAAAAACATGTTTTTTAATTTTTTTAATAATTTATAAATGAAAAATACCAAGTATATTATACAATAGATAATATTTTATATTATAGGATCTGATGAATTAGACAAAAACATACATACATTGAATCATTACATACAAATATAATAAAAAACAACTAATTGGATTCATCTGCATTAGTAGATTAACTGTCCTGTGAACTTCTATGAATTCAAGTGAAAAAAGATTTTAAAAACAAGGGATGAGCATAAGAATCACAATAATGTTCATAAATGAATCATAGAAACCGTATGCACAAGAATGCATATAATGATTTGAAATCATTTTAACAAAGGCAAACTTCTCACCCATAAAGATTCATATAATTACTCTGTAAAACACAAGACATCCATAAATAATAAAAAACATAAATAGAGAATAAGTGTATATTTGGGTATTAGATAATATATTTTGTAATCCCCATGGTTACCTTATGATTTGTAACCATTAAGTCTACCATACATTATAACCTGCACGACTACCTTATGGATTAACCATCACAATTACACATGGAGTCACCATATTGCCGACCTCCAACTTACACATACCCAATAGATTTGGTCAAAGATATTAGTCCCAACCAACATCATAAAAAAATCCTAAAAACCATAAAATAATCATACAAACTGAATTATAGCATAAAAATATTCATTTTGAATTATGTAAAATGGAAGTTTAAAAGGTTATTTTAAATGAAATGCCCCTTCCAAATATCATATAATTTATGTGAGAATTAATATAGTGGATTGAAAATGTATATAAAATTTAAACACAAATAAATCAACATAATATAAACAAAATTAATCACAAAAAAATTTAATACCATATAAATAATGAAGTAGAAGATTATCCCAATAAAAAGAAATTGTGTTATGAATTTTCTAACTTCGGGTTATTCATACAGAAAACATGTTTAAACCTCTTGTATAATTGTTAAAAAAGTGTTATTAATATCATAAATAAATATATTAACATTTATAACACCTTATATGATCACTTAATAACAAAATTTCACAATTTAATTGTTAATATGTTTTACTTTCATCATTCTGAGTGCCTTCTTTACATGATTTACATGTTCAGGTTTGTATTAGATTTCTTTTTTGTATGGAAATTAATTTAAATAAGTGTAATGAAATGGTATTAATATGTATCCATAATATTAAATGATCCCATTAATCATTTTTGTTATATGATATGAGTGTGAATCATTAGATAAATATTTAGTTATATCCATTTTGATCATTTTGGTTGTTCATTGATAATAACAAACTAGTATCATTATATAACATAATATTATTTATATATGTTTACCCCATAACATGAAAGTTAATATATAATAAAATTTAAATCTATTTCAACCAATAATATAATGTTATATATGGTTTTCATGGAAGTAATGAAAATAGAAATCACATCATCCATGATTTTGGTAAACCGACACATCACTGAACCATTTTTTCATTTTTAGAATAATAGGAAGATGATAAGAAGAATAATGAAGTGTTTTTTTCATAAAAAGGATAATATATATATATATATGATTATGTTGATTTAATATCTCTTAGATTAGGGGAGGGGAAGGGATTATATGACCAAAAAAGTAATGGAAAAGAAAACATAAGAAAGTGAAAGAGGTTTTTTACCTCTATATCTCTTTTCATTTAGATCCTCTTTATGACCTTTGGTTTTGGAATTTTGGTGAGACCAGCAGGTCTCAGACATGAGGAGTATCCTTGGGAAATGGATTGGGTAGATCTGAGACAATGCATAAATCATGAGAGGTGTGAGGGGAAAAGGGGTTGAGAGTTATATTTATAGTGATAGAGAGTACAGGTTTTACACTATTTTAATCATTAGTTTAATATTTTAGCTCAATACAATGAATAATATTTATTCATGTGACCCAAAAAATTAATAAGTACATTTTAGTTCGAAAAAAGCGTGGTTATATCTTTCACTATGCTATGAATTTTGTAATTTATAGATATTATATATATATGGTATATTACATTATTTTACTATTCATAAAAAATTCAAGAATTATAAAAAAATCCTAAAAATTCATCCAAACCATTTATCAATGATTGTAATTCAAAAAATGAACTTCATTTTTTAAATATAATTTTATTATTATGATTTCATTAATTTTTAAATAAAATCATATTTTATTCAAAAAATAAAATATTTAAAACTATAAATGATTTTTTATCACAATGAAAAATTAATCCCGATCTCATTATATTATAAGAATATTAAAATAAAATAATAATATGATTTACTACTAATAAGGGTCTTATTTCTATTCATATTATTATTCCTAATGGAATGTTTCTATTAACCAAAACATCAATGTTTTTTTCAATCAAACACGAAATAACATACTGTTTGCAACAATGTGTGTCCATTTATCAAAATTAAAAACAAAAAAATGGAAAAATTATGACTAATGGTTCAGTTATAAGGGTTACATTGTATTTAGTAGTCCAATTGTGTACATAGTGTTTCCTTGTAATTTTTTGGGATGTTAAAAGTTAAATGTGATATTATGAATCAAATAGTATAATTATTTTATGAATAATAATAATGTATATATTTTTAATACATCATTTTATCATATAATGATATGTAAATTTGGAAAATAAATTATATCATTTCGTTATGTGGTAATTTTCCGTACACAAATTTTTTGGTTTTGATTCCCATTTTATGGAAGAAAAGATGGATATAGGTTTTAAAATAATCATAATAAAATCATTTTCCATTTTATATATTTTTGTTTTTATATTTTAATTTTTAGTACATTAATTGGATGGGAATTTTTCCATACCATAAGCTCCATAATGTATGGAATGATGTATTTTAATGATTTTGGTAGGGTTATGATGATCCAACATTCTTAATAGGTGTGAAAATGTCATCTCTTTAATAAATGATGTACACTCACATTTTATTAAATATTTAAAACAATTCAATAATGTGAAGTCACTCTCTATCCATATCCCACCATTATTTTTAATTAATGTATTATATGTATTATATGGTCATTCTGAACCTCTAACATTTTAACATACATCTTGCAAACATGTTATTATTTATACACTATGTTTACCTTTTTTCTGTTTTAATTTTCACCACGATAAATAGTTTTTATTTATTTATTTACAAAGGTGATATTTACCTAAAGCCTAAAATTTAAATTAATCATTTTATATATCATTTATCCACTTATTCTTTATATGCTGTGAAATTTATCAATTATATACTTGATGATGGAGGAAAAGTAATTTTAATAGTTTATATTTTGAATGAAAAATCCCATTTTGACTGTAACAGTGGAAAATAATTTTAATTTTCTATATTAGTCATTATAAAAAAATTATTTTTATAAATATAATATAATATGAAATAGTCTTATACAAAATATTTAATCCATTTTAAAAAATATATGAAAAACTGGGAACGTTTAATTTAAATTTCACCATAGAGTGGCGATGGAAAATGAGTTTTCAAATAAAACATATTTTATAAGTATATAGTTTTTTTATCAAAATGAAACAAGAAAAAGATTAAAATTATTTAAACTGAATTAATATATTTATAATTGAACAAATATAAAATTTAAAATATTTTTAAAATAGGTGTATCATGGATAATGCATTAAAATAAATCGCATGTTATGTCGGAAAGGGGCTTAAATACCATGGGATGGGGGGGGGTGAATCAGGGTATAGATATTCTTTTCGAACATCTTCCTAGCCCACTATATCATGAAATATTTATTACATAGTTAACTTATTATTCCCCTAATTTTAATTTTTATCATTTCCTTTTCAAATTTAATCTGTTGATAATGCACTAACTGTAATGAAATAAAGTGAGAAGAAAGACACATGAATTTATCACTTTGTTTATCGTCACTGGACTACATCCAAAGATAATACAATGTCATTATGAAGATTTTTCCAAATTCAATATGAAAAAAAACAATAATTATATTTTTGATAAATTACTTTTATGAACATGCTCTCTACATGTACAAGGCTTTGTGTTGGCTCAATTCAATAGCAAGGGTAACTCCCTCTGTCTCCTCCACTAGAACACTTCTTGAGAGAAGGATCACAGTCTTCCACTCCCTTCGCTCACTGCCCTTTGGATGGATCCCAACATTTTTTGTGGACATTTAGGTCACTTATTTTTAATTAATGAAACCATACTTAATATAGGTAGATTAAATATTGTTGTTCATTTTTCACCTATAGATGAAATCCAGTTTTCAACATACAATAGGTTATCAAAAATTTCTTCCTCGAATGACATGATTCTTCCAATAACCATGAAAAATATATGCTTCATGGACCACCTCCTCCTCATACATCCTCCTCAACCTCTACCGCATACCACCTCTTCATACCACCTATACATTCTAGAATCCTTTCATTCATAGAATGCCTCTTTCGCAGAATGCCTCTCCTCCACCAACCACTTCATCATATGCATAATGTGTCTTCTCCTCTGCATACCGCATCATTCTCGTCTGAATACTGTTTCATTTGGTGGATAAATTTTCCCCACAAAATCCTTCAACATAATAATTTCATTGCATGCCACTTTACATTTTTTGGAATTCTCCCACACTAACCAGTTTTATACATCACTAAATTCCTGATGCACAGATATTTTTATATGAAAACATCACTAATAATTGATTGGGAAAGTGCTCTATATATACGAAAATATATTGAAAAAATATGATAATATGGGGTTTCCCAAATCATCAATGTCATACCGCCTCCACCACATACCATGCATCTTCTGTGAACCAAAATCGCCTCTTGAACTATTCTCCCTATGAAATCTGTGTAATCCCCCTCATTGTATCTAGTGACCAAAACCACAATCACCTTTTTGGAAAATATGCACCTAATAGCTTCTAAAATAACTACATCATTTTTTAAAATTAAAATCCATCCCTCATACTCCAAATATCCGAGGTATTTCATACCTGTGTCATTAACCATTTCATCCTATGGAATTGTTTATGTAGCCAATCTATGACTCACACTTCATAGTTGCGTTCATTTTCTATTTCATTCGATATTACTCATAAAACTTTTTCAATCTATGAAATGGAAATCATGATCTTTGTACAAGGTAACCTTATATAGAAATCATCATTTTCCAAATAAAAACAGCCAATTATAAAGCGCAAAAATTTGGAAAACATTGGGAAACTACACCAACATAAACACATATTTCGGCAAACACCAACCATAATCATTCCCTTTCCTCTAGATTTTTTAAAACAAATACACTCAAAATACACCGAGAGCACACCAAGATGAATTTTTTCAAACAATATCTCACATTTGGTTTACTGAAAAAACATATATATTTTGATATATCATACAAGATTCTTCCATATTCTACCAGCAATCACTTCATGTTATTAAGGTAGCGATCAAAGATTTACTCAATGCATAATCAATGCACTCATGATCCCGGATTAGCATGAGGAATAAGATTATATTGAATATTTCATCAATGAATCTCTTCATTCAATCAAAAGAAACTCATTTCATTTATCACAAACCCTAGCTATCATGATATGTATAATTTTATCAATCATGTCTATAATCATTAATTAATATTCCCCCTATAACAATACCCCCCTATGAGCTTCAACACCCCATTCCTCACTGATCCAGTAGTTATCATATCCTCGTGTCTTGACTAAGGTATTTTCTTTCTTTTAATAGAAGAAATTATCCCCCTTTTTCAAAAAAACCCAGTGAAATTTATTTTAGCTATAAAACATAGACAAGAACATATATTAGCTCATTGTAGAAAAAACATTTAAACTCAGCTGAGGGGGGGGGGACATCTACAATTTTTCTAGTGTTTGAGTTGACTGAACACCATATGCCAGTTGATGCTTTTTAAATGCATCATTGGATAAGTCCTTTGAAATAATATCATCAACCTATTTTCCTATATGAACATACTACAACATCACAAGATATTGATCCACCTTCCCATTGATTAAGTGATACTGTATTTCAATGCACATTATCTTTAGGTGATGGAATTTATTTTTTCTATGATTTATCACACTTTAATTATAACAATGGATTTTGATCAGATACTTCAATTCATCCCCCAATCATCCATCTATTTCTTCATCAACGATAATTGTTAGCATTCTTGAGATTTCGTAATATACACAGATTATATGGTGAACAATGAAATGAAATCTTATTTATTTCTTATCCATAAAATACAAAATATACCAAGATAGAAAGAACATCATGATGTTTATTTCCTGTCATCCCCAAAACTGGACCAATTTGCATATACATACACCAATAGCTCTAGCCTATATTTTTCATTATAAATATAAAAACACACATTTCCCTATTTATACCAATGTATTATTATTTACTATAATAATGAAGCTTTTTGGGGATTTCGTTGATAATGTTTGTCATGGTATGTGAATAAAACAATAACAAGTCATTTCATTGTCATGTATAGTACACTATCAATTATTATATTTATATACTTTACCATTAAAGTCATTTCCTTCATCATCCCTTGACAGATTTATTTGGTTAGATGCTAGAGTCTTCATCTCCAAGGAATATTCCACTACATATCTTCTTATAGAATACTTGGAATATATTCCTTAGGAAATTAAAGTGTATTTTATTTCTTGGTCCAATATCACCATCATCCTTTGATTACTATAATGGTTTAATATATATTTTAATCGGCTCCACCACATTGAAATCCATGCTTTTCTGAAACATATATATCCTCGAATACCATTATCATGGTGATTGATTAAATCCAGATAAAGCCTTATTCAGGTGACAAACACTATTCCAATAATCATTAATGAGAACAAATATATATGATCAATGTGAAATTATTCTTCTAGAACCCCATTATGAAATGATGACTAGAAATTAATTTGGAAGACATTGAAATTTTTTTCACTATTAAAAAAAATAGTTTGACTGTCTCCATGATTATAACTGGTGAAAATGCCTCATCAACTTTGATACCCTATATCTAGGAGTACCCTTTGAATAGTAGTCATGATTTTTTTTGGAATAACAATATCATATTCAATCATTTTGTTGTGAAATAAAAATTTTATCTCGATAACATTCATATCATTTGGTATAGAAACTATCTCCCTTAAATGATTATTTTCAATTTGTTTTAGCTCGTTGTTCATATCTAGAATCTAGTTTACATATCCATCTTCTTCCTCCCACTTATTAACAATATCTTCACATGAATCATCATTTTCCACTTTTACTTCCCATGAGTCTCTTAGATCATCATTAATTCAAAAATAAAACTAGTCCAAAGGTTCTTAAATATTTTTATTTTGATATATAATGTTGCATCATAATTTTATTCAACTTATTTTCCCAAATTCTTGTTTAAACATTATTGATATTTTCTCATAACTTTATGCCATACAGAATATAGTCACATGATGACATATTTTCAGAGAAAATATATAATCAGAAAATATATGATTTTTTTAATTCATACCCAATCATTTATATTGATGTTCGATAATAAATACATTCATCCTTTATATCCTATTAATATCTTGTACTTGATTTTGATATTGATTTCCCCACCATATTGTGAGAAAATATTTCTATTTTTTGGGCCCACTATTTAGACCCAAAATCATAATTCTTCTTTATACATAATTTATTCTCATGTGAAAAATTGTAATGGGACATCATCAATACAACTAAAAATACTATGTTAAAACTCAGTTTATGAAACAAGAGGTAATGTAAATAACATAATCACTATCTATTTCACTCAACTTCTTCAACCCGCCTCATGATCCCATTAATCATTAAATCCTTCCACATAATTTTTCTTGATTTCTTCGACAGATTTGATTACTGATATGAATGAGTTGAAATTCTAGATTACGTGACATCAATACATTGTATATTTTTATGTTAATTCCCACTGGATTGAATCTCCCCGTGAACTGGAAATAGTTAAACATTGGTTAATATATTATATAAACATAGGGGGAGGGGACACTATAGAATCCTCAATATCAAGACTATGGTTGATCATGATGGCGCAACACATTGGTTCTTTCTTTCAAAGAATTGTCCACTTAATGCACTTCTTCCAACTGCCCAACCATGCTAATAATATTTGTATATATGACTAAAACGGTTTACCCACATTCTGAGTCTTCATAAAATATTTATGTAATGTGTGTTTAGACTTATTCGCAATTTTGGTTTTACACCCACTAGTAAAAATATCATTCTTTGAGGTTTAACTCGAATTTTATTTCTCTTCCTTCTTTCTATGATTGGGAATCTATGCGGTAGTCATCTTCTTCTTTTTATTATTCCATTTGAAGGATATTTCTTTATATTTCACTTCTTGTCCTGTGAATCATGTGAGATTGTGGAGACAAAAGTCATTAATTTTTTTTACCAGTTATTCAAGCCTCCACATAGTTTTATACTACTTGTGGGTTCTTCACTAAATGTACATTCGTTTTACATAATAATGGTGTAGCTCTTTTCTATTTCTTCCAAATTTTCATCCTTCTTGCATATATTTTCTAATTAAAAAAATCATAACATATAAAACATCACCCGCTAAAAACATGCCTCATGTAATTATGTCTCAGCAGAGGTGTTGATGGATCTAGAGTATTTCTTCTCACATTAGGATCCCATGTTTTATAAAACATACTCATATTTTTCCCATATTCCATTATAATATTATCTGCTGGATGATTTCATCTATGAGGAATTCCATTAAGAGTTTTCATGATGCTTTATATTATTCTAATATTTATAATTATTTATTTCTTCATAGCATGAAATATATTCAAAATCCTCCGAACAAAAACTAATTGTATGACGATACAACCCACAAATTCTAAACCTGATCTCATTACTTCATCTAAATTCATTTTTAGGGTTTTTATTAAAACATACCCGATGTTTTCTATTCTTGGATGTGTACATGGATCTTTTCCACCCATACCTGAGAGAGGGTTTATCATATCCTATAACAATTATTCCAAAACATGAAAACCTTTGGGAGGATACAATCCTTGGTGGCTTCTCCTCTAAAGTGTCATATTTACTTTTAATTTCATCATAACATCCTATATGATAATAAAATAATTTTTTTTACTATTATTCAACATGGGAATTCATTTAGAATTATATTTATCTTCTATTTTCTTCACTGATTATGTATTTTCACTCAATTCATAAATCAGCATATCCGTTGATTCAGGTTGTGTATTAATTTCCCTATGTATATTATTACCTCCACTCATCTCATATTCAAATTCATAGGTGATCTTATTCACTATGTCTCATTTTTTATTTATATTAAATTATCTATTTACTAGAAGAACTATAAAATCATTAATTTTCATGTTGTAGACATTGTTTCATCTGAAATAGTTCAAACAGTTGGGTAGTGAGATCATAATTTTGGGCTTTCAAATCCTAAATTAATATTACATTCCAATATCTTAATTTTCATTAGCTATTTGGTTTTCTATACTTTAATACATCATTTAATATCAACTAAATTAAGAATCTTCTTTGTCCCATTGATTAGAAATCACATCAGTAGTAGTTTTATTTAAACTTATTATTTTTTGAACATCAATTTCTAGTTCTTTGATTCAGATATATTTATATTTAATTTCTCCATCAAATTTATGATCTATGTTTTTTGATTCATGAACATCTTCCACTTGTGGCCTTCTAGGATATGTTTCATCATCAGTAGTTTAAACATCACATGTGATGTTATGTTCATCACTATTTAAATGGGATCTGTAAGTGGGTATATTTTTTATAGATATTGTTCATTCAAACCTTAATTCAATAAACTATTGGATTCCTTAAACTAAATCACAATTTATCTATAAATTATTGATCACTGAGGAATACCACATGCATTCAACTTCTTCTATGATTTTATTCCAATTTAAATGGAACTCCAAAATAATAGAAAATTGAATCTTTAACATCAATAATCGAATTAAAAATTCATATAATACAATCCTATTAATAGAATCCAACACACTGATACCAATTTTTAGATCTCAAAGGGGCCTTGATACCCTGATGGGGGGGGAATCAGGGTATGAACATTATTTTCATACTTCATCATGCCCCACTGGAACATGACCTATTTTTTATATGGTAAATTCTTATGCTCTTTTATGTTAATGATGGTCATTTCCTTTTCCAATTTTATTTAATGATAGTGCACTATAAATATTGTATAAAGAAAGCAATAGGTAACATATATTTTTACATGTCACATCATAATATGATACATGCAAAAAGAATACACCGACATTGTGTCAATAGTACCATATTAAAAATGGCCCATTGTAAATAATTTTTTTGGGCAAAATTATTCTTATACCCAAACCCAATGCCTTTTCAAGGATTATGGTCTTCTCACTACTTTTGGAATGGATCCCTATATACTTTATGGAATTGTATGTCCCTTTATTTTTATGAAATAAAACTTCCTCAATGTTGGTAATTTCACTTTGTATGTACCTTATTCACCAATAAGAGAATTCCACATTTCCTTTTACTGTTAGGTTAGCGTAAATTTAATTCACAAAACGTTTTGGTCATTTTTAAAAACACCCACTTCTCACATGAACCGTGTAGCTTATATTCCAGGTGGAAAACCTTTTCCATGTAATACATCCTCTTCTGCTACCACATAATACCCCTGCATACCACCTCTGTGTACTAAACTTCCTTCCTCCACAGAATACATCTTTCGTCGACTACTTCTCCACCATGAACCACTTCCTCATCTGCATAACACTTCTAAATGCTAATTGTACTACTTCATCCATTCCACGTACTGATTCCTTTGAGGGATAATGTTCCCTGCAAAAATCTTATATGTAAAAGATTCATCATGAACCTCTTCACCAATTTCAGAATTCTCCCTCACAATTCTCTATCAAACATCACAAGATTCATATAGAAAATATATATTCATATGAAAATAACTCTATGTAATGATGGGATTAGAAATCCTAATATAGGAAAATTGTTATGCAAAATCAGTTATTCTGATATTACCCCAATCACTAATATTGTACCGCCTCAACCGCAAACTATGAATCTTCCATGAACTGTAATCTTCCGACGAACCATTACCATATGTTGTCCACATACTTATTCTCTTCACACACGACATCCAAATTCACCCTCACCTTTTTTCAAATGATTCCTATGAATACATCTCAAATCACTGCCTTATTTCCTCAATAGACAATCCATCATACATACCAAATGTCTTTGACATACCGCATGCCTGTGTAATGAACCAATTTCTCCCCACGAACTATTCCAATATGGAATCTACATATCATGCTATATGGTTCCTTTTATTTTTCTATTTCCTTCGACATTCCACTTACCACTTTTTTGAATCATCTATCCATACTTAATTGCATTAATCTAGATTTTTATATAACAAAAACACACTCAATATACACCGAGTGGAATCCTTGATGCCTATTTTTTCAACAAGAAATATTTTAATAAAAATAATTATTTTTAACTATTTAGAGAAAAATTAATATTTTTTAGAATAATATGAAAAAGTAACCATAAGATAATTTGGAAATTATTATTATAAAACTGAATTAATATTTTCAAATACATTTTCAAAATGTTTCAAAAATTAAAATTATTATTTTTCAAAGAAATAATTAAAAATGAAATTTTTGAGAAATATAAATTTTCAAAGTATATTATGTGATTTTTAAAATGTATGTACATTTTTACTTATATATATTATTTATCAATTAAATATTATATATTTTTATAATATATTTTTTTATTCATATTCATAACCCTAATTTTAGTGACAATGTTATGACAAAACTATTTTAAATGATAATACTAACAATTTATTGTGGTTAATTAAATCCCATTGTTGCATGTAACACGACCTGTCAATGAAATTAAAATTTAAAAAAAAAATTCATTAAAAGTAACCCTATAATAATTATATTATCTAATTTTAGAAATTATTAAAATTTTAAATAATTTGGGAAACCAATATTCAATAATGGTGTTTTACCTAGAATGTAACCTAATATATAATGGTACACCCACAATGTTTCGTTATATGGGTTCCTATAACTATTAATTAAAAATGTACCCCACATAAAAGGATTAACTAGAATAAGGGATGATATAATATTTTTCAATAGGGGCTAGAGATCTACGTACCAACTTTAACACATCAGTAGAGAAACCATTTTTTATTTTCAATGTTTGGGGGAATGATTGGAACTAACCATGTGCTAATGGTATTACAAAACAATATTTCCCAATTTTTATTATTTTAAATATCTAAATCCAAAAAATATAAAAAATATAAAAAATAAATATATTTATCACAAAAATATATATGAATCACCCAAGCATTTTAAAAGGTATAATAACAGATATTATAAAATGGCAAGGATTGAATAAATAAACATTATGATTTTTGACCATGTTTTATATTTGGAAAACCATTTAATTTTTCAATGAGATACTAATATGAATTTTATGATGAAATTGTTACAATGTGAATCTATACATCAAAACCTAATCCCATGAATCGGATTTTATATTAGGAATTTTAGGTTAATGTTCCATTTATATTGATCATATTTTCTCTATCAACCCAAAACAAGTCTTGGGGAATCTATGTATTTTGTATATATTCTCATTCAATAATTTTTACTACCATCCAAATGATGGTTGTTACAACACTATTCTAATACTTAATTCTTGAGTTTTTTCATTTAATATATATTATTCGTCTCTAAATTAATTTTGTAGTTGTTATTATGTATGATTATTTTGGTATAATTTTATATACATTTACAAGTATTTGGTTGGTAATATCTTTTCATGGGATCACTGGTTCTCAAAATATGTCCCTTTGATAGGAAATTTCTTTGTTTCGTTAAGGTACATGATTTGTAAAAACTGTTGATATTTTCTAGAATGACATGTTTTCATAGAATAAGTTGAAATATTTTATGTAAACATGGTTGATCCTTAAGAAGATTAATTATTCACCTTATTAATTTAAATTATTAAAAAACCTTCTATTAGTCCCCATTAACATATTAACCATTATCCCCATTGATTTTATACCCAAAATTTAATCCTACAAGACCTAGCATATTTATTGTATCACATCGACCATCAACAACATACCAATTTTCAGAACTTATATGTGCCCTCTCTAATATAGTAATTTTATTATCATTTATTATGAAAAGTGAAGATGATTTTTACATGGGAATATGTTATTTTATCCCGTTATTTTGTATATCTATTACAATCTGCACAAAATACTTTCCTTGTCTATTGGACTTATAGAAATGTGATATTACATGTTTCTTAATTTAAATAATTTTTAACCGTTTCTATTTTATATACTTTAATTTTAAAAAATATATTTCATTATTAAATTTAGGTTTTAAAATATTAAAATTATGTTCCATTATCATTTGGTGAAGTGGAAGAGGACTTTAAAGAGGATATATACATGGTTATGTCAGAAATTTATATTGTAGATGATATTCGTATTTGGGTATATTTCATTGTTATGATGTGTTTAAAATTCCTTCCTTTGTCAACGATCGTAGTGGATAGTTAATTTTTTGGTCATTTATAACCATTACAGATTAGTATATAGTGATTGTGTAAGATTATATGGGGGATCTTATTTCATTAAAATTTTATTTCTATAGAATATTGAAGATCATGTTTTGTGTTTTATAGTTAAATGGTTAATTTTATAAGAGGTTTCATCTGCTCTTTAATATAGTGAGGCCATTAATTGTGTATCTGTATATTTTGAAAAAAGTCATTAATAATATTATGCGGATTTTTATTAATTGATTTTTGTATATGTTAGTGATTTTTGTAATATGAGGATGTTGTTTTTTTTATAGGTTGTGTTAGATATGTTATATAACAATTTGGAATTAGTTTTTTTCTTTTGAATGTGGTGATTTTTTTATGGT
This sequence comes from Viscum album, assembly GCA_963277665.1. Classification (NCBI taxonomy): domain Eukaryota; kingdom Viridiplantae; phylum Streptophyta; class Magnoliopsida; order Santalales; family Viscaceae; genus Viscum; species Viscum album. Next base: position 71,879,428 of record OY728151.1, on the reverse strand, counting down.
TCGGTCATGTTCTCAAAATAATATTTCATTACTATGTGGTTTTTTATTTTACTGGATTCTTAATTTAATTGATATAAGTCCATGAGTTTGTGATATAATTATATGATTAATAGAATGTATTAAATAATAATTTTAATACAAAATTTATTCAAATATAATTACTATATTATGTATGCGGTGTATATAAAATTGTTTTAATAAATAAAAAATGGCTTAATAATTCAATGTAAAAAGTAAAAAAATTATGATGATTGTTTTTTAAAAAATTAAAACACTACTAGTAATTGTATCATGATTTAATCTGATCATTTTATTATATATTGTGTTAATATAATTTATTTGTGATTTCTTGAACTGATATTTTGCTTAATATATTTTGTGGTTTTATTCTTAACAATTTGTATATTGATTCTTTCTTTGATTATTTATTTTTAAACAATGATACTATAAAATGAGATATTAATGAAATTAAGTTAGGTGTAAATTTCCATGGAAAATAATTATTCAAATTATAATATATATAAACATGGTTTATAGTGGCTCAAGGTTATCCATTATATATATATTTATTTGTTAAATAGATTATAATTTTGATATGAATGTGTATATATAAATTATTTGGGTATATTATATTTTGTAAAATATATTTATATGTACATATATGAGATTTAATAATTCAAGGTTACGATACATACATTTTATATAGACAATAATGGGTCAACTGTATGACATATACTGTTAACATGTCTCTATGATTAAGGAACCTCAGACCCACACACCATGATCTGATATTAAAAAGAACATATATTACACACTATATATGATACAGATCATTGGTTATGAATTATTAAGAAAATTATCATTTTCATTATAAGGACTATTATAGAATTAATGTTTTAGAGATTTATGTAAAATATTTAACTAATAGAACAAATGAACTTATTATTAAAAATACATTATTCCCACAACATTATCTATAATAATTCATCAATATCACCAAAATATTATAAATATAAGAAACACTTCTACACCCAACATAGTTATTATGTTTATCCAATCTGAGTGAAATTATAAACAATTATTTACTGCTTGAAAAAAATCATTAAATTTAAAAATAACTTATAAGAAACAAGGATCATAATTGATAATAATATGAGTGTATGGTTATTATTACAATAAATAAAAAAATCATGCCAAAAAATTCTGAACAACCATGATGTAAATAATCTCAGAATATAAAAAGTGAATCAAAAGATTCTGGAAACATTATTTAATAGACATGATGCATGAAGGAATTAAAATATAAATAATCATCATCATAATAAGGTTGGAAAAAAAGTAATGGGGTATGAAGATATTTTAAATATATCCTTGAAGACCAACACATTTCTTTTTGAGCACTTCTATGAAGGTTCTCCCATTATTTTTTGGAGTATCCCGGATGGATCAACCATTATATTTTGAAAATATCCAAGAAGTATCACCCATTAGTTTATGATCAAAAAAATTAATGATTACCAAAAAATATATATGTATATATGAACATTATATAATTAATTGTTAGGAGATATAAGAGCCTAAACATCACTATGCATTCCCATCAGTGCAACCAAAATTATATTCATTAAAGATATCAGTAATAATATATGGAATTAATATTGGGTTTAAATACTTTTAATAAATTGATTTATATAAGGTATCATTTATAAATTAATCAATAATAATAATTTTATAATACCATATCTAATAAATTATTATCCAATTACATCAACTTATATTATAGTTAAATAATACTCCAACAAGATAAAAAATATGCTATGTACACCATGTAGATAAAGGGTATATGGTTGAGTCAACAGTTTACTGAATTAACTGATTCCTAATATAAATAGGGTGAATTAAAATAATGTAATACAAAATCAGGAATTCAAAGAGGGTTAAAATTTTTAGAAATAAAAGGATTATAAATCATCAATGAATAGGAAATTCAAAGGAAATCATGGGTCATTTCCATGACAGAAAAAAATATTTCTTAAGAGAAATATGGAAACTATGTCGATCAAATCATTTTATAAATACTCTCATTTTCGAATAAGTCTTATAAATGTATTATTATTTAAAATAAATAAACATTTAAAATTATATAAATTAAAACCCAATTGAAATAAGAATTATTTTTTTCATTGGAAATATGTTAAAATAAATATTTTATAAATCGTAGACAAAAAACATTTTACATATAAACCATGAAAACACATGGTTTAGTTTTCTAATAAACATAAAAATGAACTGTAATGATGTGTTTACAAAAATTTTGTTATACATAGAACCTTTTCACATTTTAATGAAAAGGAACAACACCCAAAAAATAAAAAAATGTTCTATAATAAATTTAAATGAAGAAATAATATTAATAAAATAACAAATATTAAATATTAAATCCTACACATGGAAGATAAAGGAATTTATATAAACAAAAATGATAAGGGTGAAATATAGGTTCATTTTAAAGAAGAGACATGGTTTTTTTAACTTACAATAAACACATCAAAAAAATATGAATTAAGGAGGAATAAAATTTTGAGGGGTGATGAAAACCTAATGAATAAAAAAAATATGGCTTTTAAAATGAACAAAAATTCCATTGATATATTAATTTCATAACAAATTGTTACTTGATAATTATTTTTAGAATGAAAACCCTTATATGTTTTCTTATATTTTAATTGACACACATTTCAAAATTAAGATGATTTTAATTAAAGTACATTTAAATAAATCACATGCTATGTATATTTAGTGACATGAATTAGAGAAATGTGATACAATAACTTCATTAGTAATAAATAAATTTCTATTAATAATAGAATGGTTCACAATATGAAATATTTGATTTGAAATTAAATTTGAGGCATGTAAGACTTTATATTTTGTTCCGACATAGAGAAATGGGTTATATAATCCTTTTATTTCATAAATGAATCCTTATCAACGATATCATTGTCCACAACATGCATGATTGAGGTTTTCACTTTTCTAAAGGGAAGACTAAAAAGGTATTTAATATATATACCATAAAATTAACAAAATTTTAGAATATTTGTTACAATTATTTTATCAATTAAATATATTACAAAAATATGACTAATGTTGTGTTTTCTAACATAATTACTGTGAATTTTTATAATAAAAATGGTGTAATTTTTCATAGGGATTTCATAGTTGGTCTTGTAGTTATATTTTTTCACTAGTTTTTTAGATATAATTTAAATATCATTAAAATTACGATTTTAAATATATAATTATTTTAGATCCATTAATAGTATCCCATAATATTTGTGAAATGTATGGAAACTAGGATTTTATGAGGAAAGAAAAAAAATTATCAGATAAGGGTTATAAACCTGAGATGAAACACTTTTACCACTAATTTATTTTATTTATAATACATCATCATTTCATTATGGTAGAGTTTTTATTTTCATATAAATTATTCATTTTATATAGGATTGTGTGCAATATGAGATAAAGAAAATGATTCTATTTCATTATGGAATGATTAGTCTTCCACACTCCAAATCATCTTTGAAACTAATATCCATAGTATTGGTTGATTATGTTTCCCCTTATCAAGAAATTTGTTTCTTCATATCATACTTATTATCACTAGATTACAACATTTACATGGTTGATGTAAATTTTTTTCCAAATTTATGAGAGTTAGTTTTAATTGGTAGTTTACGACGATCATATTTTTTCATGGGCCCACTAATGTCTTCACATTTCATCATCAATTTATTTATCTATTTCCTACTTTACTATAGATAAAACATCTTAAAATTCCATTAAGACAAATCCATGGGTGATTCGTACCAGCATATTGAAATATAGAATATTTAATATTCATCCATTTATAATCATATCCTCATGAGGTATAATTATATTCCTTCTTTTTATTAACTGTTGGGTTTTGAAATTAAAATATGGTCAAATGGTTAATCATAAATATTAATATCTAGTTTATAATTTTACGAGACATTTCTAATCCAATTATTGCACGTTTAGGTATCATTTTGATAAATTATTTTAATTTTCAATGTTATCCTCTGTTTATAAGGATACATTTAGTATCCACTATTACTATTTTAATATCAAATGGAATGTATACTATATTTTTATGATATGAGTGTATATTTCAGGATCAAAAGGAATAGATAGAACATCGGGAGTTTTCTTGCAGAACATATTATGAAACACCCATAAAAAAAATTCATTCCCTGAACATGATTCATAATGTATATATTTCAATAGATTGTTGATATGAAACAGGTTCAATATACTAGAAAATTAAAAATATGTTAAAATTATTCTTATCATGAGAACATCGATCATGACTTCTTTACTATATGAGTTACCTTTTTCAGAATAAATTCAACTCATGGAATATATATTATGAATCTATATTTGATATAATGATTCCTAAATTATCTATATGTTTTATACACAAGAAAAATTAATTCTTATAATCCAATCATTGGGAATACTCCCCCCACAACTCCTAGGGTTTCTCCAAATGATTTTGGAATCTCTAGTCCTTATGTATTTCTAATTACATAACTTGATTTCAATGGTGGTTAAATTTCATCTCCAATGCATGAACTATTTATTATTATTCATTTAATTTTTATGTGATAGTGTAATTTAACTAGGTTTCTTTATTTTTATACCTTGTTGTATACTTATTTTACTCCTTAAATATCCTTTATGAAATCTTATTTTGTTGGATGAAACTTTGTTAGTTTTGGTGTAGTGAGTGGATGTTCAATGGTGAATGGGGTGATATACGCTATCCATTATCTATTTTTTTCTAAATGTAATAATCAAATGTTGTTACCTATTCATGGGTCTCATACTATTATTCCATGTTCTTCTATGTTTTTTTAGATTCTATTGTGGGTGTGTGTGTCTCATATTGAGGTAGTTAGTTTCTTCTTTTTCCATCTGTTGAATAAATTATAATTTATCATATAATATAAATTAAAATATAAATTAATTGAGAAATCAATTTAGTGTTCATAGATGGATTTTTGATAAAAAAAATGTATTTTAGCTTGGTTTTGGTTAAATAGAAATTGGTGTTTTCAAATCTTTATAAAATGGGTTTTAAATTATGATTTTATAAATTAAAATGATTGTTTGACATTTATTTTCAAAATACCATCTCAAATTACATTATAAAATAAAACTCTTGGGAGTCCCTGGGTATTAAATTAGATGGTTAATATAGGGAACATTATCAATTTTAGTTTATTATCATTCAGTCAGGTGGTGTTCCACTACTCAAAAAGACTTTTTATTGAGGTTTTGTGGAATTTATAAAAGGTTTCATTGATTGGGTGTTCCAATTCTCCATATTATAATGTTTTATATACATATTTGTTAACTATTCATGGATTTTGGTTTGATTAATCTTCTATCCAGACCAATTGGGATCATTTTAAAGATATAAATATTGTTTGGGATTCTATTATTTAGGATTAGATTTTCCTACCTCAATTTAGCTAATTATTATTGGAATTGTTCTTTAAAGAAAATATAAATATGTTTTGGAACTATAGAGAAATGGGATATATTGACTATGAGTTTGATATTAACTACATTATCATTTATCATTATATTATTTCTTAAATGATCATAATTATTTTATAGGTATAGAGACTTGATATGTAATCCCTAGTTGGGATCCTACCGATACAATTTAGATCAAACCCTGTAGACGCCACCGAGGGTGTGTAGACCTAATAACAGCCTTTGATGTAGAGAATTTCATGTATCCACAATGTGTTGGAATTGATTATATCTCCTAGGAATGGGTTTCTAGGGTCATGTTAAAAAATTATTTCCCTATTATCAAATGGAGTAAAAAAATTATATATTAGTTTTCCTTTTCAATTGGACATTTATTTTGTGTTTTGATCAAATATATATGAGTTTTATTTCATATGATTTATTCCTTTAGTAATTTATTATATTTTATATTGTTATTAATGAAATATTTTATAGTTCTATGTATATAAACTTTACATATTCTTCTTCAATAAATGAGAAAATCAACCCTAGTTATTTTGAAGCTTGGGTTCCAGTAACCTAGAATTGGGAATAGATAATGTTCTTCAGTTATGTAGGGTATCCTATGGGGAATAGAATTGTTTCTATATCAAGGGAGAATTCTGGAAAAATTTGATTCAATGTTTGGTATGTCATATAACGTGAATATATTGGGATGTTTTGTAGATAAGAGATACGAGTATCAAAACAAGAGTTATAGAATTCATTGAGTGCCAGACAAAATCATTTCAGGATGAAAATCATGTTACATAATATGTTAGGATTTGTGCATCCCTGATGTTGAGTTCTTGATCATAATTTCAGTTTATAATTATTATTTTCTGGTTATAATTGAGTTTATGTAGTTGTCTTATGTATTCTTTTATTCTTGTTTTTTAGTAAAACCACTCTTTGATGTTATCCATATGAGTCTATCTTGGAATCATATTTAAATATGCCAATATTGGATTAGAATATTATTGAGTCTATTGAATGATATCTTAATATAGTAAAAGAATATATAACGTGATTTCCAAATCATATTGTTGAGGTACATCAAGGAGATGGAGGAGAAACAGATCTATCATTGGATTTATTACATAAAAATACCCCATCCTTTATGGGTACAAAATATTTAATCACATGATTAACAGAAATGAATATTGGATCATTTAAATTATTATTAAATACATTATAAAATTAAATTCAAGAGGAATGTAATATTTTAGGGCCTCTGGAATCTTGGATCATTAACTAATAATATTGTGATGATCTTAAAAATCTCCCACATTGATATTCAAATTTAATTATATTAATCGATACATCCTACATAAAACATTTATTAATATCTTGGGGATTATATACATAAGAAAGGGTGGGATTTGATTCTCTGTAAGGGTTTAAATAAGAGACACATAATAATTATATTAATAGGTGAGTATACAAACCTTGGCATTACATTTGAAAAACATACCCAACATGTTAAATATCATATTTATGATTCATGAAATAAATATTGGGGATACATAAGACATGAATAATGATATAATTATAAAACATGATCCTTTAGAGAATAACATTGAAATATGCATTGAATTTATAGGAAGAAATAGGTATATAATATCATTTCTATATTTTTTCAAGGATCATTACCCATACCCTCGTAGATGAAAATGTCCATTAATGAACCACAATCGCTCCTTATTCCATCTCGGTATTATTTAACTAAACTCAATTTCTATTTTAACATGATAATAATGAACCATAGTAACTACCCATTCCATTCATATCTATCTCATGAGATATAAATAATTTCCAAATTTATTTTAGGGAGATATTGGTCCCAATCATCACATAATAAAACCCCTATTTTTTATATACGACAATATAATAATGAATCATTATATCCTAACCTATTAAAGTAATTTAGATTCATAAATATTCAATTATATCATAACCTATGGAAAAAGAAAATGTTTAATAATAATTTCATAATAATAAATCATGTGAAAAAACATGGTTTCATAAGAATTTTATCCTGGTATTACCCGTACAAGAGAAACTTGTTTCTAAAATAATATATCTTCAAAAAGAGAAATTGGTCAAAGGAGGAATGAGGTTGTTATACTTATACCAAGTCCCTATTATGGAATACGATACATCAAAAGCAACCATATTAGATGGGACACAATTTTTATTGGTAAATTATAACATTTCATTAGGAAAATAACCATTCAACACTAGAAAAAAATCATTTTAAAACATAATAAATTTTATTATTTGAGTTTAATTTCAAAGAAAATAAACCCCCAAAAATAAAAAGAAACCATTAAAAATATTAAAAATAATTTTAAATATAAAATAATTTATAAATAATTTCAATTGGAAATATCCATTAAAAATATAAATAAATTCATAGAAATCATTGAAAACCCTTTTTAAAACATAAGAATATTTCAAAATTAATTTTTATATAAAATATACTTCATAAAATAGAAATTAATATTTCAAAATACATTAATAATTTTGAAAAAAAAGACATTTTCAAATTACTTTTCCTTCAAAATTTCCACAAAATATCAATAAAAATATACTTTTAAAACATTTTTAGTAAACATAGTTTTTGGATTAATATGATTTTTGAGTGAAGAAAAATATATGGAAATATTTGATTAAATTTTTTTTGACAATATTAATTACCATTATTTGGAATTATTATATCATTAGATTTATATATTAATAATATATATATGAATAATATTTTTGAGAATTATTCAGATATATATCAAAATATTTTGTCATTTGAACCAAACAAATAAGAAATCTTCATAAAATATGAGATTGTATGATAAAATTATTACAACAATGATAAACCTGAATTGCAAGGCCCATGAATGAAAAACCATAAAATTGAACCATAAATATCATTAGGATAAATATATTCATGATATTACATGTTATATTGGGAAATTATACACATCATGAAATATTATAGGTACATATCATGACACACGTCACAATGAAGGAAATATGGTACAAAAATCCCTTAACGATTTGGTAATTTATGATCTATAAAACCCATGAATGAGATACCTATAAAAGGATATAAAAATAAAAATTATTTTAAAGAGATTAATAATTAATTTAATTAATTGGAAATATATAAGCCACATGAATGAAACATTTCATTACTATGGAATTTTTCACTCAAAAAGTAAAATTTAGATGAAAATCCCCTATGGTTATTATATCTTTTTCAATCATCATACCAATGAAATAATAACCTAATTGTAAGAATTAGTATAATTAAAGGATTTATTTTAAGTATATATCATGTAATTGGGAAATATATACTTTATTAAAATGAAATTAATGGTGAATATGGAATTAGATTCCTAGACATGAAAGTGAGACTAAAAAACCAATTACATCAATTCATTATAATATTTTGACCCATTAAATCATTATGTATAATAAATATATTTTTTTAATAAATAAATCACAAAACCATATTGAAATATATCATACCAAATATGTTTTTCTTATGGAAATTTTTTAACCATTTTTTAATAATTCATCGTTAATGATATATTTTATGTAATAACATATTTTTTCTAATGTGTTTTTATTTGATGGTTTTTACTATATTATTTTAATCACGATTTCATTATATCTAGAACAATTACCATGTTTAAAATATAACTTATGATAATTAGAAATATATTTATTGTAGTCCATTATTTTTAGTTATTGTAAATTAATTACATTGTTCATGGAGGTGGTAGGCCGTATGTATGTATGAACATTATTTCATTTTTTTCACATTGAATGAATGAAATATTAAATACATATATATATATATATATTCTGTATAGTTTAATTTTCATTCCATATAAATCACAAATTTCCTTAAAAAAATATTTAATACATTCCATGTAAAGCATGAACCGATCCCATCTATTCATGAGGTGGTATTCTGTTGTACACCTGAACAACGTTATCATATTCCTATATAATTGAACGCTTGAAGGTTTGTTTTATCATGGTGGTAGTCTTCCTTAAATATGAATGTCGATTTTAACCCATTTATGGGCAGTGATTGTTGTTTTACGTATTAAACATAAAAAAATATACAATTACATGGAAGCTACCATATATATTACAAAATATCTTTATAAATCTAATTGAGCAGGTTTGTGGTAGGAATACTAAAACATCACTCTTTGAATAATATTACTTATTATTCAGGTATTTATTTTTGACTTTCCCCAGAGGTCATCCTTTGTCATGATCTAGCTATACATAAGAATTATAAGATGATATGAAGGAATTATATAAGAGATTTGGGTAGATCTTTTTTTTACCAAATTTCATGAGAGGTATGAAAAATTTAGTTTATTAAGTCTCAGTTTATAGTAGATGAGGAGTTTTAATTTTGTAAATACTAAAGATATTCCCAATTGGGATGTCTCCCTAACATCGTCTTTCTCCAAATTTAATTAATAATTTATTTGAGGGTTGATTTTTTCCAGAAACACCTACCCAAACAACAGAAATCCTTTTTATAATATTCTTAATTATCTTTTTCACCTATTTTTCCATTTTTGGTTTTCATTAGAATAAGTCATATTTTAACCGTGTTAATTTTTCTATTCACATATTGTAAGGATATTAATAATTTTAATTTTATACCCAATGACATAAAATATTTTATATAATTTAAAAAATAAAAATCACATTTATGTTAGAAATTGAATTTAATAGAAGCGTATGTACTGTGAAAAAAGTCATCTTTAACACTTACAATGGTCATTATGTTTCATAATATTTAAGAGTTAATATTTTCATTAATAATAATTTTACCAGGAATGAATGATAAATTATATTCATTAACAATTAGATATGACTCAAGAAGATGATACTATTTTTAGTAATTTTAAATCATTTAATAAACTATCATTTATTATACTATAACAGTAATGTCAATCATGAAAATACTTTTTAAATTTGAATTATTATAATGTAACCACAAATATGGTATTCAAAAATATATTTTCTAATACAATGTAAAATTATATATTTAGATAAAATATTAATGGGAGATAATAATTTATTCAACTTACATTACACTTAATATTTTGAGTACCATTTATTTAAGTTCATTATTAACTGTATAATTCTTGTGATATAATTTCATAAGAATTTAATGTAATAATAATATCACTAAAAATTTAAAATATATTAACACGATAAAAAATTATTTTTAATGTAAATTATTTTTATAACCATAAATATTATAAATTTTCCATATCTCTAGGATTTATAAATAATAAATCAATAATATGATTTGTTAAATATTGTTCTTTAATTATTATTATTATTATATATAGGTATATTTCGTGGAATAGTTTCCCAATAACACCTAAAAAAAGATACTATGGTTTTTACTATGTAAAAATTCCATTAAAATCTATTTGGGACATATTCCTGGGTTTTTTACACGTCGTATTCATTGTTTAGTATAGGTAAACTCATTTTTATGTTAATCATAATATTAAATGTTTCCTTTTTTCTATAATAAAATTGAAAATAAATTGTTGTATGTTTTTATAAATTATAAATAAATCATATTTAAATTATTTATTTGAACTTTTCATATTCTATTCATATATTTGGTATAATTTAATATAATATTAATCATCGGGACAAGAAGAGAAAACAATGTTTTAATGTAAAAATATTAAAATGATTACAATGTTTCTGTAGAGACCCGAATCTTGATGTACATTGACATTACATTACATTTGCGGAATACATAGTACATAACAAAAACACACACACAAGGATCGTAATAGTTTAGTGTCTTTGAAAACTCGGAATATAATCTTCTAATCCTGGTGAAAGATCTTCAACATATCCCATAAAGATCTTCTTTTTTTATACCTTAAACCTTTTTTTATATCCTGGGGAAATGTAAACATAAAAGGGTGAGCTCAAATGCTCAGTAAGGGTAAACAAAAAAATATCAATCACATCGTATACACAAGCACATCACTTTTGGAAATCTTAACCTGCAAAAGAGATCATAATTTCATAACATGGGATAAATCATGGCAGTGAAATGTAATCACAATAATCATAACATAAAACATGAAAATTTGTGGCATACACACATAATCATAGAGAATCATTTCTTGTTAGTCAAGACTCATTTCCAAGACTATCATAGTGGACAAAGTCCCTTTCTGAACCGAGTCACCCTCGTTTCAGTCCTGTTTCACTGAACCGGTATAACCTACCGTTCCGGCCATGTCTATCTCATGAGATATAAAATATTTACCCAATTCATTGGAGGGAGATATAGGTCCCACCCATCTCATGATGATACCATTCTTATGTGTGCCACAAAATCATAAATCATACATCATTTCATAACCCATGTAATAAAAATGGGAATCTTAAACATCATGACATCATAAAACAATTCTTATACAATAAAGGAATTCATACAAATAATTCCATCACAACATAATCAAATCAATGTAATAATAGGGATAAAAACAGAACCCTTTATTATCTTAGATGGAAAATAATTTTGATAAAACACTTGAACTTCATTCTTGAGGAAAATATCCTTTCTACTTCAAAAATACTTTTCCTTTCTTAACATGTCATAAAATTTTAAACTAAAATAAGTTCATTAAAAATAAACTTGAAAACTTGTAAAGGATGCTTCTTGGAAATAATGTTTTAAAAATCCATTCTTGTCGTATAAGTTAAAAAAACATTCTTTGTACTTTTGTCGGAAAAGTCAAAAAGTACCTCGTACGAAAAATGACAAAAGATTCCTTTCATATCTTTTACAAAAAACATACCGAAGGGTAAAATTGGATATAAACTATTGTAGATGGATGGAAATAATATTATTCATTGAGGGAACATGGATGTGGATAATAAAATACACCCCAGTAATTACCAAAGTAAAAACAATCTTGGATAAAAGTGAGATTTTGATATTTCCCTTACCTTAGGTCCGATTTGCTTCGTAAGTGTCTGAACCTCCTGTATAATGATTTAACTAATGTCATTTACTTATTAAAAAATCATATTCATTGTTATTATATCATATATGGTTCAATTATGACTTTATATTACCCGTTCTTTTGTAAATTCATGTTAATGTAGCGTTTTGGGTAAAATCGTCTCATTTGTCGTTCGTGTTTTAACTTGTAATTATTCATATGATTACGTAGATTATTATTACACAATTATAGAATATAAAACATGATTTATATATAATATATATTCAGAATATACATATATATAATGGATCGATAAATGGAATGAAATACACCGTTCATGGAAACGGTAGGTCGTACGTACGCATGAACGATGTTTTCGTTTCCTTATTGAATTGAGTGGAACTAAGTAGATGACATACATATATATACACATAAATCTAGTAGCTTTATAATGTCATATATTTCATTATTATTGCTTATATATACTTTATAATCATTCTTAAATGGTTAGCATGGAGAATGAATCTCATCGCGTCGTGGAGACGATAGTCCGTATGTACGCACGAGCGATGATATCATTTCCATAATTATTGAATTGAATTGGAGTGGATGATACAATATATCAGAATCATTATGATTTTATAATAACTATGTATATTTATTCTTTACACCATAATACCCATCCATGTAAGGTGTTGGTGGAAAAATAGATTACACCACGGTGTGGAGACGGTATTACGTACGTATGCACGCGCGGTGATTTTGTTTTCTGTAGGATGGATAGATGGTGAATTAGGATTGTTTCATACTTATAATAACATATCAGTATATGAGTGATACTGATGTTATTACTTAATAATGAAACAACCTAAGAATAATAAGTGGAAGAAGAAATAAAGGTGAAAGAATCGGTAAAGGAAATTACCTCTTCTTTGAAGCGCCTTTTTGAGACCTCCCCTTAGGGCACTAAAATTGGTCTTTGATGAAGACCAGAACCTCTAGGATGTTTCTAGGGAAGTGTATAAGAGAATTTGTCAGGGGTTGGCCGAGATTGAAGGCTCAATGTTGTGTGAGGAAGAGAGGGAGGAGGTGCCCTTTTATAAGGGAGGAGAGGGGCACCTTTGGAATAACTAAAAATATTATTTTATTATAAAGTCATGTTCAGTTTTAAATAGCTCCAAATTGATTTATTTAAAGGATAAGGTGGTTATGGGTCGAAATACTCTCATCCAATAGGATTTAGACAAGTTTATCTCATTATTTTAACCTTATCAATTAGATTTAACTCTAAGTTAAATAATTTAACTTTTACCGTGTCTTTTTGTTTTCTTACACTATATGGTTAATAAACATACTATATCAAGCCCAAAGAAACCCAGGTTGATTATTATTAATATATATAATCTTATCTAAGTCATTTGGCTGAACCTTAGATATTTAGGAATAAAATAACAATTAGTAATATAATATTTGTTTTAAAAACTATTTTATGTCAATTTTGACACTATTTGGTACATGATGTTTATGAAATTCATAACAGAATGATAAGTTCGAAAAAAGTTACTTAAATAAACAATAACATGTCATATTAACCTATAAAATTAGTGAAAGTCAAAAAAAGTCTCAAATTACATTTATTTGGGCATTTATGACATCAATTATGTCAATATTTTATTAATAAGACAATTATTGCATCATCTTTGTGTCATAATAAATGATAATTATTTAATCCCTAAAAATTATAAATAAATTTTTATGACGTAGATAATTTTATTATCTTTCTGGATACTATTCATTTCGAAGTTTCATGACGTTTATCACTAGATTAAAATTATTATACTTATAATATTTAAGAAAGTGACATGTTGTCACATTCTTTGGTTTTAATAATAATTAAATTATTTTCATTGAAAAAATTCAATTAAATGAATCTCATACGACCCTTAGGTGATATGGGTCGTCTTTTAGTCATCCAATAGGATTTTGACATTTTTAGGTTAATTTTAAAATATTATATTTACCCTTAATTACTCGATTCACCTTTAACTATAGTTAATAAAATTTACCGTAGTTACTATTCACAATGCCCAAAAATAAAAAGTAGCTTATTAACATAATTTGAACCTTCTGATTCCAAATATGGAATCCATTTTACCAAATTCAATACACAAAATATGCATAAATTAAATTAAAATTTATCCCGTTGTCGAAAGAAAACGGGTTCTTCATTAAAACATTGCAAAAGATTGAATTGATTTAACCTAGGAATTCAAGGTAAAATCAATACTAATGACATAAATTATATTAAATGGTAAAAATATATTCTATTTATACTTTAGAACCATTCACTATTATAATTTAACCACATACGATATTACGATGAAAAAAGTTGTTTTTAATTAAAATATAGCGTGTTTTTACTATTCATTAAAATATGAAAGTTATCGGAAAAATATCAAAACTTTATCTAATGTAAATTTTTATATACTGATTCAAAATAAGAATTTTATTTTCTCAAATTGATCTTATAAACATGTCAAAAAATATATTTAAAGTGGGTGCGCCATCAAAAGGCGGCAAAACTGCATTTTTTAAAAATACTTATTTTACCCGAAAAATTTATTTTGTTCTTATACCATGTTCTAGAAAACGTGTAAGATGAATAATAATGTTATAAAATTCATAATTTATTTAACACTATTCATAATGTCTAGTTCATGAAATATTATAATAATATATCGTTGTTTATTAAAACCTAGTATTGCGTACAACACACGCTATCGAGGAAGGTCACGATTGCGTGTAATGCAAGACAAGTCAGGGTTGCATGTTGTGAAAGAATCCTTCGTTGTTTCGTATAATATAATCCAACCACATTTCATTTGAAAATTTAATATATATATATATATATATATACATACATATATATATATATATATATACTCAATGTTGCGTAGAATAACTATTATCAAAATTGTGTGTAACACGGTCCAAGAATAGTGTTGCGTATACTGCAA
This sequence comes from Viscum album, assembly GCA_963277665.1. NCBI lineage: Eukaryota > Viridiplantae > Streptophyta > Magnoliopsida > Santalales > Viscaceae > Viscum > Viscum album. The sequence goes on along the minus strand of OY728151.1, from coordinate 71,863,782 downwards.
GCTAATACGGTGTTGCGTATAGCGCAAGGTAATATTGGTGTAGAATACAACACAAGAAATTAATGAAATTAAAATAATATTTTTCATAAAATCTCGGGGTGTTACATTCTACCCCCTTAAAAGGAATTTCTCCCTCGAAATTCGTCAGGGTTATAAATGGTTTAATATTTGAAAGTTTCTTTGATAGAAACCCACATCATAAAAAGGAATACCAAAACTTATCTTTAAAAACTAAAGTATAAAACGTAATGGTTACCCAAGTTAACTAATCACTGGGTATCCACATAGAAGAACATAGGTGAAAAATTTGGACAAGGAAGAGAAATCTAACCATCATGTTCTGATGGAGAGTGGTAGAGGACATGGCTATGGAAAAGCCAACAATCACAAATCCATAATTTTGTGACGATCTAAGGTACCATCTGATTAATCAGATATAAGAGAACTAGGACAACATTTTTGGTTTTCAAGATCATTTCCCTAAAGTTGATGAATTTGAATTAGAATAAATACTTACTTTATTTTGGTACAATCTCACAGTTGTTCATGCCTTGAACAATTTCCACTTCATCTATTAAATAAATGAAGTTGAATTTGTTATTCGTGAAGTGTTAGCAGATCATGTGATAGAATTATGGGTCATTCCATCTCATTCAAAAAAAAGGTTAGCAAAAGTTATAAGTCCATCTTATGGTTAATCGTATATGGTTCCAAAAATGAACTTATACTTCATATATCATACCACATAATAAAATAAAACTAGTTTCTACTAACAGGGACTTCCAGTAGGCCAGTGGTAGGCGATAAAGGCCAGTCGCACTTCGGTTGTGGGTTCGATTTCCACAGCCTTGTCCGACGCGAGGGGCTATCGCCCGCCCTGTAGGTTTTCCTTTTTCTAAAACTATATTACTATAACATCCCATCAATAAAATCGAAAAAAAACTTCTATCCTTAAACAATACAAACTTATGTCCAACATAATCCATTCCAATCTTTAGGCTTATCCATAATACTCTAGTCTACTTTCATAATATAGTGAAAATGATTACCAGAGATTTAATACCATCGTTGATCCCCATATATCATAATATATGTCTTGTTGGTCACATTCCAAACATTCAAAGGCCTTAATCATGTGTTCTCTTTAATACCCATTGAACCTTAGTGAAAACATGAATGCAGTTAAAAGTTAACACTTTCCACATACCAAAATCCTCAAAATTCTATATACTCAACCATGATATCACTTAGTCCTTATATCAATCATGAGCTCATGAATACTGTCAAACATTTTATTTTCTCTTTATCACATCATTATGCGCATATCATCCACTTTCCAAAAAATATCTGAATAACCTTTCATTGTTACTCATACCATTCATCATAAACTTTCAAAACGTAAGGAAAGACAACAGTGTAACAATACTTAGATGTCTTTTTATTCTATAGTACAACATTACACTTGATAAACATGTAATCATTCCACTACCTTCTTAAACCATTGACCGAGCATCACCAATTCTTTCATCTAACATATCATTTGTAGTCTCTTCATCATCATCAACAAAAATACTACCCATACGACCATACCAATTCTTTTCATGAGACATTCCCTTAGGGAATTGGTTTGCATAATGCCCGTACATTCCACATTTAAAACATTTAACCATTGTTGATGTCGTAGCAATACCATTAACCTCATCCATGATGTTAACTGAAACATTTACATTGCACTTACTGGATTTGTGTCCTTCTTTTCCACACCCAAACCATCTTCCAGTTCCTTTGAAACATTCTCCTTGATGCCTCTTCCCACATGATTTATATAGGGGAAATTAAACTTTCTTTCCTCTATGATCATCATGAAACTCCATCTTTCTCTTATTAGCTGACTCAGGAAACTTACCTAATTTTACATTATTGATCATATTATGAGATTGTTGATTCGGCATAATAATGATGTTTGTACTTCCAAATCCCATTTCATTTGATTTATTATGAAGAATATCATTTCATTGTCCATCATATCCTCCATTATCGTGAATCATCTTGTTTCCAGCCATTTTCTAAAACCCAAAAAGAATAGTGTGAGATGAAAAAATCATAATAAAGGGGGAGTAACTTCAATATCTAACATCTTAGGTGAAATTCTAAGATCGTTACCGTAGTGCTAGGACTATATCCTATATGTATACTTATCCTTAGGGACATCCCTAGACATACCGTAGAAATATATCTAGGGGTATTACTAACGTTTTCGGATCCTAGTTTCCAAAGGTTGACTAAACATTTCCTCTGATACCAACTGTAGAGACACAAAGCTTGATGTACATTGACATTACATTACATTTGCGGAATAATTAGTATATAACAAAAACACACACACACAGATCATAATAGTTTATTGTCTTTGGAAACTCAGAATATAATCTTCTAATCCTGGTGAAAGATCTTCAACATCTCCCATAAAGATATTCTTTTTTTATACCTAAAACCATTATTTATATCCTGGGGAAAAGTAAACATAAAAGGGAGAGCTCAAATGCTCAGTAAGGGTAAACAAAAAAAATATCAATCACATCGTATACACAAGAACATAACTTTTGGAAATCTTAACCTGCAAAAGAGATCATAATTTCATAACATGGGATAAATCATGGCAGTGAAATGTAATCAAAATAATCATAACGTAAAACATGAAACTTTGTGTCATACACACATAATCATAGAGAATCATTTCTTGTTAGTCAAGACTCATTGCCAAGACTATCTTAGTGGACAAAGTCCCTTTCTGACCCGAGTCACCCTCGCTTCAGTCCTGTTTCACTGAACCGGTATAACCTACCGTTCCAGCCATGTCTATCTCATGAGATATAAAAACTTTACCCAATGCATGGGAGGGAGATATAGGTCCCACCCATCTCATGGTGATACCATTCTTATGTGTGCCACAAAATCATAAATCATACATCATTTCATAACCCATGTAATAAAAATGGGAATCTTAAACATCATGACATCATAAAACAATTCATATACGATAATGGAATTCATAAAAATAATTCCATCACAATATAATAAAATCAATGTAATAATAGGGATAAAAACAGAACCCTTTAGTATCATAGATGGAAAATAATTTTGATAAAACACTTGAACTTCATTATTGAGGAAAATATCCTTTCAACTTCAAAAATACATTTCATTTCTTAACATGTCATACAATTTTAAACTAAAATAAGTTGATTAAAAATAAACTTTAAAACTTGTAAAGGAATCTTCTTGGAAATAATTTTTTAAAAATCCATTCTTGCCGTATATGTTAAAAAACATTATTCATACTTTTGTCGGAAAAGTCAAAAAGTACCTCATACGAAAAATGACAAAAGATTCATTTCATATCTTTTTCAAAAAACATACCGAAGGGTAAAATTGGATATAAATAATGTCATTGACTTATTAAAGAATCATATTCATTTTTATTATATCATATATGGTTCACATATGACTTTATATTACCCATTCTTTTGTAAATTCATGATAAAGTAGCGTTTTGGGTAAAATCGTCTCATTTGTCATTCGTGTTTTAACTTGTAATTATTCATATGATTACTTGGATTATTATTAATTAATTATAGAATATAAAACATGATTTATATATAATATATATTCAGAATATACATATATATAATGGATCGATAAATGGAAAGAAATACACCGTTCATGGAGACGGTAGGCTGTTCGTACGCATGAATGTTGTTTTCGTTTCCTTATTGAATTGAGTGGAATTAAGTAGATGAAATACATATATATAAACATAAATCCAGTAGATTTATAATATCATATATTTAATTATTATTTCTTATATATAGTTTATAATCATTCTTAAATGGTTAACATGGAGAATGAATCTCATCGCATCGTGGAGACGGTAGTCCGTACGTACGCACGAGCGATGATATCATTTCCATAATTATTGAATTGAATTGGAGTGGATGAAACAATATATCATAATCATTATGATTTTATAATAACTATGTATAGTTATTCTTTACACCATAATACCCATCCATGTATGGTGTTGGTGGAAAAACAGATTAAACCACGGCGTGGAGACGGTATTCAGTACGTAAGCACGCGCGGTGATTTCGTTTTCCGTAGGATGGATATATTGTGAAGTAGGATTATTTCATACTTATAATAAAATATCAGTATATGAGTGATTCTGATGTTATTACTTCATAATGAAACATCCTAAGAAGAAGAAGTGGAAGAAGAAATAAAGGTGAATGAATCAGTAACGGAAATTACCTCTTCTTTGAAGCCCCTTTTTGAGACCTCCTCTTTGGGCACTAAAATAGGTCTTTGAGGAAGACCAGAACCTCTAGGATGTTTCTAGGGAAGTGTAAAAGAGAATTTGGCAGGGGTTGGCCGAGATGGAAGGCTCAATGTTGTGTGAGAAGAGAGGGAGGAGGTGCCCTTTTATATGGGAGGAGAGGGGCACCTTTGGAATAACTAAAAATATTATTTTATTATAAAGTCATGTTCGGTTTTAAATAGCTCCAAATTGATTTATTTCGAGGATAAGGTGGGGATGGGTCGGAATCCTCTCATCCAATAGGATTTAGACTAGTTTAGCATATTATTTTAACCTTATCAATTAGATTTAACTCTAAGTTAAATAATTTAACTTTTACCGTGTCTTTTTATTTTCTTACACTATATGGTTAATAAACTTACTATATCAAGCCAAAAGAACCCCAAGATGTTTATTATTAATATATATAATCTTATCTAATTCATTTGGCCAAACCTTAGATTTTTAGGAATAAAATAACAATTAATAATATAATATTCGTTTTAAATACTATTTTATGTCAATCTTGACACTATGTGGTACATGATTTTTATGAAATTCATAACAGAATGATAAGTTTGAAAAAAGTTACTTAAATCAACAATAACATGTCATATTAACCTATAAATTTACTTTATGTCATAAAAAGCCTCAAATTACAATTATTTGGGCATTTATAACATCAATTATGTCAATATTTCATTAATAAGACAATTACTCCATCATCATTGTGTCATAATAAATGATAATTATTTAATCTCTAAAAATTCTAAATTAATTTCTATGATGTAGATAATTGTATTATATCTCTGTAGACTATTCATGTTCGATGTTTCATGAAGTTTATCACTAGATTAAAATTATTATACTTATAAGATTAAAGAAAGTGAGATGTTGTCACATTCTTTGGTTTTAATAATAATTAAATTGTTTTCACTGACAAAATTTAATTAAATGAATCTAATCCGACCCTTAGATGATATGCGACGTCTTTTATTCATCCAATAGGATTTTTAAATTTGTTAGGGTAATTTTAAAATATTATATTTACCCTCAATTACTCGATTCACCTTTACCTATGGTAAATAAAATTTATTGTAGTTACTATTCATAATGCCCAAAAATAAAAAGTAGCTTATTAACATAATTTGGACCCACTGATTCCAAATATGGAATCCATTTTTCCAAATTCAATACACAAAAGATTCAGAAATTAAATTAAAATTTATCCCGTTGTCAAAAGAAAACGGGTTCTTCATTAAAACATTGCAAAAGATTGAATTGATTTAACCTACGAATTCAAGGTAAAATCTATACTAATGACATACATTATATTAAATGGCAAAAATATATTCTATTTATACTTTAAAATCATTAAATATTATAATTTATCCACATAAGTTATTACGATGAAAAAAGTTGTTTTTAATTAAAATATAGCGTGTTTTTACTATTCATTAAAATATGAAAGTTATCGGAAAAATATCAAAACATTATCTAATGTAAATTTTTATATCCTGATTCAAAAGAAGAATTTTATTTTGTCAAATTGAACTTATAAAATATCAAAAACTAGATTTAAAGTGGGTGCGCCATCAAAAGGTGGCAAAACTGCATTTTTTGAAAAATACTTATTTTACCTGAAAATTTTATTTTGTTCTTATAACATGTTCTAGAAAATGTGTAAGATGAATAATAATGTTTTAAAATACAAAATTTAGTTAACACTATTCATAACGGCTAGTTCATGACAATATTATAATAGTATATCGTTGTTTATTAAAACCCAGTATTGCGTACAACACACGCTATCGAGGAAGGTCGCGATTGCGTGTAATGCAAGCCAAGTCAGGGTTGCGTGTTGTGAAAGAATCCTTCGTTGTATCATATAACAGAATCCAACCACATTTCATTTATACATTTAATATATATATATATACTCAATGTTGCGTAGAATAACTATTATCAAAATTGTGTGTAACACGGTCCAAGACTAGTGTTGCGTATACTGCAAGCTAATACGGTGTTGCGTATAGCGCAAGGTAATCTTGTTGTAGAATACAACAGAAGACATTAATGAAATTAAAATAATATTTTTCATAAAATCTCGGGGTGTTACAGTTTCCTTATAGAAGTTATATATGAAAATGAGTATAATGACCTAATGTAAATTAATTTTTATATTATTTAACAATTGGGTGTAAAAAATAGGAATATAATTTATCATTATAAATTATTTTAACATACGAATATATTTGAAATAAAAATCATAATTTTTTACTATTTATCAAAAAGGAAATATCTGTGAAAAATAAAAGAAACCCTAAAAGGCAATTTTTATTCAACGTTAAAAATTTAGTTTAATTTTCCAAATAATTTATAAAAATATTTTAAAATTTAATTTCAAATAATATTATCTAAGAACAATTAATCCTCATTTAAAAAAATATTATTTTTTTAAAACAAATCGTTTAGATATTATTTAAATTATTCTTATTTTATATCCAATGAACATATAATTAATAAAAATGTGAAAAAATTATTAGAATAAATATTTGATAATTTTAATTCTCTCGATTCCAATGGCTAGAAAAAAACTATCCTATTAAATAATAACATTAAAAGTAAATTTTTGTTTTGTAAGACTCGACATTGTGTGTGATTCAGTATACTGAAGGATTGGGGTATTGAATTTACCAAAATAGAAATATAGTGATTTATGTTGCTTCAAATTTACATGATGTTTTATAAAAGGAATGATTTACATTCTGCAGCATGAAACAAAATCAATCGATGAATTTTTTATTCAAAAATAATAATAAATAAAAACACAATGTGTTACATTGTACTCCCCTTAAAATTAATTTCACTCTATAATTCTGGTTGTTTAATCAAAAAAATAATTTATGATGGTTTATTTTATTAATATCTAAATCATAAAAATGAACAATAGTACTTCTTTTAAAAAGTTAAATTTAAAAACATAACATTTTCCTAATGTAACTCATAACTAGGATTCCATATATGAGAACATAATTTGGAAGTGATGATTTTGGCATGAAATGAATAATTAATTATAAAGAGTGATATATATAAATGATCAAATGAAATTATGTGATCCCAATAAAGTTAAATGTCACATAAAAATAAATTTTCTATGATTTATGGGTCTATTTGATTCGCTATAAATGAATGTACAATGATAACAATATCATTCCAATATCTTTTTCGAAATGGTAATAAATTTTCACATGGAGTTATACACACTGGATTTCATTCCATTTTTTAAAAAGTCTCATCCTTTGATTGTGGATTGACCAATGTTCCTTTAATCGCTTACTCTAATAAATAACATTTAATTTATTATATATGATAAATCAATAGATCATAATAAACATAAATAGAATGTGAATTCATTAATTCTCTCATTAGTTATTATAAAAAAACTAATTAGATGTTATCTAATATGGATAAATCATCATATTGAAAAAAATTAACATCTAAAACCTCCTTCAATGATCAACATCAGTAATTTCATAAATGGTTATCCCATTTGGACCTTTTGAAATATAAAAATTCAAAATTTAGAAATAATGTAACATATTTCTACATTATAAAAATAACATTGATAAATCATGTATCATGAAGTACCTCCTCATTCTCACATACAAAACATGTTAATATCTTCATCATGTATTCTCATTAAACATGATAATAACATAAATTACTATAATTAATTATTTGAAACATTCATTCATACACACTATTTATACATATTATTGGATATATTCTATAAATCATAAAATTCTTTAAATTTAATCACTAATAATGTATAAAAATTTAAATATAATAATTTATGAGGTCATTATTTATATAAAATTTACATTATCATTTTCCATCATCATTTTATCCAAACTTAATACATTTTTCTCAAAATTATGTACATATTAAGGGTTACCATCCAAAATTTATATTACTTATAAAATATAATATTTTCATTAATGTAGTATTGTAGGACCTCAATACCATTAAAAATATTTATTCAAAATCCTTAATGAAAAACATTTACAAAAAAATCCATATAAGTTTCAATATTCATAATTTATTAATAAAAATACAAATATAATCCAATCCACCAACTTTAATGATTATAAGGGAAAATATCCTTCCTTGTTCGTAAGTAAAATATTTTGTCATCATATTTGTTTTGGTAAGGCCCGTGTTTTTCAAAGATAATATATTTAACTCTTTAACAATTTGACACAATATGAGACTTTTTTCCACATAGATAACAAATTTCCCGAAATTTTTTAAATTAAAAATAAAATTATTCATAATTTAAAACATGTATGAGAGAAGATTATTCTTTTTTCAGTGTTCATAACCACTTAATCATTCATAATAGTCCATCTTCCACTTATCGATGTTTCTTTAATATCACAAAAGATCACATTATTAATCATATATAAGGATTGATGATTAAGAATCATAACAATATATAACTCCACATTTATTACCAAATATTGTTTATCATTATCAATAAATTTCCCAATAAATTAAATATTATGATGATTCCATCTTGTTACAGGCATCGACTAAAAGAAAATTCAAAGATTGGGAACACTAATCAATGAAGGGAAATGCATATTCATGAAAATTTGTATACAGGGTCTCAAAATTATCACAAGTTATTTGATCTATCAAACATTAAGTTTATTGCAATTTATTCATTTCCATATTGTAATAAAATAAATCATTATGATTACTAATGTGTTTATGGATTTAAAATTTGTATCCCCTAGGTGTGAATACTTGTTCAATTTGATGCACCTATTCCTAATTTAATCTAGCATAGTATGGTATTTCTAGTGTTATTTTCCCTAGGTACATCTATACAAGGGCCAAACACTCGTATATTATCAATAAATAGTTATACTATTATGAAAACACATGCTCTAAACTTCAATAAAATTCCTTAACATTTTTATATACTTTGACTCATATATAGAATTATAGTACTGTATTTTATAATCGATATCACTATGGTTTTCTCACTATAGATTCTAAAGGGTAAATATACCTTTACATTAACACATAATATATAAAAAGTGGAATATGATAAATAAATATTAAATCATTTTTTAAAAAAAAATCTACAAATAACAAATGTATATGAAAGAATACTATAATAGTTTAGTTCCTTAAAAATCAAAGAACATAATCAGTTAATCATATGACAGATCATAATTGTTTCCCACAATGATTCTCCCATTTTGTACTCTTCATATACATACCCTACATAAGACCATTATACATATCATGGGTAAAATTAAAATACAAAAGGGTTACCTTAGAAGGAATTTAATGGTAATCAATGTAGATAAATAATAATAATGTGAATATAGAGGCATGTTCATATGAACATAAAATTTAAAAACAATACCCTTTATATCAAATATATATAACATGATTCATGTAATAAATATTGGCAGTTCAGAAGTGAAAAAAAATAATTTTATCAATGAAAATGATATGTTAAATAATGAAATTGGACTAATACTATGAATTAATAGAAACCACATAGTTATAGAAAATTTATTCTATATTAATCAATCCCCACATACAAGACCATCATAGTAGAAAAGTTCCTTTAGTGTACCATGTTCACTCACCATTCATGATTTGTTTTTATTGAAATTGGTTTGATTCACTTTCCAACCATATATTTGTTAACTATGTTTAGTTAGTATTAAATTATGGTATATCTCACGATATATAAATATTTATCCAAGGTATTGGAGGGAGATATTGGCCTCTCCTTCCATATAATGAAAAATGATATTTATGTTTTCCACAAGATCATAAAACGTCATAATATCATAACACTGTAAAATAAATGATATCTTAAGAATTTCAACATATAATAACATTTAGAAAAGTTACATTTATCTTAAATATTTAATCATAACATAAAACACGAAAAGGATAATGTTTAATGAAAATAATGTCATGGTATAACCCATTAAAGATAAGTATGTTTAATAAAAAACTTTCCATCATAAACATAAACTATTTAGAAAAGTAATAATAGTTATATTCTAAGATCATATCCCCAGTAAAGAATAGATATTATATGTAGTTTTCAATGTAGATGGAAAATAATTTTTGTCACTCATTTAATACTATTTCTGATGAAAATATCATTTCAAATTTGAAAAAAATATTAAGCATAGAATAATTATAAATATTGTTTCCATTTAAATTATGAAAAAATTTATATAAGGGAGTCTTTGAAAAAATTTAAAATTTTTTTGGACATATAAAACTTTAAAATTCCTATTATTTTGAGATGACCATTCAATATTATAAATGATTCTTAAAATCCCTTGTAAATAAAGAGTAAGATATTTTCATATTTATTAATATTTGTGAATTAAATATTAATTTTACATTAAAGGGGTTATATGCTTGATGGTGTACCCTATACGCAACAACAGGTTTCTTTGAAATAATAGGTTTCACACAATGATTATTTATACCGAAAATAATAAAAGAGTTGAGTTATACTGAAAAGTAATAATATAATATTTTTATTTTAAATATTATTTAACACGTAGCCATTAATTTGGATAGATTGAATATAAATAACTAAAATATGATTATACATGTTTGTTAAATTTATTTACCATTATCTAATATAATTTAGTGATGTAAAATGTTAATGAATCCAATTTTAAGCATAAATACTCCAATAATGGTTAAAAGGTCGATTTACCACCTTTTGACGGAAAACCATTTTTAAATGTAGTTTTCTCAATTTTATATATTCTATTTAATAATAATAATAAACTTATCCTCTATAAGTGGGACATAAAAAAGTTTACTTTGGGTTTATTTTCTTCATTTTCCTGAAAAAGATCATTTTTAATGAATAGTAAAAAATTCTGCATTTTTAATCAAAACTGCCTTTTAATATAATCTATTTATATTTCTGATTATCCTATTAATTGGTTTTAGTGTTTAATAAGATTATATTATTACCAATTAATTCAAAAAATTTCATTGGACGTAATTTCAATTATAAATTGCATATAAACAAATGATAATATTTTGATAGTTATTTTTTCATAAAAACATGCTTTCTAGTTTTCACAAAGAGAATTAATTTTAAATTATTTAATGAAACTTTTATGTCTTGAATATGAAAAAATTGACCTGATTTCTATATTTGAAATATCAAATTTGGTTTATGGTGTATTTTTTGATATATTTCTGAAGCCCTTCAAATTTTAATGAATAGTGAAAAATACTACTTAGTAGTTAAAAATATACCTTTCTATTTAAATGATATTTTAAGGCTTCTCTAAATTGAACTTCCAAAATATGACATACATGGATATCATCAGTAGGTAAAATTTGGTTTAATGAGATTAAAATAATATTTAATGAATAGTATCTTTTGATTATTATTTAACGCGGTTAAAGGTAAATTGGGTAATTGAAGGTAAAACAAATATTATAATAATACAAAATTACCTTAACACTTATCCTGAACTTATTAGATGAGTAATGGATGAAGAATAAAATATTTGGGTTAAAATTTTGGCCTTTGAAATCCAACTGGGTAAGATAATGACATTAATAAATTATTATTTAAATTAAGAATACAAATATCATATATATATTTATTGTTTTGATAAAATAATATTAATTTGGGGTCATTTAATTGATATATTTGATGATAAATATTTATTATAAATATAAAATATTTCTTACATCATGTTAATTAACTTATAATTTTTAAACATCATATAGAAAAATTTATCAATGACATAATGATGATGTAATGATTACATGATTAATGAATGTTATAAATAAATGATATTAAAAATGTTAAAATAAATTTATTTTAAAACTTTTTATGTCATCATAAAATTTTAGTGATGAGTACGAATTTTTAAATTTTAATTATTTTAGGGATTTCAAAATAATCAAGATGTTATAGAATTTTAAAATGATATTATATAGATAGTATTTAAATTGACATAAATGAGTTTTTAAATCAAATAAAATTTTATTAAAAGTTATAATAATCCTAAAATTATATGATACGAAATATTACTTAGAAAAGGTTGATTATGTCATTAATTAACTACTTGTGGTTCTATTTTCATTTTATGTTATTTATATTAACCATATAGTATGAATATATAAGAGAACATGGTAAAAGTTAAATAAGATAACAAAGGGTTAAATAAAAAGATAATGAATAAGAATTATACAAACCATGTCCAATTCATATTGGATGATTTAAATTGACTTATATAAACATTATATTCGAATTATATATGTTATGGATCTTTTGAAACCGAAAATCAGAATATAATAAAATAATAATTTCAAACATTCCTAAAGAGCCCCTCCTCCCTCTTCTAAAAGGCATCACCTCTAACCCATTACAAAAACCTCTCAAGACCCTTGTATCATCAAAACTTGTCCCAAATAATCTCCCAATATCCCTCTATTAAACATATAATCCTTAAATTAGGTAAAAGGGACTTTAATAAAAAAAATTGGATTAAACGAAATGAAGTTACCCGATATAATGGTTATGTCATCCCTCAATTTCACATATTTTATTTTACTTCTTTACTCCATATTCTATTATTATTATTATTATTATTACATAAAGTCACTAGAATCCTCAATATAATAGGTTTTTTATGAGAATATTTCAAACAACACTTACAAACACCTCCGTATAATGGGTATAGAACATAATGTTTCTGTGGACTCAAACTACAGCCTCAACGAATGATGATTGCTCAATCTTATCCTATCACCTTTTGTGGAGGCCATTGTGATGGGATAGTAATTATATATGATATTTATGACATTTATTTTATCTTTATAAATCTATAATTCTTTCTATTACATACATTTATAAATTCATTATTATATATATATGGTAATTTCGTTTGATAAAATGTGGACTACCACCCCTCAAAGGGATATGACTTGTTCATGAAATACATGGAACATATAAAGGATGGTGTTATAAAACATATGCAATTTATATAAAATATTATATTATACTGATAAAATAATATACATATGTATCATTTGGTTTTCATTCATTTTAAAATGAAAAAATTTAAAGGGAAGTAGTGTTCATGCGTACGAACGACTTACCATCTTCGTGAACAGTGCATTTCATTTTCATGTATCCAAATGATATGGACAATTCTAAATAAATATATTCTGGATATATATGATAGATATGATATACAAATCATGAATAGCATGCTAGGGATAATGGAAATTTTACAACATGGACAATTTATAATTATAAGAAGTACATTTTTGACTCAAGTTCCAAACATCGAAAAAATGCCCGATATTTACTAAAATAATTAAATAACTGTTATATCAAGGTAATAAGTGATATAAAAGGAATTATAAAAATTAAAAGAGTTCTTATGTATGTATAAATTAACATAATTTTATTATCCTGGAAATTGAATAACGAACGGGTCATGTCGAACATGAGGTAAGGGACTTCGTCTCAATATTCTTTCATTGCGGCATGCCTAGATAATATAGAAATCCTTCTTTTATAAGGTGTATAATAAAACCCATTGGCATTTTTTCAGTCATAGGGAATCATTTTCTACAATGAAATTTTATAAATGGAAAAAGGAATGTTTTTTTAAAGTTTGAAGTGACAATGACATATCTGCCACCGTAATTGTTATTTGGATTCCTCTATAAGTATCAAGGTTTTAAAAAAGAAAATAAAACCATTATAACCATTTGGGTGTTTTGTTATTGAAAATGGTTTTCTAAATGTATTTATTTATTTAATATCTGGATATTATTTATTTTGATTGAAAATGATATGTTATTAGTGATATGCAATATTTTATATGTCGTGATTTTAAAATGGTACTTATAAATTTGATGGGTGGTTACACGATAAACCAAATGACGAGTGGTGTTGTGATAAACTAGGATGGGTGGTTATGTTATAACCTACAATGAATTGGTTATGGATGTCTTTTATATATCTATTCCATTCCGTGATAATTATGGATGTCGACCGTATGATTATTCCATTTCTGTTTTTTTTGTCCTAAGTTACCTTTATATGTTATATGTTCTTAATATGTGTTTTATGGTAAGATTTTGTATAAAAAAGGGTAATAAATGATATTTCATTCAGTGAATAGTATTTACAACTTCATAAAGGTTCAAAGTACTACATATAATAAATTATTCATGGATTACATGTTTTTTGAAAAACAATCTCTCTTCTGACATTGTGTATCCCTTACTGAGTTTTTTATGCTTATAACATGTATTTTGAAATGTTTTTCACAAAAATAATGATTAAGAGTGTCACAGATTGGATCAAGGAAAATTAAAGCTATCTAAAACATGTAACTATACAATATTCTTTTTTTAAGAGTTTTTATTTTATGATAAAATTGGATACTAAGTAGATTTTTCTAGATGTAATATTCAAGTTTTTTTATATTTTCTATGACCTAATTATCTAATTCTTTAAACCTGAAATGTTCCTAAATGTGAATTGTTAACTTAATTCACTATTACATATTTTTTAAGGTTGGGTCATAATAGTTGGTATTAGAGGTCATTTTATACATCATTAAATGTTATGGTATTTTTATATTAATATCCATAAATTAATTTATGTTAGGATTGAAATGATATATCATTTAAAGATAACCATGTTGCTTCCTGTAAGATATGTTTGTTCAGAATATTTTTTCATAGAGGAAATATGGAAGCTGTGATGGGACATAATACATAGAGAAATGACCTTCCAAATCAGTATCCTGAGATGGTTAGAATCAGAATTGAATAGTTTGATGTAGTGATGCCTTAGTTGATTCAGGTGAAAAATGTAAGTTGTGTTAATTGATGATATTTTTTATTATTCTAAAAGTAAATATGAACACCAAATTTATTTAATGGTAGTCTTCAAAACCTTAAAAGAAAATAGACATTATGGGAAATTAAACTAATGTGATTTTTGGTAACAGGATATTTATTTCCATGGTAACATAGTTTCAAAAAATGGAATAATTCCTCATCCTATTGAAAAAAATGTGTTGAAGAATTTCCAAGACCTAACAATATCAAAATGATTCATTGTTTTCTTGGTTAAGCAGGTGTTTACCAAAACATTGTTGATGTGTTTACCCAGTTATCATTCACAATGACACAATTAACTCGAAAAGTTATTATCTTCATTTGAAAGAAGAATGTGATTATTGTTTTTCAAAATTTAAAAGAAGTTTTATGAATGCTATATTATTGGAACTCCCTTCTATAAATGGTGAATTAGTTTTTTATAGTGATTCTTCATTGAAAGATTTTGGTTGTTTCCTAATGCATAATGATCATGTAATTTTTTATGATTCATGCCAGTTTAATCTTCATGAGTTAAATTACCCAACACATGATTTGTAATTATCTTCTATTGTATTTTATTTAAAAAATTGTAGGCATCATATTTATAGAGTAAAATGTGAAATATATAATGAAATAAATATTTTCAAGTATGTATTTACTCAGAAGAAATTAGACATGAGATATAAGAGATGGGTTGATTTAATCAATTATTTTGATTGCACAATCACTTACCATCCATGAATAGAAAATAAAGTAACTGAAAGTTTGAGTTGAAAGAGTAATGTTACCTTAACCATGCTACGTTTGGAATGCGATATATTGGTTTTTTATTTGATGAATTTAGTATTGTAAATTTTTGGTGTAAGAAATTCCTCTTTTTTTCTAGTTTAAGTACAATCTCCTCTACTAGATAGAATAAAGAAAGAACTGAATAATGACTGTGAGTTGTAGTAAAAGGTAGAATTTGATCAGAAATGTAAGTTACCTGAGTTAAATATTCAATGAGATAGTGATTTGAGGTTTGGAAAGAGATTATGTGTTCCATTTCATTAACAGTTCAATAAAGAGTTTATTTGTGAATCTCAAAGTTCTCCATTTTAGTTCAACCACATATTAATAAGATGTAAAAATATCTTCAGGATATTTACTGGTGAGATGGAATTAAAAGAGATATTTTTGACATCAATCGGAAGTGTTTCACTTATCAATAGGATAATGAATAATTACAATTACTGAAAGGTATACTTCATACATTACCAGTGCCAGAGTGGAAATGTAAAAATGTATCCCTAGAAATCCTTGTGGGATTACCAAATAAATCTCGATGTAACAATGCAATATGTGTTATTTTTGATTTATTGACTAAAACTTTTCATTTTAATCCTTTTTGAGAAACATTTTACCTAGATCTCTTTCACAGTTGTATGTTAAAGAGATAGTCTAGTTAACTGGAGTTCCCCTATATATTGTATCTGATCATGATCTCAAGATTACTTCTATCTTTTGTACAGAACATAAAATGTTGTTTGGTATTGAATTTAATTTTAGTAAAACATTTCATCAATAATCATATGTGTAGTTAGTATTAAAAATTCATAAATTGGAAGATATTTTTCTTTCTTCTTCAATAGATTACCAGGGATTTTGGGACCAACATCATTATTTGATTGAATTTTATTATAATAACATCTTTCAATCTTGTATACAAATTTATCCATTTGAGGAATTATTTTCAAACCGATGTCGAACTCCAACATTTTGGTATAATGTATGTGAATGTAAGACGATTGTACCATAATTGGTTGAAGAGATGGCAGATAAAATTCCATTTATTTAGAATCACATGTGAAAAACATTGAGGAGGTATAAAAGTTATGTGGATAATCGTAGGAATGATCTTTTCATAGGTAGGTGATCATGTCTTTCTCAATGATCCTCCAAGGAAAATTTTGATGCATTTTGGAAATAAGGGAAAGTTCAGTTTGAGGTTTATTGGACCCTATGAAATCATAGTGAATGTTAGATATGTTGCCTAAAAAGTGGAATTATCTCTAGTTTTATCCCTGGTACACAATGTTTTTCAATTTACAATATTGAGAATGTATATGCCAAATCCATCTCATGTTTTGAGATCAAAGGTAGTTCATTTGTGGAAAATCTATCTTATGAGGAAAAGCCAGCCCAAATTATTGATCGAAGAGAGAAATTGTTGCATAATAAAGTAATTTATTATGTAATGGTTTTGTGGAAAACCATATGGTTAATAAGGATACATGGGAATATGAAAGTGTTATGAGGTATAAATACACCCATTTATTTGATAAGTGAATAAAATTGTGAGGAAGCAATTCCCTAAAGGTGGGAAGGATGTAACATCCCAGTTAAATATAGATTAAAAAATTATAATATTTATTAATATTTCTGAATTAAATATTATTTTTAATTTAAGGTGGATTATGTGTTTGATGGCTTACATGATACGCAACAACGGCTTTCTTTGAAATCATACATCGCACACAATGTGGAGTTATACTAAAAAATAATAATATAATATTATTATTTTAAATGGTTGTTAATGCATAGTTTTTTTATTGGTGGGAATAAACAGAACTATCTACAATATGAATATAATTTTTTTTATTTTTCTTTACCTTTGTCCAATAATAGTTAGAGGCATAAAATATGAAGGCATCTAATTTTAAGCAGAAATACTATAATATTCGTTAAAAAGTTGATTTACCACCTTTTGATGGTGACCCGTTTTTAAATATAATTTTTATAACTTTAATATGATCTATTTGAAAAAATAAACTTCTTATTTAGGAGCGGGTCATCAAAATTTACTTTGGGTATAATTTTGATATTTTTTTGATAAAGTTCATTTTATAATGATTAGTGAAAAATACAACATTTTAATTAAAAAATATATATAATATTATTTTTATATTTGGTTATATTATCTTTATAATTGATTTTAAAGTATAATTAAGTTATATATTTACCATTTCTTCGACTTGTTTTTATTGAATGTAATTTCACTTTGAAATTCGACATAAACAAATGTCAATATTTTGATAGTTATTATTTTTTTAAAACACTCTTTCTGGTTTTGACAATAAGAATTAATTTTAAATTAACTAATTCAACTTATATGTTTTCAATTTGGAAAAATATTCATCATTTTTGGATTTGGGATATCACGATTAGATTAGGCAGAAATTTTATAATTTTTCAGAAAACCATTAAATTTTTATTGAATGTGATAAATATTGCTTAGAAGTAAAAAACTAACATTTTCATTTTAATGATATTTTACCACTTCTATGAATTTACTTTATGAAATCCAAAATACATGGTTATCATATGTATGTACAATGTGGTTCAATAGGAAGAAAATAATTTTTGGTGAATTGTATCTTTTGATTTTTATTTACCGTTGTTGATGGTTAATAGGACAAATTATGGTATAAATAATACTATAATAATATATAATTACCTTATCACTTGTCCTAACCGAATTTTACGTCTCATGGATAATGATTAAAATCATTGCGTTAAACTTTTGGCTTTTAAAATCAACATGGGTATGATAATTACATTAATAACTTTTTATTTAAAGTAAAAAATGAAATATCATAGACATGTATTGTCTTGATAAACCAATTTTAATTTGGCATTATATAATTGATATATTTGACTATAAATAATATTAATAAAGTTAAAAATAATTCTTATGTCATGGTATTTTACTTATAATTTTTAGAAATCATATAAATAAATTTATTTATGACACAATGATGATGTAATGATTACCTCAGTAATAAATGTTTTAAATAAATGTCATTATATATCTCATAATAAATTTATTTTGAAACTATTTATCCCATAAAGTAATTTTATGGATGATTATGACTTGTTACAATTGAATTAATGTTGTTTTTTCAAGATAATAATGTTTTTGTAAATTTTTTAAAGGCCATGATATGAAAAGTATTTAAATTTCATTAAATGTGTTTTTAAATCAATCAATAATTTTTTAAATGATATAATAATCGTAAAAACCTAATAATCGGAAATATTACTTATATAATGTGTATTATGTCATTAATGAACCATTTTTGGTTTTATTATCATTTTATGCTAACTATACTTACCATATATTATGATTATATAAGAGAACATTATAAATGATAAATAAGTTTACAAAGGATTAAATAAAAAATATAAGGATTAAAATTTATAAAAAAACCTTTCCAATTATTATTGGATGATTTAATTTAGAATAATATGAACCTTATATTTGAATTAAATAATTTTTGGACCTTTTAAAACCAAAAATATGTTTATAACAATACATTATTTTCTAAATTTTATAAATAGCCCAGCCTCCCCCTTATAAAAAACCACCACCTCTTTCCCATTAATCATTCCTTTCAAGCCCCTTGGATGTCCAAAATCGGCCTAAATATGCTCTCAAGATCACTGTCATCCAATTAGAGTCCTTTACATAAGCATAATTCATTTCAAAAAAGCTTTTTGTTTCAATCCAAATGGAGTAACCTGATTTAAAGGTTACGTCTTCCCTCAAGTTCCCTTATTTTATTTTACTTCGTCACTCCCTATTCAATTTTAATTCGTTTATTACTTAATAAAACCAGTATCATCAATATAATATATTTTTTTATGATAAAGAATAAAACTAAACTTACACACACCTCCATCTAATGGGAATAGAACACCATATTTTTGTGGACAGAGAACTACTACCTCGTGAAATGATGATTGTTTAATATTATCCTACAACATCTTATGGTGGCCATTATGATGGAACTATAATAATATATGATATTTATAATATTTGTTTTTTCTTTATGCTTATATAATTCTCTTTTATTTCATACCTTTATTCTATTCTTGTTGTATATTTAGGATAATTTCATTTAAGGAAGTGTGGACCACCTCCCCGTCAATGTTATATGACTTCTTCATACCATACATGAAGCATATAAATGATGGTTTTAATGAACATATATAACATATATAAAATTTGATATTATAATGGAATAATATTATTATTATGTATCATTTTGTCTTCATTCCTTTTAAAATGATAAAATTAAATGGATGTAGCATTCATGCCTACATACAGCTTACCATCTACAAAAACGATGAATTTTATTTTCATATATCCAAATTATATAGACAATAATAAATAAATATATACTAAATATATATGATAAATATTATATATAAATCATTAATATCATTTTATCGAAAATGGAATTTTTACCAATGGAAAATGTATAATTATAACAAGTTCATTTTTGACTCATGTTCCGAACAATGACAAAATGTGAGATATGAACCCAAATAATTAACTAATTGTTATAGCTATTTAATAAGTGATATGAAAGTAATAATATAATTGAAAAGGATTCTTAAAAATATATATAATAACTTATGCTTTTTATTCATGAAATTAAAGAATGAATGGGTCCAGACGGACACGAGGTAAGGGACTTCTTATCAATATCATTTTATTGAGGCATGTTTTGATAATATACAACTCTTTATTTTATACGGTGTGTATTAAACCCATTTTAATTTTATTTTATTTCAATGGGAATATTTTTCTACGATTTATTTCACTAAATGAAAAATGGTATGTTTTTTATCGTTTGCAGCAAGAAAGACCTCTCCACCGCTGTAATCATTATTTTGCTTCCTATATAAGACCTAATGTTTTTAAAAATAAAGGAAATCCCTTATTTACTTTTTGGTTGTTTTGTTATTTAAAATGGATTTTGAAATAGATTCATTTTTTCAATGTCTTTAAATTATTTCATGTGGTTTCAATTGAAATTTTATTAGTGAAATGGAATATTTTATGTGATATGATTTTATAACAGTACTTGGGAATATGATGGGTTGTTACATGATATACCAAATGATGGGTCATTCATGATAAACCAGGATGGGTGGTAACGTTATAACAGATAATTCATTGGGTATAGAGGTCAAACATATGGATATTCAATTTAGCGATATGTGTGGATGTTGACTGTGTGGTTATTCCATTTTAGTATGTTTATGTCCCAAGTTACCTTTATATGTTATGTGTTCTTTCAATGGGTTTTATGGTAATATTTTGGTTACAAAAGTGTATGAAATGAGATTTTATTCATTGCTGAGTATTTATTACATCATAATGGTGAAAAGTACTACTTACGATAATGTATCCGTTGATTACTTATAGTTTGGAAAAACTAACAGTTTTCCAACATTGTGTATCCCTAACTGATATTTCTATGTTTATTCCATGTTTTTTTAAATGTTTTCGACATGAAATAATGATGAATATGGTAAAGGAATGGATCATGGAAAAGTCATGATATATAAATATTGAACAATACATGACTCTTTTTTTTCAAGTGTTTTATTTTGTAAAAAATAGTTACTAAGTAGAAGTGTCTACTTATAATATTCAAGTTGTCATGTATTTGTTATGAACTAATTCCTTGAATCTATAATCCGGAAAATATCCTCAAAGTGAATTATTTACTTATTTCAATATTTTGTAATGTTTATTTTCGGGTCCATATAGATTATATGAAAATAATTTCAAACACTTCTTAAAAAATTAAACATTTATTAAATAATTTTAATTAAAAAAAATTATATTCATAAAGGATTATTTTGAAATAAAATATAAAAATATTTAAAATATAGGAGATTTTTATTTTTATTTTCATTGAAAATTTGTTTATATTATAAATTAACATCATTTTTAATATCATTTTCCGAAAACACAGCTTTTGAATAAAATAAACTCCCAACCAAAGAGAGAAATAAGGATATATTTTCATAAAAAGACATTACTAATTCTCTTCTGTACTAAAGAGTAGAAAAATTGTAAATTATATATTTATATAATTAATGCACATAGGAGAATAATAGTCATTATAATTCATTCATGTTTGATCAAATTATTTTATCATTTGAATCATAATCATAAACAATCATGATAAATAATTAAATTGTAACATAAAATTATTACCCCATTGTTAACCTTGATTCATAATCATAAAAATGGAATATCATAAAAATGAATATAAAATAAAATTAATACTTATAAATTTATTATATTAAATTATTAAGGGGAATATATAGTCTTCACAAAATAATATTGGATTATATCAGGATTTAGATCTCAAAGAATGAAAATTTTGATAAGAATACCTTACGGATTTTGTATCTTTTAAACCATAAACCCTATAAAAGTCATATCCTAACATGCATATGAGAATAATAATTTTTAGTTATAATATAAATAAAATAAATTATGTGATAGAATATAAATCACTTAAAATAAACACATTGTGATTTTCACCTTTGTCTTAATGAAAATAGAAGTGAGAAAAACTTCATTAATGTAAGAGTTATTCTTAAATAATAATCCCCAAAATGTATAAAATAAATTAAAACATTATTCATCATGAAATTTTGTATATTTCATATATATCACTTCTTAGGGAAATATATAAACTATAAAAATGAAATTAGTATTGAATATGACATAGGTGTCTTAGAAATAAAATGGATGTTTTAAATACCCTTACCTTAAGTTTTAAATCAGGTCATACTCATTAAAACATCATTAAAAAAATTATATTTTAATTATAATTATACGAATGAAACATGGTCCTATATATCGATAAATAAATGATTTTCTGGTGATATTTTATTAACCATTTATGAACTATTATTTCTTAATGTAATGTTTTGGGTAATTACATATTGGTTTTCAGTATATTTTAATGATTTTTTATATTTTTGTATTCTATTAAATTAATCCTCATATAATAATCTAAAGAATTATAAATATCATATAAATATAATATATAATTATTATATATATATAGATTATTTCAGAACGTTCACTGATAGTATATGAAATTCATTGTTGATTGAGAAGATATGTCATACATACTTATTAATGTTGTTTCTTAATTATTATCATATTGAAATAAAGTGAATAAAATAATATTTAGATATTTATTATCATTAAATAATATTTTGTGTCATATTTATCACATCTATTTTTAACCCATCCTTAATATAGTCCCTATAAATCGTTAAGGAATCACATCACATCGCGAGGTTGTAGTCCACTGTACACAGAATTGACAATATCATATTCTCAAACTATTGAAATCATGATGGTATGTGTTATATAATAATTATAAAATAATAGGTATCATAAATATTTTACATATCATGTATAATGGAATTTCCACCATTATTCCCAACATTGAGAGGTGGTAATTGAAAAATGAACGACATCAGTTCATCATGTGGTAGTTCTCCATGCACATTAATGATGATTGAATTTCCAATTTGATATATGTGTATATATTTGTAGGTAATAAACATAACAAAACAACATAAAATAATATGTATGATATTTTGGATTTTATAGAATACTGATATAAAAATAATTGAAGGGGTTTAGGATGAAATCAAATATTATCACAATTAAATATTACAGCATTATCCAGTGTATCATTTTTAATTATTATACAATTTCATCCTTGGTTGGATTTCTGTCTAATTAGAGGATATTAATATAAGTTGAGGGAATTAGAGAAGTTATTTTTTTAGGTAACAGTTGATCCAAATTTCTTGTGGTGTATGAATATGTAAGGGGAGTGGGTTCTCCTTTATAGTTTATGAGGATATGGAATCATGAATATTCTAAAAAGTATTTTCTATTAAGAGGTATAACAAACCAATTGTGGCCCATGTATGATAAATAATGGATGGTAAAATTTAGGTTTTCATAAAAAAAAATACAATGACAAAAAAAGTAGTGAAATCTTTATTCTTCTTTGTTAGCTTCTATGTTTTCATATTTTTACTATTTTTGGTGTTCATTATGTTAGCTAATTTTATAACATACTTAATTTATAAATTAACACTAAAATTAAGTTAGAAATATTATAAAATAATTAAATTTAATTCTATATGTGATATATTATTTAAAAAATAAAAAACTGTTATAAAGATTATATTGTCCAATATATCTCTGATTTATGTGTTTTGGAGATTCACTAAATCAATAAATTTATAATAACATGTTATTTGAGTGTTTCATATTAGACATGTATTATGGTCTGCATTCATGTATTTATATGATGAATGAATTATGTCTTATAAGAAATGAGGAACAACATTTGTTAATCAAAAATAGAAACAACAATGTAATAATTTATCTTATGAAGCATAATTGATATACTCAAAATAGATGTGGATATATGAAAAACATTATTATTTTAAGAAAAATATTTTAACCTATAATATTTTTTTGAAAATTAAATTCAATTTAATAGTAACATTTTATCTTACACTGGATAATTATCTTACACCACATTAAAGGTCAATTATCATTCAAAGACATGCGTCTTTATCACACAAAATACATGCGATGATGAACAATATGTTCAATCTAGATCCTACGAAGATATGATATTATATAAATTCGGGTCAAATTTTGATATTCCCCTGAAATTAAATTTCATACCTTTTAATTGTATCAAAAATAAGATTATCTATAAATGGAAATATCATATCTACAAGACATTCCAAAATTAAAAAATCCAGAATTTGATATTACTTTTACTACAAAAGTAATGTATATATTAGGGTAGTTAGGACACTCATCATTAATATCCTATCCCATAATTATTGCTATATAAGACTCTTAACCATTGGAGTAATCATATTCACATTTTTAAACAGAAAATTAAAGAGTCCAAAATCATAAAACTAAAAATAATAAGAGAAAAATATAAAGAAGAATGTAAGGTTATTTTCATTATTCCTAACACCAGATAACTATACATATTGAGAATCAATACATCTAGTGCTATAATTATTAGTAACATCTATTGAACATAATTTGATCCTAACCTAGGCTGGTATTTTATCTTTTATCAAAAAATCATATCTACTATATGTTTCTTTTAGTGGTTGGGAACCACAAAAAAAATTTAAATTTTTTATCTCATTCTACAATATTTATAATTTTTGTATGAGTCTGGTTAAGAACATGCAAAGGTAATGTATAGGGAGGACATGTTTGAAATACCATTTATATTTGTGCTATGAGAAATTTCACTATACTCTGCTGGGAGCCCTCAGTATTTGGGCCATTAAATTTAAATCATGGAGCTCATGGCATAGAGCATTGATCGAGTTGAATAAAGGATTTATATTTCCGAAAACACTATAAATAACTATATTAAATTTATATTATGGATATTTTATATCTCTTATAAATACACTCTTATGGATGAAATTTCAATATACTTTTTTCAAAGAGGGAGGTTTTGTTTCCATGATTTTTTTGGAATACAATTCTATCCCCCACTAGTGTGATTTAGTGAGTCATCTTTTGGGACAAAAATTGGTATCAAATTATATGAAAATCGAGTTCTCAACTATTA
Organism: Viscum album; assembly: GCA_963277665.1. Classification (NCBI taxonomy): domain Eukaryota; kingdom Viridiplantae; phylum Streptophyta; class Magnoliopsida; order Santalales; family Viscaceae; genus Viscum; species Viscum album. The sequence continues at coordinate 71,837,982 of OY728151.1, read as the reverse complement.
AAGGATGATGTATGGATATCCCATATCAAATTGAACATATGGATGTCAACTGAAAATTTCTGCCAATTATTAGATCCATGTACTATGATGGTGAAAAGAATTGTTTTTTGGAATTATGACGTGATTATTTATCTAAATAACTATTGTTATATAGTCTAACACAAATATTAAAACACCCTAAAATATAAAAGATAGAAGGTATGGTGTGGGATCATGAAAATAAAAAAAATTATGCTTCGAAAACTAAATGTATGAATGCTTTAATTTTCATGTTAGGAATAGATGAGTACAATAGGGTCTTATAATGTTATTCATTGCATGAAATGTGTACTACTACAGTAGTACCATATAAAGTAGATGACAATATTAAAGTCATTAGATATGACTTTGCTGAGCTCATGTTCGATACAATCAATGTGGATATATGATATAGAATTAATCAACTAAATGGAAGTCTCATTGAGATCCTTACCAGCATTTTCGATCTACGAACTCCGATCATTTTTCTATAACAATAATAAGATGATCTAACCGTAAGGACAAAAAATTGGAGTAGAACCTCTACATCCCTCAAAAAATTGAATTTTTTTTGAATTTCCACATAATATATCTCATTTAAAATCTGATGATGTATGACGAAAAAATTTATAGTACAAATATATTACCCCAAATTAAGAAAAATTAAAATTATTAAATGATATTGTCTACCTATAAATATAAAATAATTATATTAAGTACAAAAGTATCTAGATCATTTGAAGAAGAAAAATTTCCATGAAATGTTGAATTAAATAATAGGATTTCAATATTTTATCAGAAGATTAAAAAATTATATAACAAAACATAAGGATTCATAAGTTAATAAAACAAGAACAGAAATCATGTTGAAAACTATAGAGAAATGAGATGCTATGAAATCAAAATGATACGACATATCAAACCAGACTGCCAAAAAATTAATTATGATATGTGTATAGTGAGTAATTACATAAAAACACATAAAAAATATAATACGTATATGAATTCTATAAAGGTTACATAGAGTTCTTCTAATGATTACACAAAATTGTTTTCATCAATATTAGACATTGAGGATGCAAACAAAACATCCCACATATGATTTATGGAACAATTAGATGAATTAAAATACTATTATTATGATCATGAAATTGATTCAAAAAATTAATAATGTAAATATTATTATTTAAATCAATACTTCAAATATATGGAAATAAATAATTAATTCCTAAAAAATATGAAAAAAGATATTATAAATTATTATAAAAAATTCATTTGTGAGTATGAAATTATGAGAAATCAAATTTTAGTCATACAAAATTTGCTAGAAAAAATTCTTTTCTTCAATGTTGAATATTTAAAAATAATTTCAATCCTACATATACTGGTACAATATTTCAAAATTTTTGTAGTTATTTTTTAAATAGTTGAAGACTATTTCAAATAAATCATGTACATAATCAAACTAGAAAAAAAATTCAAATTTGACATTAGTGTTGAATGATCTATGTTTTACATAATTTATTTTTTTCCATGAAGTAAAGGTTAATATCTTTATAATATTACATGTATTCATTGGTGAAAGACATGAAATATATATAGTATTTTTAAATTAAAATATATCCAGGTTGGTGTAAACTAAAATGTTTTTCTTTCTAATAATTTTTCAAAACAAACAAAACTTTTTCAAGATAAGAGAAGAAATGGTAGATTCCTATAACACTTATAGCTATCATATATAGACCAAAAATAATTTAGGAACTAAAATATTATTTTTTATTTATTTTTCATTGTACTAAATTTTCCATATAAATGACAATGAAAAATGGTTTATAGATAGAGGATGTTCAAGATGTAGAAATTATTTGATTAATTTAATTTAAACGATATTTTTACTAAACCCTTACTTAATGATAGATTCCATTTTATTAAATAATAATAATATATATTTAATTTTATATTTTATTATAATATATTATATGTCTCATATATATAGAAATCGCATTTTATGTTTTATTTAAATAATTAATTTTTCCTTTATTTCAAATAATGTAATCCTCTGATAAACCATGGCACATATATTTAGACCTAATATCTATAATATTACTTCCCAAACACTCGGTATCTATGAAGAAAAAAAATTTAATATCAACTCTACATGTGAAACGACTTAGAAACCCTCTTGAAACATTTTATTTTTCCTTTGAACAAACCGTTGTTACCCAAACCTTATAAACTTTCAATAGTTCAACCACCCAGAAAAAGATAAATGAATTCTAATGTTTCTTCTACTAGAAAGATGAACCATCAAATTATATCATGGAATATTTTCAGTGGAATGTAAATTGATTTCATGTTTCTAGATAGAATATACATTATCCTAAAAATTCTTATTAGACCTCAAGTATGGGAATATTTTTTTATGGGACATAATCCCCAGTAGTTTTCATGAATTATGATTGTTTGTCTTATAATTATTTTGATTTCCACTGTAGTGATAACAATGACCTAGCTACTGCAACCATCATCTATAATGACTTTTCACTAGAATAAGTCAAGATAGATTAAGTATTGAATGTTCTAAATGATGTATAACAGTTTTATCAGCCCAATTTATCTTCTATAGATAGTGTTACTCCTATTAATATCATGACATTTCTTTTACGAATGTCCATTACCAAGTAAATTAATGTGAAGAACCTATAAAAAAATAATAGTGGTGGTTAAATTCATTCATTTCATGATTTATCAAAGAAATGGTGATCTACAAAAAATAATTTTTTAAATATATCGCATGTTTATGATAGAAAATATGTTTAACATAACATGATAGATCTTTTTATATGTGTTCCAAATTCAAAATAATTCTTTAATGTCCTTTCCATTTGGATGAATGATAAACCTAATTTATGGGAATGTTGTAATTTTTTTGGATTACAATGAATAAGATTCATATCATGTATTGAAAAAAATGATTGAAAGTGTTTTATAAAAACATGGATTTCATTGGGATTTTCCTTAAAAAATGACCTTTCTTTTTTCATGATGTTAGAAATAGACCCTTTTTAGATTGAATGGGTGAATTATAGTTTTCATAATACACTAATAATGGTGGAAGAATTGTATCATGTTTATGAGACTAGAAAAACTTGTGATGAAGAAAGGGAAAAAATATTATAATAAGAAGCATTTGGTTTGATATTCCAAAAATCCCACAAGTTTTTTTAGAAGACCACCCTTCTCACTCAAGATTCTCAACCAGACCATGTTCGAAATGAAATGATAGCCACAAATGAAACAAGGATTTTCTCAATTTGTCAGGATAAGTTAATATATATAAGGTAAATACTTTATCCTTTAACGTTTTATCCTCACTCATATGAGATAGATAGAACATAAAGATAAAGAATCATAAAAACATATTCACAAGAATCATTTCACATGGACGCAAAACCCAATTTCACTGAGAATTAACATGTTCAATTAGAGGGTGTTTATGTTCAAAATGATTGTGTTTCACTTATTCCTCAAGAATCATTGAATTAAAAAATTATATAAACCCAAAGTACCATTTATGAAATATATAAATAGATCCTTTCACAGTTAGTATCAAAAGTTGTTATATTAAAAGCTCAAATATTTGAATCACATCGAGAGTTAAGAACACTATGTGATTCGATGGTCTCAAAAGCTAAAATTATGGAAGTAATTATTCTTTTACAGTGTATCATTTAAAAATAATTACAACAAACCCTTATTGGATCCATGTTTTGTTTATTTATTTAGTTAAAAATAATGGAGTTAACTCAAGATGATGAATTGAAAACTGTATCCATGGATTCCCATCATGGTAATGTTTTGATAAGATAAATATGTCAACAAATCTATTGAACTATTTTGGCAATGTTATAAGACTAATGAATGAAATAACATAATATATAGGATCAATTCGTAGTTATATAAATGATATAAGTTCCACTCTTAAATATAAGATGTTATAATTATATGAAAATTTTATATAAGTAAATAAGGATGTATGTTTAATCATTACTCTTATACAGAGGTTCGGTAGAAATCATTCAAACAGATTTTGAAAAACATTAATGAAAATTTTAGGCTAATATGAACCAATGATGAAAAATCTCGTGATTAATTTCTCAGATGATGATGAAATATAATTTTATTCATTTGAATAATCATAAGAAATATTTGATGCTAATAAGGGAAATGAAAGTTAATTTTTCATAAGGATGCTAAAAAACAAGATTTATGTTTCATTGAGTTTGATATTTAGATTTGTTGAGAATGGAGAGCTCTAGAACATTTTTGGAATCTAATATCAAATAATGTTGAATGGTTTAAAAAATATTTTAGTTTTTATAATGAACAAAATGTTGGAAAGGATATATGTGTGTGCATGTATTTTGTATTAAATATGTTTGAGAAGGATTTCTAAACCTCAAATTACTGATCATTACCTATATGACTAGAAGTGACTCGTTGAAATTGTGGAACCATCAATGGATCTTCAATGAATAAATAAATGGTTCTCTAGAGATGAACCTTGTTCATACTTGAACCATCCTTTAAAATTCCCATTACTTGATAAGAGCAATATGATTTGGCAATGGGGGAAATAAGAGCCTCATGATAATTCAAATTAATCTAATTACATTTTCTTAATATAATCATGATGGACAAAGAGAATCCTCAATTTTATTAGGTGATCTTTTTAGAACAACAATTGATTATCATTTATCTTCTTCTTCATTACCCCACGAACAAACCCTCTATTCAATAAACCATCTTTCACAAGTCTTTTTTAGAATATTTCAATACAATAATCATATATTTAGTTTCATAAATAGGTTTCTTAATTGTTGGATATTATAAAACCATTTTAATTATGCTACATTTTATGGAATTTAAGCATCTTAATTAATTTATTTTAATATATATTTTGAATGATGTATATATTTTACATTATTATTATGCAAAAATAATTTTATGGATTTAATAATCAAAAAATGTTTTATGTGATGTTTATCAATATAATCTTTTTTTTGAATTATTATATCTCTGGATAGACATTTATTTTTAATCCTTTTATTTATATTCTTATTATACTAATATATTAGGGGTTATTTATGAACTCCTCTTACTTCCAATACTCTATTCTATATACTAATGTTACTGTGAAATATAAATTGATTTTATTTATTTTTATTATTTATTATATAACAACAATGGGGAGAAAAAAATGAATATAAAAAATTCAACTTGTATGTCAAAATAATTCTACTTTTAAAAAAGGGAGTAAGAATCGTTTTTATAAAATAAATTAAAATTAATCATCTTTATTTCATGAAGTTAAAAATTATTTATAGAAATTTTTTATATTAAATGGGTTTTGAGATCATCATTAATGCAGATATTTTTGTATAGACTATATTGTTCCAATATAAAACTTATTTATGTGTTTTTATGATTCAATAAATACCTTATTTTATTCTATAATGTATGGTAAAAATTTTTGATTATAATTTTCATATGATGTGTGATCATGTATTTATCTTATGCATGAATATTTTCAAACGAGAATTATGGAACATATTCAGTTACACTCAAATAGAAATTACAATGTGGGATTTTATCTTACTATTTTAAAATGAGAGGATCAAAACAGATGATGTAATATGAATGGAATTTATTCTTATTAGTAGATTATGGGTAGCTAGATAAAGGTGAATAATGGTTAACTTTACGTAATAGTAACATATTATCTTACTCTGGAGATTTATATTACAATTTATTGATGATTGGTTATCATATGAATAAAACCCACTTTATCAGATGAATGAAATCCTAAAATGAACAGAATATTGTGTAGATATCTAATAAATATAGTATATTACAAAAACTCATGAAGATTGTTGATAATATATTTAAAATTAATATCATTCCATTTTATTACATTGAAAAAATATTTTCCATTTATTTAAAGATCATAAGTAAAATATTTCTATAAATAGAAAAATTTGAACTATGAAAAGACGTCTAATACAAATAAAATTTATATATTTGTATAGTTTAGATACAAGTCCTTACTATAATATCATGTATTAATTTCTATCTATGTAATTCAATTATTGGAGTTATCACAGTCTCATTTGTAAACATCATATAAAATTATCAGTAAGATTCAAACCAAAAAATAATGAAGAGAATAACAAAAAAAAAAGAAATGAGGGTTTTTAGCTTTTGTAGAATACCCTATATTTGTACATATTGAGATAAAATATTTCTCATGAAATGTTTATCAATTATATATATTTAACTGATTTTCATCCTATGATATTCTTGATTATTATATTTTTTAGGACGAATCATCATCTACTGATTGTTGTTGGCTGTGATTGTGAACCACAAACCTTTCTCAAAATTATTATCTCATTATACTATATTTTCACTTAGTGTAAGAGTTAAATTATGATAATTTATACTTCTATTGAAGGGATATCTTGTTTGAAATATCATGTACCATTCCGTATACTTCTTCTAAATGGATATCCTGGTTGAAATAACTTGGACCATTCTATCATCTTATAGCTACAAACACTAACCTGTGAGCCCCCGTGTAAAAGAGATGGTTAGTGAACACTACCATTCTCAAGGAGTAGATAATAGGCGGAGTAGAATAGGTGATTTATGTTCCCCAGACCACTATAATGATCTATGTTAAATTTACATTTTTTATATTTTACATTCCTATTTTAAATACACTTAGGCAATAAAATTGAACGTACATACATCCTAAGGGGTTATTTTATTTTCAGGAAAATTTATAAAGAACACTAGGCACCCCCCAGTTGTTTTATTCTATCAGTCATCAATTGCGACAACAATGTACATTGTGTTTTAGTATTTAATATTTTTATATGTGTATGTAATGTAAAAAAATGTTTAAACCCTAACTAAACAAACAATGAATTTTACTCTTTTGGAGACAATAGGTTCATTATATAATATCGCCTCATTTTTGAATAGACTATTTATTATATCTATTATTAATTAAAAATAATTAAAAATAATTTAGTATTTTTAGTAATTTTAAATCAATTAATAGAACTTCTTTAATTAAAAAATAGCATTAATGTTAATTATGCAAATATTTATTAAATTTAAATTTAGAAAACATCAACAACATAATGGAATTGGATTATATTACCATAACACATATGTATTGTAATATATTAATATACAAAATTAATGTATAATAAAAAATCATTCGATTTTTTAACATTTATTTTTTATAGTATATTTATTTTGATTGATTATTAACTAATTATTACCTGGGATTCCATTTCTTGATTTTTTAATTTAATGATTTAATCAATATAAAATTAATATAAATTATCATGATAAAAAACTCATTTACATTTAAAAATAATATTATAACCTAATATATTATGTTTTGTCCATATCATAATGATTCATAAATAACATAGGAAAGAATGTTTCCACTTGTTTATTTTTAATTACATCACATATTATATATGTAACATTAATGGAATAGAATCCACAATAACACCTAAAAATTGATAATATTGTTTTAAGGGTAAATATATGTCCATATTATTATTGTTCGAATAGTTGGTATGACATTTTACACTATATATTCTATATTTAACAAATATGTTAACATGTTTTTTACTAAATAACTATAATTTAATTTAATTTTTTGATGAATCACATTATTAAAACATCATCGATTCATTATTATGATTAAAAAATTATAGAAACTTGAAATATGGAAACGGTTTTTTTAAATTTAGTTCACATCAGGTACTAAATTTAATTGTATATTAATTACACAAATGTTGTGACAGTGTCTGTTTCTGATGTGACATATTTTAAAATATTACCATATTGTTATATCAAAATTCAAAATGAAATTAGTCCATTTAAATAAATTCTATTAATAGATATATGATTGAACTATTTTGAATTTAAACCCATTTAAATGTATAGTTTTTTATTGTCAATTATATAAATAAAATACAGTTTTTAGTTTCTATTCAATACTTGTCACTATTTACAAAAAATGATAAATCTCAGAGAAATTAAAAAATTCAATGTAAGATAATTTTTATAGTCCTCTTTTAAAAAAAATTAATTTTGTAAAATATTTTTTAAAAAATATGTAAATTTTATTTTTAAATTATTTTCATCAAAAAGGATTAAATCGTCTTTTTGAAATGTAAATGTTTTTCAAAAATCATTTATTTTTGTTTTAAATGTATCTTAAAATCATTCTATTGAAAATATAACTCATAAAAATTTGAATATATATATATATATTTTTTTATTTATTTTTATTCAGCCCCTACATTCTATAATATAGTCGATATTTATCACATCACATAATAATATTAACACAGTATTATAGATTTTCAAGAATATGTCATTCCATATAACATAATTTATTGAAGGGAATCTTTGTTGCATGTGTGTTAAGAAATTTTTTTATTATAATAATATCTTAATGTGGTGTTCTTTTTAAATAAATATTACAATATTGTATCATGAATCTGAATCCATCCAAAAATTATATTTTAAAAAAAATGTTTTTAAATACTTTTGGTGCTACATGAATAATTGACATTATGTGGTGAACTCATTAGAAAATATCGATCAGATAATTTAATTCTGGGACACACCTGATGCAATCTATGTGAAGTGTGTAGTATTCATACTTGAGTATCCCATCATGTGATAGTAGGATACCATGGTATAATAATATAGGCATTTGGTATTAGATTTGATGAGCATCGTAACCCTTTTATTTCAATAGATCATCCTAATGTCTCTGATGATGGTAATGAATCTGGATGTCATATTCTACATCACGAAGAGTGTTTTTTGTTTTAGAATACACCAATAGTTTTGAGATGAGAGATTTTTTTAATGATGTGGCCAATAAAGATAAATATAAATATCATAAGTACCTACTGTGTTTATGATCTGATATCAAATCATATGTATTTATACAAAACATTTCTGTATATATGGAGATGTTATTCACATATATAATGGCGGAAATAGACATGAAAATCATGTTTCTCCTTTATTTACCTATTATTTTTTTCTTTTTCTAATTTTACTAGGTCACAGTGAATGAAGATGAAGTGGAATAATCATAGTAAGAGTGTGGGATATAGTTCTCAATTGTGAGCCTCCCTGAAACCATTCATTGCAAAATGTAGTGTATTATTAAATAACTATAAATGTGGAAAGGTTGATAATGCAGGACATGCATCTTCCGCGTATGTGGATATGTGGAATGGTTTTGGATGGTTTGAAAATTTATTTCGATTTTGTAAGGCCTTATCGATGAATCAATATCAATAAGGACCATCTACTCCAAATTTTAATATAAAATAGATTTAAGTTTCATGTTCCAAAGTTATAGACTCACAATCCATAAGAGTGAAGCACATTATTACATTGTATGATATTCTAGAAGATGTTGAAGACGGTCCAAATATATTGATATGGTCCATCCTTGTTGTGACTTATATTGAATCATCTTTATTTGACACTAGTGACTCTTAATTGTTTATACCATCTTGTTTTGTTGATATTATGAAACATCAAATGAATATTATTTTCTTTTTTCATGGAGATAGATAAACCAGTTGATATAAATAAATAATAGTTGTTTCAGTTTACTTATTTCAATGAATATATAGAAAATGAAAATTTATTCTACCACTTTAATTCCTTAATCTGTATTTGATTGATATCATCATCAGGATGAATTGTATTATTTTACCATGATATGATTTTTATATATCATGGAATGTATTGAAACGTGTTATCAATTTGTAGTATCAGGTTTTTAATTGATAATAAGATCTATTTTTTGTCCTAAATGACCTTACTCCTAATAGATTAGTAATTTTATCAATTGTTTCACTTCATCCTGGTATAGTTTCTCATATTTATTATATTAAATTGGTTTATAGGACATCACACATGTTTCCCAAAATGACTTCAATGGTATTCCTCTAGAGAGGGAATAATAGCTTAAAATTGAAACGGTATCTGGTATAAATTCAATTTTGATACCCAATTATTACATGGAATAAATAGACTTTAAATAGCTCTATATTAATTAGATGATCTAGTATATAATGGTTTTTTCTCCCCAGTATTTCATCATGGGTATCCCTAGTTATCATTTCCAAAAAGTTTTATAAATAATTTTTATTGTTTTTGGAAACTCATATGTTGAATGAGGTGAGAGTTAATAAAAATTCATTGTTTTTTCCCATGGGGTATATTTTTGGATATATTTGAGGGGATAAGTGGTGTTTGAATATCGATATTTAATTAGGATATCTTCATTTTATGGTATTGGAGATTCATATAATGAATACAGAATTTATGAGAATGTATAACCACAATGAATATATTATGATTCCTTTTGGTATGACTAACTCTCTCGATATTTATATGGCCGGTATGACCCAGATATTCCATCATTATAACCATTTCATTTTAATAGTGTTTGTGGATAAAATTTAGTTTTAATTAATCTCAATGTGTGAGTTGGAATACCATATAATTATGGTTTATGAAATCCAATGGATTTATTTATTGTATATAATGTCTCACAATTGTATTTTTTGGATTCAAAAGGTCATGTTTATGGATAATTATGATATATATGAATTTATTATTGGTTGATTTAGGGAAGGTGGGGCTTGTCTTATAATTGGACGATCTACAAAATGCCTATGAGATTCATATCATTGATGGGAAATCTGGATAATATCATTTTTCCCTCAAGGATTTATAAAAATTGAAATAACCTTTAACATCACTTACTATTAATGGGGTGAAATACATATTTTATGAGAAATTAAATTCAACATTTGATTAGTAAAAATTAATTTTGGAAATAACACAGATTATAATCCTAATTAATATCAGTATAGTTTACATGGTAATCTATGATTCTTCAAAATATGTTATTTGTTGTATGATTATGTGGGATGATCGTGTTTTTAACTATGAATCACATAAGCTTAGACCACAAGGGATGGATTAACACACTATTGGTTTAGAACTTTCATTAGATATGAATTCACTTATGTGATGGAGAAATTATATTTTTGGGAAGAGGTTCATATTATTTTGTAAAAAATGAGTGTGGGTGATATCATTTAATAGAGAGACATTAATATAATATAGAGGTTGAGAGTGTAAAGAATTTAGAACTTTATGTTGGAAATTTCTACAATATTTGGAAAGGAAGTATTTTCCAAAATTCAATTAGTAATAATGTACCCATACATGCTATATATTAATTGAAGGAAGAATACAACCTAAACAGATTATTGAATCTTTTGAATTTAGATTGTTGGGTGTAATTTTAACATAATGTTCATACCCTTGTTCAATTATCATAATATCTCCTTTTTAAAATTACATAGATTCATAAGTTGGATGATCATTTTAAAGGAATCAACGGAATCCATTATATTGGGAAGACCATTTTTGGCCGATCTCTCCCATATGATGGTATTCCACTTTTATTGTACATGTTTTCTATTTCGACATATATGAGTAGTTCAATTTTGAATGAATGTAATGATGTTTCTTGTTATATTCATCGGGTCACCAATAATATTTATTGTGGCATGAGTAAAAAATTGGTGTACACAAGCATAATGTGTGATATTTATAATGAATGCTTCCATAGTGATAACTATAAATTCAAAACATTGATGAATTGTAAACGTTAAATGTTTCCCCGTCCTCTTCTAATACTAGTATTTAAATTCGATAAATTTTCCATGTACATTATTGTTAAATTTCTAAAGAATCCATGTGGGAGTAGTTCAATCTTGTTCATGGACGATCAGTTGAAAAAATAATCCCATTTCATTTATATTTGGGAAAATAGTAATGGTAACGGTATGGGTATGTTGTATGTTCCTAAAAAAATAAGGGTAAAAATTAGTTTATATATTCCATTATCTCATACATTGATTCCTTGATGAAATCCATGTTTTCGATGATATTATAAGAGTCTATATGATTCAAGTCAGGTTGAGTAAAACATATCATCCATGGATGGATAGTTAGAAGAATCATTCTATGTAGATCCCAGAGGATATGGTCCATCTATTATTTATATATTTCAATGTATTATGAGATGGCCATCATGGAAAGGTTGTGTAGGATTATGACAACAATTAACATTCATCAATAAAAAATTTTGATGTTTTTGTCTTTATGTGGTCACTACATGCCATTCACCTATATGATGAGAATAGGTGGGTTTGACAACTACAATGCAAATAGTTCACATTTAAGAGAAATCATAGATGATTCTAGATATATGTTAGTTTCTAGTTATATGAGGGATTCAACAAAACTCATATGCTTCTCATTGAAATTTTCTGTTAGAGTTATCAATAATAGATTTAGGGGATTTGAACATTTCAACACTATTTGGTCACATCCATCTTGTAAATAAAAGAAATATGAATCCATATGGTGTTAGGCTATATGAAAATATTGAGGTACTTGGACATGTAGAATATTACTTGGAATTACTTGGTTAGAAAATATATATTCACAATGTTATCCAAACATCACACCCCAGAATGAAAAATCTCAATAAACATCATGATTTGAATTTCGATGATAATGAGTTTGATAAAGACATTTTAGGTGTAGATAAACCAATAGTTATAATTTATTCTCATTTAAATGTCTTATATTAGAATTATATCCCATTTTATAGGGTTGTCTAGAAACACATATCAAATTATCACAAGACATTGGAGTGTGAATCATTATTTATTGATTAGTGGACTCACATATATTAGGATAATTCAACTTCAATATGAATTCACGTGGAAAAAAAATTATTATGGTTCTGGTATTATAACATCTTAGTGAAATATAAACTCTATTTTTATTTTATTAGTTCGTTATTCATGTTCAATATACATGGAGAGTTTATTGGGTGTTTCTTAGAGAACATGTTTTGAAAAATCCCCGGAGGAAACATTCTTTCTATGACCATTACTATCAATATTAATAGTTCTCAAGGTGGAATCCATGATAACTGGTTGAAACTCGAAAAAATTTCAATCAATAAAATTTATTCCCCTCAATAAATCCATGTTCATGATTTGTTATCCCAAACTGACAACTATTTATAATTAAATTCAACACATGATATTCACATCATGAATATGTATTTTACATTTTGGTACCCACATAATATGTAGGATTAATGTGCTGATCACATAACTTTATTTGTTTATTATTTTTCCAAACTCAACATTTTACACATAGGTTTATTCGAAGATATGTTGGATCTCTCAACTCTTTCTCTATCACATGGTGTGAATCATCATCTCCATGGTTGTAGTGTTTCATATCCATGTTATGATGTATTTAAGAATTCTTCACTTCCTTTGATTGTTATAGATTTGTTTCTATAATTTCTTGGAAATTATTTTACTTATGGTGCCATTTTTTTGATAACTTCTATATCGTTCGTGTGCTCTACTTGTATAGGCCAACAATTTTTTTGTAGATTTTTGGTTGGTGAGTGTTCTATGAGGTATGTTCTGATCTACCTTTCATGGCTACTCTATACTAATGGAATATGGTTCTATGATGAGTGAATCAATTAAAGGAAAAACTTATTTTGTTTTGTTTCCATTCTAGAGGTTTTCAATCTCATTGTGGTTGTGTGTGTCCAGGTTATTAATGTTTGATTCAATATATTCCCTTTTTAAATAAAAAATTATTTTATATTTTTAATATATTAATTTATAAACAACATGTAATGTGTTTTTAGTTTCAATTAATGAATTTTAAATAATATATTTTTTCACTTGTATTTTGGTAAAGAAAAATAAGTGTTTTCGAGGAATTATGAAATGTGTTTTCAATCATGATTAAATAAAGAATAGTTTTGATTTTTATTAATTGATAAGATATGTTTTTGAATAGTTTCTGGGAAATGGTGAACATGGGAAACCATGGGTTCTTAGGTGGAACGGGTAGCTCGAATCCAACAACCATTTTTTATTTGGGTTTCACTAATTGGTTTCTGCTATACTCCTTATGAATACTTATATATGTTCTTGATTTTACTTCATCATGGGGTTCACTCATGGGGTGTTACCCTACTCCAAAGTCCTATATTCTAAAGCATAATTTTGTTGTAATCATTGATTTTTGTAAAAATATTATGTCAACCTGAACTATTATGATCCATGGAGTAATTTGGTTGTGATTTTCATTTTAATTAATATGGACTTGTTCTAACTACTTTAATTAGTTAAATTCTTATGAAATATTTTTTAAAAAATATTTCATGGGAATTCATTGGATATTTGAAAAATAGTGAAATATTTATCATAACATTCATATTAAAATATTATTGGTTATCCGTTAATTTTTTCATTAAAATTAGATTATTTTTATTTTTATATAGATACATGATATATAACATCTATGTCGGATACTACATAAAATTTTATGTTCACACCCTACACACCCCTACATCGGTGCGTAAAATATGTTATGTATTTTATTGGAGGAAAAGCCAAGGTCGTGTTGTGAGGCTCCAATTATTATGTATGTTTGGTTTGGATAGAATGTGGTGATATTGTGGGAAATTTTCCAGAGTATCCCTTGTATTATGTAGTTTCTATTTTAATTGTACATGTTTATTTCACATTAAATTTTGGTTTGACATTACCATATTATATTGTATCAGTTCAAATTTTCTCACCCTTGTTTTTCAGATATTTAGTCATGTTATTATTTGATTTTTATTGTTTCAAATGTATATATATGTCTTTTTTTCTACTCTAGTGTTGGAGAAATTATTACATCTACATAATTTTAATGATATGTTGCATTTCTCCATCCCTTGTGGATTAGGATCACCATTTAGGTATATGGAAGATAGGATCAGTAACTAGTTATTAATACTATTATGGTTTTATTAATGAAAATAAATACCAAAATAAATCAATCATTAGTGTTTTCGAATTAAAACCATAAGGTAACTATTTTACTATAAAAAAAATTCTACCTCACAATTTCAAAAACAACCAAATGTCAAATTATCATTCATTTAAAACTACATCAATATCTATTGAATCTAGGTTTTCATCGGATGATTATATCATATTTTATAACATAATTTCATTACATGTTTAATTAATTATATGATGATGTAATGAAAATGTGATTAATATACCATATATATAGGGTGTGTCGATGTTGATGTGCAGTTAGGCCCCTTTTATGAACCATGTGATGATTGAGTTAATACCCATTACTCCATTTTTAGTTGTTTTACTCCTATGATATTTTTTTCTAGATCCTATATCAAGATTTTGTATACATTTAGTGATATTATATATTGGATAACAACAAAATCTAAAACATATCAAAAGTTCAGGATGCTATAATACACATATAATTTTTCCTAGGTGTTTATCTAGCATTTTCTCATCCTAATTCCAAATAAACATAAAATATTCGATATATCTAACCTAATTGTCTTTTTATAACATTGAAATAATGACCAATATAAGAAAACCATAAAATCCCTCCAAAACTCTTCTTAATTCAACCATTAAATGCCAAAATGCTATATTAGGTCTTCAATATATATCAGATTGCTTATGGAAATTACAAAAATAATACATGGAAAGATTTTACATTTATA
Source organism: Viscum album (assembly GCA_963277665.1). Lineage (NCBI taxonomy): Eukaryota > Viridiplantae > Streptophyta > Magnoliopsida > Santalales > Viscaceae > Viscum > Viscum album. The sequence goes on along the minus strand of OY728151.1, from coordinate 71,822,183 downwards.
ATGACTAGTAAAATTAGCAATGAATGAGAAACAACAAAAATTCAGTATGAAAATACCTTTACCATTAGTAAAAACTAAACAATGGTAAGAAAAAAATACATATAAAATCTGAAAACCAAATATAATATCATCAAAATACATCTTCTAAATAGGTTTAATACATACCATATATTCTTCAACAAAATCTTAATGTTCCTATAATAAGAAGAACATAATCATTCATGTGGTGTTTTCCCATTTCATGTACCTTGCATATGAAATAAATCTAGTTTTCAGATTAAAAAAAATTAGGTTGTTGGAAATAATATCCCATTAGGATCCAACTATGAATTTAATATTAAATATCTATAAAATTAACCCAATATGATCAATTTTAATTAAAACATAACATGGTAATCATTTCAGAATTAATTAATGAACTTATTTTTTATACAATCTTATGGAAAGTATATTAGATTCAGGAATAATAATTTACATAAAAAGGAATGAATATATAATTTCAAAAAAATGTAATGTCCAAATCATTTTCAATCACAAAACAAGGGTCACATGGATTGAAGAAACATAATCTATATTATTTCCAAAAATTAATAGATAATATTTACTACACATGTGCACACATCCCTATATATAAATACTAGGCCAAAATATAATACATCCCAATGAATGAAACTACAATCCTAAAGAATTTAGTTCAGCATTATGTTCTTCAATAGTTCTCTAATATGAAAAAAGAATTCATAGTGTTTATATCAATGGATACCCACCTAATTAAATAGGATCCCATGAAGTTAATGTATATTAATATATCAATAAATTGTTATATCATCCATCTCAAACATGTTTTATTAATCAACAATCATGAAATACGTAATGATTTTTCAAATTTTCTTTTTCAATTCCAAAAAATAGCGTCAAATATTATATCATTATTAAGAATTCCTATAAAACAGTTTATTTTAATTAAATAACACAAAACATTTCATAAAATCATTCATAAATAATAGTAATAAAATACATTAATCAAATACATTTTTTCATTTCAAATAATCTTTTATAATTCACCACATTAGTTGAAAATCCATAATTAGTGCATATAATCACACACCATGAAATTAAATAAAATATCTTGAATATGAAAATATTCATTATAAATTAACTAGAAATGGATATTAATTCAATCTAGAAACAATGGATTCATTATATATGAATTTCAATTTTAAACATCCATCCTTAATCGTGTTTTCAATAAACACACAACATGATGTCCTAAAATAGTGATTCTATGTTCTAGATTATATCATGGAAGAATAAATGAAAAATATTTGATTAAATATTATTATTTAATTCACCATATCTAGAACACCATTTGTTTTAGAATACACATACCTCAATGACCCCTAAATAACTGACAACATTTAATGAATATTTAGGAAACAAATCACCATTCTATGTGAGATATTTTAGAAATAAGTTTATCCCATTTTTTAAACCATGGATATAATATCAATATCCTCGATCTATGGTTTCATTGAATATAATAATAGTCGATCCAAATGATCAATTAAGAATTAAATGGGGAAAAAATGTAACATAAAAAATGATTTAAAACTCAATTATCCTTTGATTTCGGTCAAAATAAGGCCAAAAAACATCTAATCCTAATGAGGATTCACCTTCATCTAGAAACTAATCTAATATGATAACAAATGAGAAAAAATAGAGGCTTTTCATGAATAAAAATAATGATTGAATAAAATCATGGTGACTAGAGTTTTATAACTTCTGACAACCATTCGCCAATTTATATTATATGGGATGTGCTGTTGAGTTTGGCTACATAGATTAAAAAACCCAAAAAATTTGTGTAAGACCATTCTACTATGATTCATTCTATCTACAAAGATTTATTCATTGTATATAAAACCCATTCATCACCACAAGAATAGAACCACCAGCATCACGATTTTTTTGTAAAAATCAAGGTTTACTCTAACCATTTCACAACCATACAGATGAAGAAAAACATAATTTTGTTTTGATCAATCAACCTGAATAACCCTTAAAAGGATCCAAACAATAATTTTGAAAAACAAATGAATGTACAAACTTGAAAACTATTATCAATATGTTATAAATATCTCTTGCATAAATTATTTCATCCCCCAAAAAGAATCATCAGCTATATTATCCAATAAATATATTAGGCCACTTCTCTCTCAGCATCACTTCACAATCAAAATTATTATATTAATAAGAACTATTTTTCCAAAAAAAACAAGATATATGGACTTCCTATAGTCAACCTTCATTTGATAATCAATAATATTTTCTCACTTCACAACCATAATCTTATCAGGTTCCACAAAAAATTCCTACAAATTCCATACATGATATCAATATTAAAGATAATTGTAGAGTTATTCGTTGTAAAATTCATATCTAATTGAGGTCCTATTTTGTGGAAATGGAATATAGTAATCCACCATACGAATCCACTTTACTGTATCAAATGGTCTCACACATATTAGTGCTATAATTCTGTGTTTTACAAGATATTTGTTACCCACACATAGTCACCAACAAATTAAATCTGAAGGACCTAGATTATAATCAGTTTAATCCTTATACCAACTCGGTGCCTTCACCAATATTTTTTGATTCATATATATTTTTTGAATTCATTCTATGAGTAAATTGGGTACCATTTTTAATGATTCACCAATCACTAACCAACAACATAAATATTTCCACGTTCGTACATTCAATACCTTAAATGTGTCATATTAAAAGATGGATTACAAATTTATTTATAATCATACTAAACTTTTTGAATGTACTTTTACCCTGGTCCTCAATGTTCATGGATAATATTACTAAGAATATTATGACAAATATATAGAGAATGTTCTATCTAACTATTTTTCCAAGGATGGAATATTGTCCAATACATTACATGAGATACCATCGCCTATAGATATACAGTCTAAAAATTATATTAACATTGGTTCCCTATTACAATAAATGGAAGAAAAAACTCAACAAAATTTAATGATAAATAATGTATAAATATTTCCGTTTTTATAACCATAATTCCATAATAAAATTTATTAATGTGAATAAAATTGTTTATGTGGTCCATTGATACCAAAATTAGATTCTCTCCTAAATATGTGTAGAACCACCAAATAAAAAATACATCAATATATTATCCCATATCTATTGGTTAATTTGAATTGGGGGAAAATATTAAAGGATTCTGATTAATATCTTCAATCTATTAATATGTATAGAATCAAGAAAAAAAATCCATAATTTCTCATTTCAATCATACCCACTATGATTGATGCCTCAAATGAAAATGTATTTCCAAGACACAGTGAATATCCCACATGGAATATTTAAAATACCATACTAGAAACTTCAAAATATGATAATTAATTATATAATGTTTCCTAAGGAAAATGATACTATATTATCATATTGAACATTAACTGATGGTATCCCCGTTATATAAATAATCAATATTACCTCAGAACACGTCGTAAATCTATTATTCATAGATAATAATGTCAATAAGAGTTGATTTCAACTAAAATTTGTTCAAAACCATATTGTTATCATCCTTAAATTCTAGAAAATATATTTCATCACGAATATCAAAGTCATCCCACTCCTCTGCAGACTCCCTTAGATCAATGTTTAAAATATTTCTGATTAGAACATCTGAAAAAAGAATCCCCCATTCTAGGGGAGAAGGTAATGTTAATTTTAAAATATATTTTTTATCCACCCATCACCCAATATGCAGACTGAAATCCATTTGTGAGTATATATAATTGAATTATTTCTTATTATAGTATACAAAAAAACCATTATCTAATAAAGGAAGTGCTATCAAATATGAAGACAACATGTCATCTCTAAATTATCTAAATAGTTCATGGGACTGTTCTTCCCATGAATAAAAATATGTCAAGAACTATAAGACACAATTTTACCACCTTTTATGAATACATAACTCAAAAAATAACCAAGATTCATCCAATAAGTATACACCCCCAATCCATCCATTGGAAGATTAAATTTTAATCTGATGTCTAATAGAACAACAACTCATAGAAGAATGTGTTGAATTTTAAATTCCATATCAACTTCAATCACATTTGTAAGAGATCCGTTAAAGGAGAATAATATATATATATATATATATATATTTAACTGGTTCTAATACCTTACTAAGCCTAAGGAGATATGAATTTGAACTATGCTTCACGGTAATTTCCAAGATAGAGTAGTTTTCACATTTTTAGGATTATTATAATTATCCTGTTCAAATTCCACTAATCCCAAGATCATGAAATCTATAATTAAGAAATTTCCCATTGATATATTGGCATAATGTAGAAAATTTGACAAGATATCCAAAACAACATTCGAATTAAGAATTTTATCCACAATGATTATAGTGTAAATAAAGCTTTCATTAAAGAAAACTATAACTAAATGATCCAGAAACATGTTTACAATGTTTTTAATTATTTATATAATCATTGTATGTAAAATTTTCAAATGAAATAGTATGACCAAAATACTGGTAGTGTTCAAGCCTCCTCTTGAAATAAGATTTATGTACTCTAATATCATTGATAGTAAGACATAAAAAATAAACCTAAAATAAATAATTGTGAATCCCTCCTAACATTTTAGATAATAAACAGTATATAGAAACATATAATTTATTCATAACTATATCCAGATGAGATTATTTTAATCAACATAAGTGAAAATATTTCCATCGAGCTTCCTAAAATGAAGAGGTGCTTCCCATGAAATCGCACTAGGTCAAGTAAAACCTTTACACATAAAATCATCCAACTAATCCTTTGCTATTTTTCATTGATTTGGATATATATTTTAATATGGTATAAATATGGTATAAGTACCTGATTCCAAATTATTATATAACTATGCGTCCATAATTTTTCAAAATATAGAAAGAAGATGAGTGGTATTAATGACCCATCACTCTCAATATATTTATAGGTATCACAATTTCCATTAAATATATAATAATATACATAATATTATTCAAGAAGTCTACCATGTTGGTAGTTTATAAATATGTAGAGACAATATTGTAAAATAAACTAGCCAGTAAATATAATGATATTGTAATTGATTATATCAGTTTCATAGGCCCCATAATATTTTCTACTAGAGAAACATCCAATAAATAAGGAAGCATCACATCAAATATAAAAATTTAGAAAAATAATTTAATCTTTTATTTTAAATAATTATCCTCAAAATACTGACCAGAACATGGAACATGGAGATTCTATAAACATAGGGAAAACCATCTAAATTTGTCATAAGTATCCATAACAACTACTAATCACTAGTGTAATCCAGTAAGAATGCTTCCAACTCCCAATAATGGGATAATAAAAATTTGTTAATTCCTCTTTACCCAATATAAAAGTGGATATAGGGAAACATTGATCATGAGATCCAAGTCTTTAGATTCCACTTCTAGAGTCATACTGCTTCCTCTCTCTTTAAAGAGGTCCCTATATATTCTTCTGGGAGATGTAAAATCACTTGTTAACCCTAGAATATAAGACGTGCAAATTTATACCATCATAGCTTTATTTAGAAAATCATTAAAAACATAAATCATCATAAAAATTACCGATGATAAGAAAAATGGTTGATGTGCCATATGAATGAACTATCACTTTTGCATCTCATTTAATACAACCCGAGACAAATAATGATCATCTTTATTAAAATTATGTTCATACTAATAAACATTTATATCATCATAATGATGTTTAAAAAAAATATGACTGAATCGATTTCAATTAAATCTAGGTAAAAATAATCCATTAACGGAATATATTTGTCTTTCTAATCTAGAAAATCATTATTAATTACTGTAACTATCGTATCCTACAATCTCATTATACAAACTTCGGACTTGATGATGACAAATATCACATTTATGAATTAGGAAAATTCCATAAACATGAGGATTAATGAACTAAATCATACCTAATATTTCACCACATATGGAATATTCATTACCAATTAATATGATCAATTTTTACAATCAATATCTATGACATGAGCCCTATTATCATCCATTCAAGACACCTCCATTTCATCCTAAATATGAAAAATCAGTTATGTTTGGGCTAGAACATATAACAAAAACACTCTAACCTCTATAATGTTTTATTCAACATGAGATTTTGTATGTTTTGGTTTATTAGTATCCCCTACATAATATATAATGAAATGTATTCATAGAGTAATTGTAAGACAATACATCAACATGTAATAGTGAATCATCATCTAGGAGACACATGGACATAAAATTAGTCATAATGAAATCTTATTTTGATTATTAGTCCCTTATAAATGTTATTGAATAACCTAGAATAAGATCAATTATTTAAAATAAATACATCTTTTTTGAACAAACAACAGTAACATAATACTCAATACAATGATATATTTATATACACTCAATCAAATCATTACCATTATATCTTGAACATCACTTTTTTCAACCAAAACATCTCTAGCTTATTACAATACTTCATTAAGACACTCAAACTCCATTCATACATTCATTTCAAGATAAAACCTAAAAACCACCTAGAAAATACCCAAATTAGTCTTTACATGGATTGAAGGGATTCCCAGATCTTCACAAGTTGGGGAGTGGTAGATAAACACCAAAAAATTAAAAATAATTAAATTCCACCTTATGTATAATCCAACAAATGGTAATTGTGGAAATGAAACAAGAAACACTCATGATTCCAAATAAAATTAACTTGAGTAAGAACATCATAATATGGAGAAGCTAAATAAATAAATTTATCAAAACCAAGGAAAATATCATCATATTATATCCTTAAAATAGTGTCACACACCATCTCCCTAAAACCACAATCTTAAAATGTTCTAATATACATAACAACCACCACCTCAAATAATTACATTATATTTTCTAATCCATGGAATACAAATGTATATAAATTCCAAAAAGGAAATGTTGGTCATGTGGAATAATATATTGGTATTACCTCATCGAGATTTTGATTTAAAATCTATATCAAAAATAAAGAATATAATCCATATTATATAAAACATGGCATGGTAATCCATTCAATATTCAAATCTAGAGATGATTTTTAAAACATTCAAATAGATAATATAAATAATTCAGGGATAATAATTCCAATAATTTTGTATTGAATAAATTATTTCAAAAACCAGAATACATAATTCTTTTAGATTCATTAAACAACTTTTGGAAGGTCCAGAGATAGTTAGTTTATGGATTATGGTTCCTAACATTTTTCTGGGAACAATGACTTATTGTGTTAATACTTCCATGGATCATAATTATGAAGAGAATTTTAATCCTTCCACAATAATAAACCCCACAACATCAATATGTTTTCCCCATTTTCCTCAGTAATACATTACTAGATTGTTCTAATACATGTCTAGTTTGTATTTCCAAGAGAATCGAGATGAATACCCTATCCCCACATAGGTCATGTAGATTATGATATCATTAAAAGGTAAAATATTCAATATCAAATAAGTTCCACTAATAATCATTCATGACTCCCTATATCTTGTTACAAAAATACATTTTATTTCAATAATGAAAATCAACATTTTTTCATTAAAACTCATTTTATAATATAACATCTAATATATGTAAAATAAATGTATTAGTTAATGAATTCTTTCTCATGACTAATTATAACAAACATTCATAAAATAATTATATCTATTAAAATATTTTTTATTCAAATAAAAACATTAACGGAAAATTCATAATCAATAAGGTATAATGAAAACCATTCAATTTCTAAACATAAATCATTAAAACCAATAATTCACTTGAAATCAGTTATAAATTATTTTCAAAATGATTAATAGAAAATAGTTCAATATATTTTAATTAAATTAGAAGACAAACAAACTCAATCATGGTCTTCAAAAAAATCAAACATGTGCCATCAAAATATATATTCAAATCGAATGAATAAATTTGGTATGAATCCTAGAAACTTAATTATTGAAAAATAATATCTCATTAACCCTTTTTTGAGTAATTAGAGAGAGATATATAGATGAAATACATACCACAACAAACATAAACCACATTCAATGTCAAATGAATATCACCTTTACAAATCCCCATTCCATAAAGATTATTTAACATATCAATCATGATAAAAAACCTTATATAGAATAAATAACCCCGATCAATAGTTTTTTTAAATAATTAAAATGTTATACATAAAATAATCGAAGAACAACAATAAAAAATAACATAGAAAAAATATACATCCCATAGATAATGATCCATTAAAAATTGACCTAATGGAAATAAATCCCCAAAATATTTATAAAGTGTCTCAATAGTCATGATCATAATTCATAATGAGAGGAACTAGAGATAAAAATTGTTTCAGTTTTAAAAATAATAACCTATTTAATTAAAATCAATAAAAACTTTTTATAAAACCATGCATCCATTTCTTGGAGACTGGTATTGACACTTCATTTTTTTGAGTTTTACAAAATACTTGGAAACTGTGAAAACCCATTTATCTCATGTTAAAAAAATTATTGAAGGAAATAAGTGTTGACAAACCATTCATCTATATTTTAACTCCTTTGGAACTGCAACGTATGAGACATGAATTCAGGGAAAGTCTAAAACAGATTTTTTATAATTCATTTACTATAAATGGGCTCAAATAAATCTTAAAATTTAATGATTTTATCAAAAATAACTAGTGTAGTGATCCATATGAAAATAGATAAATACCATATAATATATTAACATGATTTATCATTGATATTTTATAATCAATATTATCCTATCAATCAATAATGATTAAATTATCTTTAATTTATTACTTTATAGCCAATAAATTATTTTAACCCCTAACATAATACCGGTACAAGAACTCCAGACCCAAAGTCATTGATCTACTAATAAAAATGATATGCATTGAACTGTTTATATGTCACACTGTGACACCCTACCACAAGTTACCCAAATTCGGTGCATTACAACATATAATTTAAATGATACAAGGAATCATGTACCAAAAGACTGATATGTTTAGTAGCCTTATAATTACTTGATACATACTTATGTTTTACATTGAATGATGAAATAAATTAAAACAACATTGTGAGGCCTAGAACACACACATATCCTTGGCCTATCCATGCAAGTTAGTCATAATTTACTTCTTCAAATACAAGATATAATAACACATAAAAATGGGTGAACTTAGATTCTCAGTAAGGTAACAATATTGAGGAAACTTCATAAACAAGCATAAACATTTAAGGCAATGTATAAGATTAAAAAAAGAATTTTGAAGTTAACCATCATCATAATATGAATAATATAATTCCAGTAATTCCATTTACTTATTCTTGTGGATATTAATCTAGTCTAATAATCACTTTCAATGTCAATATCCAATTTCATAATGATGGAATGAATAATGTTGGACATCATAATGAAATAATCAAGCCATGGTTTCAATATTACATATATGATTTTTTCAAGGACATGTCCAGCGACACAAATTTTTCTCATGTGACCAACTGATGCATTGAGGAGCTATAGAGGGCTCCATCCTTCACTAACTAATATCAATTCATTCCTCATACGAAAATTTTTAAACATAACATAAACATTAAAATTAAAACAAGCATACTAAATGTTAATACATTAACCATATACCATGAGTCGTATATAAACTACACATCCATAGTCAGACATATCACAAAACATTCAATTAAATATTGATAAATAGTATCATAATAAATCAATATCAATAAAGTATAAAATCTATTGAAGGATGTTTACATAATTGAAAACAAAACAATTTGAGAGAAATATATCTCTATTTTATGAAATAATTTAAAGTCAAGTAATTATAATAGAAAACATTTATTTTTAAAATATTTGTATAAGACTATAAGGGAACCTTTAAAGGTGTTATAATGGAGAATAATAACCACACCCACCATATATGTTTAAAAAACATTGATACCATAATATGTCGAAAAATTCATAAAGTACGTTATTTGGAAAAAGGCAAGATGATTAATTTCAAACCATTTAATGAATAGTCAGACAAGTGTATAAGTTACATTAAACTACATTATAGTATGTAGTAAAAATATTTAGAAATAAATTTTTAAGAAACATAAATGTGGATGATAAAGAGGACCTAAATGATACTTACGTAAAAACAACCTCGTATAATAAAGAAATTGTGAAATTAAACCTTACCTATTACATTACATGTTCGAGGGTACATTAAGATCCTTTATAATAGTTAAATAATTTATATTATATTTTATAATAATGAAATACAAAAATACGATATCATATAAGATCATATAATATTTCATTGTTAATAATATTTTTGATGTATCATTGTTTCTAGTGTTAAATATTTCGTTTTCTTTTATATGTTTTGTTATGTAATTCATTTTTTTAAGGATAGGATGAATTTGAGTCATATACATATTAAAATTATGATCTTAAAAATTATTTTCAGTAATCAAATAAAAATTAATTTGGAATGGTTACAATGAGGAATGAATCTCATCACCTTTGTGGTGACGGTAATCCGTACATACCTACGAATGCTACTTCCAATTCATATTTTAATTTGAAAAGGAAAGAAAACCAAATGATATATTTGTATATTATTATTCCAGTATAATATAATATTTTAGATATATTATTTATGTTCATTAACAACATACATTATACATTCCATATATGGTATAAATGAGTCATATCACTTTGAGGGGGCGATATACCACAATTTTTCAAATTAAATTATCTTATATATACAACATGAAAAGAATAAAAGTATGATATAAAATATAATTAATGAATCTTATATATAAAATTAATATAATAAATATCATAATTAATTACATTTCCATCATAATCGCCACCATAAGAGGAGGTAGTAGAAGATTGAACAATCATCGTTTCATGAGGAAGTAGTTCTCCAACAATAAAAACAGTATTTTTTATACCCATCATATGGATGTGTGTGTATGTGTAGTTAAAATTTATCTCCTAAAAACAAACTAGTATATTGAATATGTTGTTTTTTTATAAAATAAATGAATAATGTGAGATTAAGGGGTTGGATATGTAAAATATATGAAAAGAACTTAAGAGGAGATGTTACCATTAAATCGGGTAACTCCCGTTAGTTTGAAACAAAATTACTCCTTTAAGGGCCTTATATATAATGTAAGGCTTCTATGAGGAAGATAGAAATTAAGGGTTCTTAACTGGGTAGATGATGAATGTGCCAAGGGGATTCAGAGGTGTGAGAAATGGGTTAGAGGTGAGGCCTTTGAATTTGGGGGGAGGGGTTCTTTAGGAGTTTTTGAAAATATTATTTTATTACAGAATTATTTTACATTACTAAAGGTCCAAAACTCATTAAATTAGAAGATAATTTGTCTCAGGTTCGAAATAAATTCATCCAATAATAATTGGATTCATTTTAGATGTTTTTTTAATTTTATAATCACATTTATTTAAATCCTTTATTAATTATGTAAAACGTGCATCATTATTGTGTCATAAATAATTTAATTAATATGTTTTATAAAATTTTTAAAACAAATACCATGATGTAGGAAATATTTTTATCATTCAAAGTAATATTTATAGTATAAAATAGAGCTTATATAACCCCTTGTGAAAATTATTTTACTAAAAGTTATATGTATATGTCATTCTTGACATAACATTAAATAATTTAATATAAGGATTCATTATCACTCTCTTTTTACTCTATGGGGTCCCAAAATATACTCTAGGATTTCCATGTTCATACATGTATCAACCAATCAGACGAAAAAATGTTAGGGTAATTTAATATTATTATAATAAGAGTTTCTTACATTTATTTATCACATTTACCTTTTAACCCTAATAAATAAAATATTTACATTAGTAAATATTCATAATTTCTAAAAACAAAAGATACCTATATACACAATTTCGACATCCTGATTCCAAATATGGAAACTATTATTTCAAATTTAAAACATAGAAGTCTCTGAAATTAATTTAATATGAATTCATGTTGTCAAAACAAAAAGCGTATTTTTAAGAAATAATAACTATCAAAAGATTGACATGTGTTTATGTCCAGTTTAAATGTAAAATTACATCCAATGAAAAAAATTATATAAAATGATAAAAATATAATCAATTGATACTTTTAAAAAAATCAAATTAATAATTTTACAGTATAAATTATTTAGATTAAAAAAGTTTTTTTTAATTGAAATATAGTATTTTTCACAATTAACTAAACAATGAAAGTTGTCAGAAAATTACTGAAAATTAACCCCAAGATAATTTAGGTATTCCAAATCCAAAAATGGCGTTGATTTTAAAAAATTAAATTGTCAAAAATTTTAAAAAATATGTATTACTATTCAGAAAAACTAGTCTGATTGGTCGTGGTGTGTTAGAATCTCGACGTTGTGTACGACACAACCTATTTCATTCTTAAATGGAAACGCACTGTAGAAGCATGGGGTGTTAGATTCCTCCATCCTTAAAATAATGTCATCCTAAAGAATTGTATAATACAACAAAATATTATGATTTGGGTGGTTCATGATCATAAGTTTCTCGGGTTCCAACGTTACCTCTTCCATCTGATGATTTCTCCATAGAACATTCACCAGAAGAGTCTTTCGGATTCTCAACACCTTTTCTATGGAATCAAGAATTTCGATAGGCCCTTCGCGATAAGATATATTGGGTTCTAGTTATATATCTCCATAGGTGACTACATGAGTTGGTTCAAGAATGCATTTTCTGGACAGTGATTCATGGAACACATCATGAACATTATAGATACATTGCTACATTTCCAAATGATATGTTACAACTCCAATTAATTCTTGAATTTTTGAAGGATCAATGTACCTAGGACTTAGTTTAACTTTATTACCAAATTTTATAACACCCTTCCCAAGTTATATCTTTAAGAATTCATGATCTCCTACTTGAAATTCCAAATCATTCCTTCGGTTATCAGCCAATCACTTTAGCCTATATTGAGCTACATTGATGTGGGTTTTGATAACCGTCACCTTTTTCATGGTTTCCTCAACATGTTCTAGGACTACGTGTTATATTTCACCAACATCATCACAACAAGTTGGTGTGTCACATATATTTCAATATAACGCTTAATATGGTGTCATTTGAATACATGAATGAAAAAAATTATTATTGGAAAATTCTACGAGAGGTAAATATTGATCCCACATACCTTGAAAGTCTTGTGAGAAGGATCTCAAAATTTCTTCTAATGTTTGAATAGTCTATTCGGATTGTCAATATATTTGTGTGTGGTAGGATGTTATCTAACAAAGTTCAGTATCCATGGCCTTCTAAAGTGGTTTCCAAAAACATGATCTAAAATGGGGATCATGATTAGAAACAATTTGATAGGGTTACTCCAAGATGTCTTAAATCTTCTTTAATATAAATTACAACTAGACATTCACATGTTAAATGTTCTGTTATATCTAGAAAAAGTGATTATATGGTAAGATGATCAATAATGACCCATATTGCATCATTTCATCTAGGATTATTTTGTAGCCCTATCACAATGTCTATCGTAATATCATTCAATTTCCACTCATGTATGGGAAGAGGTTGCATGACTCTTACAGGATGTTCTCTTCCAGATTTCACTTGTTGGAAAACCATATATCTCGATACATAATCATCAATCTCTCTCATCAGCTTGTCCCACCAAAAATGTTACATCAAATCTCTATACATTGTAGTGCTACCATGGTGTATAGAGAAACTAGATCAATGAGAATCATCATATAATTCCCTATTTAGATCATCTATGTCAGGAACACAAATTCTCTTCCAACATTTCAAAATCACATCTTCATATACAAAGTCGATTAATCACATATCATTCACATATTTAATTTTCTTTAGATAATTCTTATCATCAGTCGGAGACCTTTTTATCCTTTCTAGTAATGATAGTTTATGAACCATTTGAAAAAGTATTGGTGTTTCACCTTCGATTATTATTACCATATATATTATTACTAGATCCATGAACCTGGGTTCCCTTTAAACTCTTATCTTGATCAATAATCCATGATCATTTCTACTCAAAGGATCTTGCAACATATTTTCCTTCCCTGTGTGGTAGTGTATGGTGTAATCAGAATCATTGAGTAGTTCGAGCCATCTATTTTTCCTCATGTTGAGTTCTTTTTCAGAGAAAATATACTTCAAACTGTTATGATCAATATAAATCTCACATTTTTTCAACATAGTTGGAGTGTATCCATTTCATCAACGAAAATATTACAGTTTATAACTCAAGATCATTTGTGGGATAGTTTTTTCATGAATTTTTAACATTCGTGATGCATATTCAATAACAATATCATTCTTCATAAAGACATAACCATGTCCTTTCATTGAATCATTACTATAAATTACAAACCCATAATTCCTCGATGGTAGAGTCAAGATAGGTGATTTGAAAAATATTCTCTTTAGTTCTTCAAAACATTTGTCACACTCTTTTGTCCAAACAAATTTAACCCCTTTACATGTGTACTTGGTAAATGGATTAGCCAATCTAGAAAAATTATGGATGAAACGCTGATAATAAATAGGAAACCCAATGAAACAACCAAACATAGTTATACTAGTCAGTCATGGCCATTCATATATTGCTATTGTATTAGAAGGATCAACAACAATTCCATCCATAGAGAAAATATGGACATGAGAAAAAATATTATGTAAATAAAAAATATTATTCAATTCTTCAGAGGGATATTAAAGTGTCACACAAGTGATTTTCATGATATATATAGATTATAATTTATACCAAAATATCATCAATAAATACCACTAAAAATTCATCAAAATATTCATTGAAAACTATTTTCAGTATTTCCATGAAAATACAGGTTACATTATTCAGTCCAAAATGAATTACTATAAACTTGTAATGTACATATCGTGTTTGAAAATGCGGTTTTCAGAATGTGTACCATATTCACACCTAACTGATGATATCTATATTGAAGTTAAATATTTTTAAAATATCTATCTCAATGATGTTGGTCGAAAAAAAATCATCAATGTGAGTAGGGGATACTTGTTCATTGTTGCTATAGCATCGATCACCATGTATTCGTTTAAGATCCCCGTAGATCTATCTTTCATCATAACAAAAAGTACATAAGAACCCCATGGAGAAACAATTGGGTGAAATATTATTTTATTAATAAATTCTATAGTTGTTTCATTAGTTCAAAAAATTCCACAGTGGTCATTCTATAAGAGGTCTTCAATAAGATCCTTGAAACATGAATTAAGGCAATCGAAAAATCAATTTCTCGTTATGAAAAAAATCAATGTAAATCCACTAGAAACACATAAACATATTCTTGAACAGTAGGTACATCTTCTATTTGATCATTCCATTCCTCACCCACTGTTATTTCATTCAATTCATCCATAATAATTGAATTTAGTGGAGTTGCAGGGGGTGGATCTTGATAAGAATCAGATGAAGATGTTTTAGCACTAAAGATAAGGTAGTATTTATCATCATAAAAAATTGTAACCTTCTTCTTCATACTATAAAAATTCACATCATAGTCTGAAATAATATCCGTACTGACGATTATATCAAATTCAATCATGGGTATGATGATGAGATAAGAAGATAAAAAACATTTCTATTCCCTAATGGGGACTGATTCATAAAACATTGTTGCAATGATACATCCCGTAAGAGTTCTGACTTGTAACTCTCTTTTTAAATAAATTTGGAAATGTATAATTTTTTTAAAAAACCGGGATGATATTAATCAATATGATGATCAAGAATCAAATAAATCTTTGACTAAACACGAGGAAAGCATTATATTGCATCCCACCACATCTTTTTGAGCTTCAACCTCAGTAGTAGTGATCATATAAGCTTGGCCTTTTTCCCTTGTCCTTTTTTTGTATGTATACTTTGTTTATAGGACATTAATTTGAAAAATTAAACATTCTCTATAATTGTATCATTCAACATAGACAGTATCTTTCTTTACTTATCAATCACGAGTTTGGTGGCCTTTTTCACCACAGTTGTAATATCCTCTCATTCCCTTTAGGCAAGTACCCGGGTGTTTATTTCCATATTTACCACAGGATGGATATTTAAATTTTCCCTTCATCCCTATATTTTCATTTCCAAAGTGTTTAGGAGATCTCTTATTCTCTTTCATTTCATTATAGTCGTAAAACTAAGAGATTTTTTGTTGTCACGATAACACTTGAGACAATATCTTAGTAGGATGAGAAGGATTGTTGGACTAATTCTTGATAATGAAATGTTTTTAACCATAAAAAATTGATTGGTCCTACTACTTAGGTTATGTATATAATCTACCACATGCCATGATATCCATGTAAAGTAAGTCTCACACTATCTGACATTCCCAACCTCCTTTTTCCTCAGACTCAAAAATTGTTTTTCCATATCTACTCGATGGTCATGAAAAAGTATTTTTCTATGAAATCCTCATCAAACTCCCCCCATTACATATATTATACTTCTTCATCTTATTTTCTATTATAAATTAATGACAACCTTTGATCTGTATATACTGTGAGGTGATAAAATTACATGAAATCTTTTTCCCTTTTGCTGCTCCCAAAATCATGAAGTATTTTCTCTAAGGAACTTATCCACTGCTCTGGTACAAATGGATATTCATTCCCATTGAATGTCAGTGTCTTTTTCATCATGAATCAGTTTGACATTGATCCTCTAAGTTGTGGATCAGGGTACTCTATACGGGTATGGTTATTATTCATAACATTAGTGATTTGTCCAAGTACGGTGATAAGATGATCTATAGCAGTTGCATCACCAGCTCCACTATAATTATATTGAGTAACAAGAGAAATCCCTACATGGATTTTGTAAATTTATACAATTCACATTCCTTCCAATAGGCACCATTTGTAATCAATGGAATACAATATATTAGTTTATGAATCACCATACATAATTCCAATCTTGTAAAACACATAACATAAATTGAATTATTTCTTGGATATAATCCATTATCATAAACAATTTCATTTAGAAGCTATATAATCATAAATACTTCTTTATTTTTTGTAATGATAATGAGAATTATCTTATGATTATCCCCTGGGAGTGTCATAAACAAAAGTGTTGTATGGACCTTTGTCATTTACTAGGATACCCCATGTCAAGCTCAAAACTCCTTGTCATTGTTTTCTCTCCGAGGTACATTTGTGCCAGAGCTGCCTCTACTTGCTCATATCCATCCATGGATTTTTTTCTTGGAAAATACACATAATATCTACATTACCAAAATTCTAGGTAGTTCATCTATACTAATCCTCCATGTCTATCTTAGGGTAATGTTCTCTATTTGGATTTTATCTAAATATTTTTTCTGAGGTTTTTATAAATATTTCTCAGATACCAACTATAGCACCCCGACCCTAGTTACCCTTAGATGATGCATTATTACAAAACATTGTCATGATACAAGGAATCATATACTAAAAGACCTATTAGTTTAGTATCCTTTGATGTACTAGATTCATAAATATATTTTAGATTAAATCATGAAATAAATAAACAACATTGTGTACCCCTTGTACATGCTCATTAATTGGCCTATGCCAACAGGATTATCATAATCTCATTCTTCACATCCCGGGAAATATAAAACATATAAAGGGGTGATCTCAGAAGACATTAAAGGATAAAAATATAGCAGAATCATCATAAAAAAACACAAACATTTAAGAAAATGAATAAGACTAAAACACACACCTTTTAAACATAATCATCATCATAATATGCGAAATAGAAATATAATAATACCATTTACATATTCACATGGATATTCTACAAGTCGAATAGTCACTTGAAAGATCACAACCAATTTCAAAATTATTGAATGAATAATTTCAGAAAACATAAATATATAGTCAATGCATTGTTCTAAGACTATAGATAAAATTTGGTCAAGGACCTATCCCAATAAACTAGTTTGTCTCATGAGACCTACTGATGCATTGAGGAGCTATCGTTGGATCCACCCATCACATAATAATTTCAATGCATTCCTCTTATATTAAGGTTGAAACATAACATAAACATTTGTATTAAAACTAGAATAAAAAATCATAATACTTTAACCATAAACCAGGAATGTTATAAAAATAACACATCCACATTCAAACTTATCACAAAACCTCCAATACAATATTGATGATTTTTATCATAATAAATAATCTTCAAACAAGTATAAAATACATTAAAGGATGTTTACATAGATGAAATCATAACTATTTGAAAGAAATATATCTTTTTATTTTGAAATAATTTAAAAGTCAAGTAATTTGAAAATAAAACCATTATCTTGAAAATACTGATAAAATCTTGTAAGGTAGGCTTAAATGGTGTTATAATGTTGGAGAATAACTGCACCCACTATATAACATAAAAAATAATTTTACCTTAATTTTTCGAAAAGGTCATAAAGTACATTGTTCGAAAAAATGCAGAAATATTCCTTTCAAAACATTATATAAAAACTAAAACAATGTTATAAATTATTTTAACCCATAGAATTGTAAATATTAATAATATTTTGAATTACATTTTTATGAAACATAGATGTAGATGATAAATAGGTCCCAGTAGATACTAACGCAAAAACAAACCAAAGATTATAAAGATATTGTTAAATTAACCATTACCTAGTACTTTTCATTGGTCCAGGGTATGTTAACATCCATTATAAATGTTAAATAATTGTTATTAAGTTATAAAAGAACGAAATACATTAATATGATATCAGACATTTTCTTCTAATATTTCATTGATAATAATATTTTAGTAGTTTAATTATTTTTCGTGTTAACTGATTCGCTTTCCTTTATATGTTTGGTAACCTAAGTCATATTTGTTATGTATACAATGTATTTAGGTCATATCCAAAATGATATTACGTTCTTAAATATATTTTTCAACAAGAAAACTAAAATTATTCTTGAATGGTTAAGATGTGGAATGAATCTAATCGCGTTATTGGAGATGGTAATATGTACGTACGCACAAACGCTACTTCCATTGCATTTTTTTATTTTAAAAGGAAATAAAACCAAATGATACATAAGTATATTATTATTCCAATATAACATAATATTTTATATATGTAACATATGTTCATTAAAACCATATTTTATACATTCTATGTAAGGTATGAACGAGCCATATCTCTTTGAAGGGGTGGTAGTCAGCACTTTCTCAAATTAAATTATTATACATATAGAACACGAAAAGAATAAATGTATTCTATAAAATATAAATAAAAAATATTTCAGATAAAATTAATATCATAAATAAAACATATAATTATAGTTCCATCATAATGGAAATCATAAAATGTTGTAGTAGAAGATTGAACAATCATCATATCATGAGGCTGAAGTTCTTCATCCACAGAAACATTATATTCTTTACCCATTAGATGGAGGTTTGTGTAAGTTTTGTTCAATTACATCTCATAACAACAACCTAGTATAATGAGGATGTTTTAATGGTTATAAAATAAAGGAATAATGATATTTTAGGGTGTGGGAGATGTAAAATAAATGAAAATAACATAAGAGGATATGTTACCTTTAAATCCGGTAAATCCCTTTGGTTTGAACCAAAAGGATTCACTGAAGTGTATTATTCATAAGTTAACACATATAAGATGAATATAGGGAAGTAGGAATCTTAATTGGGTACAGTTTGTGCAATCCTAGTGGCATTAGAGGTGTTAGAAATGGGTTAGAGGTGAGAGATTTTTATAAGGGGGGAGGGGCTCTTTTCAAAAGTTGGAAAATATTATTTTATTACATAAATCATTTCAGTTTTTAAAGCATAAAAACTCATTAATGTATATGGAAATATGACTCATGTCTGAAATTAAATCATCCAATAAAAAATGGATAGATTTTGTAATTTTTTTTAATTTTTATAATCTCATTTATTTAAATCCATCATTAATGAGGTGAACACTACATCCTTATTATGTCTAAATAATTTTATTTTTTTGATGTATAAAAATTATAAAAACCAATTCCATGATATAGGAAATAATTTTATCTTTCAAATTAATATTTATTGGCTTAAAAGATAACTTATATAACCCCTTGTAAAAATTATTTTACTAAAAGATATATGTTTATGTCATTTTGTTTTTATTTTAAATTAATTAATACAAAGGGTCATTATCACTATCAAGTGGCTCCATGGGGTCCCAAAATCAACCAAAATATGAAAATGGTAAGAAATGTTTCATCCAACAGGAATAGGACATATTTTACTATAATTCAATATTATTATAGTAATATTTTTTACCATAATTTAACAGATTAAACATTTAACCATTGTAAATAAAATATTTACAGATATAAATATTAATAATGTATAAAAATAAAAGTTACATATTAACACAATTTGGACCTCCTGTTCCTAATATGGAATCCATTTTTATAAATTCAAAAGATAGAAGTTTCATAAATTAATTTAAAATTATTTTTTTTGTCAAAACTAAAGACAGTTTTTAAGAAATAATAATTATCAAAAGATTGACACTTGTTTATATCTAGTTTAAATGTAAAATTACATCCAATGTCATAAATTATATTAAATTAAAAAATTTAATATAATTATATTTTATTAACACTCAAATGTATAATTTAAAACTACAAATTATTTCGATTAAAAATGTTGTTTTTATTAAAAATTTAGAATTTTCACTATTAATAAAAATTGATAGTTTTTAGAAAAGTAGAAAAAATTTACCATAAACTAATTTTGATATCCCAAATCCAAAAAATAATTAAATTTCGAAAAATAAAATTTATAAAATTTCAAAAAGTCAGTAATAGCATTCATACTGTCTTATTTGATTGGTCGTGGTGTGTAAGAATCTGGAAGTTACGTACAACACATGTTTTACATTATTCAAAGGGAAACTTGCTGTGGAATATTGGGGTGTTAAATAAAGAACCATGATTATAATATCACACAAAAATAATGTAACATTTATATTAAATAAGTATTTTTAAATTATATGTTTATATAGTTAGAAAACATATATAACTTATAATATCAATGATGATTGAAAAATCGATATTTTCTCTAATACTTAATCAATAAAAAGTCTATAACATATCACATATATTTTCAATAAATGACACACCTCTAAAAAATTCTTTAAAATTAATTTTATTCCTATCAATTGTAAATTTAAAAACATAGAATGGTGTGTTATGACACCCATTAATTATAAAAATTATTTATAAGATTTAATGACAATAAAAGATAATAAAATGAATATGTGGGAATAAATGAGATAATGAAGAATATAATCCATAAAAATAATTATATAGTAAAAAATTTCACAAGTCATTGAATAATATGGTAATTCAATCAAATTTTTGTTTAAACATGATTCCATCAACATGTTCTACAAGAGAATGTCGTAAACATTATAATTAAAAAAATTATATTTCATAAACACAATGATAGGATATGATTATATTGTGACCATATCCAAGAAGGACAACATTTTAGTTTTTTACCATATCCATTAAGTCTCACCCTTTAGTTTGTGAGAGTATCTAATTATTCTCACAATTTATTTTTTCAGAATATTCGATAATCCTCAACCATTATTTTTTATTCACATCTAACAAGGGTCAAAATACATTACCTCATGACATATGTAACATTAAAAAATTATTGGGAGGGTTATATAGGACCACAATGGATATCAACCATATATATATATGGTTGGATCTTGAATTTGATTCATTAAACATTCCATTAAGAACTAATAGAAGGAATATGGGTCTAAAATTCTTTTCTAAATGGAATTATAGAAGTTTTCATTATTAAATACATAAATAATCATAACTTAATAAATATATAAAAAATAAATTGTCATAAAATGACATATGTTTCCTTTCAACATAAATATCATCTAATCAAGATAAGGGAGATGGTATTGAAACCATGTTTGTAATGGTTATCTGGTTATAAAAATAATTATATAACATATAAATATATATAATATTTGTTAACATATTTCAATAATCAAAACAAAATATTTTCAACATATAGGAGAAAATATGAAGAAATAATTGGCTTATAAACCCCATAATACTAGGTAAAGAAATGGTTGTTATGTATTATTTCTAGGATTGAAAATAAAATTTCATAAGCTATCAATAGATATAATGTCAATGGGATTGTTTAAATATTATACATGATCGTTTATATGATATATAAATGCATACTAACTTATATAGATAACAATTTTTAACTTTTTTTTGGAAAACCTAACTTCTAAAATATAAAATATTATTTAAATATTGAATTAATTTTATTAAAGTTAATTTATAAAACTACACAAAATTAATTATCATAATAAACTATGTAAAAATTGAGGGAACACTTTTAAAAGATGGTCACATAGTATTAAATTAACCCAATAAATTTATTATGTATATATAAACTATCAAAATCACCCAATTTATATTAATATGTAAAAATCCAGGTTCTTTTTTGAAAATGGGAGATCAGGTACCATTCATTGACAAGAAACACTTGGGATAAAATGTAAGTCCATTGGAAACAAACATTTTAGGAGTCGTGGATTACAAAATTAATATATAATTGAAATAATGTGGAATATTTTAAATAATTCAAATTATCCTCTTTGATTATTATTGAAAAATAATAATTAATAAGATATAATTTTGGAAATCCAAAACCTTAAATTTTGAGTAACATTTTATTCTATGGCCCTTTAAACATTGGTATATTTTGAATCAACAGACAATCAAATAATATAAATATTACTTATCAAATAAAATGATAAATTAAATGATAATGGTTTAAGACGTTCATAGATCAAAATCACAACATATAGTATATATCATGGATTGCAATATGAAATATTTCTCAATAAATTAAATTTTATACAATTTACCCCTTAAATATTATTCTCTTTTCCTAAAATGCACTCAAACTTCCTCTATAAAAAATAGAACACTATTAATAAAAAATTAAAAAATATTATTCATATAAAACCCGCATATATGCATCATTTATATTCATTATATATATCTATAGTTATTTATTATTATCAATTATTGATATTTTTGGTTATAAATCATAATCATTTTGAACAACTATCATAAAAGAGACATGGATAATTGTTCTTATATGAATTTTCATTATTCATGTATCAATAATTGTAGTGTTATAAGTGATTTATTGTAAATTATAATACTATAATTTCATTCCAATGTATTTTAAGTTTAAATTATATATGAATAATTCTATAATGATAATGTTTTGATGATTCTCAACAATAATAGGATGATTCCTTATTAAACATTATAAATGATTATATTAAAATTGCACACACACAAAAACCCAATTATTACTTATCTATAAAATAAAATACATTTAATTAAATTCTTATAGACATCCATGATAAAAATTTTAGCATAGTTCGATAATACTATTAACTAACGAAAAAATTTACATAATATAATTAATTAATGGATGTGGAATGATTTTTTCTATTATATATTTATACTAGAAGGATAGTGATATCATATATTTCTATAGGAAATATAATAATTTAGAATATTTTTTAGAATAATATAAACTATAAATATTTATAACGTAGTATGATTAAATCATATTTTCTCTTATTATGCTATTATAGATGGCATAATATACAATAGTTATTTATTTATCATATTATTAATGTTTTTCAAATTGGTCGAAAAATAACCAAAAAATTTGAAAAACCAAATTTACCAATTAAATTGATTCATAATTCTATCCTTGTGTGGTAGTTAAAAAAATATGATGCACCCTACCTTGGGGTGGTAGTATTCATGAATGCGTGGATGATGTTTTTTTCACATGGTATGGGAGAAAGGATTAAAATGATTAATTATCATAGAATCTAGAACATTTTACATATAACATTATTATTTATTAAATTACAAATTATATTCATATATATATTATGATGTGATGGAAAAAGCAACTTGTTACATCGTGGATGTAGTAGTCCATAAATATGCACAATTTAATTTTTCACAATTCATATTGGAAAAGGGAAATCAGTTGACAATTTATATAATATAATAATATAAATATAAATTTATAGTTAATACAAATTTAATCATGTCGTTATTGTTAATATATCATTAAATGAAAAATATATCAAAGTAAAATTATTAAACAGTGAGAAGTTCGTATATTATGATTTAGAAATATTTATTCAAGTTCTTCAAGAAATGAGATACATTTCAAATATCTTCATTCCATAAGATTAAGAGGGTCTGATATTATAATAGGGGTCAAATAACGTATCTTTTTCTTAAGTAAAGGTAATTTTTTATTCTTTTTAAAGGATTATTGGGAGGATCCTTCTATAAATGATGAGAATCAATTTTTTGTGAAAATAAAAAACTTATATAAAATGATCTAAAGTAAATGTTTTCTTATTTCTCCAAAAATTGAAAATATTGGAGTGGTGGATTTCATAAGGTCTATAATATGTCATCAACTAAATTTAGAACATGTATATAACTAGTTTCAATCCCATTACCCCTATATTTAATTATTTTATATAATTTTGGAAATTCTCTTGTTAATTGTATATGACCAATGTAATTTAATTTAAAGTGAAGAAATGAAATATATTTTTTAAAATATTATTAACCATTTCATTTGAAATAGTAAATCAATTTTATCAAATGATATTTCTCTGTTTATATGACATTAATTTTAACAATAGTGCATGTGTCATGTGTGAAGTAGTGATTTTTTTAAAACAAATTTGTGATTAAAATTTATATAACAATTGAAATTAATATTTTAATTCATATTGAAGAAATAAATTGGTTCAGTTTGGAAGAATAATTTTTTATTTTCATAAAATTAAATTCACAACATAATATTACAATAAAAGTGTTCAAGTAAATGCAAATTTAAAAATTAGTTTGAGAAACAAGAATTTAATGATACCTATGTTATAAAATTATTGACATGAAATTTTTACGATAAAAAAATATTATAATTGTAAATATTATTAATATTTATATAATTATTTAATATATTAATATATATGAAAGTCATTTTATTATTTCCCTTATTAAGGAAAAATAGTAATATAAAAAAATTGATTAAAAATGTATTTTTTTTACTATTCACATATTAATCAATTTTATTCATAAAATAAATAAATATTATTAAAATAATAAAAATGAAATTTTTGAAATAAACTTATTTTCACATAATTCATAACATATAACTTATAAATATTTTTTAAAAATAAACATTAGAATAAAAATCTAAATTTATAAAAAAAATGAATATATATTTATAAATGAAAATGAAACATGTGTATAATACATTTGATAAATAAATTATTAACATATGAAAATTTTTATTTGATCCTTATATTTTCTATATAGGTAACCTCTCAACATCTCTGCATAATATCTATATGTATTTTATGATCTGTTATCTGTTGATGGTTGTGATTCGGTATGATCTCGTCTATTAATTATTTTAAAGATCCGTGTTCTTATTTTATAATGGTTTTGTAAAGAATATTTGTAGTTCATTAGATGATAAATATATATGTCTAGATGTTCTATGAAATAAAAGTGTTATTGTTATCCCACTAGTATGTCAGTGGACTGGTGATTATCTCATCAAACTAATAGAAGGAACAACAGATAGGTAGTGGAATAATTGAAGAATGAGTTCCTACAGGAAACAAACCATCTTTTTTCGAGGTCCCTTGAGGGGTACAGAATCTCTATTTACCCAATAACAAGTTTGAGGAAACCAATGGATTGTATGTGTAACAAATATTTTTTGGGGTTACAAGGAATATAATTTCATTATCTCCACACCGAACCCCCTTTTAATTAAAAACATTATCCTTCAACCAAAATTATATATTAATAAATATTATGTGTTCCCTATGGAGTAAATTTCTTCTAAAACACTACGTAGGGGTTCCATCATCCATTTGTTAATATAGAAATCTATATTTGGTGATTCATTCATTAAATTAGTTACTTCCTCCCTGTTTTTTGTTTATTCCCCAATTTTCTAGAGTAGAATGAGGCTTGGTAATGATATTTGGAATGGGAATAAATAACCCATGCATGGGGTAAAATATATGATAGCGTTGATAGGATAATTTTTCCAAAGGATATCTTATTATTTCATAGATTTACTATCACCTTGGGTAATGGACATTATTGATGTTACTGTTTTTTGATATTTAAGTTGTGGGACGGAATGTCCTAATGTAGGAATTCAAGAATAATTATAATAAAACAATAATTTGTATTAAAATTGATCAATAATTCTAGGTATTATTTTCTTTTACTTGAAATTTGATGACATACCTAATATAGGGAATAAAAAAAATTATCTATTGAAATATCATTAATTCAATTCTCTAGCCATTAAATAATGTTTCCATACATTTATGGCTATATATATTTTCTTGTTCCTTAAATGTATGATCATGTCTTTAACATACTGATATCTGGTTTATGATGAACCATTTTTATAAATTCTTTCATTTCCCCCTCCTCTTGAATGTCATGTGTTTAGTTTTGAGGAAAGTCCACATATTGTGGGACTAAGATTTCATATAACATGAGGAAATCCAATTAAAGATAATATATGTGTTAGTTACATGTGGTTCATAAAATCCATTGTAATGGATGATAATCCCCTAAGTATTTGATTTTTGGTTAGATGTGTACATCTGACCATATATACCGACAAATTTCTGTAGGGGAGGATGGGCCTAAAAAATAATGGTTTTAGATTGGGTACATCCCCAATGTACATAGTTGTGTAGAGACTACCATATAGTGGAGGGTATGTCATGCTAACCACATGCTATGAGAACTAGACAATGACTCAGGGGAAATCATAATAAAGGATTGAAAATATAGTGAGCTAAACAAAAAGGTCTTGCAAATGATATTTCTATGTCACTTTTATCATGACATTCTTATGGATGATTGGTAATATGAGTTTATACACCTAATGTAGGGATTTATTTTTGTTATGGATTGTAAGGTTAATTTTTTCATCCTACAAAATTTTTATAATTAAAGATATATTATTTATCCATGGGGAAGCACAATTAAGATGAAATTCATTACGAAATCAATACACAATTTACTTTTTTACGCTCTATCTACTTCTTCCAAATGAAAAATCAGTCTTTCATCATTGAAGAGAACCTGAAAGACTATATGAGTGGTGGGTGTACATTTTTAGCTATAAAATTATGGAGTAACTCATTAGCTAAAACTAACTGCCATTATGATAATTTATTACAAGATATTAGTAGGAAGACCATCCAGGAGAGTGGGAATAAATCTCAGGACTATAATCCATAATATTTTAATATCCAATCCAAACTATAAATTATTTTATAGTATTTTAAGTATATTAAAGTGATGAGTTTGAAAAATTTTGGTCCACCTATAGAGGATATATAAGATAATAAATAGTTACTATATAGGACATGATCATTAAATATGCTAGATTCTAGGAAGGAGTCATCTCTCTATTACTAGATAGGTAGGTAGAGTTCCAACAGATGATCTTTCAAATGTAGGGTTCAGGCACCCCAATGCAGGACGAAATTTATCTAACTCTCCACTATGATATTAACTAATAATATTTTATATTTTTTAACATAAATTTTTTATGAATATTTTTTTAAAACATGGAAAAAATATTTCAATAATGTTGAAAAAATTATTATGAGTTTTCAAGACTAGTTGAAATCAAAAACATACTGGGTGGATATGTTTTCGATACATTTTTAATGCAAACCATAAATAAGTCATTCAATTCCATAATATTCAGTCAAGATTAAAATATCATGAACTATTCGGGATTCATGATTATTCATTCTGAAGGTAATATATATTTTTTTTTGATTTTGGGATGTTCCTTTCTCGAATGACATCTATGATGTTTGAATTTTTTGAAATGAGGTGTTCAAATGATCATGTTACTAAAGTGAATAATTTTAACAATAGATCATAGTTAAATAAAAATACTTTCTCTCAGGATCTATATTATAATATGATGATAAGTAAAAAAATCCTATATACCAATTGTAAAACATTATAAATACCTTAATTGGACGATACCCCTCATTCTGAATTTTGGAATTAGAGGGAATTGTAGTTTTCTAGAAAAAAATTGGTAAAGACTTATTAAAAGAATATTTTTTGAATATATATAAATTATTTGTTTATAAATAATTATATATAGAAATATAGAATTGAATAAACCCTATCATACCATCTATTTAAGATGGATTTTATTTAAGAATATGTTGATAGTTGATGTTAATGATGTTTTTATACTGATCATAAAATGAAGAAAAATGTAGAACATTTAACAACAATGTAATCAGTTAAATTTTTTTAAGGATTTCATACACTATAATCTAATAGAATTTTTTTTTGGGTATTATAAAATAAATTTTTTGAAATATAGAATTCTTTTTTTAAAGATCATGTCTTGTTTTGTAAAATATAGTTGTTATTAAAAATTGTTTCATTATATTTAATAAATTTTAAGATTTATATTTTTTTCAATTGGTTTTCATAATGATGATGTTATTATAGGTTTCCACAATGTATTAAATCACCATTAGATTTTTTTTCTATTAAAAAAATACTATATGAATACATGTTGTATTATTTTTTATGAGAATTGTATTTTATAGGATTAATTTCATAGTTTATTTTGATAGGAATTTTAATAATAAATAATATACAAGGGAGGTAAATTTTTTATGTAATAGTTTATATAGTGATCCAATATATTTTTTATGAACTATCATAATTTTTGTATGATGGTCTTCGAAAAAAAGGGAAAATTATGATAATTCATTAGAATAATATTAAAATATTTTAATAAATTTGTTAGAATCATTAGATAAATAAGTAAGATTCATGAATTTTAAAAAATACTCTACAATTCATTATAATATTTCCATAAATTTATTTGAGATGTAAAACTGAAGGTATTTTTCATTTTCCATTATGAGAGATCCAACATCATGTGGTGAAATGTTCTTCATAGTTGTTATTGTTTACATGTAAAAATATAGTATTCTACTTATTTTTTGTTAGTAGTGATTTTATAACTAAGATCATATTTTTTGTGGATGAAAGGATATATATAAATAGTTTATTGATCCTATGTATTAGACATTGTCTCAGTTTAACAAATCAGATACTATTTCCATGCATATTTTCTAAGGAGCTGTTACTTGTTTACCAAAAAATAATTATTTTGAAAGAAGATGATATTTTAGTGAGGCAAAGTTGAAAGTCTATTCTTGGTAAAAAATTAGTACACTATATAATCATTAATTGGAATAAGACAATGAACTGAAAAATCTAGAGGAACATATGGTGGTGTTGATTAAACATTGTTTCGTACTTTTATTATGGATCTTATTACTGTATGATATTTTTAAAATAATGGGATTAAATATTATAATACAAATTTGGATATAGAAGGGGACTAATATAATATGGCTCAATGATGAATTCAGTTCTTCATAATAGTGAATTTTTATAGACCCATGGGAGTGACCTTGGTAATGATATGAGTTCTCACAATAAGGTTGATCTCTGTAAGTCCTGCATCACTTCTTATAATTAAAATATATTAATTATTGTGTGATATTTATAATATATTATAATAAAAATAACTAAAAATTGTTTTTTTGGTTTAATTTCATAATATTGGATAATTTTAAAAAGATCATCACTGATTCAACCCCCCTTTTGAATGTTTAAATTTTCATTATGTGCATTAAGATGTACTTGAGAAAATGTTCCCATGTTTAATCATTAATATAAAAAACAAAAATTCGCTCCTAAAACAAGATATTTTTTCTATTTAAGGATATAAATATCATATATGGAAAAAAAATTTAATTATATCCAATGTTCTATCATTTTATTTGGATGTTGTTAATGTAGAATCTATTGGGTTCCCACCATTGAAATAAACACTCGTATTACTTTTTCTAATAATAAAAAAACTGATGTTAATGAGAATCATATAAATTTTATTATTATATAATTAATATAATTATATTTTTAATGGTTTTAAGTATCAATATAGCAATGTAAATTTAAGACATGTTTGACTGTCTCTTTTTGGAAAACACCAATGCAAATGAAGAAATGTTTAAAATCAAGTGAAAAATGTTGAATTATACCATAATAAGAGACGGTGAATCTGCTTATTATTATTTAAAAATACTTATTGATAAATCAGGGTATATTGATATATGTTAGAAAATTATCCAATTGTGTAGAATCCCATAAAAATTTATTGAACAATAATGAATCTAAAATATCTACAGTTTAATAGAAAAAAGATTTATGAATTGATAAATCCCATACCTTGCTTATTTGTTATAAAATTTATAGACTTAAAAAATCAACAAGATGGTCATTTATTAAATGGATTTGAAATAAATGAGCAATTACAATAACCATGATTCTATGAATGATAATATTAATGCATAATAATAAAATTAATATGATGTAATATATTATAGGACAAGGTCACTTATGTCAAAAAACTATCTTATAGGTAGAGAAATATATGGAGGAAAACTAACTCTCATATTCTATGAGTGTGATTATTTTGCTAAATTTTATATTAATATTCCCGTTAATAAATATAGTGAAAATGAATATCATTATAATAAAAATTCATAGTATAATAAGTTTGAAAATTTTCTATAAGGAAGATATAAACTCCTTTGGTGGTATGTAAAAGTCCCCTAGAAAAATAACATGCATGCTGAGTAATAATTTTTACATTAAGTCTTTTGAAAAAACATTTTATAACCTGTATTATTAATGAAACATAAAAACATATAATAAAATTTTAATAAGAATGTATTTTCCTAAAATATTGAAGAAAAAATGGTGAATAATGTTTTTTAGAATATAATATGAGATCATAATTATTTTAGTTCCTTGAGTAAACACTAAACTCGCAAATGAAATCAAATTCATGACGGTAGAATATAATAATTTTAATAAATTAAATAAAAATATTTTGATAAACTAAAATATGATTATATCTATGATAATTTAATGATTAAAGAAATTAATTCCAAATGAGGAATGATTGAGAAATAACCAAGAAATAAAATTATAACTAGGTAAGATGAGGATTTTAAAACAAAATTCCTCCAAATTAAAGTTCAGTGTACATAAATATGATAAATAATCATTTGAAAAATTATTTATATATAAATCAGGCATCATATTAAGCTGATTATATATTTCATTCATATAATATAGTGAAAAAATCACCGAAAAAATTAACATTCACCAGATATTACAAACCTTATAGGTGTTATAAATAGTGGGAAATCATTGGTTTAGAATGGATGTCAAAAATATATCACATTAGAAAATGTTTCAAATAATCCTTGAAGTATCGTTTCCCAATTCCTATTGGAAAGAAGAATAGAAAATTTGTTAAACCTCAAAAAAATATCTACATGGAAAGATATTCCACTTACAAAAAATGAGATTCGATGGTTTTTTCAATGTTGTAAATTTTATGGGGACCGTTATTGAAAATAATGTGACAACATATATTTTCGCAAAAGATTCCATGAACTCTTAGGGAGTAATAGTTGATGGAAATTTTGAAACATATCTATGAAATAGGATGTTATAAAAGAAAAATCTCAAGATGTTTGAAAAGATCAAATGAAATTTATGATTGAGCTTCAATTGGATACCTATGTATGTTCTCAGCAACAAGGATACATTTATTAGTAATGTATAACTTTTCATTAATATAAAATATCATATTCATTAAATGAAAAAGTATCTTGAATTAAGACTGTTGAATAAATATCCCTTGATATTGAGATGGATCGATATGAATGAAAAAAGAGATAAATTTGGGATTATTAATATTTTTTACTTTTCACGTATGAAAGGAAATTTAAATATAATGAAAGATAATAATTATTATGATGTATAAGTAGTCACATTTAGACATGATACTTCCCCCAAAAATAAGTCGAATATAAAAGATAAGACTGATGATGAGAAATTGAAATGAAATGATGTTTTATATGATGATGAGATCATGAAAAGCATATATAATGTTAGACATTATAGTTATGATATAATATATGTGATATTCTTGAACAATTTCTCTGTTATTTTATTTATGGAATATTTTAATATAGTAAAGAGGGGATAATGAACAATTTTACATATCATCGAGATTTAATAAATTTTAAAAAATCATAATATTTATGTACAGAAGTTGGAAAATGGCTTTGGCATAACACAAATAGGAATCATACATAGAAAAGTTCATCCAATAATAAAAAAGTTGATATTGTAGAAAAATTACTACATTATAATCTATAGAAGATAATGAGATTATATCCTTTTAGAAAGGAAATTTGGTTGGAAAATGTAATATGAATGTTGAAATTCAATCTAACATACCTATTGATCCTATTCACTATTATATTGATAGGATGATGAGATAACATTCAATGAAATACGAGATTTAGATTATCATTTTTATTAATGATTTCACTCTTATGATGACAATTACAATAAAGATTCATAAATTACTTATATTATATTTGTCCATCTACATTATAAGTAAAATTGGGAGATAAATGGGGGTTATATAATGATTTTTATAATAAATATTGACAAATAATATACAATATGTTATTTTAAATCTTATCTTAAGATGAATAAAATCATAAATAATTAATGTTCTCTATAATCCCCTTAAAAAATGGAGTAGCATAATTGAAAAAGTATTTTTGTATGAAATTAAAAGAATCAAAACTGGAGAATAAAAAAATTTATATTTTTCTAGAGAAAATCTGTTATTACTAGTATAAATATTCATAATCGATGATTCTTAAGTGTAACATCATTATTTTTTTAAAGGAGACACAATGATCAATATAATACATGATACACCATATCTAGCTTAAGCGAAAAAAATACATAATATATAAATACTACCATTAAGAACTACTTAATATAACGATGTTAATGAGAAATATTAACTGATTTTTTGAGTTTATGGTTTAGTCATGAATATGTAATTATTTTTTGGGTGATCAATTAATTATAAATGAATGAATCCCCTTTTTAAGATAAAAGGAAATCATTTTCTAGAAAAATGATTAAATGATAAAAATTATGTTTTATACCCATAAATTAATAAATGTATCTTATAGGATTATATTAATTAAATATATATATTTATATAATATATTCAATATTATTTTTTCAAATTCATATTATGTGTTTTTTTACCATTTATATTAACAAATTATATTTTTTGTATTAAATGCTAATTTTATAAAAATTATGTTTTACCATATTTGGATATTTATTCAATTTTAAATCAATTTTCCATAACTTTTGTAACTCATATTTGATAAAATTAAATTCTTTATAAGAGGATTATAAAAATTCAATTTAGGTCAATTTTTATAATTTTTTGAAATGATAAATTTTTAATGAATAATGAAAAAATACTACAGTGTAGTTGAAAACATATTTTTCATTAAAATAGATATCATATAATAAAATGATATTTAATGTCAAAATAGTTCAATACATAATGTATTAATCCAATTCAGGTCATTGGAATTATTTTCTTTATATTGAGGTTAGATATAAAAACTTATCGATATTTTGAACGTCTCTTCTACCTTTCATCTCACCACATCT
Source organism: Viscum album (assembly GCA_963277665.1). NCBI lineage: Eukaryota > Viridiplantae > Streptophyta > Magnoliopsida > Santalales > Viscaceae > Viscum > Viscum album. The sequence goes on along the minus strand of OY728151.1, from coordinate 71,788,084 downwards.
GTGGGACTATTGTTGAACATCATCAAGCCACTTATGTGAATTGAATTTTGAAAAATGGACATAAAATATTTTGATCAGTTTGAAAATTGGGGTATAATAGTATCAACATAATATTTGGTGAATAGTAACATTACTATTTAATTTATCAGGGTTAAGGTTAAATCAGGTAATTAAAGGTTAAAAATATTATAAAATTATAAAATTACCCTAAAACATGTAATTATTTTATAGATTGGTGTGTTTTAACAAAAATCAAACTTAGGCTGAGATTATATCTTTTTTAGGAAACTTTGATAAGAATATGGCATTTATTTTATTTTATTTATATATTAGTTATAAATATCATACTAGTTTTATTGATAAGTAAATCATTTTTGATATAGTTTTACATAGAAGATAAATTCAACTCAAAATTTCCATTATAAATTTATCTTATATATTTATATAATGGAAATTTATTTTTGATTTGTATACATTATAAAATAACATATAATTGTAATACAATGATGATTCAATATTAGATATACCAAAGAAAGAATCAAATGAATGATATTAATAATATTAAAATAAATTCAAATTCAAATTTTTTTTGGCATCAAAAACTTTTAGGGATTCATTATTCACTTCAGGGATGACATAGAGTATTTTTATCGAATTAATCAAGTTTTTATGATTTTTGAAAAAAAAATCAAGTAATAAAATGTGTCATAATTGACATAATTAATATCTCAAAGTATAAAATATCTATTTAAATGTTATATTTCTGTGAAAAATATATGTTTTAGAATCAAATTTTATATATGTATATAAATTTTATTAATGGATCATTTATTGGTAGTTTTTCATTTCATGTTAATTATACTCACCCTCAAATCATAAATTACATGATAAAATGGTAAGAGTTAAAAGGGTTCATAAAAACAGATAAGGATTAAAAAATAAAAAAAGTATAATTTCTTATTTATGAATGTATTTACATCCCAGATCATCCAAAATTCAAAATAATATCATTTTGATCCATTTGGAATAGGAAATAAATTTATTATAATTTAATATTTTATATAGTATTTCTATTCTATTTCGTCTACATATTACTTAAAATATCCATGATCAATGATTAAATAATAACTACAATATCATTAATATTCTATGATATTATTATTTTATTATCATCAATATTGTACCTCTCAGATTTCATCAAATGCGAAATGAATTAATCATTTGTGTGTACGTGTTAATTATTACCTCCACAAACTGATATAATTTGTTTTCCATAATTGTATCTCAAGACTGGTTATAATGATGGAATTAATGTTCATATATAATATTCAATAAATATTTAACAGTATAATAGAATAATATATCAATTAAATTTTTACTCTCCATGAACAAAAAAAAGATAACATCATTGGTGCGTACAACTATACTATCACCTCCAAAAAATGATGTGATTCATTATTTAACACCACATCACATGGATAATATATATATATATATAAGTATATATAAATGATTCATATGATATTAATGATATTATTATAATTATTTAATGATAAAATAGTATAATCTTTATTTCAAAAATGATCATTGAATAATTGAAATGATAATCCTGCGTATGTACTACTTACCATCTCTATGATTATAACATAGTTCCTTATTCATAAAAATAATTTCTGGTTCTATTTTAGAAAAATAAATGGTTTATAATATTTATTTTTATTTATTTAATATTATTTTTTTAGGATGTATTTATGATTATTTTGACTATGGACTTCATATTAAAGTCATCTGGGACGCATGTAGCGATTAAAGAAAAATTGTATGACATGAACATAAATAATTAAGTAATTATTAAAACATGATAATAACTAATATAAACCTATTTTTGAACATTAAAAATGAACTCAGTTAATGAAATAATTAACCAATGTTTACTATTTATGAATATAAATATTTTACGTGATGATTCAGATCAAGGTATGTGACTCTTTAACTAAAACAATGTTTTCAATGTTTTAATGATTTATTCATAAAAATAATTCTCATTAATGTCCATATATTGATAATTGTATTGTGTATTTTTTAATATGTAAATGATTTATATAAATTGTAAAATACTATCAATGTTTTTAAATTGGTATGGGTTACATTGACTCAAAAATATTATTTTAACATATCTTAATTGTGGTTTAAAAATGGATTTATTATTTAAATAAACTAGAATATTTTTTTAAATATAATTTAGGAACTGAATTTCTATCTTTTATCAGGATTTATTATTTTGATTTTAAATTAACATTATTAAACTTTTATTTCTATGTAAATTCTTTTATTTTACGAGCATGTGGCTGGGTAAAAATGAAATGTGATTTCAATGTGGAATTTTTTTTACCTTTATAATTGTTTTATGTGTTATGATTATGTTATGGATCATTGAAATTGTTTATTAATATAGATGGTTTTTTTATAATATAAGGTTATTTTACCCTATGATTGGTCTTCATTGATTTAGGCAATAAAATAAAGTTAAATGGATTTGTTTCACCTAAGATTTTATGTGTATATATTGTAATGGGTTTTCATTATCTAAGTATGAATGTTTCTCCATATGTATCCATTAAAGCTATAATGTAATAATTATATGGATTCCATAGGTAACATTTTTAATTTTTTATTTATATATAGTTTTATATGACTCTTATTGTTTCATGAGGTAATTTATAGTTTTTATGTTTTATGTGTGAGAAAATTGTTTTTTTTAATTTGGAGTTTTAAATATTCCTAGAGAAACTGTTTCATTTATTATTTTATGTCCCTTAATGAGATTTATGTGCACATACAATGAATAAAATTGGTTTTTCACATGTATTAACATTATTATTGAAAAATTGGATGTCGTGATGACGTTATTTATGATGTTTCTAGAAATAAAATCTGATTTTATTTAAACAAGGGTTTCATTTCGTTCAAAAAGCAGATACGGAGAATATGTGTCCACATGTATAGTATGTGACTATATTGTTGAATTTTCCCTAATTCTGTAGTCCTCTAAACTGAATATATCATTTAATGATAACTCTAGTTCAAAAATACTAGAATTATTTATATTTAATATTTTGTACAATCAATAAGACAAAATTCCAAAATTTAATTCTATATTATGGGGAATAACGAAACACTCTTAGTGAAATATTTCACATTTTTTAATTTTCCTATTTATTAATACTTATAAATATGTATCATGAGAAATATAATGAAAAATATGATTTTAAAAATTTCATTTTATATTCATCCAATGGATGTAGTTATTAATGACAAAACAATATTTTACAAAAACTATTTGGTTCTTATGATGTGAAATGTGTTCAAAATTTAAATTTCATAACAATGTTTTTTGAAATTTTTGTGATGATAAATTCAAATCCAATAATTAGAATAAAATATTAATTATAAAAGTAAAAAATAATATATAATTGGATATTTATAATTACTTTTTTATGTGTTAATTGAGTCAGGATAATTTTTTTTTAAATTTCATACTCTACAAAAACATATTAAATTTGATAATATTACTATAAATCAAAATTCTCATATAAAGAAAAATAAGGATGATGAAACAATAAATAATGACATAGAATATATCAATGATTAATCTATATTTAATTTTAGAATATTTTATATAACAATAATGGGTAGATACTGTGAATAAAGAGGTAGATCCAATTTCAAAAACATGATCCTGGGAACTTATCCCCCCTCAAACAAGAAAGTGTATAATTAGGAAATAATGGGTTTAAATAAACATGCTGAATGAACATAGGGGATTTTTCATGAAAATAATGATAATTTTTGTTATATCTATTCATATTTGGATGGTTTGTCTTTGGAATAATAAAATGCCCCCATTGGAATATTTCAATCTATCTGAATTTTCATAAAAGGGTAAACCCTTCATTTTTATAATTTTTATCATATTAATGTAATTTTAACCCTCTTAAATGTATATATTTAGGAAAAAAATTTCGTTGCGAAATCATGTGGGATTGTACATGAAAAACATGAAATAATGCTTTTTATATTGAAGAAGGACATTTATTGGTTTTATAAAAACCCATGATCCTTATACTACAAACATGAAAACTATATGAAAATTTTTAACCTTAATTAAGGATTCTTGATAGAAGAATATATTTGAAGGAGTTAAAATATGTATCACTAATTGATAAGGAAATTTTTTTATGATATAATTTTTTTTACAATTTAAAGAATATTTTTGTAAATATTTTTGTGATGAAATATAGAAAAACATTACAAATTTTGTATAATGATAATTAAATTAAATTCAGTTATTTAATGTGATGCTGATGAAAAAATATATCCTTCCATATAAATAAAATATGACATAAAAGTTTTTAAAAGTTTTGAATTGTTGACTGTGAATAATTATTTATTGTCATTTTTGGTAAGTTGAATATGAGTAGTGATTCAATTATGAAAAGTGTGAATGATAAATAATTATTAATGTTTATTGGATTTTTTCTATATGTTATATAATTAAGGGAATAAATTTTATACATTTTAATATTTTATAATCAAAATCATTGTTATTATAATAAATCTCACATATTTTAGAAAAAAGTAATTTATATATATTTGAAGGGAAATTTTTTTATTATTTATTATATAAAATAAGTAGTGATATAATAATTCAATTATTTGTTTATGATGATATTACAATATATTTAAAGATATAAAATCAACATCACATGAATATTTTTCAAAACGAAATTATTATGTGGGATGGAATTGTAAGAAACTAATTTATGGAACACTGAGAAAAGTGGAAGAAAAATATTTTTTATTATTGATTTATTTTAAAAAATTATTTGAAAATATGGTCATATAGAAGACTTCAAAGGTAATTATTCTACAATAATGAATATATATATTATAATAATAAATTTTCATTGATATTTCCAAAACCCTGTACAATAGTCAGGATCAAATAAAATTTATATTATGTATCAATTTATAATAGATAATTTTTATGATGTAGAAGTCATGAATGAGTATCAAAATTATTTAATCTTTTAGTTAGAATACAATACTTGAAAGTATTTTTTTTTTGATTTATGTATGTTGAATGAAAAAATACATGTAAGCATATAAATCATGTGAGGAATGGTGGACAATGGACAATTTTTATGCAGGTTCATCAGTAAATAATTGAGCCTCGTGGGTGTGTTACTGAGAATTTCATCTATTTTTTCATTCTCCTACATTATATCAAGAAAAGGTAGATATCTTATCTAGAGGTTTTACCCCTATAAGATAAAATATATGTAGTGCAGATGAAATAAAACATGGTCTATAAGGGATATTACATTCTTCATGCATATGATCACAAATGGGTTGCCAATAGAATTAATGTGGAGTTGTTGAGGGAATTAGTTGCCTCAAAATGGGTGGTAAATACTTGGTTGATTAATATTTTTAATTTTCTAATTTTTAAATACTATTGTAGGGGTATGGATAATGGTATATTTGGATCTATATTATGATGCTTCACCAATCAGTACATGATGCATAGGATTATGTTTCCCAAATATATATTATAGCCTTATATAATTCAAATATAGATGTGTGATTTTGTCACCATGGATATCATGACCATATACCCATAAAAAACTAAAAAAGGTGTTTGGAACCGGTTAATCATTGATCTACTAAATAAGGTTGCCTATATATTTCATATCAGGGTGAACGTCCCCATTGATGACATGTGTTACCTGTACATGTGGGATATAGTTTAGTTCCTTAGAATTTAATGGAGAATATTAATTAACAAGATCCCCCTTTTACTTTATGATTTTGTGTAGGCCCTTCTTAATGAATTCTGAGCATATGTTCTTCTATGTACAACCTACCATCATCATATATAAGGAAATTTTAATCAAATAATTACTTTTCTGGATTATATGTTATGACCCTAAGTTCTATAATTTGGTTGTTTTTATTAGAAACATATGGAAGTTGTGGAGTTATATTATTCTTATAGAATATAAAATTGATATATATGTATCCTTTTATGTTCTTATGTTGAAGGATGTTTCATTTTCCTTTCTGATGGTTTAGGGTGGTTGATTCTTTTCCTGATTGACCAAGTCCGTTGCAGGGCACGTTTATGAAAATTACATTGATTATAATTTTGTTTGAAAATATAAATTGAATACATATTATATGTAGAACAATATATAATACCACTATAATTCATGTATGATCACCAAGTATTTATTCAGGTGTAACATAGACTACGGTAACAACATATCAGTATTTAAGGGATGCTAGCACCGAGGTTTGTTGGGATATTTGAGAAAGTGGAAAGGATCATCATATACTTGTTTCAAAAAAACATCAACGTAAAAAACTATATATGATCATTAATTTCAATAATAATTAATCTTATTATGATATTATTATTCTTCTAAGAAATATATTACGTGATAATTTCCTAGGAATACATATTATATTGAATGTTCGTTGAGGTTTCCTACTATAATGGGAAACAAAATGCACCAAACCTTTCTTCAAAAATAAATGCCTTATAGCCAAATGATATTTTATAATATTACATATAATATATTGGTTATTAGGGGTGGGAGGATCATAAGACATTTTAACACCTTCCCATTTTATTTTCCATTGGTACTATTTATAATGGGAGGATTTGAGTATAGACTCATCAGTAAGAAATCAATGTTTTTCTTACTATTAGATGATCATATCTATGAACAAGTGTATTGAACAATGTACATTATAAATTTAATCAATGTACATAATGTTTTTCGTGATATTATTTATTTATCCAAACCATAATGATATATATTCATTAAATTAAGACACATTGGTTGCATCATGACTGATATTTCTTTATTGGATAATGTAAGAACGGATTTATCATTTTATTCTATTAATAAAAGTTACATTCACCATCCAGTTCCTAAAAATAAAATGGAATCGATAAATCCATGTATATGATGTTCTATATTAATGTTTGTATGCACATGATATTTTAAATTATATTTCGATAAATATAAGTTAAGATTCATTGATATCCTTCTATACACACAACATCGAGAGAAATTAAAATATGATATACTATTGGAGAATTGTTATTTATTTTGATAATTATCATGAAGAATATTTTTAGTTATGAATATAATTAAATATTTTATGAAAATTATATAGTATACACATGTATAAAATGACTTCATTTATTAATAATTTATTGGAAAATAAAATAAAAATAATTTCAGTGAATAAATTTGTATTTATGAAAAATTACATTATACATGAAATGTCATAAGTCAATCATTGTTAGAGAATATATAAATTAAATTTTATATATTATATTTTCAATCAAAATTTATTATATTCTTTAAATGTTCTTCCTCGAAATAAGATAAAAATTAATATAGTTTTTGCATAAAAATATATTTTCCAAATATAATGTTTTCATTTCAATTATAGAATTATTTTTAAATCAGTTTTCTCCACCTCAAGAAATTTAATCCCATAAAATTTATCCCATATTTGGAATTATGAGATTAAAATTTATAGAAATTTTAAAATTTGTATTTTTAGTCATTATGAAAATTTAATTGGTAGAAATTGGTTGCCACATAAGGGTAAAACCAGTAAAATACGGTTTAAACAGAAGGATAATGATTTTAAATTTCTCAAACACATTCCATTGTCCAAATAGATTAAGTTATATAATCTATAAAAATTCTTGTCTTTGATATGTAGTTATTGGTTCCATATTTCATTCATTATAGTTTTTAAGTAATTAAAATATAAAATAAATACAAAATGCCAATATCTTGACATTAAAAGCATTGAATTTTTATTATAGTAATTAAAAGAAAACAATATTGAAAATTCATTAATTTATTATCATGGTAATTTATTTATTATTTATATTAATTAAATAATTATATTGAGTGTTACATATCCTTGATACATTATTTATTATAATGGTAATATGTGTGTCCATTTAGTAGCTTATAAAAGAAAACCCATTACTTCTCCACTTTACACCAAATTTACCCATATCTACTAAAATAGCCCTAAAACACCCCTCTTAATCTTCTGTTTCAAATATTTATTGGTTTTCATTCTTCTTAAAATACAATTATATGTGCCCTTGATAAATAACTTAATGGATATATACTGAAGAAGAGGTAATCATCTTACTAAACACTCTCAATTTATTTATTCTTATTATTGCACTAAATTTGAAATATTCATCATAAAATAATAACATAATTATCATTAAATTAAATAATTATTATTATGAATAGGTAACCAAAAAATTGAACCCTATATTCCCAAATTTGGGAAGTGAATGTACCTCTCGTGCATACTTATAGACTACCTCTACCATGAATGCATACAATTCATTTTTTTTACTGTCATTCAAGTATAATTATTATGATGGGAATAGTATTTATCCATTAAATTTGTTTCATTATTATTAATTTAAAATAATAAAATATAATCTACATGATAACCATGATATCTTATGGAAGGCGATTATGTTAGTCTCTTGTGCATTTGGACTCCTACCTCTACGAACGGATGTGATTTGAATTTTATATACTATTTTTATAGATTGTAATATGGGTTTATTTTATGAATATATATAAAATATATATATATGATATAATTATTGTTCTATTTATTTTAATTTATGCTTAATTTTTTTCATTTTTTGAAAAGTGAAAACAATCCTCTTGCTCATGTATGGCTTACCATCTCCATGAACAGTGTAATTCATTTTTCTATCACTAAAATTTATGGATGAATATATATATTATATTTATTATATTTATATCAATATAAATATTATATAGATTATGTGAACATTATAAATTTAAAGGGACTATAAATACAACAATGATATTATAATGAAAAAAGACACAATTAATAGTAGGAAATAATGAATTAAATAAATAAATGGACACTATAATAGGAGAATATGACATTATTTGATATTATAAGTTTTTAAACGACAATATAATCTTATTATAGTAAATTTTATTTTATTTTATTTGAGTTTTATGTTTTTCAATTAAATCGGATCTTTATTATGTGATTTTAATCTTACTAATGTTTATGTGACACCCATGCCATATTCACCCGTTTTTACATTTCGATGTTGTATATTATTCCAATCAATTTATTTTTTCTCGTTAGTAAGGATTTTAATTTGATATACATATCTATTTATGTTTCATCCATTCATGTGTCTCATAATTAAAAAATAACCAAATTAGAAGGTGTTTTATGTGACTATTTCATTGTTTACATAGATTATTTATGATAATTTTTATGGGGTAGAAATTTCATGATATATATCTCAAGAATCTCATGAATATTCATATTATCATTTTAATTGAGAAAAACATGTTCCCAATTTAGTTTCATCCCTTTATGTTTATAGTTTGTTCAAAATAGATATTTATGAATAATTAAATACATTTATTTATTCATTTCATAATCCATTTTCATCTATGTCCACTATTTTTAAATATATATTAAAGAATGTATCTATAATAAAAATACTATTTAATAAAAAAAATTCTCAGTATATGTTTTTTTAAATTAATTACGGTAATAAATTTTTTAATTTAATACTTATTTACTTTTGAATTTATACCAAAATATCAAATGATATATTTTTTAAGATATACGACATAAGTTTAATATCCTATTGTCATGAACACTATATTCTTTGAATCACTCATTAAATGTTTCCATGGTTTTTTTTCAATGAGTATAATTTAATTATCATGTGTGAAAATTTTATATTTTCAATTTTAAATTACAAACTGAAAGAAGAATTTCCTAAATATATAAAATTTATATACATTAAAATAATTTTTATTTAAGATTATATCTATCGGTGTTACTTATGCTATATCAGGGATATGTGCAGAATATACCATTAACATTTAGTAATTAAATGGATTATTATTATTATTATTATGGGATGATACTAGGAAACCTATTTTATTCCCATGTTTTAGTTTTGATATTTTTAAAGAATTATGAAACCAATTTATTTTCTACACGATGATTCTATGATGAAATTTATTAAAAAACCATTTAGAAATTTTATTCTATAGTAATATATTTAGGATATTATTGAACATATGTGTATTATTTTAATTATGTTATTGGTTGACTAAAAATTTTATACACCTCTAATTGAATGGGTAAATATAAATATATATATCATGAGATTATTACTACTATAATGGGGCATGATCCAAATTTAGAAAGATACACTGTAAAATATGGTATTTATTGGAGTGAACATTAACTAAGGATACAATTTTTTTTATAGTGATCCTAATCTACTATGTTAGTCATGTTAGTGATCCTTGATTAGTAATGAAATGAGTATCAATTGTTTTGTGTATGAAATAAACATATGTCTCGTGATAATGTTGTAATTTCAATTATCATGTTCTATGATTAAATTTAGATTAATATATAATGAAATTTAATGATTTATTTAATGACTCAATATTATAATATTAAATATATAGTTTATTGTTTTATGATAATAATTTAATTTTCTCAAACTCGTATGATCATAAAAAGTTTATATTATATTTTTTATCTCCTCGATATACCCATAAATATCATAATATTTCACCCATTCTTATGTTTCCATTCCTCAAATTATGAGTAATGGTTTTGCATGATATGTTTAATAAAGGTGATAGTTATGAAGGATTTTGTGTGAAATGTTGTTGTACAATTATGAATAGGTTTTTTTAGTGTCAAATTATAAAAAACAACACATCCAATATGATTCTAGTATATGTTATAATGTTCTTTATTCATCTAATAATATTTAATATTTATGTATGAATTTTTTGGGTCACTCATGTTGGTATTATAGAAGGTTATAAATACCTTCAGAATGAAGGATGATAATTTTTTGTGAGAACCCTTTAGATAATATTATGATTAGAATAATTTACATCGATATAGTAAAGAAAACAGTGTGATATTCCATGAAAACTTCATTTAATCGATAGTAAAAATTTACATTCTTTTACATTAGACGATTCTATTGGTAATAACCCCTAAAAGGGAATGTCTAAAAAAAATTGGCCATTATTCTATAGAATAGTCTGGGTAATCTTAATGAACACATGTTTTGATAGTCCATGTTGATATTATTTGGAAAAAAATAATTTCTTCAATACCCATTATGGAGCATTAAAAATAAAGGGTGATCAGGGATGATGTAGGATAAACATAAGGAATAAAAAATTGAAAATAATTTGTCATGATTTAGAGAATTTGAGACGTATTTTTCATTAGAGACCACAATAGTTAATTATGATCATTTAAAATTGAGAAAAGTATTGATTTTTGAACAGCGATGTTTAGGTGGTGATAAGTATGAACATTTATTAAAGTATAATGTTTGAGTATTGTCATATAAATTAATATATTTTGAAACTTTTTTGGAGAGATAAATTTAAAACCTCAATAAATATATAAAGATTCATATGTGTAAATATTAATGGAATAATGATAACATATAAAATCTATGAGTAGCTATTTATTGAGGTTAGTGGGAATGTGCATTTGTAAAATCATGTTGTTCCCAATATAGTGAAATTTGACATTATCTTCTCCATGTATTGATATTCATTACATATGTATTGCATCAATTATTGAGGAATTGGTGAAATCATTAATATTCAGAAGAAACCTATGATCACCTGTTAGTGTGATTATAAACATGAACATTGAATACATATCACAACTGTTATACTTCTTTGATTCCAATTCCAAAGGGGTTTTTTTCTGAAATGGATTTTTGTAAACTCAACATCAATGATATAATTATTTTATGGGATTTTGTTGATTCCTATGTGGAATATATTATTAGTATTACACCAAATAATTATGATGAGTTTCCAATTAAAATCATAATAGGTTCTAATACTACATGAATGATTCCATATATAATGATACTGATTTGGTTTCAGGAGTTATCTAATAAAATATTGGTGATTTGTGGGATGGGATACATTCAGCCAAGTGTGTAACATTGGGGTAAACTTATTATATTTTATAAATGTAATAACCAATCAATGTGATTATATATTGTTTAGTGTGAATAAATCAAGTGGCTAATTATGAATAATTATACTCTGCCTCATATTGATGACTAGTTCAGTCAGCTAAATAAAGATCAATGCATTTCCTATATTGACCATCATTCAATATATCCTCAATTAGATTTCATGATGGAGGATATAACCAATACATTTTTCATACAATGTTTTGAATCTATTAATTTATAATAATTCCATGTGGACATATTATTTCACCTATTTTATCCATTTGTTTAATGAATGATGTCATTATATATTAACATGATTAGTTTGAATTCATCATATAAGAATTTATTCATACATATTAAATGATTATGGTAGAACACAAATATCAAAGGAGAATTTTTCTGAAGACCATAATTAATGATAATATGAATGAAAAATTTACGTACTCGTTATTTTCTATAAAAAATTATATTGTAAGGATCCTGTGAATTTTAATGATGGGCTCACTGGGAAGTTGTAACATCCCAGGTAAATAAACAATAAGACATATTTCATATTTATTAATATTTTTAAATTAAATATTAATTTTACTTTAAAGGGGTTGCTATGTCCGATAGCGTAACTGATACGCAACAATGGGTTTCATTGAAATCTTACGTAGCACACTAATAATATAATATTATTATATTAAATGGTAGTTACCTCCTATACGTCTTATTGGAAGGAATGAACGAAAATAACTACAATATTATTATACATGTTTGTCAAATGTATTTACATTATCCAATAAAAACTTAGAGGCTTAAAATGCGAATGAATCTAATTTTAAGCTTAATTTACATTAAAAGGACAATTTATCACATTTTAATGGAGAACCTTATTTAAATATAGTTTTGGTTACTTTAGTGAATTCTATATGACAATATAACATACTTATTTAGAATGGCGACATAAAGATATACTTTGTGTAAATTTTTGGTATTTTTTAGATAAAGTTCATTTTTTAATGAATCGTGAAAAATATTGTATTCTAATTCAAAAGTGCCTTTAAATATATTTTATTTATATGGTAATATTTTATATTTAATTTATTTTAAAGTGAAATTAAAATATATTTTTACCATTTAATCCAATGTTGGTAAACGTAACTAATTTCACTTGGAAATTGGACATAAAAATGTTAATCATTTGATAGTTTTTGTTTCTTAAAAACACGCTATTTATTTTGATAACGGGAATTAATTTTAAAATTAATTAATGCCACTTATATTTTTTGAATTTATAGTATTAAACATCATTTTTGAATTCGGAATATCAAATATAGCTTAGGCTGAATTTTTTGTATTTTTATGAAAAACATAATTTTTTTATCAATATTTAAACCACATAGTGGTTGTTAAAAAAACCGACTTTTTCATTTAAATAGAATTTTACCACTTCTGTAAATTGAATTTCGAAAATAATAAATACATGTTTGTTATCAAAAATTAAAATGTGGTTCAGTAAAAAGAAATTAATTTTTATTGAAGAGTAACATTTTTATTTTATTTACCGCGGTTAACGGTAAATAGGGTAATTCAAGGTTAAAAGAATATTATAATAATTCAAAATTACCTTAAAACATGTACAAAACTTATTGGATTATTAATTTACAACCATGGTCATATTTGGGTTGATTTTGGGACCCCTTTGATCTACATGGAAGTGATAATGAAAATTTAGATTAATTAACTTAAAGTAAAGACAAAATTTGAATTAACAAAAATCGTTTAGTAATTAATTTTTATATGGTGTTATATAAGTCCTATTTTAGACTAAAAATACTCATTGGAAAGATAAGATGACTTTCTACATGATATTATTTTGTGTATACTTTTTATATATCAAATAAATTAAATTATTTATGACATAATAATGATGCAGTGTTTACCTCCTTAATAAATCATTCAAATAAATATAATTATAATGATTAAAATATTATCCAAAACCTGTACAATTCTGATTATATGATTTTCTTTAAGGCGTGAATCATCTTATCTTCGACTATAAAGGTTTTTGGACCATAAGAAACCGAATATAATTATACTATAAAATAATATTTTCACACATTCTTAAAGCGCCCCTCCTCCACCTTATAAAAGGAGACAACTTCTAACCAATTCCTTACACCTATCAAGCCATTTGGATCATCCAAAATCTTCCAAATTAAGCTCCCAACATCTCCCTTTTCCCCTTAGAAGACTTAACGTAGGAATAAAGACCTTAAAAAATCATTTTGGTTCAAAACAAATGAAGTTCCCAAAATTAAAGGAAATGATTTCTCTTAAATTGTTTTATTGTATTTTACTTCTCCAACCGCAAAAATCTTTTTTATTCCTTTCTTTTGTAACAGCACCAGGATCCTATATATAATAGGATGTTTTTATGAGATGTATTCGAACTACACATACACACACCTCCATCTAATGGGTGAAGAACATAATGTTTATGTGGATGGAAAACTAACGCCTCATGAAATGATGATTGTTCGATTATCTCCTACCACCTCTCATGGTGGAAATTATGATGGCACTGTATTTATATATGATATATATGATGTTTATTATTTCCTTATGCTTCTTCAATTCCCATTTATAGCACACCTTTATGGTTTCCATAGTGGGTAAATATGATACTCTCATTTGAGGAAGTGCGGACTACCACCCCCTCAATGTGATTTGATTCGTTAATACCATATGTGGGATGTATAAATGATGCAGTTAATGATACTATATATGATATTATACTTTAATTATAATATACTTATTTATCATTATTCTTTCATTCCATAAAAATAATAAATATAAATGAATGTAGCCTTCATGAATACATACAACTTACCATCTCAATACACGGTGCATTTCATTTCTTACATCTAAATGTTATGTACTATTATAAATACATGTATATAATGGATATATATGATATATATGATATCTAAATAATTAATATCAGTCTGGATATAATGGAATATTAACCACATGGACAACTTGTAAATATAAGGTGTTCATTATTGACTCAAGTACCAAATATCGACAAAATGAACGTTATTAACTTAAATGGTTACATAATGTTTATAAAATGGTAATAAGTGAAATAAAATTAATAATAAACTTGAAAAAGGTTATTCAGGAAGTTTAAATTAACTTTATTTTATTATTCATTATATTCATGAATGATTGAGTCAAGTCGGACATGAGGTTAGGGACTTCATCTCAATCTCCTTTCATTTAAGCATTTTTTCATTTATACACAACTTTATTTTATACGGTGTATAGACCCATTTGACTTTTACTTTTATTAAAAATGAATCTTTTTCAGTGAAACGTTTTACTAAATGACAAACATAATGTTCCTTTTAACGTACGTGGTGACAATGACCTTTTTCATCATCGCGAGTATTATTTGATCGTCGGATTCATCAACAAGTTGTACTGTTTTAACAGAAAATAAATAACATATAATTTTTAATGTATTTTTGGTATTGAAAATGGTTTTGAAAATTGATTTTTTCTGTCAATATATTTATGTGATATATTTTCATTGAAATGTGGAAATATTTTCTTTCAATTATATTTGTTGTATGTGTTATGATTTTATTATGGTATATGGACATTTAATGGGTGGTTACATGATAAACCAAATGACGTGTGGTGACATGAATACCAGGATGGGTGGTTACATTATAACCTCTAATGAATTGTGTATGGAAGTCGACCGTATGGCTATTCCATTTAGTGATATGTGTGGAAGTTGACTATATGGTTATTCCATTTAAGTATGATTATGTCCCAAGTTACCTTTATTGTGTTATGTGTTCTTTATATGGTTTTTATGGTAATATTGTTTTTACAAAAAGGGTAAGTAATAATATTTTATTCAGTGAAGAGTATTTACTAATTCATAAAGGTGAAAAGTATTACTTATGTTAAAGTATTCATGGTTTACTTGTTGTTTTGAAAAACTAACTGTTTTTCATTCTTTGTGTATCCCTTACTGAGATTTTTATGCTATTCCAATGTTTTTGAAATTATTTTCACGGGATATAATGAGGAATAGGGTCAAGTATGGGATCAAGTAAATGATAATCTTTCTTAAACATGGAACTAGACAAGACTTTTTATTCAAGAGTTCATGTTTTGTAAAAAAACTAATGGAAACTATGTATAAGTGTCTACCTTGTAAATCTTTTGAGATGTAATAGTTATGGCCTAACTCTCTAAAACACTAAACCTGAAAAGATCCACAATGTGAATTATTCATTTAATTAAATATAATGTAAGGGTAATGGTCGGTTCCGAATACTTGGTATTAGTGGTCGGTTAAGATAACATTAGGTGTTAGGGTATTGTTAAAGTAATATACATAATGTAATTTATGTTAATATTGAAATCATATTGCATTTACAGATTACCATGTTGCTTAGCCTAAGAAATTTTTGTTTTTTGAATGGTTTTCCACAGAGGAAACATTGCAACTATGTTAGGATGAAATTATGAGGAAGACAGCCTTCCATATCAGCAACCTGAGATGGTCGGAATCGAAATTAAATATTTTGTTAAAGTGATGACTTAGTTGACTCAGGTGATAAATGATGGTTGTGTTTATTGATGATTTTATGGTTTATTAAAAAATTAAAGCGGAGAATGAAATTCATTTAAGGGTTGTCTTGCAAACATTAAAAGAAAAAAAAATTATGGGAAATTCAGCAAGTGTGAGTTTTGGTTACACGAAATTTCATATCTTGGTCACATTGTTTTAAAAAATGTCATAACAGTTGATCCTACTAAAAATAAAGTTTTTGAAAAATGGCCAAGACCCACAAATATAACCGAGATTCGTAGTTTTCATGGATTGGTAGGTTATTACTATAGGTTTGTTGAAAATGTTTCACAGTTATCTAGTCCAATGTTAACTCGAAAAGGATTTAATTTCATCTGTACAAATGAATGTGATGATTGTTTTCAGGAATTGAAAAGAAGATTGGTGAATGCTCCAGTTTTGGAACTTCCTTCCAGAAATGGTGAGTTTGTTATCTACAGTGATGCTTCGTTGAAAGGACATGGATGTTTCCTTACGCAGAAAAACTAGATAATTGCTTGTGTTTCACGTAAGTTGAAACCTCATGAGTTAAATTACCCTACACAGGATTTGGAATTAGATGCTATTTGTTTTGCTTTAAAATTTTTGAGGAATCATTTTTATGCAGTGAGGTGTGAAATATATACTGATCACAAAAGTTTGAAGTATATATTCACTCAGAAATAATTGAACATGAGACAGAGGAGATGGTTCGAATTAATAACAGATTATGATTGCACGATCCCATACCATCCAGGAAAATAAAATAAAGCGGTTGATGCTTTGAGTTGAAAAAGTAATACTTCATTAACCAGGATATGTTTGGAATGAGATCCTATGGTTTTTGATTTGATGACCATTGGAATAGAAGTTATTGTTGCAGGAAATTATTCTGTTTTATTTCAGCTGTCAGTGAAATCTTCTCTATCAGACAGAATTAAGTATGCACAAAAGGAAGACAGTGAGTTGCAGAAAAAGGTAGAGTTGGTTTAGAAGGGAAAGTTTTCTGATTTTAATCTTGATAATGATTGTCACTAGTGCAGAAAACGTGTTTTACGTCACCATTTTTTACGTCGGTTATATAAAACCGACGTCATAATATGTAAAACGAGGTTTTTTACGTCGGTTATTTAATAACCGACGTAAAAACCCGTGTTCGGTACACCTTTAACGTCTGTTATTTTTATAACCGACATTATTAATCGCGCGGCTTCGTTTTTTACGTCGGTTATACATTAACCGCCGTAAAAAACAGAAGCGGGGGGTGTTTGTTATGTCGGTTATTCAATAACCGACGTAACAAATTGACATATGTACGAGTTATTACGTCGGTTATTCAATAACCGACGTAAAAAACGCGGTTTTTGAAGGCCTTTTTAGGTCGGTTATTTTATAACCGACGTAAAAAAAGAATCCGCAGATGTTTTTGACGTCGGTTATGGAATAACCGATGTAAAAAACGCGGATTTTGAGCCCTTTATAACGTCGGTTATAAAATAACCAACGTAAAAAAAGAATCGGATGAAGGTTTTTACGTCGGTTATTGAATAACCGACGTTATAAATGTTTTTAAAAAAATTATAACGTCGGTTATTGAATAACCGACGTGATAACTCATTTAAAAATTTACCCAGACCCGTGGATTGTCATTCGCGAGTTAACCTTCGACAGTCGCGACTCGTCTCTCTCGCGCGTAAACCCGAATTGGCTCGTCCATTTCGTTGGTTTAGATTCGTTTTGCGATCATCTTTTCTCATATTTAATCTCCTCGGATCAATCATCTAAACTCACAGCACTCAGGTAATCCTCCCACTCGTTCGTTTTTTTTTCGCGGATAGTATATATGTATATGTGTTTTGATTTTTTTGTTGAAACTAGCTAAGATTCTTCGATTGCGAACCCTTTTAACTCGTTTGGGCACCATAATATTATTTATCATCCCTATATCTATTAGTTCGACTTGCAATATTGAATAATTTAATGATTTCACTAATTTTTCATTGTTTTCTATAAATCCCTGAGAGGGTTGGGGTGTGTCCATTTGGATGGGTTGCCATTTTACAGTTGTTACTACTATATTCACACACAACCATGGCATAGGTGCATGGATTTGGGATCACATCACCATTTTCACCCCCTGCAAACAAAGTTTCACGAGGAGGACTCGCCAGATTTCCCCTCGGCATGTTAAAAATTTTAGTTACCCTCTTTTCAGCAAGTAAAAAATTAACTAGTTTTTTCTCTACTACTTATCCTAAACAAATAAAACCACCATTCTTTCTAGAACCTCTACTAGATCCATTGCATCCATCAACATACATATTTGGATCTGAAAGCATCCCTTAAGCCTTATGTTCGATGCTAACATCCTTTACTGATCTATAAAAAATATGATGGTCTGCTATGCTCTCCATTTAAAAGTCAAACCCCACCAATTATTCATCCTCATCATGAGAAAATGGCACAACATCTGAATTTCTAATTCAATCTCTTGGGTCACTGAACAAACATTAACTCCTTCAAATCCACACCTGGAATAGACATCCTAATGTCGAGTTCCTTCTCTATCTATTTAAACTCAGTTCTTCCTCCACACCTAAAAACATTCTTTGAATGGCCCAAATTCTTGTTATGGTAAATTTTCAGTGATTCCAGGGGGGTGGGAGGGCTATCAAGAGGGTTGGGGGTGTCCAGGGGGTGTCCAAGGGGGTAGGGTGTGGGGGGTTGTGTCCAGGAGGGGTTGGGGGCTGTCCAGAGGGGTCGGGTTTGTCCAGGGGGGTATACAAGGGGGTGGGTGGGTGTGGGGGCTGTCCAAGGGTGTGGGTGGGTGTTGGGGGGTGTCCAGGGGGGTGTCCAAGGGGGTAGGGGGTGGGGGTGGTGTTTAGGAGGGGTGGGGGGGTTGTCCAGAGGGTTGGGGGGTGTCCAGGGGGGTTTTCAAGCAGGTCGGGGGTGGGGGGTTGTGTCCAGGAGGGGTGGGGTGCTTTCTAGAGGGGTCGGGGGCTGTCCAGAGGGGTCGGGGGTGTCCAGGGTGGTGTCCAAGGGGATGGGTGGGTGTGGGGGGCTGTCCAAGGGGGTGGAGGCCTGTGCAGAGGGGTCGGTGGGGTGTCCAGGGGGGTGTCCAAGGGGTTGGATGGGTGTGGGGGGCTGTCCAAGTGGGTGGCGGCCTCTCCAGAGGGTATTTGGGGTTGTCCGGGTGGGTGGGGGGGGGGGGGGGGCTGTCCAGAGGGTTGGGGGATGTCCAGGGGGGTGTCCAAGGGGGTAGGGGGTATGGGGTGGTGTCCAGGAGGGGCGGGGGGCTGTCCAGAGGGGTCAGGGGTGTCCAGGGGGGTTTACAAGGGGGTGGGTGGGTGTGGGGGGTCTTTCCAAGGGTGTGGGTGGGTGTTGGGGGGTGTCCAGGGGGGTGTCCAAGGGGGTAGGGGTGGGGGTGGTGTTTAGGAGGTGTGGGGGGGCTGTCCAGAGGGTTGGGGGGTGTCCAGGGGGGTGTCCAAGCAGGTCGGGGGTGGGGGGTTGTGTCCAGGAGGGGTGGGGGTGCTTTCTAGAGGGGTCGGGGGCTGTCCAGAGGGGTCGAGGGGTGTCCAGGGTGGTGTCCAAGGGGATGGGTGGGTGTGGGGGGCTGTCCAAGGGGGTGGCGGCCTATCCAGAGGGGTCGGTGGGGTGTCCAGGGGGGTTTCCAAGGGGGTGGATGGGTGTGGGGGGCTGTCCAAGTGGGTGGCGGCCTCTCCAGAGGGTATTTGGGGTTGTCCAGGTGGGTGGGGGGGCTGCCTAGAGGGTTGGGGGATGTCCAGGTGGTGTCCAAGGGGGTAGGGGGTGGGGGGTGGTGTCCAGGAGGGGTGGGGGGCTGTCCAGAGGGGCCGGGGGGTGTCCAGGGGGGTTTACAAGGGGGTGGGTTGGTGTGGGGGGTTGTCCAAGGGTGTGGGTGGGTGTTGGGGG
The DNA here is from genome assembly GCA_963277665.1 of Viscum album. Classification (NCBI taxonomy): domain Eukaryota; kingdom Viridiplantae; phylum Streptophyta; class Magnoliopsida; order Santalales; family Viscaceae; genus Viscum; species Viscum album. Next base: position 71,767,379 of record OY728151.1, on the reverse strand, counting down.
TGTCTAGGGGGTGTCCAAGGGGGTAGGGGTGGGGGTGGTGTTTAGGAGGGGTGGGGGGCTGTCCAGAGGGTTGGGGGGTGTCCAGGGGGGTGTCCAAGCAGGTCGGGGGTGGGGGGTTGTGTCTAGGAGGGTGGGGGTGCTTTCTAGAGGGGCCGGGGGCTGTCCAGAGGGGTCGGGGGGTGTCCAGGGTGGTGTCCAAGGGGATGGGGGGGTGTGGGGGGCTGTCCAAGGGGGTGGCGGCCTGTCCAGAGGGGTCGGTGGGGTGTCCAGGGGGGTGTCCAAGGGGTTGGATGGGTGTGGGGGGCTGTCCAAGTGGGTGGAGGCCTCTCCAGAGGGTATTTGGGGTTTTCCGGTTGGGTGGGGGGGCTGTCCAGAGGGTTGGGGGATGTACAGGGGGGTGTCCAAGGGGGTATGGGGTGGTGGGTGGTGTCTAGGAGGGGCGGGGGGCTGTTCAGAGGGGTCGGGGGTGTCTAGGGGGGGTTTACAAGGGGGTGGGTGGGTGTGGGGGGTTGTCCAAGGGTGTGGGTGGGTGTTGGGGGGGTGTCTAGGGGGGTTTCCAAGGGGGTAGGGGATGGGGTGGTGTTTAGGAGTGGTGGGGGGCTGTCCAGAGGGTTGGGGGTGTCCAGGGGGGTGTCCAAGCAGGTCGGGGGTGGGGGGTTGTGTCCAGGAGGGGTGGGGGTGCTTTCTAGAGGGGTCGGGGGCTTTCCAGAGGGGTCGGGGGGTGTCCAGGGTGGTGTCCAAGGGGATGGGTGGGTGTGGGGGGCCGTCCAAAGGGGTGGCGGCTTGTCCAGAGGGGTCGGTGGGGTGTCCAGGGGGGTGTCCAAGGGGGTGGATGGGTGTGGGGGGCTGTCCAAGTGGGTGGCGGCCTCTCCAGAGGGTATTTGGGGTTGTCCGGGTGGATGGGGGGGCTTCCCAGAGGGTTGGGGGATGTCCAGGGGGGTGTCCAAGGGGGTCGGGGGTGGGGGGTGGTGTCCATGAGGGGTGGGGGGCTGTCCAGAGGGGTCGGGGGTGTCCAGGGGGGTTTACAAGGGGGTGGTTGGGTGTGGGGGGCTGTCCAAGGGTGTGGGTGGGTGTTGGGGGTGTCCAGGGGATTGTCCAAGGGGGTAGGAGGTGGGGGTGGTGTTTAGGAGGGGTGGGGGGATGTCTAGAGGGTTGGGGGGTGTTCAGGGGGGTGTCCAAGAAGGTCGGGGGTGGGGGGTTGTGTCCAGGAGGGGTGGGGGTGCATTCTAGAGGGGTCGGGGGCTGTCTAGAGGGGTCGGGGGGTGTCCAGGGTGGTGTCCAAGGGGATGGGTGGGTGTGGGGGGTTGTCCAAGGGGGTGGCGGCCTGTCCAGAGGGGTTGGTGGGATGTCCAGGGGGTGTCCAAGGGGGTGGATGGGTGTGGGGGGCTGTCCAAGTGGGTGGCGGCCTCTCCAGAGTGTATTTGGGGTTGTCCGGGTGGGTGGGGGGGTTGTCTAGAGGGTTGGGGGATGTACAGGGGGTGTCCAAGGGGGTAGGGGGTGGGGGTGGTGTCCAGGAGGGGCGGGGGGCTGTCCAGAGGGGTCGGGGGGTGTCCAGGGGGGGTGTTATATCTTACTATATTTTGTTCAAAAAATAATATTCAAGCATATTTTTTTAAATACACATCGATTTGTTTTATATTTCAAAATTGTTTACATTCAAATTATGATTTTTTTCATATAAACATATATTTGTCTTATCTAAAAAAAATATATATTTTTTATATTTGTTTTAGGTAATAATGAGTCGAAGTTGGATTACGGCACATCGAATGAGCAATGAATATGAGGAAGGTGTTGATGCCTTTTTGGAATTTGCTAAAAGAAATGTTCCAAGTAGTGACATTTTTTTCAGTCCATGCCTGAAATGTCTGAATATGAAGAAGTTGAAAAGTAGAGAGATAACAGATCATCTGATTTTTCATGGTTTCAATCCGAGTTACAACCCTTGGATTTGGCATGGCGAAACTGGACAGAATGTCACTGATGATAATGAATCGCTAGATGGTAACTCCGATTGAATTGAAGAAATGATTCGCGATATTGTAGCAGAACAAATTGAGATAGAACCGACAGTTGCACGTCTATATGGTGATGCCGAAAAACCATTATATCCCGGTTGTACAGATTTTACGGTTTTGTCGGCGGTGTTAAGATTGATTAACCTGAAGGCGAAACATGGATGGAGTGACAGAAGTTTTACAGAGCTGCTACAATTGATGAAAGACATTCTTCCAAAAGATAACGATCTTCCAGATTCACATTATAAGGCCAAAAAAATATTATGCCCGATGGGATTGGGATACAGGAAAATACATGCCTGTCCGAATGACTGCATTATATATAGGAAGGAATATGAATTTCTGAAAGAGTGTCCTAAATGTGGGACATCACGGTATAAGGTGAAAGAAAAATCACAAGCTGATGTAGAGATTACAAAGCTCCCTTCAAAGGTATTTCGTTATCTTTGTATAATTCCTCATTTCAAACGTTTATTTGCTAATTCACATGATGAAAAAAGGTTAAGATGGCATGCTGATGAGCGGGTATGTGATGGAAAAATACGGCATCCAGCTGATTGTCCACAATGGAAGAAAATTTATGCCCAGTACCCTACATTTGGAAATGAAATTAGAAATCTGAGACTAGGCTTGTGCACAGATGGAATGATTCCATACCGAACCCTCAGTAGCACACATAGTTCATGGCCTGTTTTATTGGTAATTTACAACCTCTCTCCTGAAGTTTGTATGAAGTGCAAATATGTCATGTTGAGTATCATGATCTCTGGTCCAAAGCAACCCGGCAATGATATTGATGTATACTTGTCACCGCTGATTGATGATTTGAAACTGTTATGGGCTGATGGTATTAGGGTGTATGATTCTTATAAAATTGAATATTTTCAACTGCATGCAGTGCTTCTATTCACTATAAATGACTTCCCAGCATATGGAAATTTTTCTGGATACAGTGTTAAAGGGCATAAAGCATGTCCAATTTGCGAAGAACAGACGTCATATTGTCAATTGCATCATGGGAGGAAAACAGTGTACATGGGTCATCGAAAGTTTTTGCCTATGGATCACCCTTATAAGAAACTAAAAAAGGCATTCAATGGCTCACAAGAATTTGATACTGCTCCAAAACCTTTATCCCGAGATTTGTATTTTGAGAGGGTGAAAAACCTTGATGTGACATTGGGAAAGACACCGAAATCTGGTAATGATAGACATATTTGAAAGAAAAGGTCAATATTTTTTGAGCTACCATATTGGAGGTATCATGAAGTCAAACATAATATTGATGTCATGCACGTGGAGAAGAATATCTGTGATTCTTTGATCGGAACATTGCTAGATATTAAAGGAAAGACAAAAGATGGGTTGAATGCAAGGTTAGAACTACTATCAATGGGAATACGTTTGGAGTTAGCTCCCACTCCTAAAGGAAGACGAACATTTCTTACCCCGGCTTTTCATACATTATCGAAGAGGGAGAAAAGTAGCTTTTTTCAGTGTCTTCATGATATCAAAGTGCCTCAAGGTTATTCTTCAAATGTAAAAAATTTTGTCTCATTGAAAGACTTGAAGTTGATAGGTATGAAATCACATGATTTTCATGTCATGATGCAACAAATTCTACTAGTTGCACTACGTGGAATATTGCCCATCCGTGTCAGAAAGACTATAATGAGGTTGTGTTATTTTTTCAATTCGATTTGTAACAAGGAGATTGATGTGAGTGCTTTGAACATTTTGGAAAAGGATGCAATTTTTATACTTTGTCATTTGGAAATGTATTTTCCTCCAACTTTTTTTGATATGATGGTGCATTTAATGATTCATCTGGTTCGAGAAATAAAGCTTTGTGGACCTGTATATCTTCGTTGGATGTATCCTTTTGAATGGTATATGAAAATATTAAAGGGATATGTTAAAAATCCATATCGACCTGAAGCCTCCATTATTGAAAAGTATATTTATGAGGAGGTAGCAGAGTTTTGTACGAGCTACTTGGCTACGGCGCAACACATAGGTTGGCCTCCATATCGCCATGAACGGGTTAATAATGAGGGAAAGGGGATTCGTGGCTTGAAAGTCAAATCACTGTCAGCTGAACAGATGAAGAAGTTAGAATCATACATCTTGAATAACATAGCTGATGTTCAACTGTATATCACATTGCATATTAATGAGTTGAAACAATGTCATCCAAAGAAGAAAGAAATGTGGATTTTGAATGAGCACAACAAAACTTTTTTTCCATGGTTTAAAAAGACCTTGCTTGGTAGATCAGATGTATCAGAGACATTAAAATGGATAGTGGGTGGTCCATCTTTAAATGTGATAACATGGTTCTCTTATGACATTAATGGCTATACATTTCATACGAAAGCTCAGGACAACAGAAGTGTAGTTCAGAATAGTGGTGTATTGGTGTTTGCAGAAGCAATGCATTTTTCGAGTGCTAAGGACAGAAACCCAATTTCGGCATCAAGTGCATATTATGGAGTGATTGAAGACATATGGGAGGCTGATTACTTTAAAATTAAAGTTCATGTTCTTAACTGTAAATGGTTTATCGGTAACAACAGTGTCAGACACGATGAATTTGGAATGACAATTGTTAATCTGAATATATTGGAAGACACAGCTGATTCTTTTATAATGGCAACACATGCCAAACAAATTTTCTATGTAGTAGATCAATCAGATATGCAGTGGGCTGTTGTTTTACAAGGTAAGAAACAATATGTTGGTGAGGATGAATTTGATGAAGATGTTGATTTATGTGAGATCCCTAATTCCATGGAATGATTAACAGAACATAATGATGAGTATGTTGAAGACATGGTTTGTGCCATAAAGAACGATCACGACGAAGGGATTTGAGAAAACAATCCAACTGTAAATTCCTAAAATTATAGGTAACACATGTTTATTTCTTGTTTACATTTAGTTTTTTCATATAATGTTAGATATTGTAAATTTTTTACTTATTAAAACATGTATCAAACCAAAATGATAAAACAATAAAAACCGTAAAGAGGAGAAGTCCTGGGCGCACCGGCGGGCCGGTGGTGGATCACCGGTGGGCAGGTGGTCCAGACAGCAAAGCTCTGTCTGGTCCACCGGCCGGCCGGTGGTGAGCCAGCAGCCGGCCGGTGACACCAGGCAGTGGGCAAGTCTACTGCCTGGGTCTTCCGGCTGGCCGGTGAGCTCACACCGGCTGACCGGTGGACTCAGTGAGTCCACTTTTCAGCTTTCTTGGGCCAACTCCTTGGCAACCTTTTGCCTATCAACAAAAACACTTGAAAACAAGTTAGAACATAATAAGAGTGATTGTGATCATTAAAATCCAAGAGAGAGGGGGTACAACAGATTGTGTTTACCATGATTATCATTGTTTAATATGCTTACCATATTACCAATGTTTACTATTATGTAATTTAGTACACTTTTCTATTTTCTGATTAAGTAGTATTAAAATATTTGAATTTGTATATTTGTGAACTAATGTTTATTTTTTTGATTTGAAGGAAAATGACAGATCAATCAGTTGATCAGCCACATGATTCTGGAGATGAGCATATTGGTCATAAATCTGGGGAGGAACATTCACATGCTCCTATTTCGAAAAAGAGTTCAAAGGTTGGTAAGCGTGGGTGCACACGTTTACCAAAATTATCACTTGCACGTACGAAGGAGTAGAGGATAGTTGTGGAGTTTGATGATGATGATCTTCCTAGAGGTCCAAATGCTAAAGATTTTAAGGGTTTTGTAGCAACTCAGGCTAAGAGCAAAGTAAGCATTCTCTATGATGATTGGAGAAGTGTGGATAAGGCAATAATTTCTCAGCTGTGGGATACCATTTTGGTAAGATCTTTTGCTATTGTTTGATTGTTCTTTAAATTTTTCTAGAATATATAATATTTTTAACCTCTTTTTTATCAGATGACATTTGATATTCCTAACACTGGAGGAGTCAGGAAGAAATGCTTATCGTTGGCTGCTAGGAGATGGAGGGATTTCAAATCAACCCTCTCATCTGATTTCATTTATGGTCATAGGAGTCGTGAGAATCCATGTCGTATATATTCTTTTATAGATGAAGACACATGGAGACAATTTTATGAAAGAAGAAGAAAAGAATCATTTTTGGTAAGGTCAATGTAAACTTTTATAAGCTTTCTTATATAAATGATCTTATTATTGTTTTGTTAATGATTAATTATTCTTAATTTACAGCAAACAAGGAATGCTCATCAAGAGATCCAATCTAAAAATATATACCCTCATAGTTTATCTCGGGGAGGGTATGCATTATTGGAAGAACAAATGATGGCAGAAAAATTTCAACAACTAAGAGCTGAGTCTTCAAGCTCTGGAGAGGTGGCCCCTCCATCCCCTCCATCTAGACATGAGAAATGGAAAAGAGCTCTAAAGGGCAAAAAAGGACAATATCTTTCGGAAGAATCGAGACTCGTAGTTGAGAGGATTGTAAGATATCTATTTTATTTATTTAAGTTTACTATTTTCGTCATATATTTCCAATCATTATAGAAATGTTCAATTAATTATTACAGGACTCTCTTGAGGAGCAGAGTTCACAGGGGACATTTACACCATCTGGGAGGGAAGATATTTTATCTGTGGCATTGGGAAAGCCCGAACATCCTGGCCGTGTAAGAGGATATCCGGCAGGTGTATCGGTAAGAAAAGTGTTGCCACGTTCCTCAACTTCTAACGTTGAGGGAGTTTATAAAAAAAATAGAATCCTTGGAGGATGAAGTCCATAATATTAATGCGACAATGGAGGACAAGATTAGAGCATCGGTGTAGTTTATGTTTGCAGACTTGCAAAGACAATTTTAGGGTGCAGCTCCCACTCCACCTCTCCCAGTAGCTCCCACTCCCCCACCTCAGCCTGCGGACCCCATTTTTGATCCTCCTCCTCCGCCACAGCTACATACTTATTGTGAGTTGTATGTTGATGATCCTCAACATAATATAGTTGCATATGGGATGGTATATTGTATAGGAGATACAGTTCATCATCAACAGTTAGAGGTAGAGAATCAGAGGGTCACTGTACAGGATATTATAGATAGATCAGCTCGGATACCATTACCTACAGATTAGGTGATGACAGTTGGACATAGTATCGGCCATTTTTTACTTTGTCCATCCAGACTTCTTCGACTCATTACCATAGAGGTATGGATGTTATATCTTTTATTTTATATTTTTATTAATGTTTTATCATTTGAAAACTAATATATTTTTCAATTTATTTTTACAGGAATACTTCAAAGGAAAAGAAATACTGTATAGACAACCACAATGATAGATAGCTATGACATCAGATGCAGATACTAGCAGTCTTGACAAATTGTCAAAATATTCAAATTGTTGGCGGATCATTATGACTTTACAATGGAAGCTCATGTCTTTGGACGTGAACTAAGTGTGGGGATTATGAAAACTGATATCATGGAGTTTGTCACTGGAGATAAGTTGGGCATCAACGTGGTGCAAATTTTTATCATGTAAGTCATAACACCTTTTCCTTGCGTTATATTTATTAAAAATGTATACATATGTCTGCTTTGTACTAGGTATCTATATAAGATTTGTGAGAGGAATGAGCTGACAGATGTATACGGATTCGGGGACCCACAATTTATTTCCCCTGAAGCATGTGCATTGGATGAGGAACAAAGAATGATTTATATTTCTAATAGATTTGAAAAGAATGTAATCACACAGTGTTGGATGATGCCTTTTTGTGAGAGGTATGAAACACATCCCTCTCAAAGAGTTAATTATCTTTTAACATAAAAAAACACTAACGTTAAACTTCCTTTTATCAGGGATCATTGGATGTTAGGGGTTTTTTGCCCTAGGGAGAAAGCACTTTATTGGATATGCTCTCTCCATGATGATGTGCGAGAAAGTTTTAATAATATATTGGAAACGTAAGTTTCAATTTCACAATAGTTTTATATTTTATAATGATTTTTAAATTTACCCCATTCGTATTATTTTCTAACAGGGCATGGGTCCACTTTCGAAAAAGCGCAAAGAAAAGGAATTTCAAGATCAAATATGTACATGCGAACGTAAATATCCATTTATAATTTGTACATTTTGATTTATTACATAAAAATAATATATTGAATTTACACTCATTCAAACAGAAATTCCATGAGCAACAAGGCATCATCGAATGAGGATATTACATGTTAAGATTTATGTATGAAATAATAACAACTGGGACAGTTCTGAGTTTTGACCTGGTAAGATTTCCTCTTTCTCATAATATTTCAATTTGATTTATTCATTATACACGTTTACTACTATCCTTTTCCTTTGTAGCTTTTTGATGACCCTCAACCCTTTACTGCTGAAGATATCAAACAATTACAAGTGGAGTGGTCAAATTATTTTACAGGTTTGATTGACTTTTAGTTGTTTGTAATGTAAAATGTAATTTTGAATGTTGTCAATGTAATTGTGTATTTCGTAGTCGTTTAGGTTGGATTTAGTTTTTTTTAAGTTGACAGTGTAAGTTTTGAATGTTATATAAGTGAATGTTTAATTTTTCTCTACTTGTTTTGGTCTACTGTTGATGGTTTTTCTGGTCTGGATTTTGGTATGGGGGGAGAGGTTCCAAGGGGGTGGGTGGGTGTTTGGGGGGTGTCCAAGGGATATGGGAGGGGTGTCCAAGGTGTGTTTGGGGCTATCCTAGGGGTCGGGGGGGTGTAAATGAGGGTGGGGGTGTCCAAGGGGTGGGGGTGTCCAAGGGATATGGGAGGGGTGTCCAAGGTGTGTTTGGGGCTGTCCAAGGGGTCAGTTGGGTGTAAATGAGGGTGGGGGGGGGGGCTGTCCAAGGGGTGGGGGGTGTCCAAGTGGTGGGGGGTGTCCAAGGGATATAGGAAGGGTGTCCAAGGGGTGTTTGGGGCTGTCCAAGGGGATGGGGGGTTTCCAAGGGGTCGGGGGGGGGGGGGGGGGTTTCCAAGGGTTCGGGGGGGTGTCCAGGGGTGGGGGGGCTGTCCAAGGGGTGGGGGTGTCCAAGGGGTGGGGGGTGTCCAAGGGATATGGGAGGGGTGTACAAGGGGTGTTTGGGGCTGTCCTAGTGTTCGGGGGGTGTAAATGAGGGTGGGGGCTGTCGAAGGGGTGGGGGGTGTCCAAGGGGTGGGGGGTGTCCAAGGGATATGGGAGTGGTGTCCAAGGTGTCTGGGAGTTTTGTCCAAGGGGCCGGTTGGGTGTAAATGAGGGTGGGGGATGTCCAAGGGGTGGGGGGTGTCCAAGGGGTGGGTGGTGTCCAAGGGATATGGGAGGGGTGTCCAAGGGGTGTTTGGGGCTGTCCAACGGCATGGGGGGTGTCTAGGGGTCGGGGGTGTCCAAGGGGTCTGGGAGGGCTTTCAAGGTGTGGGGGGGGGTGTCCAATGGGTGTTTGAGGCTGTACTAGGGGTCTTGGGGGTGTAAATGGGGTTGGGGGCTGTCCAAGGGGTTGGGGGTGTCCAAGGGGTGGGGGGTGTCCATGGGATATGGGAGGGGTGTCCAATGGGTGTTTGAGGCTGTACTAGGGGTCATGGGGGTGTAAATGAGGGTGGGGGGGGGGGGTGTCCAAGGGGTGGGGGGTATCCAAGGGTTGTAGTGGGGCTCCAATGTGGTGGGGGAGGGATGGCCAGGTTGTTAGGTGGGTATAGATGAGGGTGGGGTTCAGTTGGGGCTTGGGGGAGGGCTGGCATGGTTATTTTTGTTGTTTGGTTTCTGGTTGCTTTTTGGTGAGATCAGTGCAATTATTTTAAAAAATATATATATCCCTTTCACGTCGGTTATTTTATAACCGACGTGGTAAATAAATCGGTAGGGGTTTATCACGTTGGTTTTTTCGAGAACAGACGTGATAAACCGTTCCCGGGCCTTTTATCACGTCGGTTCTTAATATAACCGACGTGCTAAAAGGCCTCCGAATCGATTTACCACGTCGGTTATTGGATAACCGATGTGCTAAAACGTTTCCCAGGCCTTTTTATCACGTTGGTTATTTAAGAAACCGACGTGATAATAGGCCAGGGGAAGGGTTAATCACGTCGGTTATTTCATAACCGACGTGATAAACGATATCCGAGGCGTTTTATCACGTCGGTTTAGAAATAACTGACGTGATAACCCCCCCCCCCCCCCGCGCATATTTATCAAGTCGGTTATTATATAACCGACGTGCTAAACCCCCCCACCCGCGGTTTATCACGGCGGTTATATAATAACCGCCGTTATAAATCCCCATCCCCCATCATTGTTCACGTCGGTTATTAATGAACCGACGTGATAAACATCGTGATGTTAGGGATGTTACGTCGGGTTTTAAATAACCGACGTAAAAAACGTTATTTATAACGTCGTCCGTATTAACGTCGCCTAAAAACCGACGTAAATAATGAAAAATAACCGACGTAAAAAATGTTTTCTGCACTAGTGTGTGTTTTGGGATTTGGAATGAGATTATGTATACCTTGTGATTCAAAGTTGAAAAATGAATTGTTATGTGAAGCTCATTGTTCCCCATTTTCAGTTCTTCCTGGAAGTACTAAGATGTATAGAGAACATCATGTGTATTACTGGTGGGATGGAATGAAATAATTTATTGCTTATTTTACTGTGAAGTATTTGACTTTCTAGCAGGTTAAAGCAGATCAGTAGTTACCGAAAGGGATTCTTCAACCTTTTCCAGTGCCAGAGTGGAAATGGGAAAATATATCCACGGACATTGTTATGGGATTACCAAAGACATCTCTTGGTAATAATGCAATCTAGGTTATAATTGAACTATTGACTAAATCTACTCATTTACTTCCTATTTGAGATACTTTTTCTCTAGTCAACATGCTCGGTTGTATGTTAAAGAGATAGTGCGGATGCATGGAGTTCCCCTCTCCATTGTATCTGATCATCATGTTCGTTTCTAACTTTTGAAAAGGATTTAAGATGTCATTGGGTACTAAATTAAATTTTAGTATAGCTTTTAATCCTCAATCAGATGGGAAGTCAGAACGAACAATTCAGACCTGGGATGATATGTTACATTTTTGCTCAATGGATTACCAGGGAAGTTGGGACCAACATCGTTCTTTGGTTGAATTTTCTTATAATAACATATTTCGTTCCAGTATACAGATGGAACCATTTGAATCATTATATGGAAAGAATTGTCGAACTCCAACATTCTGGGATGAAGTAGGTGAAAGGAAGATGATGGGACTAGAATTGGTAGAAGAGATGGCAGAGAAAGTTCAGTTGATTCAGAAGCACATGAGAACAGATCATAGTAGACAGAAAAGTTATGCAGATAACCAAAGGAAGGATTTTTCTTTTGAGGTAGGTGATCATGTCTTTCTCAATGTTTCTCAATGGAAAAGTGTGATGCGTTTTGGTAAGAAGGGAACGTTTAGTCCGAGTTTCATTAGACCTTATGATATTCTGGAGAAAGTGGGATAAGTTTCATACAGAGTTTCTCTACCTCCATGTTTTTCTGAGGTACACAATTTTATTCATGTTTCGATGTTGAGAAAGTATATGCCAAATCCATCTCATGTTTTGAGCCCAAAGGTAGTTTAGTTGGAAGAGTATCTCTCTTATGAAAAAAACCAGTCCAGATTCATGACCGTAGAGAAAAAGTATTGCGGAATAAGGTAATTCACCAAGTAATGGTTTTGTGGAAAAACCACATGGTTGAAGAGGAAATGTGGGAATCTGAAAATGCTATGAGGGATAAATACCCCCAATTATTTTGATAATTGAATAAAAATTGCGATGACACAATTTCCAAAAGGGGGGAAGAATGTAACATCCTAGGTAAATAACGAATAAGACATATTTCATACTTATTAATATTTATAAATTATATATTAATTTTTCTTTAAAGGGTTTTCTATGTTCGATAGCGTACCCGATACACAATCGCGTGTTTCTTTGAAATCGTAAGTTGCACACTAATAATATAATATTATTATATTAAATGGTATTTAACTCCTAGATCTTGTGTTGGAGGGAATTAACGAAACTAATTACAATATGATTAAACATGTTTGTTAAATGTATTTACATTATCCAATAAAAAGTTATAGGCTTAACATGTGAATTAATCTAATTTTAAGCGTAATTTACATTAAAACGCCGATTTATCAACTTTTAATGGAGAACCCTCATTAAATAATGTTTTGGTTAATTTAATACAATATATATGACCAAATAAAATACTTCTTTATAATGGTGACATCAAAATATACTTTCTATAAATATTTGGTATTTTTCTGATAATGTTCATTTTTTTAATGAATAGTGAAAAAATATTGTATTTTAATTCAAAAGTTCCTTTTAATCTAATTTATTTATATGTTTAGATTTTATTTTTAATTTATTTTAAAGTTAAATTAAAATATATTTTTTCCATTTAATCCAATGTTGGTCATTGGAACTAATTTCAATTTGAAATTGGATATAAAAAAATGTTAATCTTTTGATAGTTATTGTTTCTAAAAAACACGCTATTTGTTTTGATAACGGGAAATAATTTTAAAATTAATTAATGTAACTTATATGTTTCCAATTTGAAAAAATAAACAACATTTTTGAATTCGGAATATGAATTATTTCTTAGGCTGAATTTTTCATATTTTTCTGAAAAACATCAATTTTTTATTAATAGTGAAACCACATAGTGGTAGAAAAAAAACTAACGTTATCATTTAAATAAACTTTTACCACTTCTGTGAAGTGAATATCGAAAATATGACTTACATGGTTGTTATAGAGAAGTAAAATGTAGTTCAATAAGATGAAAATAATTTTTTTTGAATAGTAACTTTTCACTTTTATTTACCGCGGTTAATGGTAAATAGGGTAATTCAAGTTTAAAAGTATATTATAATCATTTGAAATTACATTAAAACTTTTCCTAACCTTATTGGATAAGTAATTTATGTCCATGGGCATCTTTTGGTAGATTTTGGGAACCCTTTGATCCACATGGAAGTGATAATGAAAATTTAGATTAATTAACTTAATGTAATGACAAAATTGACATTTACAAAAAATCATTTAGTAATTAATTTTTATATGTTCTTATATAAGTCATATTTTCGACTATAATTACTCATTGGAAAGATAAAATGATTTCATACATGATAGTATTTTTTTTATTTTTAGACATCAAATAAATTAAATTATTTATCATATTAAAATGATGCAGTGTTTACCTCATTAATAAATCATTTAAATAAATAAGATTATAAGGATTAATATATTATCCAAAACATGTCAAATTCTGATTGGATGATTTTATTTAGACCGTTAATCATCTTATTGTCAACTATAATGATTTTTTGACCATTAGAAACCGAATATAATTATATTATAAAATAATATTTTCTCACTTTCCAAAAAAGCCCATCCCCCCTTATAAAAAGAGACCACTTCTAATCAATTCCTCACACCTATCAAGCCATTTCGATCGTCCAAACTCTGCAAAATTAAGATCCCAACATCCCTATGATCCCCATAGAGGAATTTACTTATGCAGAAGGCACTTCAATAAATCATTTTGGTTCAAACCAAAGGAATTTCTCTAAATTAAAGGTAACGATTTCTCTTAAATTGTTTTCTTTAATTTTACTTCTCCAACCCCTAAATTATTTTTTATTCCTTTATTTTGTAACAAAACCTGTATCTTCAATATACTGGGATGTTTTATGAGAATTATTTGAACTACAGATAAACGCACCTCCATCTAATGGGTGTAGAACATAATGTTTATGTGTATGGAAAACTAACACCTCACGAAATGATGATTGTTCGATTATCTCCTAACGCCTCTCATGGTGGCCATTATGATGTAACTGTATTTATATATGATATATATTATGTTTATTATTTCTTTATGCTTCATTACTTTCCATTTATATCACTCCTTTATGGTTTCCATAGTGGGTAAATACGATGCTCTAATTTGAGGAAGTGCGGACTACCGCCCACTCAAAGTGATTTGATTCGTTAATACATTATGTGGGATGTATAAAGGATGGAGTTAATGATATTATATATGATATTATACAGTAATTTTAATATAACAATGTAGCATTATCCTTTAATTCCATAAAAATAATAAATATAAATGAATGTAGCGTTCATGCGTACGTACGGCTTACCGTCTCCATAAACGGTGCATTTCATTTCATGCCTCCAAATGTTATGTACTATTATAAATACATGTATATACTGGATATATATGATATATATGATATCTAAATAATCAATATCAGTCTTGATATAATGGAATATTGACCACATTGACAACTTGTAAATATAAGGTGTTCATTATTGACTCAAGCACCAAATATCGACAAAATGAAAATTATTAACTTAAATGGTTACATAATGTTTATAACATAGTAATAAGTGATATAAAAGGAATAATAATTTTTAAAAAATCTCTTAAGAAAGTAGAAATTAAAAACATCTTATTATTTAGGAGATTAAAGAACGATCGAGTCATGTCGGACAGGAGGTAAGGAACTTCGTCTCAATATCCTTTCATTGATGCATATTTTAATTTATACACAACATTCATTTAAACGGTGTATAAACCCCTTTGACTTTTAATTTTCTTCAAAAAGAATATATTTCTATGAATCATTTTACTAAACAACAAAACAAATGTTCCTTTTAACGTACGTGGTTACAATGTCCTCGTTTTCCACTGTGAGTATTATTTGGTCATTGGCTTCCTCAACCTCTCGTACTATTTTTAACAGAAAATAAATACCATATACTATTTTTTGTATTTTTGGTATTGAAAATGGTTTTGAAAATGGATTTTTTTGTCAATATATTGAAATGATATATTTTGATTGAAATGTGGAAGTGTTTGATTTTCATTATATTTGTTGTATGTGTTATAATATTATAATGGTACATATACATTTGACGGGTGGTTACGTGATAAACCAAATGACAGGTGGTGCTGTGAATACCAGGATGGGTGGTTACGTTATAACCTCCAATGAATTGGGTATGGATGTCAGTCGTATATCAATTCCATTTAGTGATATGTGTGGATGTCGACTGTATGGTTAATCCATTTAAGTATGATTATATCCCATGTTACCTTTATTATGTTATGTGTTTTTATATGAGTTTTATGGTAATCTTTTGGTTACAAAAAGGGTAAGTAATGATCTTTTATTCAGTGAAGAGTATTTACTACTTCATAAAGATGAAAAGTATTACCTATGTTAAAGTATTCATGGTTTACTTTTTGTTTTGAAAAACTAACTATTTATCCTTTTTGTGTATCCCTTACTGGGCTTCTTATGCTCATCGCATGTTTTTGAAATGTTTTTCACAGGATATAATGTGGAATGGGGTCATGGATGGGATCACGGAAAAGTCATGATGTCTTAAACATGGAACTAGACATGTCTTTTTTTCAAGAGTTCATGATTTGTATAAAAATAAATGGAAACTATATATAAGTGACTACATTGTAAATCTTTTGAGAAGTAATATTTATAGCCTAACTCTCTAAGACACTAAACCAGAAAAGATAGTCAATGTGAATTATTCATTTTATTCAATATTATGTACGGTTAAAGGCCGGGTCCTTATAAAAGTTCACTAGTGTTCTAATCTCTAAAGATATTTATAGTGATTTTTTAGTTAACTAATTCAATGGAAGTTTAATTAATGGTTATAAATACTACATTTAATCATTTGTATGGGCTTCCCTCAAATACCCCTTCATGTAGATCATGAATGACACAATGTGGTTGGTTTCTCGTGACTCTAACATTAATTGTTGGAGCATGGCATGGCTTGATCAGATGCTTCAGGATAGTATGGTCATTCCATATGGTGCTGGGAATTTTTCCATTGTAGAGTTTTTATCTTATAAGAATCTTTTTGATGGCATGATACCCCCTTAGGTGGAGATGGAATTTCAATCTTATGATTTTATGGATTTTAACACACTGATATGGAAGCATAATAGGAATGACCAATTAAATAGTATGGATCACTATCAGTTGGCTTGTGGGGTTTCTAGTAGTTCACCTACATGGCTCAAGATATACAGGTCTGTGTTCATTCAGACCTCTCTCTTTCATCTTATATGGAGAATTTGGAAGAATCATTTTCCCACTCAAGAACATCTTAAGAGGGATGGTTTTATGTTTTCATCATCATGTTACTTATATATGTGAGCTGAAGAAGATGTCCAGCACCTATTTATAGAGTGTGCATATGCCAGGCAGTTGTGGGATTATGTTGTAACTCTGTTCGGGCAGCAAGTGAACTGGTTCTTGATTCAGCATCTACTTGCAAGGATGACCGATTTCTGTTGCAACGAAGAGGTGCCGAACTTCTTCCTGGTGGCTACTGCGGCTGTGATTGCAGCCATCTAGGCTGCTCGAAATTTTGCAGCCTATGAGGACAACAAGGTTCCCATTCGGGTTGGAATGACGGTGATTCATCAAGAGGAATACGCTACCTTGAAGGTGAAATATGGTGCGATGTATATCGGTGTATCAGACTTGAATATTATGCGATTTCATGGTGTTTTTGGGCAGCCTCGAAAGCCGAAGATGATCAGGTACATTCTTTGGATTCCCCCAATCAGTTAATGGATCAAATTCATTGTGGATTGATCTTCTTCTTGTGTAACAGGCCCATCAGGGTGTGGTGGTGTTTTTCGTACGTACCGTGTCTTTGTGAAAGGATGTTTTTATCAATTCAATGGCATTTTTGTAGCTTATGAAGGTGAGTTATTGGATATTTATAATGCAATAAAGTATGTTGTTTTGTATAATTGGAACATGCTATGGATTGAATCCGATTCCCAATTTTCGGTCCAAGACATAAAAACAAGAACACAGAATGTACCTTGGAGGGTAATTTCAATGAGGGTTGAATGTCTCAATCCGGTTAGTCACCTAAACATGATTAATTCACATGATTTTAGAGAGGTCAATCAGGTGGAAGATTCTTTGTCCAAGAAGGCAATCATGGTGATGGATATGGCATAGTCTTTTATGATCCCTGAATATTTCTCTTCACTGATGGAGGTAGATATGTGTGGTGTTTTGTACTCTCTGTCTTGTAATACTCCCTTTGTTTCATAACACTCTTTTTCTTTTTCATAATAAATTGTTTCTTGGGATCAGTTTTGACTAGATCCTAGACATTCTTGGTAATATATTTTAAGGCATAAAATATCTTGAAATTGAATATCAGAATATCCATCTTGTGTTATATGTTATTAAACATTGGGCTAGACCTACTAATGGTACCGATATCCACATTTTTTTTGTTTCCCCAGTTCTTATTGACAAACTTTGGATATTTTTTCCTCCATAACTATTCTATTAGTGACGTAACAATGATTACAGATAAGTATAACTACATAGGCGATTATAAAGATATTTCACCGATGGAAATATTTGTTTATCCAAAGGACTTTATCCTATATTAATTATCTATAGATAATGTTATTCTATCAATAGTGATTCATTCATGATGGGACATTAATTTATCACCATGGTAATTGATGGTTCTTAAAAAATATTTTGCAAATAATTATTTGGATTTAATATGGTGATTTTTGAAAAAACCTTTATAGAAAAATTATCATTTTGGATAAAATTTTGATATATATACTCATTGTAAATTTTTAAAATATCTAACCACACAAAAGAGTGTAATATGTTCTAGATAATATGGATGGATTTTACTGATAATTATGAATACTAATTACAATAAAAACATGATAAAGTAATGACAGTTTGAGATTATATTTTTCAAAAGTATCATGATAGGTTATCTATGATGAGAAAAATAAAAACTACAATATTTATATATTTAAATAGGATGGACATAAAAATCGTGAAAGAAGGGTGTGAAAATCTTGTGATTCTATAATTAGAGTTCCACTACATAAAAATGAAAATATTGAAGTGTCATATATGGAAAATAAAGAGCTAGAAAAAATGTTGAGAAATGTTCCCAATATTATATCTGTGTATGATGAAATTATAAGGTTCATGAACCATGGATGTCTTTTACCCATAATATATTTTATGAAGGAACTGTTAGATGATTATAATATTTCATCATTCTCTTTTTATCAAATATTTATAAAGATATGTATATATATTAAATAGTATTTCTTTTGCCAAAACATAGAGAATGATATATAATAGTATATATATCAATTCATAGTATTTTAATATATTATGGATTAGAGATTGAAGTACGAGGGTATGTTAAAACCATTTCCAATACAAGATTAGAAAGAGGGAAACGTCAAAATGAATTTTTTCATCAGACTCCACAGACAATTTAAGTGATAGAATTATTCATGCTTAGTAATTAATCAACACATAAATATAGAAGAAATTATTTATATTATAGAATATATCTATATTAATCATATTTTAGGAATAAAAATTATATATTTTATACGTTTCCATGGATGACCACATTCTTTTTATTCTAATAGGGTTCAACTGTTTACATTAATAATCTAGTGATGTATTCTGTAAAATCTGTATTAAACATTTCTTAGAACTATAAATCAATATTAAGTAGATTCTATGTATGATATAACCTATTAAATTTCAATTGGAAATGATAAGATATTATTCTATGGATATAATAATGTTAATGGAATTAACACCTTTTTGTATTTTATTTTTCCTATAAAGATAACATTCATTGAATTATTAATATGTATATTTATAAAGTTATCAGTTTATATATGATCAGAATTAAATATTTATTCGATGAAAATAGATAATTAAAGATATTTTGACGTTATATAGATGATGAAGTTTCCTCTAAAGTCATAAAATTTTAGTAGCATATCAATACACCAGGATGTCATCAAAAAAGTTATATTGATAATAATCAGTGAAATCTAGATATCATTTCTGCTGAGAATGTATTTGTATGAATTTATTTATTGAATAAATGTATTATATTTTAAATTAATATAATTTTTATCCCCATGTATATTGGCCATATCATGATTTTTGATTGATTTTGGAAGTTAGTCTATTGCATGACGATTTTGTGGTATCTCATTCAATTTGAAGATGTGTTTTTTATATCTCAAGAGCATGTACATACATAAATCAATAAATATAATTAACTAAGTTATCATACCATTGAAAAAAGGATATTTATTATGAATAATATCCAATATTAATCTTGGATCATTGAGATATAGTTCTACAATACTAGACAACTCGCCATGTTAATGTTCTCTGGAGGAATTTGTAATACAAAAAAGCTTTTTAGGAGCCCAATATTGTGATGAAATATATCAATCCTCATTATTTGTTCCAGAGTGATTTATTTTCTATGGAAATTCTTTTTAGAGGGATTAAATGTTCCACTTTAATATTTTATAATATATTTTTCTAATAATTAGTTTTACTTCTTTATAATCATTTTTAACATGAAACATCGAGATTAAATAATGCATGATATACTATTAATGTATTATTAATCAATGAAATATTAATCTCTTTATTTTTTTTAAATAATGTTATAAATTTTAATTACTAAATTGTGAAAAAACAATAATGATTACCCATGTATAAGAAATTATTTTGTTATCAATTTATTTGAAATTAAAATAAAAAACATTGGAAGGTAAAAAAATTTTATGAAATATTATTCTTATGATGAAATGTTGTAAAATAGTCACTATTTTTGAGTTATTTTAATTAATTTTATATATAATATATTTAATAAAATATTTTTCAATTCATTGAAATTTTCACTAGTGATGGGAGACGAATAAATACAGTGTTTTTCTTAAAAATATATTATTATGAAAAATAGTACTTATAAAATTTTATGAACATTAATTAAAATGAATTTTTTCATTTAAAAAAATGTATTTTGAATGTTGAATCACATAATTATAATTGCTATATTTTAATTTTGTAAAATATTCCATTTTATTTATTGTCAATATGAATAGTATCAATATTAATTTTTATCACCTTAGTAAGGTTAAAATGGGTAATATAGGATTTAAAATTTTTTATAAGGATTTAAAATATCTTTAATACTTTATATTATCTTATAATATAAGTTTAATTTGACATTTTACATCTATTTCTCTAATATATGTCCACGAGGATAAATTTTCATTGCCTACAAACATTATATTTATTTACTAAAATTATAAATAAACAGTGAAACAATCTTAACTCTAATATATCTAAATAATTATAGTATTGATAATAAAAGCCTAAGATTGGTTATAGATGTTTATTTTTAAGATGAATTATTTTTTATAACCTAGATACTTCTTTTTTTGTTAATGTGATTCACTAATCACTATAAATTCTTATGTAGTTGGAATAAATTTTTTATTCAATTAATTGAGAAATAATTTATATGATAAAAAAAATTAAGGAATTAAATTTATTAATAATTGTATTCATTCATAATTTTATTGATAAATATAACATATTATTAATGTGTTAAGGGTCTATAATATTCATAAATTAATTAATGTTTCCTTTATTTTCACATTAAATGAATAATGTCAAAAATTAATATTATCATATTTTATATTAAATTTTTTTATCAACGATTTAAAAACATATATATATATATATAATAAAAGAATATTTTAAGGATGGTATATTGTTGAAAATTATATACCTTGGTCATTTATGTTAAAATTGTGAACTTATCATTAAAATTACAACCCTTATTTGTTAAAAAAGTCAATCACATGGTTCAGATTAAATTTTAATACAAAGTTGTAAACTAATTGGTAAAATATAATAAAAAACCGTTATAAATTTTAATGGATGTATATATAATAAAAATAATTTATTTACCATTTATATTATTTTAAATTAATTGAAAATATATTTATAATGACATTATTGTATTTTTTTCATTTTTGTAATTATAAATAGATCATTTTCATCAATTTTAAAAGGAAACTCCATCCATCAACTATTAATACATCATTGGGTCATTATGATCTACAAACCCATTAACAATTGTAGTATAATAATTAACATCTAAGATTAATATGCACTGTTATTTTAAAAAAATATCATTTAAAGGGTACTTAACAATGGATCCAAATGATCTAAATAGAAGAAGGGGAAATCATCTTACCTAAAAATAAAAAATATATTTCACTTATATATTCTACAAAAACAGTAGTCTTAATCCTAAAATAAAATATTGACAATTTTAAATATAAAAACATGTAATTATGAAAATTTGACGACCGAAATCCATCATATATTTCATCAAATAAGAAGTGAAAGTATCGCTTGTGTATATGTGTGGAGTACCAGTTCTAAGTAAAAATATAATTCATTTTTAGTTTATATATTTAATTGTAGGGTATTATGATGGTCTTTATGTTTATATATGATATTTATTATACTATTATTATTTTGGAATTATAATATCATATCAACTCCCCCTTCTAATTTGATGGGAAATTATAGTCTCCATGTATAGATGTGGACTACCACATTCATGATGTGATGTGATTCATTTATCAATTATACATATCATGGATGGTAATAAGGTATGATTTAAATTATATATATGATATAATAATGATTTTATAATTTTGAAATTTTATTTACTTATCTCATGTTCCATCTATTAAGAACGTATTATATCATTAATGCAATCATATGGCCTATCATCTCCATAAATTGTGTAATTAATTATTTATTATATATACATAATTAATTATTATAAATATGTTTATATATCTTATATGAATTTTATTTACATTTTTTTTTGAAATTATGAATTTTATGGAACCGTGATCATTGTTCTATGATTGAAATCTCTTGAAAAATGATATAATTTGAATCGGTAAATGATTATTTTAGTAAATATGTGTGTTTCATAATGATATTAGTTGAAAATATATTATAATATATATATATACATGACTTTGTTGTTGAATAATAATAAATTTATATTTATTATAATGGATGATATATTAAATTCAATAAATTTTTAAGTTGTGTTATGGGGTTTTTTGTTTCATTGTTTTCTCTATAAGGAACCTACTATATTCACTACATGTAATTTCTTATTATGTATATACAACCCAATATTTTTTTCTGATTATTCTAATGAATGATATGGGATATACATAGAAATATATGTTTTATTCTTTAACTGGGATTATTATTTAAAAATTTAACAATGTGATACTGTTTTATGTTTTAATCCCATGGTTTACATTTATTGATTAATATTATGTTTCCATTTATAAAATTTAATATTCCAACTTTTACTAATTTAATTAATTTTATAATACTATATATTTTATAAATTATACATGCATTATCTTCAATTTCTAAAATTTTAATTATCAATATACAACAAAAATTGTTTTTTTTGGAATTTTGAACTTAATTTAATTTTCATGGTAAAAATAATTTTCTTCCATCACTATTAATACTACTATTGTTTTAAATAATATTAATTTTATCTTTTGAATCATTACATTAATATTATCCCAAAATTTAATTTTAAAAAAATTTAACTTTTTTGTTATTTTAATAAATGAGTTATTTTTTTCTTGTTACAAAAAATAAAAAATAATTATTTATTTAACGTACATGAAATGAACATAAATTCACACATTCATGGACTCTATTTACATTTATTTTTTCACTTAATTTTTACATGGTAAATATAAAATAATTTTTCCCCTAATGTTTGGGATTGTTGTAAAGTTAATAAAGTTATTCCATTAAAAATGGATTTTAATCCGGAAATTTTTCACATATATTTAATTTCAATTTAATCTAATACGGAATACATTGATGTTACATATGGGTTACTAGGGATATGAACAAATTATGACATCTAAATTATTTATTTTTAGGGATTATATTGATGATTATGATATAAATATGATTATATTAAATCTATTTATTTCATATAGGTTAATGATATTATAATGAAACATTTATCAAACACATTTTACAAGGATAATTCTATGATAATATGATGAAATGTTGATTGAATACCTTTTAATTTTAAGGGTTACATAATGAATAATTATATATGAACTGGTAGATAAATATATTTTCGATTTTTTAATATGATTAGTGCACATGAAATTATATAAACCTCAACTAATTTAGGTACAAATAGATATATTATGAGATAATATTGACAATAATACGTAGTTATCATAGTTCATTAAGGGACTCTATCAACTATGATAGTCTTGAGAATAAAACATTACTAATGATATGAAGGTTTTTAGTGTAAATTTTATCCTCCAATTTAGTATTTTTCACTCAGACATGAAAACAAATGCAGTTGTTTTATGTGATGATGAGTATATGAAAAACAAGTGTCTTGTAAATAAGTTTTTATATCATATGTTATGTCCTATGGTTCATTTTTTATTTATTTAATATTAACTACCACAATTTATTCTAGGCATCAAGATTATGATCTATGATATGAGGGGTATAGTTTTAATATGATATATCGTGCTATCATTCACTCATAATCATGTTATATTTATCTGAAAATTTTTATCTCCCTATCATACCATTTCTGAGAATTATATGTCACACTTTTTTTGGTTTCTACATGATGTTATGATGAATGGTTTTATGATAGGAAAACCTATTAAGGTTTAATGATATTATGAACACAGTGGGATACGATTTAGATCACTTATGAACATGTTGTTTATGTTTCCATAATTCCAAATATAATTGAACATTTAAGATTCTTGTGTAGATCATAATGTTATGTATTCATCAAAATATCTTTGATATTTTGGAATTATAATTATAGTTCAGTATAATTTTTATTTTTAGAATTCCAAATAACTCAATATTAATCACATGAATCGATGGAACAAGTGTCCATCGTACTTGAATAAATATTTTATAGAGAATGGATTATATTACAAAGTAAGAATTCATATGAGTTTGAATATTTATGGGATATTATCTTTTTTATGCACACATTACATGGATTGTACCTATAAAAAACCCCATGACATTAAATTTTTAATCTTATTTCCACTAACAAATAGGCATTGTGTGTCACATACAATGTGTCTCTAAAATACAAATTAAAATTTTCTGTTTAATTTAACAAGTTTTAATAAATATTACACAATCTACATGGTAAAATAATTATACATTATTTGTTGATTTATAATATTTAATCACATGTTATTTGAATGAATAAAAGAGATAAAATTCCACTATAAGTATTATTTTAATGGTTTCAAAATTTTAAAATTAATTATAATTTTTAATGAATAATGTAATTATATTTATTTCATAAATATATAATCAATATTAATGTTTATTTTATTATATAGGCGGATAAAAATATTGAGTCATATTGTATTATGAGAAATAATATAAATTATATGTAAAGACCCGTAAATTTCAAGGAATTTTTTTTCTTAAATTGTTTGAAATTTTACAAGTCTGATGTTTCTGACGACAATTGATTCTGAGGCCCGGTGTTCCAAGAATCAATTTCTAAATTTTTATTTGGGTACGTTTAGTAACCGTACGTGTCGATTTTTCTATCTTTTGAACCAGTGCTCGAAATTGAAATTTGAGGACACCAATGAACTCAAAGCGCCGGTATTCTCTTAAAGGGTCATTTATCGCAGTTGCGTTTTATGCGGGTTGAGAGTTAATATTAGGGGATTTAAAATAAAATAAATAAAATTATAGTACACAATTTTATTTAAAGATGTTAGCTATATCCTACAAGGGTAAGTTATAGGTGGGTCCCACTCTCACATGACCTCCCATGCGAGTATAATCTGAGGTTGGGCCCACATGAACCCCTAACCTTTCAACTCCCTTAAACTCCCCATTAATCCCCCATTAATTAATTTGACAACTCTCCCCTAATTTAATGTGATCTCTTCACCTCATTCTATGCCATTAATTTTTTTCAACACTTTTGATTAATGAATTGAACCATTCAATTAATTAATTAAACTGTTTGAATTTTTCAAATTCATGTGTGGATAAAGTAATAGCCTTAACTATTTTTTTAGTTTGGAACTCGTTGTGTTGAGGGAATTTTGGGAGAGCTCTTGAGAATTAGAATAATAGAGTTCTTCTTTTGATGAAGAACCTCTGAAGAACGATGATCACATCCTTCTATCTATGGCCAAGACAAAAGACAAGGACCCACCTGCAAGGAACGCCGACGACGCGCCATCCTTGACCCCTTCATCCCCGACGTCAACGAGTTGACGCCGCGTCCCCGCGACATCGTCTACGAACCAGCCTTTTTTGAGGTAGGGGGTTTGATTAAATTTTAATTGAATAAAATTGTTCTTCATCCCTCGTTGAAACCATGTTTTATTATTGGACTTATGATACCGCCTAACGCGGAGGGTGCGTGCCGAATGAACGCGGGTCGATGACCCTCCGTGGAACCCTATTTAATTTTGATGGAAGAGGTGTCACTGACCAGAGGAAGCGGCGGCCATGTGTCGGACACGTGGAGATGAAACATGGCCTCATCCACAGGCATCTCGGCTGAAGTAGAACTTTCTGGCCGTAGTCGGCCGGGCTGGTGGAACCACGACGCCCCATGGCGCCGCGCAACACAGGATAGCCGCCCACACTCCGCGAGCCGCTTCAGCGGGTTAACCGGCTCACTCGTCGGTCGACCAGGTTGATGAAGGTCGCGACACTAGTAGGTGCCACATAGGTGGACCGCGGACCGCCCGAGCAGGCCGCTTGAGCCAGGAAGACCGGCCGGCTTCGCGCGGCCGGACAGGTCACTGTCGCTGCTTGGCGGCACCGATTTGGGAAGTCCGGGGTGGGGTGGGGGGCTCACATCGCTCGGCCACCCGTCCCGAGCTTGTTGGGTAGCCAGACTGCGAAGCGCCATACCCCGTTGGGCCTGGCCGTGCCCCACGATCCCGGCCGCACGCATCACTGGGCCTGTCTGAAACCAGCAGAGTCGGACCCGCCAAAACTGGGTCGACCCGACCCACCAGCCCATTGGGCTTAATGGGCCATGACCATTACGTTTAAATGCGAATAACATCACGACCATGCATCTGATCGAAACACCGTCTATGGCATTGGGATCCTCGTGATGATGTTGTCATTTTTCAAAACTCTAAGTGATTTTGGATGAATTTGGAAGACAGACGGGTTTGGACGAGCGTAATTCCAACCGGGCCCTTTGAACGGAAAAAAGGCAATATCTCTCAGACCGGGCGTCCGATTGACCGGATGTCTACCGGGTTGAGTTCCTTTTGAGGAGACAAAACATAATGAAACATCAAATCTAGACATTGTGATAGTTTATTTATCGACCCCTTGGCTTGAGGAGCGGACCCTCCAAGAATCGAGTGTGTTATGTGCAGGAACCATAGAGCTAGCTGCGACTACGATGACTAATGTACTGGAATCTCTTGTGGGTTCGACAATGATGACTATCGTACTGGAATCCTCGATGGGTTCGACAATGAAGACTACCGTACTGGAATCCTCTGTGGGTTTGATGATCACAACAACTGTACTGGAATCCTCTGTGGGATCGAAATCGATGACTAATGTACATGTATCCTAAGTGGGTTTGAAAGTTTTAATTTTGTACTAGTATCTTGAGTTTGTCTGTCAGAGTAGCTGGTCTAGTATCCTACATGGGTCCGACAGCTTAGACGAATCAGTGACTACATCTGATCATTTCTATCACCATACGAAATATGTATACCTGTGTAAGCTGAGTCTTGACTTTCAATCATTATCAGAGATGTGATTGACTTCTTTCAAATTTGGAATTGGTTGTTATTGGGCTCAAGAGTTGGAGACGAACCATATAGAAGACTTAGGTATGTGTATGGGCATATAACTAAGAAGGGTTAGATGATTCACAATGTTTTATATATTACATCTTCTTTATACTTAGTGGATATTGTGTGACCTTGCGGGTCTCGAGGTCCCTACTGGGTATCATTATACTCACCTTGCACGGTTTATGACTTCACTTCGTTGTGTTGGATACAGACAACGGAAAACAGTGGTTGAGGTAGAGACTTGTAGAGTTGAACCGTACACAAAGGTGGACCACTTGACGAGACGTACACAGAGCAGACGGACGGACCCAAGGTGCTGAGAAGACCATCTGTACCCACTCTACAGGTGGGATTCTCATAGGATGACTTTGTGGTTTCTGTTTAATCTACTACAGTTTTACTAGCTTTTCAGTTGTATTGCACTTACTGTTGGGCTTGTATTTTCGGCCCCTTTCTCTTTTCATCAATTACTTTTGTATATAGTTTTTTTTAGTGCTTACTTTAGTTGCGTACTTTGTTGGGTTTGTTTACATTTATAAAGGAAATTCCATTCCAGTATTAGGATATACGCCTTTGGTGCTAGTCTCCAGCCCCTGGACAATGGATGGTGGGCATGGGGTAGTCACGACACGGGACCCAAGGACCAGTAATGAAAAATTGGTATCAGTGGAGTTCGTTCTACCACAGAACTCATGACTCTATTTATTCTTTTATGTGAAGCAATAGTGTTAAGAGTATTGAGTGTGGTTATCGGTCCATGTAGTCTAGTGTTGGTGCAGCGGCTGACGTAACCATACACCAGGACCCTGACCTCTGATTTCTGACTCAGTTCACGAAAACACTTATTGCGTGTATGTTTCCTTTGAAACGTTTTCATTGTGATTACTTTGTGTGTACTCACCAGGTATACGGTTTGACCATTTAGCACATGTATCTTTTCAGGATGGCCCCATGAAGGTAGCCTGATAGGGTTCTGAGTTATGTACGAGGTGGTAGCCCACAAAGCGATAACGCCTCGGTATAGGGCCCCATCATAGCGGAGGCACCAGCGGTACCACTACCCACTGGGGCACTGATACCACCAGCCCTAGTAGTAGAGAGTGAACGCTGACTGTGTGTGATGCAAGAGTTCCAGTGACAGAGGTCACCATGGTTCCGCAGAGAGATGGACCCAAATGCAAATGAGGACTAGCTAGAGGCTGTCGTTAGAGTTTTTATATTAGTAGGGACACCAGCTGAACTTATGGTGATCCTTTCTGCGAGTCTCTTGCACGCAGCAGCAGGTAGATGGTGGAGCCTTATTCTCTAGGTGCATGGCGAGACATCTTTACTCTGGACGGACTTCGA
Source organism: Viscum album (assembly GCA_963277665.1). Taxonomy (NCBI): domain Eukaryota; kingdom Viridiplantae; phylum Streptophyta; class Magnoliopsida; order Santalales; family Viscaceae; genus Viscum; species Viscum album. Next base: position 71,739,134 of record OY728151.1, on the reverse strand, counting down.
TAGTCTCTTCCACTATGAGTTTGTTCCAATCACCCTTCATACAGTGCGGATTCATGTGTTACTTCATCTGCGGCAGGGAAACATGACAATAGCTCAGTACTCAACGAGGTTTACCGAACTCTCGTGCTACTCCACGGACATGGTACCAGACCCATTCTTCAGGTTCTGGACCTTTGATTAGTGTCTCAGACATGAGATCAGGGCTTCTATGATCTCCATCAGCATTATGACACATGCGAGAGTGATTGAACGAGCCCTTCTTGTAGAGTGCTTTCTCACTGAGCTGACATCGGTAGTGAGACCCACCGCAGGGAGAAACGTAGTGGAGTCTTCTGAAGCCGGTAGTAGACAGTTCATGCAAAGGTCCAAGCAGACCAGGCCATCAGGTGAGCGACCTCAGGATACAAGTTCGGTTGTGCAAGGCACATAGAATAGATAAAGCTATACGGGGAGCAGACAGTTCTATGCATGCAGTGGGCAGGGTCACATGGCTCGGGACTGCCTGACCTACCATGCGGACGAGCATCAGACAGTAGAGAGACCTCCCAGTCAGAGGCAGAGGTTTGACAATGGTGGTCTGTCAGGAGCAAGCGGACGAGGCAGAGGAGATGTCCGAGCAGCGCGGGGTGGACTACATTTTGAAGCTCTACCACTACCACCCCAGGAGGTCCACCCCGACAACCAGATGCTGGGGGATAGATGCGGGCTCATCTTCAAGCAGTCGAGGCCTACGAACACGACACACATGAAAAGATTTGAGGTACTATATGTGTCTACTAAAACCATGATGCAGTACTTATAGACACAGGTGATAGTCATTCTTTTATTGTCGCTGCCCTAGTTCGGAGCTCGGAGATTCTGAAGGAGTTGTTGCCTCGATACTTATGCCTAGAGACTCCTACGAGAGCAGACTCGATGATTACACACTGGTGCTGGAAGTGTGAAATTACTCTAGGAGGAGAGAGCTTTCGCTGGGAAATTTTTGTAGCGGCATCGAAGCCTTACGACAACATCTTGGGTATGGACTGGTTGTCTACATTACATGCTCAGATTGACTGCATTAGGCGCAACTTACAGTGTGTCCGCACGGATGGGACCAGGTTCACCATCACCGGTGAGATGGGAGACTTTGCAGTGCAGGATGGACTTACGCATAGCAGAGGTTAGCCGATCACACATCAGTTGGTTAGTCACATCCTCGGAGCAGTTGATGTGCAGAATCCGAGTTTTCATGTTGTGGTGGATCAGTATGCGGACGTTTTTCTTGAGGATTTCCCAGGACTACCTCCTCATATATAGGTAGAATTCTACTTTGACCTCTACCCTAAGAAAGCACCGATATCTACTCCAACATATCAGACAACTCCCTCCGAGCTTCGAGAGATGCGGGTACAGCTAAAGGACTTGCTGGGGAAGGGATTTATCTAACCTAGTGTTTCACCCTAGGCTTCTCTGATTATTGTTCTCCAAGAAGGTGGATGGGAGCTTGCAACTGTGTGTCGACTACCATCGCCTAAGTCAGGTGACTGTGAAGAACTAGTACCCACTCCCGAGGATTGAAGACCTCTTTAATTAGCTCATGTGAGCATGATGGTTCTCGAAAATGGACCTCATGTCAAGCTATCACCAGCTCAGAGTTCGAGAAGAGGATTTGCAGAATACCAACATCAGGTGTCGATATAGCCACTATGAGTTCTTGTTTATGCCCTTCAGCATAACCAACGCACTATCTGTGTTCATGATTCAAATGAACAGGATCTCCCAGCCTTACATTGCTCGTTTTTTCATAGTCTTCATCGATGACATACTGATTTACTCGACTAATGAGGAGGAGCAAGCCTACCACTTGTCGGTTGTACTGGACACACTCCGAGAGCACGTGTTATATGGTAAGTTCTCGAAGTGCCAGTTCTGGATTCGAGAGGTTCTATTCTTGGGACACATCATCTCAGAGGATTGAGTTGTAGTGGATCCAGCAATGATCGAGGCAATACTTTCTTGGGAGCCACCCAGAAGCGTGAAAGTGGTGTGGAGTTACCTAGGTATGGCTGGGTACTATTGGAGATCTGTGCCGGACTTCTTCAGAATTACAGCACCGCTTTCAGCCATGAAAAAGAAGGAGAAACCCTTTATCAGGTCAGAGAAATGCCAGCAGATCATTCAGGAGATAAGGAATAGATTGACCAGTGAAACCAACTTGAGGCTACTGAAGGAGGGCGTTGGGTACGTAGTTTACTACGACACATCAGTTACCAGACTCGGATGTTTTCTGATGCAGGATCAAGGGGTGATCACATATGGTTCACTATAGTTGAGACAACATGAGAATAACTATGCTACCCATGACCTTGTGTTTGTAGCAGTGGTCTTCGCCTTCAAGATGTGGCAAAACTATTTGATGGGCGAGCACATAACAGTCTAGTCTGACCACCAGAGTCTCAGGTACATCTTCTCATAGAAAGACATAAACCTAATACAACGACATTGTCTCAAGTTCCTCTAGGACGATGACTTGGATATAGTCTATACTCCTGGGAAGGGGAACGTTGTAGCTGATGCTCTCAGTAGGAGATCTGGAATTCAGCAGCCAGGAGAAGCGATTATGCAGCTATGCACGTTGCAGATATCCATTGTGGATATAGATAGTGCAGCCTTTCTTCAGTCTCTCACAGTCACTCCTCCACTACTTCAGCGCGTCAGGGAGGCACAGTGTGGGGACGTTGATTGTGAGAGGCGATGTGATCAGATATCCTTAGGGAAGGCACTAGATAGATTTTATGAAGGAGGGGAGCATGTCATCCACATGAGGAGATTGTATGGCTTCATGGTGTTCCATCGTCTATCATTTCAGATCGAGATGCTCGATTCACTTCCAAGCTATGGAAGGGGTTACAGGATGCTTTTGGGACACAACTACGTCTGAGAACTTCCTTCCATCATCAGACGAGTGGTCAGACTAAGAGGTTCATTCAGACTCTCGACAACATGCTCTGTGCATGTGTCATTGACTTTGGTCACATATGGGAGGATCATCTACACATGGAGGAGTTTCCGTACAACAACAGGTACCACTCCACAATTTGGATGGCCCATTACGAGGCACTGTATGGATGACCATGCAGATCACCTCTGTGCTGGACCGCCCTTGGGGAGTCACCACTTGTAGGTCCATAAATGGTTCAGGCTATGATAGAGAAGGTGCAGATAATCCAGGAGTGGATGAAGACCTCAGAGAGCAGACAGAAGTCTTATGCTGTTAGGAGATGTATACCACTGGAGTTTGAGGATGGAGACTGTGTTTTTCTATGGGTCTCACCTCGATGAGGTCTACAGAGATTTGGTCTGGGCAGTAAGTTATCTTAGTGTTTCATCGGACCTTTCCAGGTCCTCAACAGAGTAGGTGAGGTGGCATACAGCCTAGCCCTGCATCCTCAATTGCACCGAGAGCATGACATCTTCCACGTATCTTAGCCGAAGAGATACATGCATGACCCAACCCACATCATCGATCATGGGGAGCTAGACATCGATGATGGGGTGACATTCACGAAGGTCCCAGTCGAGATCGTGGATCGACATGAGCAGGTCCTACATGGACTGTCGATTCCTCTGGTGTGCATTCTCTAGCAGCACAGGAACCTCCATGAGAGCACTTGGTAGTGGGAGGCTCAGATGCGAGCTCAGTACCCTCATTTGTTTCCCTAGTGGGTGTTGTAGCTTTATTGGGGTGTAAATCCCTAAGGTGTGAGTAATGTAAAGACCAAGAAATTTCAAGGGAATTTTTTTTTCTTAAATACTTTGGAACATTATGTGTCTGCGGTTTCTGAAAGCACTTGACTCCGAGGCCCGATTGACGGGAATCAGTTTCTAATGTTTTGTTCGGGTACGTTCAGTAAACTTACGTGCATGTTTTTTCTATCATTTTAACCAGCACTAGGAATTAAAATCTGAGGACCGTGATGAACTCATAGTTCCAGTAATCGCTTAAAGGGACCTTAAACGCAGTTTCGTTTTATGTGGGTTGAGAGTTTGTTTTTGAGGATTTAGAATAAAATAAATAAAATTGTTGTACACAATTTAATTTCAAGATGTTAGTTATATCCTTCATGGGGAAGTTATAGGTGGGCCCCACACCCACATAACCTCCCATGAGAGGATAATGTTATGTGGGGCCCACACGAACCCCTAACCATTCAACTCCCTTAAACTCCCCACTAAGCCCTCAATAATTAATTTGACCACTCTCCCCTTATTTAATGTTGTCATTTCACCTCCCTCTTTCCCATTAATTTTTTCCAACATTTTTTATTAATTAATTGAACCCTTCAATTAATTATGTAATGTGTTTGAATTTTGAAAATTCAAGTGTGAATAAAATAATATCCTTAGCTATTATTTTAGTTTGGTAGTCATTGTGTTGAAAGAATTTTGGGAGAGATCTTGAGAAATTGAATAATATAGTTCTTCTTTCGACGAAGAACCACCGAAGAATGAAGATCATCTCCTTAGATCTTCGTCCAAACAAATGATGAAGGATCCACCCGCAAGGAACGCTGATGACACACCATCCTCGTCCCCTTCTTCCCCGACATCAACGAGCTGATGCCGCATCCCCGTGACTTCATCTATGAATGAACCATATTTCGAGGTAGGGGGTTGGTTTCAATTTTAATTGAATAAAATTTTTATTCATCCATCATTGAAACCATGTTTTATCTTCAGCCTTATGATACTGCCTAATGTGGAGGTTTCATGTCGAATGAACACGGCCTGACGACGCTCCGTTGACCCCTGTTTTATTTTTATGGAAGATGTGGCGTTGACTGGAGGAATCGGCAGCCGTGTACCGGCCTCTTGGAGAAGATTTGCAGCCCGCATCTTCAGGCCGCTAGACTGAAGAAGAACCAGCCACCCGTAGCCGGTCGGGCTGGTATAACCACAGTGCCCCATGGTACCGCGTTGCGGAGGAACGTGGCCCGCGCTCCGCAGGCCACTTCAACAGGCGAACAGGCCAGCTTGTCGGCCAGCCGGTATAATGAAGGCTGCGGCACTCACAGGTGCCGCGAAGGAGGGTCACGGCCCACCCAAGCGGTCATCTTGTGCCGGGAAGATAGGTCGGCTTCGGCCGGTCGGACAAGAGGGCGGCGCGGCTCGGCGGCGCCGGTTTGGGAAGTCGCCCCTCCCCCCCCCCACATCGCTCATCCACCCGGGCCGAGCCGCGGATTCCTAGGCTACGTTGTTCCATGCCGGTCCGGGTTGGGCCACGTGCTTCATCGGGCCAGTCTGAAACCAGCCGATTCGGACCCAACAAAACTGGGTCGACCCGACCCGCAAGCCCACTGGTCTTAACGGGCCGGTCCCGTTATTCTTAAATGCAAATAACTTCAAAATCGTGTGTATGATAGATGCATCCTCAGTGACAATGGGATCCTCATGAAGAGGCAGTCTTTTTGAGATATTTTAAGTGAGTTATGGTTGAATTTGGAAAACGGCTGGGTTTGGAACTAGCGTAATTCTAACCAGGCCCCGGGGACGGAAAAAGCCAATATCTCTCAGACCGGGCATCTGATTGACGTGTCATCTGCCGCGTTGGGTTCATTTTGATGAGACTGAACATTGGGATACATCAACTCTGGACTTCATGATAGTTGATGTATCAAACCCTTGGATCGAGAAGTGGACCCTCCCGTAATCGAGCATGTTATGTGCGAAAACCCTAGATATGGCTGCGACTACGACAACTACCATACTGGAATCATCCGTGGGTTCCATGATGATGACTACCATACTGGAATCCCCCGTGGGTTTGGCGATGATGTATATCATACTCATATACTCCGTGGGTTCAACAATGATGACAACTGTACTGGAATCCTCTATGGGTTCGACAGCGATTACTATTGTACTTGTATCCTAAGTGGGTCTGACAGTTGGACTTCTGTACTAGTATCCTGAGTGGGTCTGACAGAGTAGGTAGTCTAGTATCCAACGCGGGTCCGAAAGCTCAGCTGGTTTAGTATCCTATGTGGGTCTGACTACATAGATGAATTAGTGACTACATCTGATCATCTTTATCTCCATACGAAATATGTATACCTTTGTGAGCTGAGTCCTGACATTCAATCCTTATCATCGATGTTATTGACTTCATTCTTGTGTGGAATGGGTTGTTCTTGGGCTAGAGAGTTGGAGCTGAAATGGATTGAAGACTTAGGTATATATATTCGTATAAAACTAAGTAGGTTTGGTTGACGCACCATGTTTTGTATATTTCTTATTGTTTATCCATAGTTGATATTGTCTGACCTTGCAGGTCTCGGGGTTCTTACTGAGTATCGTTATACTCACCCCAGCATGTGATATGCTCGCACTTTGTTGTGTTGGATGAAGACGGCGGAAAACACCGCTCAAGGTAGAGACTTGTAGAGCTAGACGGTGCCCGGAGGTCGACCACTTGGCGAGATATACACGGAGCAGATATACGGATCCGAGGTGCTGAGGAGACCATTTATACCCACCCTTCAGGTGGGATTCCCGGAGGACGGTTCGGTGGTTGTTGTTTACTTTACTGTAGTTGTACAAGCTTTTCATTTGTAATGTACTTACTGTTGGGCTTCTATTTCTGGCCCCTTTCTCTTTTCAGCACTTACTTTTGTATACAGTTTTCCTTAGTGCTAACTTCAGTTGCGTACTCAGTTGTGTTTGTTTACTTTTATAAAGGCAATGCCTTCCCAGTATTGGGATTTACGCCTTATGTGCTAGTCTCCATCCCCTGACCTATGGATGGCGAGCTTTGGGTAGTCACGGCACGGGCCCCGAGGACGGGTCCTGACATTATATTTACATATTCTAAGGTGATTTACGTTTCTAGTAAATAATATCAATATAATTATTATTTTTATTATCCTTCAGATCAAAAAATAAATATGTAATATGAATGGTTCTTATATTTTTTTTAAAATAAATACATTCCATTATAAATTTATAACTATATCACATTTTAAAACAATCATGTTGTAAAAAAATGGATACATATAAACTATGTTATTGCCTATATATATTTCCATATTTCTAAAGTGTTTTATGTCATACATTTCTCTAAATATATCACGGAAACATGAAGAATTATTTTTCCTCGTAGAAAAATTATTTATTGATCAATTATGAATGACTCAAGTAATCATGATTTCCCATGATTTCACCAAATAATACTATTTCAATTAACATTGGTTATGGTTAATTTGTACAACACCTATATATGGAATTTATAATATTATTCTCTAGTTAAATATTAATATAATTAGATTTAAATAGCCTGATTAATTTAATATAATGAATTACTTGTTCGGGTAATTCTATATGTTGCTATGAATTAATCATAAATTAAATGTTATAATCCTAAAATTTTCATTAAATAAAATAATATAGTTGTCACTCAACAGAATTATTTTAGAGCTAAAATCCTTAGTTATGTACAAAAATAATTATTTGTAAATATTTGATAAAAAGTTTTGTCGACCATGACAAATAGAAACATCTTCTCAACCCAAAACATATACTACATGTATGTGTTGTACCATTTGGATATTAAATAATGATATAGTTCCATGAATGAAATTTTTAACACGTTTAATTATCAACGGTATCACTTGGATACATCTCATATGATATATTTCTATGATGTTGACATTTTTTTCGATGCATCCATTCAGAAGTATACGACTAGTATCATTAACCAAACTGAAAAGAACCCTAATGAATGAATATATTTCTAGAGAATGTGTTTTGGAATCGTGGGAGTGATCAGGAGGATACATGTAAGGGTGGTTATGATATATGGGCATTGTGGGCTTACTTTTTCATTAACATAAAACATTTTTTCATAGAAGCACAACATGGGGTGTAATGTTATTTGTTATGGGGGATGTATAAATCGATCTCTTTTCTATGTATTTTTCCTACTATGATTAATTTAAAATTGATAAATATTGGTAGATGAGACTTGATCTATGTTTAAAATGGTATTTTAGTTATTATTAGTGTTTTTGAAATGGAATACTAATGAAGAATACTAGTTGCATGATGTAATTGAGATGTTTCAAAACCACGTTATTGTTGATGTAGTCAACAAAAAATCATGTGGATATATTGTATAAAAAATATATAGTAAGTACACCATCTAGTTATTGGAGTTCTATAGGAATTTGGTTTCCTATAATAAATCCTCGGTGTATTATAGTTGTATCCACCATCCCGTCAGTGGGGTTCCAATCAGAACTCTCTAGGGGCCTATAACTATTATTTAGAATGTGGCAGCCTAGGGATAGCTACTGGTTCTATGAAAGTATTAAATTATATGCGATATGAATATTTTTCTGCATCCAAAGACAAAATTAATTTATTTAAACATTCTTATTAATAACTAATTTGAAAAAAATTATAGTGTTTCTCCACGCCATCATCATCTTATATAATTATTTATCTTGGTTGCTAGATTATTTCTTCATTCTGGAAATCAATATTAAATGATTATTTATAGGAAGAAGTTGTTTAAATTGATTTTATTCCAAAATAATCTTTATTTATCATAAACAGTGATGATAAAATCACTATCCATATCAAATTATGGTGTTTCATTTTGATACAATCATTTAATCTTGTGATACATCATTAACTTTTTGAGGTAGGATTTTTGAAACATCTCCCTAAGGTACCTTTTAATTTTTTATAATGTAGAACATGTGTGATCTCAGTTGAACACCATATCCATGATCCCTCTAAATTGAAATCCTCAAGATTTTAAAAAATCATATGTTAATTACAACTCATTGATTATATTTTGACGGATGATGATTGATACTTTCCATGTGACTGCCCGGGAGGTTTGTCCACCATTAACCACTAGTTATAACATTAGTCTTCTGATCATGGAATATGATAAATAAATTGGTAGACTATTCATTGGAATGACATAACACATAAATTAAAATTAAACATGAATCATTTGATTTGGAATCTTAAATTATAATTTTGTACAATTGAATGTAAAAAGTTAATGTCACAATTTTTATATGAATCTTATTAAAATAATGATACTTGTAATTGGAATAATTGAATATTATATTGGTATTAAAATTTTAATGATAAATGTAAAATATACTAAATGGAAAAATATGAAATATTTTAAGGTGTTTTTGTATGTAAATTTATTTCATAGGAATTGAAAATTTATTACATTTAATAAATGAAATTTAAAATTGGCCCTATAAAGGGAATTCATATATGGTCTGATTTCTGATGATTATGTAGGTAGCTATAGAACTGGAACACCTGATACTTCATTTGATTTTTAATTATCAATTTTTTAGGAAATTTCCCTTATAAATATGTGAGAAAATATAACATGTGAAGGCTCTTATAGTCAATTAAGAAATTAAATATACGTTTCTTAATTTGAATGAGATTCCACTATAATTTTGTTCTAAACATGTGGTTTTTAATTTTCATGTGCATCTATCAGAAAAAAATGATGAGTATAGACATAATCATTTTGTAGAATGGGGAAGAATGTTTGGATTACCTTAGGTGTTTATTGATAGATTGTGAGTTTATGGGATGATATGATAGTCTGAATTTAAATTATTTATACCACACTATTTTATATTATTTAACTAAAACATGATTAGATAACACAAAATTTTCTTTGGCCAACTATGTTTTAACACCAAATATTTCTAGACACCATTTAGAACCCATGTGTACATTATATACACATCACATTAGATTGGAATAAATCATTTTAAATGATTCTCTACATTAATAAATATGACTAGAGAATATATTTGGTACTCACTATGGGGATGAATACTATAGTTGGGAGTCTCTTTTTTACATATGATTTGTATTTTTCTTTTATAATATATTAATTATGTATTTTTTTCATATAATATTTCATTACATGGTTTATCATATATAAATTTTTTGGGAATATTTCATTTTATCTTTTAGATTTTATTTTCAATAATTTGTAATTTTATCTTATATAATTATTATTTTTTAATTTTTGGTATCGTATTTGAGCAATACATTTTTTTTACAATCACTAATATAGGGATGCCATTGGAAAATAAGGAGGAAAATAATAGGATATATTTTGGAAAAACTCAATCATGTGAGGGATAAAAAGTATTGATATTTTATAATTTCCACTAATATATATCTTTGTAAAATTTCTATAATCTTGGATTTATCGTAGATATGATTTTTCTGACAATTTAATTGTTTCAGTTTACCTATTTATTAGTCTACAGAAAACCCACATGAAACTACCATATTTCATGTTTTGGATAAATTATATTCATAATATATAAATCTACTTCATGATACCTTTTTTTTTATTTTTATACATTTTTTATTATGATCACATTCATTTATATATAATAATTCATATATAATATTGCAATATAAATTTTTTTTAAAAAATAAATGTTTCTTTTTATAACAACATAATAATATTTATAATTTATTATGTGTAATATAATTTTATAAATAAACATCATGGTATTTCTCAATTTAATTATAAGGATATGTCATATATTGAGGTTATAATATATATTTGATATGGATGGAGCTAATGAGATGATGATATAGTGAATTTGTGTTGGTATTGATATGTCTATTATTGTGATGATGTGTAAGTGGTTGTGATGTTAATATTGAGATGGTGATGTGGTGTAGGTTATTATGTGGTTATGGATGATGTGATGGAGTGTTGGATGTGATGTGTGTGTTTATTGTGGTGAGGATGTGTTGGTTGGGTTGAGGCAATGGTTTTGATTCTTTGATTGTGATGACATGAATGAGAATGTTGGAGGATATATTTAATCAATGATAGTGGATGAAAAAGTGGTAATGTGATTATGCTCATATGTTGATTATATAAAGAACTTTATTATTGATATGATATAGTTTTTAGGGTAATGTAGATGAATTTAGGGGTTATGTTCTCCTTCCATTGTGATATATTGTTTTCCTATATTCATTATACATTCCATATCCTATAAATAATCTATCGCAATATTATATACAATGAAATTTTAATTTCAAATAGAAGATACATTTAGTATAGGTATGATCCTAGTGTGTAATATTTATTCTCATTACCACACCTAATGACTTTAAAATAATTAAATTATGTTTCATTAAATTTATGACAGATAACAATAATCCTAAATGAACCATGAAATGTTACAATTTAATTATGAAATTTATAACATAGTAAATGAATTAGGAATTACTAATAAAGTAAAACAAATTATGAAACATAATTTTTTTAATATATTAATATATATTCATTAATTATTAAGAAATAAGCACTAAATTTTATGAAATATCATTTTAATTTTCTATAATATGTTCCCTTCGATAATGGTTTTTATTTCATTTTGTGGGAGATTATTATAAATAATATATCAAATAATTTTAATATTTTATTTGAAAAAATTGATAAAAATATTGAAATCATATTTTTAGTATTATCTTATTTTAAAATACTAATATGTATTTAAAATAATGAATTTTTAATGAATTTTTTCAATGTTGGTAGTTATTAAAAACTAAATTTAAATTTAAATTTTTCAAAAAATATTATATTTTTTATTGGTTTTAAATATTTAGTAGATAATTATGATTAAATAAAATATAATTATCTTCATTTTAATATATTTTATATGTGAATTTTGGATAAAAATTTTATATAAAAAGAATTTTTGGGAAGAAAATTTTTCATCAAATTTTCTAGGACTAGTTTTAAATTTAATTATATAACTATTATAAAATGAATTTGATTAAATTGATTCAATATTATCAATAAAAATGTTCATATTTAAATATAGTTCCATTTTATTTTTAGCCCTTCTAAGTAGTAATCATGGTTAAATTTATCACCTCGATAAGCGGTTGATCATGTTAATCTAAATTAAAACCTTGTTTTAGGTAATATTACCTCATATAAATTTATCTTGGATAAATGTAACTATAACCATATCAACTTAGGAATAAAATATATTTTTATTAGAGTTAATTTTCTATAAAAATGACATATAATATTTAAATAGAATATTGTTATGTTGTTTATCTCTCTTAGATGAAAATGTATCTTTTGTTTAGATTGGGAAAAAAAATAATATTATATAGATTAATATTAACAGTAATGTTCTAAATACTGAAATTATCATTTCCTAGTAATTTAATTGTCATTATATGTTTTAAAATGATTTCACTATATGAATTTTAAATGAAAATACTTTTATTATTGAACTAATAAAAAAATAAAAAAAATATTAAAAATATTAAATTTTCTATAAATTTACTCAGTTATAATGATCCTTGAATTTTATAGATGAAGAGAACCTATTATTAATGATAAAGTTATTTTGATCAAAAATTTTAATGAAAATTCCATTATAACCAATGGATAATGATTAATTGGTTTAGTGAGGAGACTATAACCACTTTTCAAAGTGAAGTAACAATAGAATTAATACCAACTTCCACATGGACAAAACCAAAAATTTTAAAAATAAATAACTAAAACAAAATCATGCAATAATAAATTGTATACAATATATCATTATACTTAATCTAATCAATCAAAAATAAAAAAAAAATCATGCCACCCATTAGGTTGGAAACATGTACATTATAAACAAACTGCATAGAAATACAATTGGATGTACTTTGAATGCTGATCCCAAACACATACTCCATCTCCATGAAGCATGAGATGCACAAGATGGATCCTGAGATTTCACACGACCAGCTTTTCTTTATCAAAAAAATGGGCCACATCCAATCCATTGTGAAACATATTCACCCATAATAAATAGGTAATGAGTAATAAAAACACATTGAGTTTCACATATAGAGGTGAGAAGTAGATCTCAGAAGTACAACCCCAATGTTAAACCTATAATATTTCATCATAATAGGTTCATGGGAACATGATATTTCTAGCCAATAAAAAAAACAATTAAATGAAAAAAAATCTGTTTCATAACAAGGGGGTAGGGACCCAAGAAATCCTCCAAATTGTGGTTTTGAGCTACATATTTATGGTAAATGTACTCCCGCTCTAGACAATAACAGTGGATTATAACATGAATCTCACCTAACAACATATAAACTAATTTTTCCTACATATATATATATTATCTAAATGATTTCAGAATGAAACATGCATTAATTTCAAACCCTAGTCTATAACAATAGGAATCAACATAAAAAATCACATCAACATGTACCAATCACTCAAATGGCATGGTTTGAAATTGTGAATAGTAACCTAATCAATACATATATATTTTAAATGACTCAAAAGTCAAAAATAATAAGTTGGGATACATTAAATGAACAAGATGATACAAAACCAAATATATTCTATCCACATAGACATGATGGATGCACTATTATATAAGAACCAATCACATGCTTGGGAGCACAAAAAAAATCCATTACAAATCATCCCTTATCCTGGGAGAAGACTCAATGTAGGTGAAATTACCTCAACTAGAAGATGCATTTGATTATTAATCCCATATATGATTAGTAATAAAATTAAGAAGTGAACCATATCACTACTCAAATAATCAATCTATCAATGAAAACACAATATTCTGGATTTGAGACTATTTTCGTATTCCAAAACATCCTCTATTGAGAGGATATTAGGCCTGCTGAATGTGGGATGATCCCAATTCAAACCCATTATCCTTGTATCTAAACTACTAATTCCAATCCACTATCGACCAATAACAATGAAGATTTATTGTTCCACTAGATATTTTCATCCAAAAATATATCCAATAACATCTCCCCATGATACACATTGCATGAATCAAATCATGATGCTCTTAATGACCATATGGCAAGAACATAATGTGACATCCACCATGGGACACACAATCTTCTACCATGCTTTGAATCTACATGAACAGAAAAATATAAACAATAAAAAATAATATAATAAGAGAAGAACAACATATGAGTAGTTAATTTTGATCATCTAAAATAAAATGACACATCTAGTGATGACACATCCAAAAATAACCATAAAACCCTCTAACTAATCCTTATTAAAAAATTTACATAACATGATTTGAAAACAAAAATCCTGACAACATGAGAATTCATAATGGTCTACAAGACCTCCTCATTAATAGGATACACTATAAATTGGATCCTCATAAAAATAAAATATAGTCCATATTGGAATTATATAATTCCAAATATGAAAACCATGTACCACATGATCAAAAACTATCACACATGGGTTTCCTCATGTGTCTAGCAATCTCATCTTAGTTGTTCGAAAAAATTGTATCCTCCATCCAATAAGTTTTACCCAGTACAAAGGTTCTAATATCAATAGCCTCCTCAAACTGAATATATAATCATGAACTGCTACAACATCGAACAACAAGTACTGAAATTTAAGAAAAAAATGATCTCCCTATATATACTACTATATCCTACCCACTAAAATCAATCCCAAGAACCACAAAAAGATCATCAAAGAATACACATGTTAGTCTAATCATTGAGATCACAATGATTAATCTATCCTCCAAACTCACAAACCTTTTTAAGAGGATTCTAAAACCAAGCCTCTAAGATATCCTCAAATTAAACACCCATAGTCCAAAAAAATCAACATGGACTATAAATTTTAAAACGATTCCATTATCATGATCTATGTGGGAAAAAAGTCAACAAAGACTAATCATAAGTCCAATTATGGAATGAGGGTAAATAGTAGGAAGTATTGGAAAATATGGGAAAACAACACATGTTGTGTACCCAAAGTACATGACATGTATCATGAGAACACAATGTGTATACAAAAAATACTCCTCATCCATATTCCACATTCCACTCATTGTTTACATTAGCAAGAGACAATGTGTGAAATAATTTTACATGACATGAAACACCATGTGAGTTCTTTCACATGTTTGACATCCCCACCCAACATGTAACAAGTTAAAGAACACATAGGTTACAACCTGTACATCGGGTGGAACCGATCAGGGGTACCCACTAATGTTCCTAGACATGTACACTATCTATGATTGTACACCACCACAACATTAACCCCACATGGGACTAGTCATGTTCTTATATATGAACATGTACCACAAAAAGGGGTGTTTGGATGAGTACTCGACAACAACATGGAATAAAATAACATGGTGTTTATTACTAGTAAATAATATATAGTACCAAAAAAACCATATTCTATAATAAATAAGAATACATATTCTGAATTCTTAAAATTAAAACCTTGTTGAACTTCTTCCCCAAAAAATAATCCCACAAAATGGCCTAAAACACCTAATTTCCATGAAACCCCCATAGAACAACTAACTATAAGTACATAAAAATAATAAAAAGATTATATAACAAAAAAATATCGGTGTTTTCAATATATAACAAAAAAATTACATCCCTACATGGTAGAAGTCGTTAATGCATAATGAAGAATCTAAAACTCGTAGCTGCCACACTCTGATCTGAGCCTCTGAAGATTCCCAAATGGATCCACATCACATTCCCTCCAATATTCTACTCCTATACTACTCTAAATAAAATACAATGATAGTTTATTACCCATGGTTTTTAATATTAATACAATGTAGTAAATGAAGAATAAAATAGAAAAAGTATAGAAATGAATAAGAAAAACAAAAATAAAATGAAATTAAAAAAGGCATGGGATGAGCCATGATGTACAAAACAATGTAATTCCAAACATAAACAAAATCACACCCATTATAGACCCAAATATGAAGACATAATCTCCATCCAATAATCCATTTAAATGATACAACTAATATAAGATGCAAAAATAAATTATTATTTAATTTATTTAATATTTAATATTATGTGAGAGCCTACTCAAATTTACACCATACTCATATAAAAGTTGAAATAAATACTTCGAGAGCCACGGAGTGTTCAAAATTATTATAAAGTATCATCATATAGGATAAATTATTAATTTTCACATGAATAGACTAGAGAAAATGATGGAAATTTCACCAGATTTTCATCCTATGACAATATGGGTCTTCTCAAACTTCTCAACAAAATTGCATATCACCCCCCTAGAAGACATTGTGTATAGACTAAATCCAAGATATCCCCAATGGAATATATAAAATTTATTTATCATGACCATCTATGTTTCATTATTATAATTGCCCCAAATATCTCTGAACATTAGTGACACTGAACAATTACTGATCTGATCCAACCCAAAAAAGGTGTATCATTATCATCACCAATATAAATAATAAGAAAAATAATACAAGACATCGATCACTAAATTTAATGAGTAAAAATGGAAAAATAACTCCTACCTATGAACTAGAAAAAACCACAACCGCAAAATGGAAAAAACAATTATAATAAGGACCACATCCTTCAAAAACATATTGTGCACTCCCCAACCTAGTGGATTTTCAAACATAAACTCAAATGGTAAATTAAAACATTCCAAAATTATAAAAGTTCTAAAAATTAGGATAATGTTTCTCAATAAACCACAAACCACACACCTTATAAAAATCATTTACATCAAGTCGGAGCACCCATGACAGTCTTCCAAAAAACCTTTCATCTCCTACATACCACAATCAACCACATAAACACCTTCCAATAAGGAATTTATCCAAATAAAAAAAGTGTCAAACCATTCTCCCACAATGATACCCAATCTTCAACAAATATTTGTAGATCTAGTGTTTAATTTAGTCATTACCTACAAAAAATCTATCTGATACAAAACACTCTTAGTTATCTACTTCTCCATAACTATGAATAACCATACCCAATAACATCCAAGTGAACACAAACCTCAATATATCCACTATGGGAGAAAATTCATGGAATCCCATGAAACAAGTGATAGTAGGTACATCACCCCCTACAGGGCCTGTAAGAGATTACATATAAATAAAATTTCCCACAAATGGAACATGAAGCCGATTGTTCCGTGTAACCCCCATATAGGGTAATCCAAAACCCAATCCAATGATCCATTAGGTATACAATCCCTAAATTTGACATTTTTATGGAAAAATATCTATAATACTACCCAAAAGTTTATCTATAATCCCACATCGAAGGGGCTACATATCCACCACTAGTGACCTCCTCAACACATGACCAATATGTGCAGTCATTAGAATGAAATTTATAGTTAACATAAATAGATATAATAATTTCATGTGATTCCTAAAATACTTTAATAATGTATTAGAATAATCCTCTTTCCAAAATATATGATCCAAAAACAATAATAAAACATAATTCATTAAATCAATGGCATCACACTAGGAGAAATAAGAAGACCATTAAAATTAATACCATGAACAACAAAGGTAATTATTATGTGATTTTCATATTGATAAATATATATTAGGATAGTATTAGTGTACTTGTTTTTGTATTAGATGAATCTAAGGGTAATAACTCAGTTTTTTTTCAACTATATCTCAACCATTATTCTAGCTCACAGTGGGTGTTCCCTTACAACATTCATGGTTGGACACTCCCAGGTCATATGTTTCCTTTAATTAATAAGTCTATTAAGAACCAAAATTAAGGATTTTAATACATGATGATCAGATATAGTTGGGGATATACCTAAACTGTCATATATTGAATATATGTTATCATTATTAAGATATATCATAAGGTATTTTTAATAAATATAATTACCGCTTCTCATAAAATAATTTTTTTATTCTATGGTAGCATCCATAAGAATAATGTGAACACTAAATGTGTTAGATAATGTAGTGATTTGGTTCAACCAAATAGGATGTTGATTGACGTAAATGATAGAGTGATTATATCTAACATGTTATCATTATATATGACCAACATCCAACACCTTAACTCTAACTCTTGGTCTCACAAAATAAGATAAGTATTGAGTCTATTATGATGAGAGTAGGTGGAGACCATGAGTAAATGCTATATATCATTTTTGTATAAAATTTAGAAAGATGAAACTAGAATAATTTAAAAAAGTATTATGAAATTATTTTAATGGTTGAAAATAAGGACACAGAGTACTGATCTTTCTATGAAATGGGAGGAGTTCAATAAAAATAAAGATATTAATTCCTAGAGAACCATTAATTGTTATTTTTTATTAAATCTGTGGATCCAGGGAACTATCATAGTCAATTTCCTATTTCGAAGGATTAATATACGAAAAATAGTGGAAATAAATTATGATAATCATTTATGAAAAATTATTTTTGTCACACCCTGTCCTCGGGGCCCGTGCCATGACTACCCCAAAACCACCTTCCATAGGCCAGGGTCTAGAGACTAGCACTAGAGGAATAAATCCCTATAACTGGGAAGAAATTTCCTTTATAAAACGTAAACACATTAAACCATAGTATAAGCGGAAGAAAACACTATGTAAAACTGAAAACAAAAGTAGAGCTGAAAGGAAAGGGGCAGGAAATACAATCCCAACTGTAAAGTATAATGTAAATGCCAAAACATATGGATGGTGACAAGAAGCTCTTGGATCGTCCACTACGGATCCTACCTAAAAGGTTGATATAGATAGTGCAGCTCCTAGATCATCCACCACCGATCCAACCTGAATGGTAGGTATAGATAGCCTCTTCAGCGCCCTCGTCCGTCAACCTTCTCTGGGTACAGACTTTTCTTGAGGTCCACCTCCGGGTACCGAATCATCGTGAGGTCCACCTCTAGATACCGTCAAGTCCTCGTACACTCGGCCTCTGTCAGTGCTGTCTGTCGTCTGCATCCAACACAACGAGATTCGGGTGTTTCCCCTGCATGGTTGAGTATAACAATACTCAGTAGGGACCCTGAGACCCTTAAGGTCTCACTAAATCAAACAAGGATAGACAAAAAAGAAATATCTCAACAGATAACCTATACATATTTATATTCCCATACATATACCTCAGTTATCAAGTAACCCATCTCAATCATGAGGAAAACACAATGGTTATTGACTCAGCACAAACCCAGATTTTTATTTACGATGACGAAAACACGGCTGCTGGAGAACTCCTCCTCTATCGAGCACAGTAGCGCTTTAATGACTCTGAGTTTCTACTAACTAACCGTAGACTACTGAGTACTCCTCCAATATCGAGTACCATGGTTCTGCCACACCAACACTGTAGTGCTCCCTGCCAAGGGTCTGCCACCCCAACACAGTAGCACTCCCCCTACTAGCCTACATAAGTACTCCTCCTGTTGAGTACCATGGGTATTCCACCCCAAAACAGTAGCACTCCTCCGCCATGGGTCTTCCACCCCAACACAGCAGTGCTCCCCACTGGTCTAGTCAAGTCACTCCGATATGAATTGAACAAGTAGTCATCAGGTCTCAGCCAGCTACAAGGTCACTGTACTCCATATGCTCGTCTCCGGGAGGATCTTCTCCACGGGATACTGGTCGATGATCCATGTTTCATGGAGTCCCATGAAGAGTAATGTCAAAGGACCACCTTTTCATAGGGGTCTCAACACTCCAGAAGGTGCGTCAATTGGACGCTCGGTCTGTGAGTTATTAGCCTTATTGTTCCTGGGGCCCAGATGGTTTCATGTACTAACCAGCATGACCTTATCTCAAATGTATCCAAACCTCATGTGGATTATTCCCAAATAATCCTCTCATCAAGAGGAATCTAGGGTAGTTGACATCACGTCAATTGGACGTCCGGTCCTCATGTTATAAGTGTTCCTAATCCGAGGGCCCAGTTGGTTTCTGATTCAAACCAACCCGCCCATACAGAAACATTGCCGGAAATTTGGGTTTAATATACTGAAATGACCGTCTTGATCTAAGGAAATCTAAGCAATTGAAGTGGCATCAATCGGAGGTCCGTAGCTCATGTTCTGGATATTTAACCCAAAAGGGTCCGAAAATAGGGGGTTTATGCCCGGTCCGATCCGGCCCAACGCCGCCTGGGTCAGCCTGGCCCGCGTGACACGGAGGCCCGGGCCACGTGGTGTTGAGACCCGACCCGCGTGGCATGGTAACTCAGCTCGCATGGCACGAAGGCACGGCCCGCGTGGCGCAGAGGCCTGACCCGCGCAGTCTTCGTGATGCGGTGGCCCAACCTAGTGGTTGGGCGGTGAAGCCCACCTGGTCAGCGTGACCAGGCGGCGGTCGTTCCCTTCGAGGCCCACCCTTTTAATCAAGGGGCGTTTTGTGCCGCCTTTTTCTCTAGTAATGGAACCAGCAAGCACTGGTTCCCCTCTCGGCAGAACCCGCTGGGTTCCACCCTGGTGCAACCTCATTGGCGGTCAGCTCAGCTGTCCGCCCTCTTACCAAACCACTGTGGCGCAGCCGCAGCTTCCCGTATAGCGTGGCGCGATGGGGTCACACTCTATCCCATTTTCCACAGCTAGCCCTGGACGTGGACCAACTCCACTGACACGGTGCAATGGCATCGAACCCCTCTACCGCAGCTTCGTTCACATAGCTAGATGATGTCGCACATTTTTGACGACACAGAGGCCTTTGCATTGTTGGTCGCTTCTTCGCAGCCTGCTAGTTGTCGGTCACCGCTATCAGCTCCCGTCGTCAACCAAAGACATGAAAAAAAGGGAAATATTCAGCTATGTTAGTGCGGTCCGAAATCCCCCTTGTTATGGTTATTCCATTTGGTAGTCAAAATGTGATTCCAACGATGTAGAACGTGTATAGAAATAATTAAATACCCCTACCTCAAATTAATGTTCACGGTGATCGGCGTCGCGGAAGATGACGTCACGAGAAGATGAATCGATGACGACATTAGAGCATGTCCGAGGAGGAAACAACGTCTCCTCACTTGTTTCACAGATGTGGAAGAGAAGCATGCCATCGATGGCGTTCCTCATGGGTGCCTCCTTCACCTTTGGCTTGACCGAAGTCCGAGGAGATAATTCGATCATTGATGGTTCTTCATTGGAGGTTGGTGTTCTTTTTCCAAGAAGAACAACTCTTCCTAAATCCTCTCAAGTTCTCTCCCACCAATATTGCCAACCCAATTAATAGAATGGACCTCCCTTAATATAACATGCCATGCCTTTTCAAAATTAAAATAACATAATCAATAAATTGAAGAGGTTGTATTCATTAATTATATTGTGGTGGAATGTATTAAAGAGGGAGAGAGGGAGAGGGAGAGTTTTCATAATAGATACATGGGGGTTTTAAGGGGGTTAAAGATGAGATGAAAGGTTGGGGCTTGTGTGGGCCCCACCTCACAATTATCATCACATGAGAGGTTATATGGGTGTGGAACCCACCTATATCTCCAATTGGGAGGAAATAACCATCCTCCATAAATAAAATTTGTACCAAACAAATTTTATTTATTTTATCCCGATCACCAAATAACAATTTTCAACCCACATAAAATGACTACGGTAATGGTCCCCTTAAGCAATTACAAGCGTTGTGAGTTCATCGTTGCCCTTGGATTTCAATTCCAAGCACCAGTTCAAAATTTAGAAAATCTTTCTCGTATGTTTACTTAACGTACCAGATCAAATCTCTTGTTAATTATTCTGGGAACAGCGGGCCTCAGAATCAAGTGCCTTAAATAAACTACATACTCGTAAAATTCCAAATAAATTAAGAAAAAAAATTATTGTAATTTCCAGGTCTTTACATTACCTCCACCTCAGGGCTTTTCGACCACGTAAAGCTACAACACACACTATGGAAACAAAAAAGGGTACTGAGCACATATCTGAGCCTCCTGCTCCCATGTGCCCTCTTGGAGGTTTCTGGTGCTGCCAGCAAAACTGCACAAGAGGAATCGACCATCCCCGTAGGACACGCTCTTGTCGATCCTCAACCTCTACAAGAACCCCGTGAATGTCTCCCTATCATCGATGTCGAGATAGCTGTGGTCGATGATGACAGATAGGTCTTGCAAACATGTCCTCATCTGAGATACGTGGATAAAGTTGTGCACCCAGTGAAACTGAGGTTGAAATTTCAGGCGGTAAGCCACCTTGCCTACCCTACTAAGGAATTGGAAAGGTCTGATGAAACACAGAGATATCTTACCTCCCTAGCCAAATCTCCATAGACCTCATTGAGGTGAGACCCATAATAAACGTGATCGACATCCTAGAACTCTAGTGGTCTCTCTCTCCTATCAGCATAGGTCTTCCGTCTGCTCTATGCAGTCTTCATCCGCTCCTGAATGATTTGAACCTTCTCTGGTAGCCTCCAAATGGGCATACTATTCAACCTCTACCACATCTCCTGAAAATCTCTGATGGCATCTCTCTGACCACATGAAGGGTTTCCACTTCATCGTCGAAGATAAAAGCGGTGCCGCAACTCTGGAGTAGTCTGGCACAAATGTAAGTTTGGCCAACTCATCAGTGATGGACTGAACCCACTTATGCATGATTACATCCTATGTTGCCTAGGGTCTCCTTTTCACCGAACAAGGAAAAACCCATACCAACATTATAGGTAAACCAAAAACTTTTTTCCTAATACAATCAATCTTTGTATGAATTGTGGTTGCCCAGTCCATACCCAAACTAACGTCGTAATGCCTCGATGCTGCCACTAAGAGGATCCAACTGAAAGTCTCACCTCAAGGGTCATACCACACCATCGATGTAAGAGTGATTATCAAGTCTCCTACCAAAGGTATCTCCAAACGTGAGGGTCAATTCAACGGCTTAACCGAAAACTCTAGGTCTTGGACATCATTGATGGAAGGAAGGAATGATTCGTATCAATGCCTATTATAACGGAAGCTAGTAGTAGACACAGACCGTACCTCGAATCATTCCTAGAGACCTTGGGTCACACTCCTTGGATGAATTCAGCAACTCTCTTCCCCTGCCGTCCTGCTCCCTGAGCATGGTGGGGACTACAAAGGTGGGTGGTTGTAACAAGTCGAAATGTACATCATCACATTCTCCCCTCCTAGCTCTACTTCCACATCTGCTTCTTTGCAGATTCATATGTCCTTAACACTTCCTCTTTTTAAAACATTTTACACTCCCAAGTCTCTGATATTGGCACCAATTTCCTGCTTTCCCACAGCTAACAATCACTAGTTGTATCCACTCAGCCAAATAATTATCAACCCCAAAGGTTCTCTCTAGCACCCTAACATATGTAGGAATTCATAGAGGAAAGGTGCTGGCATAAATTTCCTTATACACAACTCGCTCGGAATTCCGAGCCCTGGAGCGCTGATCGTATCGTAGTCATCAAGTATCAGGAATGATCGTTACACCTTGATGATTACTCAACTACTAACATGTCGTCCTGCCGAAGCTGTATAAGCTCTAGAAAACTCTCAGACACCTCCTCAAGTCATTCCTCAGCCGCTTGTGAGTCGGGCTCGCCTCATAACCTGAGGGGTGTCTTATGATAAAACATATGTATGGCAATGAACCTAAATATTTAATCTACTCGTACCGTCGGTTGAAACTGCAGACTAACAGGTAGTGATATAGCTGGCACACTACCCGAAGGTACTATCTCAGACATCGATCCAGGTACCAAAGTACCATCAATATGCCGAACATCCTCATAGTCACTCACTGGGAAACACTAGTAGCTATGATCACCATCTTCTATACTAGGGTCGAAACTAGGTGTATAACTCTAGCAATTGCCTCCAGCAAGTCCACTGCCACTACTAGAAATACAGGTATTTGTGAAGGGTCATTTGCGACGGGATCTCGTCGGAAACGGCCGTTCGCAACGGGGCCCCGTCTCAAATGACCCGTTGCCGAAAATGGTGTCTCAACTAATTTATTTGGCGATGGGCCCGTCGTAAAAAAAAATTTGCAACGAAAAATGGGCCCGTTGCAAATAGATTTCTTGTTTTTTTTAAAAAAAATTCTCACGGGCCCGTCACAATAATGTATTTGGGATGGGCCCTTTTTACGTCGCAAATAACTCTTCGAAGAGACTATTTGTGACGAGAATATATTCCAGTCACAAATAATTATAAAAAAAATTTAAAATATTTTAAAAAATATTTATTAATATTTAAATATATTAATCTATTTATATTGATATAAATATAATATTTATTTTAGAAATATGTTTTTGAAACGATCTATGGAAATATAAGTTTAATTTATAAGATATTTAATAAAAGAGGTTTATAAAATAAAATAAAAAATATCTTTAGTTAGTAATTATGTAATTTTTATCAATTAATAGTCATTTAATAAATTTTTTAATATAAAAAAAATAAATAAAATTATTTAAAGATCAAAAATAAGTTTAAAATGAAACCCAAACTTCAAACGTCCATAACTTATGATCCGGGACTCCATTTGAGCTCTACATCATATCAAATCGAACCCTGCGATGGGCTCTATAGCATTATGGACGGGTGAAACCCGTCTATGGTTTTGTCTAGGCCAAAAAAGGCCCATAAGTTCTCCAAAACCGAGTTTTTAGTCGGGGTACCCCCGTTTTTTACCATTCAAACAGATATAACTTCTGATCCCAATGTCCGATAAAATTGTATCATATATCATATCGAAGATCATTTCATGTTTTTCGATTTGACTGATTGTAAAGGTGAAACAAACTCATGGATTAGAAGTTATGGTCGTTTTAACATTAAAATGTATATAACATCCGATCCGGATGTCCGTTTGGCATGTACCACATTTCATATCGATGTTCATTTCATGTTCTTCGATTTGACTAGTTGTAGAGCTGAAACGGACTTACACATTAGAAGTTATAGTTGTTTTAACATTTTTGATGGATTTTCACCCCCTCATTTCTATGTAATCATTCATAACAATACATATATATATATGTGTGTGTGTGTGTATGTGTGTTTATTGTATATATGTATGTATGTATGTATTTATTTATTTATAAATACACATAAAAAAATATTTTATAAATTTATTTAAAACAAGTTTATAAATATATATTATTATACAAATAAATATATGAATAAAAATTTATAACTATATATATATCGATATAAATATATATTAATATACAAATAATTATATATATTAATATATGAATATATATATATAGATATATATATATTCATATAACAAAATAAATTTATATTAATATAAATCTATATTAATATACGAATAAATATAACTATATATATAGATAGATCATTAAATGTATAAAAATGAAATGGATTAGTTATAAAGGTTAATGCACGCATGGGGGAGGTTTATTAATAATTATTAGTAATTATTTGTAATTATTAGTAATTATTAGTAATTATTAGTAATTATTCGTATTTTTTCTTATTTTTTGTAATTGTTCCTAATTATTTCATAATCTTTCTTAATTATTATAAATTATTACTAATTATTACTAATTATTAGTATTTACTCTTAACTATGACTAACTATTAATAATTATTCCTAATTATGACTAATTATTATTAATTATTCCAATTTATTATTAATTATTTCAAATTATTATCAATTATTCCTAATTACCATTAACTATGAACAATGAGTATTAATAATTTAAATTTATTAAGTATCAAAACAATCTAAACATAATTAAATTACAACTAATTAAGAATTATTAAAACTAATAAAAAATATAATATAAATATTAAATTAACATGAACATAAATACCTTTAAAATTGATATAAGGTTGATCTATGATAGTTGTTGAAGACTTCAATATCAACTATAAAAATAAAAATTAAACATACGAAACTGTGAACACTAAAAATAGAGTTTTGAGAGAATTAGAAGATAGAGTTTGAGAATGAATGAAAAGAAATGGATGGGGGTATTTATAGGTTAGCTTATTTGCGACGGGACTATTTGTGATGGTTCCAGTCGCAAATACTTTAGGCCGCATTTATCATGGTCAATGGTTAAATAGTTATTTGTGATGGTAACCATAGCAAATAATAACCTGAGAATATACTATTTTTGATGGGGGTATATTCCCGTCGCAAATATTTTTTACCACCGCCAGTTATTTGCGATGGGTGGTAACCCCCCGTCGCAAATAACATTCCCATGGTTTGGTGCGCATTGTGTGCCAATCCTTTTGCGAAAGGGGAGATTTCCCCATTGCAAATAAGTAGTTTTTTGCGATGGGAAAATTCCTCCGTCGAAAATAAGTTTCTAACGGGACTCTTTGCGATGAGATTTATCCCCGTCGATAATAACTTGTTGCAGAAACCCATTTTTCCCGTAGTGTGCTACCTAGGAATCTGTCTCGCCTCATAACCTCGGAGGCCTATATTGCTGGAACTCGTGCAACACACTCTGTTAGCATGCACCATCCACTAGTAGAACTGGTGGAATATGCTACCCAATGGGTGGTGGTGCTTCTGGTACACCACCTGAAGGTGCCATACATAGCAAGAGGGCTCTACACCGGACCTCGTCACTCGGTGGCCCATCACCAGGTGCTCTTTCAAAACACAAACTGAATGTCTGCATGGAGGCATACTGAATAGATACAACACGATCAAACTATTTAACCCTCGTGAAATGACATAGTTTGAGCTGACTTAAAGAAAACTTTTGGAAGAACACACGCAATCTGTGTTTTCATGCACTGAGTGAAATCAGAAGACATGGTCCTGGTGTATGGATACATCAGTCGCCACACCAACATTGGACACCCTGAATTGAAGACCACACTCAGTACCCTTAACACTATTTCTTCACAGAAAAGAATGATCAGAGTCCCGAGTTCTGTGATTGAACGGACTCCTCTGATACCAATTTGTCACGACCCGTCCTCATGGCTCCTGCCGTGAATACCCCAAGTCTTCCTTCCATAGTCCAGGGGCTGGCGACTAGCACCAATGGTATAAATCCCTATAATTGGGAAGACATTCCATTTATAAAGAGTAAACACATTCAACCAGAGTACAAGAAGAGGAAAACACTATGTAAAACTAAAAAAAAGTAGTGATGAAAGTAAAGGGGAAGAAATTACAAGCCCAACTGTAATGTACAAGGTAAAATACAAAACAGCTGGATGGTGACAAGAAACTCTAAGATCATCCACCACAGATCCTACCTGAATGGTAGGTACAGATAGCGCAACTTCTAGATCATCCACTACGGATGCCACCTGAAGGGTAGGTATAGATAGCCTCCTAAGCAACCTCGTCCTTCAAAATCCTCCAGGTACTAACTCGTCCTGAGGTCTACCTCTAGGTACCTACTCTTCGTGAGGTACACCTACCGATACAGTCTAGACATCGTACACTCGACCTTCGTCAGCGCTCTCCGTCATCTGCATCCAACACAACGGGGTGCCGGCCTAGCCTGTGTAGGGGTGAGTATAACAATACTCAGTGGGGACCCCGAGACACTCAAGGTCTCGCTAAATAAAAAAAGAATAATCCACAAAGATTGATCTCAATAGATAACCATTACTTAGGTATATTTCAATTCATATACCTAATTTATCAAATAACTAATCTCAATAACGAGGAAAACACAAAGGTCATTGACTCAGCTCAAACCAGGATTTTTATTCACGATGATGAAAACACGGCTGCAAAAGAACTCCTCCTCGGTTGAGTGGTCCTTTCATGACTCCAAGGTGCTACTAACTATCCTTAGAATGTAGAGGTACTCCTCCAGTGTCGAGTACCATAGGTCTTCCACCCCATCATAGTAGTGCTCCCCGCCATGGGTCTTCCTCCCCAACACATTAGTGCTCCCCCTTCTAGCCAATAGAGGTACTCCTCATGTCGACTACCGCAGGTCTGCAGCCCCAACACAACAGAGCTCCTAAGCCATGGGTAAACCACCCCAACATAGTATTTCTCCCCACTGGGCTAGTCATGTCACTCTGATAAGAATCAGACCAACAATCATCTGGTCTCAGCCAGCTACAAGGCCACCGTACTTCATATGCTCTTCTCAGGGGGGGATCCATTCCACGAGCTACTGTTCGACATTCCATGTGTCACGAAGAAACATGAAGATGTATGTCAAAGGACTTCCTCTTCATAGGGGTCTCAACGCAACAGATGGCGCGTCAATTGGATGCTCGATCTATGAGTTATTACAATTATTATTCCAGGGGCCCGGTTGGATTCGTGTACGAACCAACCTTACCATATCTCAATGATATCCAAACTTCATGTCGAGTATTCCAAATGAGCAGTCTCAACAATATGAATCTAGCGCAGTTGATGGCACATCAATTGGACATCCGGTCCTCATGTTATAAGTGTTTCCGCTCTGAGGGCCCGGTAGGTATCCGGTTTGATCCAACCCCATCCATAGAAAAACTTCTCCGAAAACGTGATTTTAATATACCAAAACGACCATATTAATCCAAGGAATCCTACGCAACTGACGGTGTGCCGATCGGAGGTCCATAGATCATGTTATGGCCGTTTAACTGAAAACAGTCCGAAAATAGGGGGTCTGGGCCCAGTCCGACTCGGCCCAACACCCCCTGGGTCGGCCCGAACCGCGTGGCGCCGAGGTCCGGACCGCGTGGTACAGTTGCCCGGCCCACGTGGCGCGGTGGCCCGACCCGCGTGGGGCGGCCACCCAGCCCGCGTGGCGCGGAGGCTCGACCCGCGCGGTCTTCGTGACGCTGTGGCCCAGCCGAGTGGCTGGGCGGTGAAGCCCGCCTGGTCAGCGTGACCAGGCAGTGGCAGTACCCTGTGGGGCCCACACTTTCAATCAAGGGGGCGGTATGTGCCCCCTTTGTCTCCCATAATTGAACCGTCAAACGTCGGTTCCCCTCTTCGCAGAGCCTGCTGGGTTCTGCCCTGGCACAACCTCACCGGCGGTCGGCTCAGTCGGCCGTCATCCTACCAAACTGCCGCTGCCCTGCCACGGCTTCCCTTCCAGCATGGTGCGATGGCTTTGCGTCCCAGTCCTCTTGCCATGACCCTCCCTAGTTATAGACATTCTCCACCGGCACAGTGCAACGGCGCGATGACCCTCCGTGGCGGCTCGCCTTGGTTGTGGCCTCCTTCGTGTAGCTGGATGATGTCGCACCTTCGTGACGACCCGGCGGCCTTTGCGCCACTGGTCCCTTCATCATGACCGGCTAGTTGTCGGTCACCGCTATCTTCTCCCATCGTCAACCAAAGACAAGATCAAAAGGAAAATATTCAGTCGTGTTAGTGTGGTCTGAAATCCCCCTTGATATGGTGATACCATTTGGTTGTCAAAACATGATTCCAATGACATAGAATGTGTATAGAAATAATTCAAATCCCCTACCATGAATTAATTCCTGCGGTGATCGGCTTCGAGGAAGCGACATCGTGGGAAGATAATTCGATGACAACGTCGGTGCCTGTTCAAGGAGAAAATGACGTCTGCTCACTTGTTGCAGAGATGATGAAGAGAAGCACGTCATCGACGGAGTTCCTCGCGGATGCCTCCTTCACCTTTGGCTTGGCCGAAGTCTGAGGAGATTATTTAAACTTTGATGGTTCTTCTTTGGAGTTTGGTGTTCTTCGTCGAAGAAGAACACATCTTCATAAATCCTCTCAAGAGTTATCCCACAAGTATTACCAGCCCAATTAATAGAATGTACCTCCCTTAATATAACATGCCATGCCTTTTCAAAATTCAAACAACTTAATTAATAAATTGAAGAGGTTGCATTCATTAATTAAAGTGTTTTGGAAAGTACTAAAGAGGGAGAGAGGGAGAGGGAGAGTTGTCATACTAGATACAAGGGGGGTTTAAGGGGGTTAAAGAGGAGATGAATATTTGGGGCACATGTGGGATCCACCTCACAATTATCCACACGTTGGAAGTTATGTGGTGTGGGACCCACCTCTAACTCCCCCTTGGGAGGAAATAAATAACCTCCCTAAATAAAATTTGTAGACAAAAAAATTTATTTATTTTATCCCGATCCCCAAATAACAATTCTCAACCCGCTTAAAACACAACTCCGTTAATGGTCCCCTTAAGCAATTACCGGCGCTACGAGTTCATCGGTGCCCTCAGATTTCAATTCTAAGCACCGGTTCAAAAGTTAGAAAATCCCACTCTTATGTTTATTGAATGTACCCGAACAAAACATCATAAAATTAATCCGGCAACATCGGGCCTCAAAATCAGGTGCTGTCAGAAACTGCATACTCGTAATATTCCGAAGAAATTAAGAAAAAAAAATTCCATGAAATTTCCAGGTCTTTGAAATTTTTATAGTTATATATTACTATTCATGAAATTTATTTTAAAATAAAAATTGTCAACAATATTTTCCATACATTAATTATAAACAAAACTTCTGATTATTAATTTTTTTTATTAATATATTTATAAATTAAAATAATTATTATAGAATACATCATATTTTTATTAATATATGTTTATTATATGATTAATTTCCTAGAAACACATTTTGAGAATTTAATTTAAGGTATTTCAATTTTACAAATTAAAAATTTAGAGGGATTATATTGGATTCTAGGGTATGCAACCCTTAGGATCAACATTAATTATTATTTTAGAAATAATGGATTTTCATATGAAGAAATGTATTGATATAATTGTGGTACTTTATTAATAGTGATGATTAATATTATATTTACTGATTTTCCACTTATTTTTAGGGAAGTTACAATAATTATATTGATATATTTTTCGTAAAAATGACAACTAGTCACATTTTGCAAGTTCATTGTTATTAAACCCACAACCCATTGTTGAAGGTGGTGAAAAAAATTGATCATATTTATATGAGTCATTGGTTATAATAAATGATAATAAAAATTGTATTATAGAAATAAATTAATATCTTATAGGGAGTATATGTTTTATCATCGAGATGACAATGGGATTGAAAAGTATATTAATTTTAATTTTTCTTTAAAAAAAATTATATGTTTAAATTAAATAATTATATTTGGAATGATTTTTAAAATTTAGTTTAATATAAATTTTTGAAATATTTAATGGTAAATTTTTGAAAAATAGTTTTTGATCGTTCATTTCCGATAAAAGGTTAAAATATATTTTTACAATTATGTGAATTGATTTTGAAAAATTTACTCTATATTTGGAATTTGGAAGATAAAATTTGGAAAATATGTCCCATTTAATTTTAGGAATTATGAATACTCTGAATGGTAAAATTTATCCAACAGGTAAAGGTTACAGTTTGTTAATCTTTGTTTAAAAAAATTCTAAGAAACCATTTTTATTATCAATTCATATGGAATTAATGTAATTTTACTCTTATCCCAATAGGATATAAATTTATTCATTGAAGAAAAAAATTTCCATGTAAATTACCTATAGTATATTTACATAATATAATTTTAAAAACAATCACACTCCTAGTTTTAAAAATATATTAATTGTTCACTTCAGATAATGATTATTATGAAATAATATTAATAATACATATTTATAAACAAATTATATTAATTATGATTATTTATTTATAATTATAACTTATTATGTAATTACATTAAAGTATGTGAAATAACTAAACTATAATTATTCAATTAATAATAATAAATAAGTGATTAATATATATATATATATTAAAATATTTTTATTGATTTTTAAATTTTCCGAAATTTTATAGATAAATATATCATATTAATGATTATTGAAAACATTATATGTGAATTTAATCATTATCTTAGTTCCTTTAATAGATATTTATATGACTATAAAAAAATGAAAATAATTATATTTCCTAATAAATAATATTTTTCTAAATGATTAAAAATTCATAGATATCTTATCACCAGCCATGTGAATCGAATTTCACTGAACACGTCATCAATGATCCATTTATAGTTAACAACATAATTATTAAACTATATACCATTTATGTTAAAAATCATTTATTTTGTTATTAATGAAAAAAATTAAGAATATAAACAATCTAATTGATAAGTTATCAAATGTATAAAGAAATTCTAATTATAAATAGTTGACTATATTTAAAAACTATACACGTTTTCAAAAAATTAATGGTATTTTTGAGGAATTTTTTAAGTGATTTATTTTCTTTAATTTTAATGATTTATAAACTCTAGGTTTGTAAACTAACTCCCATATAAAATAAAACGTCAACAATTTTATCCATACCACAATTTAATCCATCTAGATCTAACATCCACTAAAAAATATTATTAACTTATTTAATCAATTACTTGGGGTTTTTATAATGAGTTTTTTAATATAGTGGAGGGGCTAATTGATGATAGTTTCCCTATCCAAAAAAAATTTATTTCAAATGAAATGGTTCATGAGTCATGGAAGGATAAACATTTAATTATGATTTTCTAAACGTATATTTGGAATTGGAAATCCTTACTGTAAAATAACATGACTTAAGTAATACAAGGGATAATTTTTGTCTTGACATTTATAATTTATTTTATTATTCCTCATTTATATGTATGAAGGATGGATGAAAATGATGTGTGGGAGATTACAACCCATGCAAACTATAATTATGATTATTCCTTTACATGGGATGTTTATGATGGTAAGGAGTATCAGGAATGGTATAAAATTACACTCACTCACATCGAGTATTGAGTACGACATCTCACACTAGGGATAAAATATAGGCATTGGGATTTACAATCCATCTTCCATGATTAGTGTGTGAACATGATGGATCGCCGACCATACTAATTTTTGGTCATGATGTCTCAAAAATTTCATAGGACTTGTCTAACGTACCCTATTAGACATGCTTATAGGCTCGTTATATGATTCATAGATGTCTGAGTTATCCCTCTATCCAGCCACCACATTTATTCCATGAATATGGCCACATTCGTCTTTTCATAATTTGTTCATATATGTGGATGATATATAAATATATAATTATATTTTTTATATATAGTTGTTTAATATATATATAAATAGCAACTATTCAGACATCAATTACTACACGGATTTGATGTAGGTAGACCCGCCAGGTGTCCTAATGGAACCTGAGTGGAGTGGTCATTTATTTTTTTTTATTATAATATAATAAATACTTCTTGTACATTTTTAATTTTCGATCATTTATTAGATTAAACATAGACTGTTTTGGTGGTGGAATACTAATATTTTTATCTCAAAAACTATTTGGGATTTCCTTAGTACATGAGAATATTATATTTCAACAAGTATTGATAAAGTAATGATACATTCTATGGGTTCTTAATATCATTGAGCATAGTTACGGTTTCAGAGTTAATGATCATTCTTTCACTCATGACTCTTTTGGATGATGTTTTATTCAATTTTTGATTATTGTATAGAATTATTGTATTCTTATTCAATTTTCCCATTTCATATCAGATTTACCTGAATCCCTTTATTAGACACTACCTTAGTGTAATATAATTATATTTTCATTTGTTCAGTTATTTAGACTTCTATATTAGAGTATTTAGTATGTCTACATCTAATATATAATTTTTATACTAATGAATGTCAGTTATTGTATCTATTATTCCATTATGACATTAATTTCTAGTCATCATACTGTTCCATCTATAAACCCTCGCTAATAGTCTGCACCCTATGGCTTACGGGGAGGTGTGATTGATGACATATGACCCACCATATCGGGGAATGAGTTCAATCGATCCAGGGCTGGGATGTTACAAAGTGGTATTAGAGGGGTTACATTAATTATTTATTATATGGATACAATTTATTGGAGATTTGGAGTTCCTATAACGTGGTCGTAAGTTATTTTTGGGCACTCGACACCGATGTTTTTGGTAACTTATAAGTTTCTTGAATGATAATTTTAATTCTTCTTTTTTCATATTACTGTTGATATAATTTCACTATTGGGTGATGCACATTCTATGTTGTGGTTATTATTAATATTCTTAATGAGTATTTATTTCATATTTGGGGAGACTTTATTAGGTAAAGCTACATTGATACATCCATCATTATTAGGAACACCATGAATAATATTCCACGAATTTTTTAATGTCACATATATTTCTAGCATGCATTTTTCTATTTCATATTAATAGTGCATTATGTACGTATATGATTAAACTGACAATTTTTATAGGGATTACAAAACATAATTGATATTTAATGTGCTTGCAATATCCTAATAGTGTTTTCCATTTTATGTTAAAGTAAACTCCATAAGAATTAAATTATGGAATGTTGAGACATAGACCATTCGTCGTATTAGCTGGAAAAAATTATTCTATGAGTTGAATGGATATCATATTTTGGATCCATAGGAGTATGTTACCTTATACATCCACAATGTTATACAATCCAAATCAACTATTTTAATGTGATTTATTCAATTTAACAACAAAAAATCATAAATGAAAATGAAATCTAATGTGATGTTATCTATACTACATGTGAAATAAAGGCTTAGATCCAAACCCATCATAAGTAGTGGGTAGTGGGTACCTATTACAATCTAAATGACTATTTTTCTCCTTTCTAACATTGTGGACATGTACTATTAATAATATATATAGTTGTGGTTATTTTTATAAGAATCCTATTCCTATTTCCTTGTTTTTTAAATGCATTCTTCTTAATTTTTTAATCACTTCTAAGGAGTAAGTTTCTAATTGTATAATCATTCCTCCATGATGCCCTCATATCACATACCATGAAGGAAGTGAAAACTATTCTCTTCAAGAGGAGGTCTCTATGACACAAATGATTCATACAAAAGGACCACATATGGAACCTCTTCCAAATCCTGATATGGGCATATATGCCTAATTTATAGAATGCTTTTTGCATATACATTGTAATTTACGTGGTTTAGTTCGACATACCCTATGAATGGAAGAGTAAAATCATGAGTTTAAGCAGAAATATCCTCCCATTATTTTAGGGGATTGTGTACCATATGTTGAAGTGTCTCGGATCTAAGTAATCCTTTCTATTTTAGGGAATATTGAGATGCATATTGGGCCGAGGTTCAAGATATATTCATGCATGATACATGACTTAGCCAATCAATAAAGGGATGTAATCACCCCAATATATTGGCATAGATATGTTTCTGTATATATTTCCATATGATCATCTATGAATAATTCATCCTGTAGACTCTATGGGATAATTGAGCTAAAAAAATCCATGAACCCACATCACAAGAAAATGTTACTTAAGAAAAACCATAATCATTTTCACTGAGTAATAAATGTTCTATACTACACCATTAGGCAATGATATTATGACCACTGGGTAATTTTTTTTATGGGATAGTTTACGCCATATTGTTGTAGAACAATGTGTCTACGATGGAGAATATTTCAGATATTGTCAACTATGAGTATAATACAGAGAAAAATATGGTTGATGTTTAAAGTAATAGTCCTTGATGTTAAAAACTATAAACATTTAGTAATTTTCCTACTCAGCAAAAGAGTTAGATTACTAAAAAACATGTGTTTGCAGTACGTTAGTTCAACGTGAAGAATTATTTCAAATTTTTCAATTGTGTAGGAAGACATGAAACACCAAGAATAAGTGATTATGTGATGCAATCATGTATAGTTGATATGCCTAAATTTCATATATACAACCTTTTTATATTACAAGTCTGAATGTTACAAGCGAGTTTAGATCTACAATGTAATACCTTGTCTATTGTAAATTAATTTCTCTATTCAATTTAGTCATCATTGATATTTTTCATTCCACGTAACATTGATTTTTTTTATTTTATATTAAGTCACTATGTATGGCATACATACAATACAGTCTATATGATATTAAGTGTGTTCTACATAGAATTTTGAGGATATGATTTAGTAGATGCACCAATGAATTTATTTTACGGCTTGTGTTACAGTCATGACAGAGTTATACATAATAATAATATATTATAAAAATATGAATATTTTATATAATAACAAATAACCTAAAAATTACATTATAATTTATGAATATAATTAAAGAACTTACGGAAAGTAAATGGTTTACAAGAATATTATATTAATTAATTGGTTTATATTTTATTAGAAAATGAGACATAAGAAAAAAATTGTATATAAAGGATATATTTTTATTTTCAAAATGGTTTTTTTCATATAAAATTAATTTAATTACAATTGGTTAGTTATATTTTTGTAATATATAAATATTTTATATATAGAATAAAATAATTTTTTCATCGAATATATTTAATTGACATAATATAAGAACATTTCAAACCCAATTTAATCCTTAAAACCCTATATTTTTGTAAAGGTTGTTTTACAGCATTTTAATGGATAACCAATATTAAAAACATATTTAGAAATTTTATATATTTTATATGTAAAAATAAAATTAATATTTGAATTTTATAAATAAAATTAATAATAAGATTGATTTTTGGTATTTTTCCATGACATTTCATTTAAAAATGAGTAATCGAAAATACACAAATTTAAATCAATAATACATTTTCATCTAATTTATTTATGAGTATAAATTATGGTTATATTAAATTCAATGGTTAATTAGATAATTTTTTTAAAATTAAATATATTTATTTTCAATGTAATCAATTTCATCATGTAATTCCATATAAAAGCATAGAAAACATTTCAACGTTTTTATAATAAAAACCCATATTTTTTACCCAACTATGAGATTACATATAAATTAATATCTGCCACATTATTGTTTGGAATTTTGAAAAATGGCCTCTATATTTGTAATAATAATAATTTATGATGTCTAATATGGTCAACATAGTTCTTGATCAAAGAAATTAATGAATTAAATATAACTAATTACAAAGCATAATGACAAATTAATCTTAATAAAGGACAAAATCATAAACATAAGGTCCAAAACGAGCTAAAAATATGTCAAAAATCCATTATATTTCTATATATAGAAAAATTATTCTCATTATATAATTTTTTTCATTTTTTTATTACATTCTTTTAAAAAATATGGTTGGGGTTTCGTTCTTTCAAAAGATTACAAGTGGGCCAGTCCTCCTCCATTATAAAAGCTCGCATATCTTATCGCTTCCTCACACCACTAAAGACACATTGGATCAACCAATATATTAAAAAAAAGCTCCCAAAAATATCTAAATTCCACCTCTATATCTCCCTTATATATAAAGCCTTATCTGGCATCAATTTGGTGCACACCAAATGGAGTTACTCGGTTAAGAGGAAACACCCTCCCTCAAACTCGTTTTTTAATTTATATTATATAGTCCCTAATATATTACTATTTTGTGATTATAAAATAAGAAATTATACCAAATATACTATTATGATTATATGATAATTATTATAAAAAAAGTTATACACAGATCCATCTAATAGGTAAAAATCATATTGTTTTTGTGTTTGTCAATCTACCGCCACACTAAATGATTATTTCTCAATATTCCATTACAACATATCATGGTAGAAAATATGATGTAAAATCTATTTATATATATTATATATAATATATATTATTTCATCATGATCTTTTAATTATTAATTGACACATATCATTATAAATTCCATTTTGACTTAATACGACAATTTCACTAGAGGAAGTGAGGTCTACCACCACCTCAAAGCGACACTGATTCATTCATACAGTAAATGGAATATATTAAGAATGGTTTTAGTGAATATATATGATATATATGATATATTCATTCTACTCTAACAATGATATATATACATATTATTTTTATTTTTATTCATTCAACAAGATAACTAAACTGAAATTTCATTTACACGTCCTTGTGGATTACCGTCTCGAGGAATGGTGTAATAAATTTCCTAAAAATATGTTATATGGATTATTATAATTATAATATAATAAATATAAATTATATTTAAATCATGATTTATATTCTAGAAGTCATGTTATATGTATAAAGACCAATGATATAAAAAATTAAGAGACATTCGGAAAACCATGAAGATATTACATAATGTGAAAATTTAACATAGAATTGCTAAAAAGTGGGTAATATAAGTCCAAAATATAACAATATATTGTATAATAAGTAAAGATATGGTTCATTTACAGATTCAAAAAAATTATATTTTTTACATATGGTTGGAACATGAATGACGAGAGTCAATACATAGAGTAAGGAAATTTCATCAGAGCCTTTGTTTATGTGAGATACATTATTTATTCACTGCTCACATAATTTTTGGGTTATATAACTCCACTTAATGTATTATATTCAAATTATTCATAAATCTATTCATATTTACAAAACTATTTTATTATATATTATTCACAATGTTTATGTCTTAAAAGATACCAATTTTGTAAATTCATTAATGTTTTAATTTTCCTTTATTGAGAAACATGCAATGTTATACACATATATTATAATATAAAATGTATAAAATAACATTTACATGTTAGAACATGTTTCACATTCTTCTAATTTTATTTTAAATCACCATGTAATAAAAATTTTCAATAATAGGAGTGTGATTCAAAGTTACCATGTGTCATGAGTTTATTGAAAAAATCTAACTATTTATCACGATTCATTATGATCATGTATTAATTAATGAAATATAATATCCATCCTTCAATAATAGTAATAAATTTTGTTCTCCAATTTTATACTATATGTATTCATGTAATATTTTCCACTACTTGATACTTAAGATAATTATGATTTTATTAATAGAATATTACCTTACCTCCCTATCCAGTCATAAATTTATGTTTTTTTTTAAAATGTTCTCTAAAAAAATTCCCATGAATATAATAATAATATCCTACATTTATTAAAATATGTATTTACACTTATTTTACATTTAAAAAAAATATTTTGAAAAAATATTATTATCTTCATTTTATAGACGAGGATATTTTAAAAACTTCTTCCCTGAGAAAATAATATTAATTTTACCTCATATAATATCTATGAATTTACCACCCATATTTTCATTTAATATTATTTCACATGATTAATTTTTTTTTCATTAAATAAATTCTTTTAGAATCTATTTTCAATGAAATACTTTTAAATAATTTTCATGCTCCTTTTATATGTTTTAAAGGAAAAATTGATTTCATGATGTTTAATATTTTCTGGAATATGTTTTCCGATTTATTTTCAATAAAAATTGTTTTTAAAATGTTTCTGGTTAAAAAATTCATTTTTAATGAAGAAGGATAATTTTCTAATTATTTTTTTTAAATATAATTAATTTTTTTGCAAACTATGATGATAGAGTTTGGTGTTACTCAGGCATTTCTTGAGAAATTATTCAATTTTTTCATTAATATTAATTCTTTGAATAGTTTATATATTCATGGATTGATTTTATGATACCCATTTCCAAATTATGATAAATATGACTCGGACTCATGATTATTTTTTCTAGTTATGATTTTGAAGAAATGATTATGAATCCTATATCATTTTCTTTAGGTTATGATATGATTACATGATTATGAAGACAATTGGATTTCATAGATCAAGATATGGTTATTAATGATTTTTTGGAAAATGTATGTTTTATTTCATTATGATATGGTTGAGGCCTATATCTACCTTTAATTAATTGTATAATGATTTATATCTCATGAGATTCAATAGGATGTTTCGGGGAGTGAAACATGAATAGTATGATGGCTATGGGAGTTAACCATGACTACAAGGATTGTCAGTGGGGTGAACGATTACTCTAATATGGCTGCGAGAGAGAAACAAAACTACTAAAATTTTATGTGGAGTGAAACCATACTATTATGATTGTCCTGGAAGTGATTAATTGGATAATATGGATCATATTACATGCTTAGGTGTTTTCCACAATTCAACTTCTTATTCCTATTTTATTCATTAATGAATTATGTTTTTATTTCCTTATGATTCATGTCTTATGAACTGTCAAGCCTTATGACACCTCTTAGTGTCCTCTCCCACTCTTCTCTCCCATTTAGGGTTTCCCATAGTGGATTTATCGTCTGGGCAGTCATGTGCCGCTCTCAGCCTTGTCTCCCCTCCCTCCCTTCCATTCTGCTTCCTTCTTCACATTTTATTTTTCTTCTCCCTCCCCAAATTATTTTTGGTGTGATATTTCTTAGAGGGGGACTCCCAGTTAGGATCAGTGGTCCCATGAATCATCATTATTTTCTATAGGGACCTTTCTCCTTCAATATATGCTCTGGCTTCTGGTTTATCAGTCATTCTCCAAGTCAGAGTGAATTAGTTACCTTTAGAATCTTTGGGAGGTGTTGATTTTTCTTTAAGTGGTTCATCAAGAAGCCTGAATTTCGTCAATTTTGATTCAATATATGTCTTTTCCAACTTAATTATATCTACTTCATATATTCATTGCAGGGTGTGTTATTTGTAGACATATGCTGAACTTCCATCCGCTCAACTCTAACCTAGAACCCTGGTTGAACGCCCTGTTCCCTATTGGTCTATGGTAATGTTCTCTAAGGGGGTTTTGGGTGGTGTTTTTTAGTGGCCATCAGTTTTCAATTTTTGGGTTTTGTATCCTATCTACATGGGAAATATTGAGAGTAAAGGTTTTGGTTTTTCTCTGTTTTAGCTCATTTCTCTCTGATAATCCTTTTCAAAGTCTCTTCCATTTTATGTTATATTTTTGACCTACCTATTAATTTTTTCAATGTTTTAGGGATTTTTTAATGGTTGTGGAATCATTGAAGGGGTTTTTTCATACTGAATTCCTACTCTAGTGATGCTTCAGTGCTTGACGATTCATCGGTGGTGGGTCATTGTGGCCTCCTGCACTGTTTATGATAGTAATTGTAGTTGATGATGGTGCTTTGATTATGAGGATGATATATTGGATGGAATCATGTTTAAGTGTCTATGTTTGAAGGAGGTAGTGAATGAAAATATCCCTTCCCATGGGTTTGATTATTATATGACCATGTATTTTAATGTATTTTAATTTTAAATCATAAATGGAGGTTTGTTGCCCAAGGGGGTATTATATTAGGATGGGGGCGGACTAAATTCTAGTGAAGTGCTCAGTTTGATTTTTCATTTTTTTTAAATTATAAAACCAGATTGGTGTATTGCGATATTAGTGATGATGTTATGGATTTTAAATTTCATATTTCAATTTAATTGAATGTTGGTTTGGATTTCGTTTGTCTTCAATCATTTTGACAAATTATGAATATTAGTTTCCCACAAAACCAAAAAAAATTATATAGAAAATTGAAAAATGTTTTTAGATGTATGATATATCTCTTACTATATAAATAAATGTTTTATGTATTATGCCTCTAATAATGGTTCATTTAATGAAGTACCTAGTTATATATTATTTAGTTCACTTATGTACCATGGTTTATGTTTCCATGTTTTCAATGGCACTAGACTAGTACAATATTTAGGGTCCTACATGAATAATGTTCTATGTATTATTTAAATGTGATGTAATGTTAATGTGCTTCAGGACTAGGTCGATATAGTTGGTATTATAGAAATGGGTAATTGATCCTTTGGAAACTCAGATGAGAAAACATTAGTGAGAACCCAAATGACACGTCTAAGGATAAGTATTTTGAGAAAGAAAATAATAGGAAAAGGTACAGAATTTTTTTATAGGATAGTGTGAGTGGAATCTATATAATACAACATAATCAAGATATTTTAAGTGGATTTGGCACTAGCATATTATTACCTAGTGTTAACAACTCAAACAATATGCATTAGTTTTGAATCAGGGTAATCTGGTACATGACAATTTCTGTTGGTGAACACATGGGTTCACACTTCTAAGGGATATGCTATGGATATTCACAACCTTCTCTTGAACCAATTTTAATTATTTGAATAGAATATGACATTGAAAATAGTATGATAATCATACGATTCCATATAATTAATAATTTTTCATAACGTAGACATCTTATATGTAACATAAAAAGATTATGTGAGTATTGGATATGATAATCATTTATTACTCAGTTATTCCTAGTTTTAGTCAATGTAGTGAATTAGAAGAAACTAGATAAACATTGAATATTATGGGAAATATTTTGATGAGAATAAAAAATTTATTAACATTGGGGTTAAGGATATTATGATCATTTCTAATCAGTTTTCAAGAAACAAGATAAATATCATGTACCTCAATCAACTCTCTAGCTCACCAGGAAGTGGAAAAGGAATTCCACATGGAGTTCATGTAAGGGATACCTTGCAAAAAAGATGAACCATTTTCCATTATGTCAATAATGTGGAACAAATCACCTAAGTGAATGTCTTATATGAAAAAGAAAATGTTTTGGATGTGGAAATGAAAGAAAAAATCAAGAAACATTAACATAAACATTGAAGTGTTCAAGTAACATGATCGATGAGAATATTGGCCTCTCTATGAAATCATCAACGTTAATATTATATTACATTTGAATGAATCAACACTATAAAAATAGATTTATAAAGGGGAAATCTCCCAAATAGAATCACATAGGATGTTTGAGTAATGGTTATATTGTTGATGATGATGATACATCCATGGAAATTTGAATGAAAAGTTGTATTAAATAAAATTACAAGGTAGACTACTTAAGTCTAATGGATATTTTTGAATAATTGATGTTTTTATGTATTTGGATAAAAAAAATAATTTGTATTAATAGTGAATTATAAAAGGATTGATCATTTTATTTTTAACAATGGATTTATAAGTTTATTTTGAATTTATCTAATGGAATGTAAAAGGGATTTAATTACACGGTTATATTTTGAATAAGCGAATATAACCCATAATATGTTCCTTATGTGATGATAATTTTTTTTGTATAAAGATATGTTGGACATGAACATGTAAATTTGACGGTGATGATTAACTAATAACTGAAAAAGGATATATTGGAAAATGATTCTATGTTATAATGGATGAAGTTTATATATTCATGGATTTATAAAATATATACATTATCCTTTTAAGAAGTAATAATGAATGTATTTGAAAATTAATTGTGTAAATTCAAGTTATTACCATGTTTCAAGAGAATAAACAATGAATGTATTCAGATGTTTTTAATGTAACAAACGAAAGATACATTGGGATATATATTGAATCAATGATAAGATAATTTTTTGACCTTCATATTAATATTTTGGATTTCTAACAATTAGATGGGTTATAAAGAAAACCATTCAGGAAATGTTTACGTTAATCTTTGAATGAACTATTTATGTATTAAGGATGTATTGATAAACCTAATTAAAAGGCTATTTAGTGATTACCTTTATTTCAAAGATTTTCCATATTATTTATTTTGTGAATTATATTAGTGTCATTTATAAAAAGAAAAACATGTATGTTACGTGACAACATATAATGTTGGGCTAGACTATGGGATTTGAACCCTTATCCAAAGGACGATAAGAGATTTATACAAAACATTTACTTACATGAAGTACTTATTAATGTATTGTTATTTTTGTTGAGTAAATATTAATTGTAAATCAATAATGTTACTTTTTATGTTTTTATATTAATGCATATTTATTGTTAAGAGATAAATAAGTGGACTTTTCATTATTTTATATACCAAAAATCCGTTAAAAGTGTATTTTATTGATTTATGCATAAAATTTAATTTTTTAACATTCATTCATTTAGGTAATGGATGTATTAATTACTGATAAAATCAAAACAAATTTATTAATATTTTTTTTATAAATATATCAATGATTACTCATCATTCTGAAAGGGATAAAAATGTTGTCCTAAAACCATAAATTTTGGTGAAATAGTGGACTTTTAAATCATCACTAATATATGACTTTGGGGCCCTCATATTTTCGATTATCAATAACTTTCCTATGATTGATTACATTAATCAATCCTTATAAATATTTATGATTTTTTTCATATGACCAATATTCACTCCTTGCCTATGTTCTTCTATATGTAAACTGAGTTATATGTTACTCTGGGTTACTGTTATACATTTCATATTTAAGCGATGTTTTAAAATTTATTTTTATGATGTCAGTTTCTATATATGATACATTCATGTATTAAAATACGGATAACCCAGATTAATTTATATGGTGAAATTCATTTTAACAGGTGTAGAATGTAACACTCTATAATTTGTGGGATATTTTTTCGAATAAATTTAATCTTATTTATATTTTTCATTTCATGTTATAGTGGATATATTTTATTTTATGTTAAAGAACAATTATTTTATTATGCTAAGTAGACATTAAATAAATATAATCATGATATGTACAAAATAGCGAGGTTAGAATTCATTACAAAAACCATTAACTTTCCTCAATTGCTTGCATAACAAGTATGATCGATGATTACCAAACAATAATATTTTATAAACATATAATTATTAAATATTATAATATATAACCTATAAATTACAGGTTTTGAATATTATTATTTA
Organism: Viscum album; assembly: GCA_963277665.1. NCBI lineage: Eukaryota > Viridiplantae > Streptophyta > Magnoliopsida > Santalales > Viscaceae > Viscum > Viscum album. Next base: position 71,694,751 of record OY728151.1, on the reverse strand, counting down.
ACATATGAACATTAGATCGTTTAAAAAATATAATATTAATTTAAAGGATACATATTAATTAGAAATGAAAATATAAGAAAACAATTTAATATAAAGGATATATTTTAATTTTCCCAAAGGTTTTTTGTATTAATAAATTAAATTAATTACATTTATAATGTTAAATTATTTTAATATATATTTTTTATATATTTAAAAAAATATTTCATATATTCATCCAATATATTTGATAGAAATAAGATAAGAGCAATCCCAATTTTATAATTAAAATCTATATTTGTATAATTATTGGTTTATTTCCTTTTAATGACGAATAAATTTTAAATAATAATTTTGGATCCTTTATAAATTTAATACATCAAAATAATCTTCATCATTTGAAGATAATAATTAAATTAGATTATGAAAAAATTTATTTATATTTTTGTTATGTTTTATTTTTAATTAATAGTAAAAAAATAATTAAATTTAACTCAAAACTACATTTTGGTTTAAGTTATTTTTGTCAATAAATTATATTATTAATATTTTTTAATGTTTAATTAGAAAATATTTTTTCAATCAATAAAATTTAGGTAATTGGAATGAAATTCAATTTGGAAATTGACTGTAAAAACATATCAATCATTTGAACATATTTACTTTAAAAACTACAATGACGACCCGACTACAAGATTAAATTATTGTAATTTATACCGCCTATAAATTTAAAATTTAGAAAAAAGAGTTAAATATTTGGAATAATCATAATTTCTAATTTCTAATTTGGTCAACCAAGACTTTTATCAAAAAGTATTAGCAAAGTAATTATAATTATGTAAAATGATTAAGGTTAAAATAATCTTAATAATGTACTAAACCATAACATTAAGACCAAATCTACATATAAATGTTTCCAAACAAAATTTTATGGCCATATTTACACCATATCCATACTAGTATCATATTTTTACCATTATTTATCCTCTTTAAATTTAACAAACATTTGCGGGGTTCTATTCTTTTAAAATATTACAAGAGTGTCACTCATATTCCATTATAAAAGTCCCTCTCTCTTCCTAAATCCTCAAACCTCTTATAACAAATTGGATAGAGAAAAACCTTAAAAACTCCCAATCATATCTCACATCCTCCTTGAGGTATCCCTCGGGAATAATGCATTCCATTTTTGACCTCTGGGGAAAACCAAAAGTAGTTACATGATAATGAGGTAACACCCTGCCTACAAAGCCTTTATTTTATTTTCATTCTCTAATAGATTAAATATTATTATTACATGATTTTAAAAAAATATACTTATACAATTATTTCAAAAAATATATAATTATACTTTCACTATTTGTTAATATGATAATTTCGTTTGTGGAAGGGGATACTACGTACCCCTCCAAGAGATTTGATTCATTAGTACCCTAAATAGAATGTATTAAGAAAGGGTTTAGTGAATATATTTGACATTTATAATATAATAATTCTAAATTAGTAATTATATATATAAATATTTTTACATATATTACTCTTACATTCTTGTTTACAACATGACTATTAAATAGAAATGGTATGCATGCTTTTGTATGACTTACTGTCTCCAAGAACGTTGTTTTATATTACATAATTATAAATTATATGGACTATTATAAAAGAAATATTCCAAATAGAAATTATCTATAAATTTTATCTTTCATTGTATAAATCATGACATATGTATATGGACATAATATATAACAAATTAATACAAATGAAAAAAACAAAGTGGATATTGCTCAATGTGAAACAATACAATAAATTTTTTAACATGATGGTAATATAAAGACATAATAAAACCATATATGGTATAAGATATATTATTATGGATCTATGATAGAAATATAATAATTTTATTTATAATACTTTACTTTTTAATGAGTATGATGATATTCAAGACACAAAGATTGGTAATTTCATCTCACTATTTATATTTGATAGATGCATACATTATTCACCGCTCACTTATTTTGTGCAGGGTATATTCAATCCATGAATGAATACCATGATTATTATATAGAAATATATTTATCTATATAACCACCTTATTATCTATCTATCATAGGGATTATGTTTTAAAAGTTTTGAATTGGGAAAATTACTTCTATTTCAAATTTCCTTCTTTGAGACACCTGTTGGGTTATACACCGATATTTTTATATAAGGTTTATAAACTTATTTTTAAATGTTATAACATGAATATAATTCTTATAATGATATTTTTTATCTCTATTTAATTTTATTTTTCTACATGGGGAGTTTTATTCAATGGTACCAGGTTGTATGAGTTTATTAAAACAATCACGATGTTTATTGGGATTGTTCTAGATAATGGTTTCATTAATGAAATATAATGACCAATAATTAAACCAAAATCAGTAATATTATTCTTATATGATTCATTTTTATTTCCTAGTGTATTATTACTATTTTTTACTCTCTTTAGTAATTAATAGATTTCATAAAAAAATTAATCAAATTTGATGTTACCACTCTCTTTGTCCAAAAATATGTGATCTATTAAAACCATGCTTTCTAGAATGTGATCTATGATTATTATAATATTATAATATAATCCATAAATGCAACATTAACCCTTGTTATATTTTATAAAATGGTTTTTTAAATGTAATCATGTCATTTTTCGATCAATGGGCTTCTCTAATATTTTTACTATGTAAATAGAATATTCTATTTACCTCGTACAACATGTATAGATTAACCCCCCTTCATTTCATTAATGATTCATTTACATATTTTAAAGGATAGGTTTTTTAGAAAGTGAATTTTAATATATTATCATTTATATGGTTTTCATTTCATTTTTGTTCTTATTTTATAAGTTTTTGAGAAAAATATATTTCAAAATGATCTGAATATTCATTTATATGTTTTTAAATGAAAAAGATTTCAAAAAGATTTCAAAATTATTGTATATTTTTTAATGATTATTTTAATAGAATATGGGTTTATAAAATTAATATATTTAAAAACTAACTTTTCAATAATGAAGAATATTTTCCTCAATAAATGATTTAAAATATTATTTCAAAAATCAATTCCTTTTATGATGACATTCGTTGGAGTTACTTAGGCTATTCTAGGGAAGTGATTCAATGTGTCCATTCACTTTGTTTCTAGTACTGGTCCATGTTTTTATGGAATGTTTTTTATGATAATCATTTCTCTTTCATAGGTTATATTCTTCTAAAACAATCTTTGATTATGAATAAAGATTTTATGTAGTGATTATGAATCCTGTATCTTTCAACATTGGTTATGATATGGATACATGTTTACTATACCGATTTAATTTTGTGGGATAAGAATTTTTTTTTGGAATATGTATTTATGATTTAAATATGATATTGTTGTATACCATTATCTCACTCAAATTCATTATGATAAAAATAATATCCCATGAGATAGACTAAGATGGTCACAGAGTTCACCTTGACTACTAATATGGCCATTTGAGTGAACCATGAATACCCATATGTTATGAGTAGTGAAACAATTCTATTATGAAGACCATAGGAGTGAACCATGACATACAAGATGGCATGTGGAGTAAACCCATATGATTAATATGGACTTGGTAGAGATTCCATGACTAAAATGGTAATCATATTATATGCTTCTGTGTTTTCAACAATTCTAGGTTTTATTCCTTTATTATGATTTCATGTATTGTGTTATTTATGACCTTATGATTCATGTATTTTTAAATGTCAATTCTTATCATATTATTCTTGTTTATTATGTTTTATATGTATTGTATGATCTTAAAATGTTATTATCACGTTCACATACTCATATTCCCAGGTTTACAAATACAGATCACCCTTGAATACCCTTAAGGTGAATTTGAGCTCACCCCTTTAAATTTTTCCTTCCTTAGGTTATGAATATATTTATTATGTATGATTTTTTAATAAGGGTTCTATTCGTGAAGAACTTAGTGGGATATATTGTAGTTCACTTATGTATCAGTGTTCCATTTTCCAATTGTCCAATGTCACTAGACAAGTACACTCTTTGGGAGTCAGTTTGTAAAATGTGTTAGGAATTTCGCAAAAGTGATATAATTTTAATGTATTTCAAGAATAGTTGGATATATAACACAACTTAATTATTAGTAGTCGCTCCAATAGAAGCGTGATAAGATGTCAGCTAGAATACCTCCGTCCAATCAGGATTAGGAGGAAGTCGTGGTAGATGTAATGAAACTTATGATTAAAAGCGACAATAGAGGTATAAAAATTAGGTATCATATGATGTAAATTAGGGTCATAGTACATTCCAGTTAAATTTTTTATGTACTACTACATATGAGATGAGTTTCAAACCTTCTAATTTAAGGTGTTCTATTATACTATCCTTAGGTTTAGTGTCAATATTATTTGACACATGTGTGTCTCACTCTTTCTTATCTAAGGTTATCAATGGGAGTATAATACTTGAAATTGAGAACTATTATGGTATTATGATGCATGATTCCCTATAGGGTATCAATTCTGAGGGAATTAACATTTTTAATAATTATCTTCTTGATATTGGATGTTTCATTTTGTTTGTGTAATTTTTTTATCCTCAAGTTGAAAGGCTTTGACATAATCATTTGGATGGACTAGTTGATCCAACATTGATCCCACATCAACATATACCTAATTGTGAAAATTACATAACAATAGTGTGCTTGGAATGTTTATAATGTAGAATCATATTTCAGTGCGACAAGAGCAGGACCCGAGCATCATAGGTGGGGTAGTGTGACATGTTAGTTCGTAATTCACTTCCGGGATGACTAGGGGTTATGACCCACCATCTTTCTTCCTGTTATAGAGAGATTCAGGTATATATTAACTAATGTGTTATTTTTTCTTCCACTGTTGTGATATTTGGAGTTTACCATTAACGTACTATCTATTGAAACACCAACAACGATTCAACCATATAGGATCGAACATTATGAACTCCATGAGCTCAAGAAATAGAGTGAGGATATATATGATAATTTTTTAATATGCCTGGTACTTCTCCTTGTGTTTTAATGATAGTTTTTTCCAAGAAGGAGGATAATAATCTTAGGATTTGTATGGATTGTTGTCTTTTGAATCAAATTAAAATAAATGATCAGAATTCTCTACCATGAATAGACAACCAAATTGATCATGTTCGAGAAGATAATGAGTTTTCAAAGATAAGTCTATGGGTGGGCTATCATCATATTCATGTCAAGACATTAAACAAACATCTCGTAGTTTTTAGGAGCATGTATGGTCTATATGAGTGCACAATGTTTCTATATAGATTCATGAACATACCAGTGGCCATTTGTGGCTCCTATGAATCAGGTATTCCACCCATATCATGATTCAATTTTGGTATCCTTTATTGAAGATATATTTTTGTATTCATGCTCTATACATGAACTTGTATCCCACTATGAGATCATACTAAATACATAGAGATAACATCAAACCGATGCTAATCTCATTAAATTACACATGTTGAAAAACAATTCATCTTCATTAGTTAAAATATATTGTATTTATGAGTTTAAGTAGATCTAATGAATGTTAGAGTTGTAGATTCTATAGCGCATCTCAATATATCCCAAAAAAATATACAGTTTCATACGGAAATAAACACATTACATATACTTCATCCATGAATTATAATTCCCATTATCAATGCATATGGGGTTGAAGTTAATGGTTGTGAAACTCGTATGGTTGGACTCTTATAAACCCGCCTTCCAGGAGTTGAATTACAATTTAAATTTTGCATTGATTATAATTATTTAAGAGATAAGCATGAGCTATATTGTATAATGTGATGAAATTGGTATTGTGGTTTTATATTTACTCATTTAGGTTATGTGAGTCATCATGTTTTCGTCTGTTTAGGTGAGATATCATGAGAAAAACTACACCACAAAATCGCTCGAGCACACTACTATTGTGCATCCCTTATGATGTTGGAGAAATTGTAATGCCCCAAACCTAGTTAACCAGAGTTGGTGCATTATTACATAACATTGGCATGATCTCATGAAAATCATGTCTCGAAATACTAATCAGTTTAGTACTATTGGAAACAAGATTCATACATAAGTTCAACGTTACAGATTGAATAGAAATACAACGTAAATATATTTCATTAGAAACATCCAAGACTCCTAGATTAAGCCTGTGGGTCACTCATACCTAACATCTTCATATCTTGGGAAAATGAAACATAAGAATGGGGTGAGCTCAAACGCTCGGTAAGGGTATGTAATACAGCAGAAAATGACATAAATATTAAGCATGGTAAATAATTGAAACCACATGACTTTACCAATAATAATAAAGAATACTTTTATGGAAAGAATATGAGTTGAGTAAATAATTCCAGAATAAAACATAATCATGGGTATTCTACTAGTCGAATGACAATATGAACCATCAATATTATTTCTATAATGAGAGAATGTATAATGTCAGACATTCTGAAACATTTTGTCAAGGCCTCAGCCAAGATGTCTAAAAATGATTAAGGCCTCATCCAAAACCATAAATCAAATTAGGAATGGGCATCAACCAATTCCACTTCTAGTTTTCTCATGAGACCTATCGATGCATCGAGGAGCTATTGCAGGCTCCACCCGTCACTTACTAAGTCCAATACATTTCGTCATATGAAAAGGTTTAATCATATAATAAACATTCGTATTAAAAATAGCATATGAAATGTGAATACTTTAACCATAATCTTAAATTGTATAAAAATAGCACATCCAAAGTCAAACATATCACAAAACCTTCAATACAATATTGATGTTTTGTATCATAATAAATCAACTCCAAATAAACTTAAAATCCATCAAAGGATGTTGACATAGATGAAATCAAAAGACTTCTTAGAGAAATATCCATTTCTATTTTGAAATCATTTAAGAGTGACATAATTATAAATTAAAACATTTACTTTGAAAATATTCTTATAAGCTTGAAAGGTAATCTTCGACGAGTTTAAAATGGTGTAAATAGCCACACCCACCGTATAAGTTAAAAAATGTCATTTTTAGCGTAATTTTGTCTAAAAGGTTAAAAAGGACCTTGTTTGGAAAGAGACAGAAAGATTCCTTTATAAACATATTATAAAAAGTCAAAAAGGGTATAAATTTATTTAACCCATAGTCTATAAAATATTAAGAATGATTTGTTATACATTTTTAAGAAACATGGATGTGGATGATAATGAGGTCCTAGAAGATAATTACGTATAAACAACCTCAGATAATGTAGAGATTGTGAAATAAACCCATATGTTTTACATTTCCTTGGTTGAGTGTAAGTTAAACTCCAGTATAATGGTGAAATAGTTGTTATTAAATTATACAAGAATCATATACATTAATATGATATCATATATATTCTTTTTCTATTTCTTTGTTAATAATATCTTAGTATTATCGTCGTCTCAGGTGTTAAAATAATCGTTTTATTTTATATTCTTTATTACATAAGATGTGTTTGTTATGGATAGGTTGTATATTATACATATCCAGAATGATATAAAGTCCTTAAAAATTATTTTTAATCATCAAATGAGATTTATACTTGAATGGATACAATGGGGAATGAATTTAAACGCATTCATGGAGACGGTAGTCCGTACGTAGGCACGAGCAACAATATCATTCATTTGATATTAAAATAATATATAATTGGATAGTATATCATATATACATAATTATTATCATGTTATATTTATTATTTACATTAATTATACTTCATTATTATACCCATCCATATAATAATATACTGAATGACAATTACACCACGACGTGGAGACGGTAGGCCGTACATATGCATGTATGGTGACATATCATTCAATGGATAGATAGAATAATGAATATGGTTGTACCATATTTATAATAACAACACAGTATATAGAATATACTGGAGTTATTATTTTATAACGGAAACAACAATGAAAGAAGATGTTGAAGAATAAAGGAACTTGAAAAAGTGTGGTGAAATCATTATCTCTTCTTCGGGTTCTTCCTTTTTATTTGATAAAAAGGGATCCTTAGGATGTATTTCTGAATAACGTAAGAACTATAGGATTATTAGAGGATAGTTGAGTGTGTATTTTGAAAGAGTTTTTCTGAACCAAATGGCTTTGAAGGTATGAATAATTGGGTAGAAGTGGTGTCCTTTTATACAGGGGAGGAGGGGCACTTTAGAAAAAACTTACGGTAATAATTTATAATAAATTCATATTCATTTTTTGATGTCTCCCGAGTGGATTATTCAAATTATAAGGTGTTAATGGGTCTAAATTCTTTCATACAATATATTTTAGATGGGTTTGGTTCACAATATTAACCTTATCATTTATATTTAACTCTAAGTTAAATAGTTTGACATTTACCATGTCGCTTTGTATTTTTATATTATATGGTTAATAAAGATATTATATACTTATAAGAGTCCTCCAAGTGGTAAATTAATGATAAAAATATCATTATAGAAGTTATTTTTCCATGATATAGATTTTTTGGAATATTATATCAATTAATAATATAATATTTGTTTAAAAACTCATTTTGGTCAATTTTGACAATATTTAATAATTGATTTTTGTTAAAGTATTGAAAACTTTATTAATTTGAACCAAATTCATTTAAGCAATAATAACATGTCATATTAACCAATAAAATTCTTATATGGGATAAAAAAATTTAAATTATATTTATTTTAACAGTTATAATACTAATTATTTGATTTCTTCATTAATAAGAAAAATACATAATCATTATTGTGTCATAAATAAATTTAATTATTCAATTTTTAAAAATTAAAAATAAAATACCATTATGTATAAAATCTTAATATAATTCTAATGAATATTTATAGTTGAAAACATAACATATATAACCCTACGTAAAAATTGTTTTTCTAAAAGATATATGCTCATTTCATTTTTTTATTTACTTTAACTTAATTAATATAAAGTGTCATTATCACTTAAAAGTGGATCCATGGGGTCCAAAAATCGATCCAAAGATTCCCATGGTCTGAAATGTATCAAAAAATAGGGTTATGACACATTTTAGGGTAATTTAATATTATTATTATATTATTTTTTACCCTTTTTACCAGATTTATACATTAATCATTGTAAATATAATATTTACCGAAATAATTATTCAAAATGTCTAAAAATAAAATTTACCTATTTACACAATTTAGACCACCTTATTCTAAATATTTAATCCATTTTTATAAATTCAAAGTATAGATGTTTTAGAAATTAATTTAAAATTAATTCCCGTTGTTAAAATAAAATGTGTGTTTTTATGGGATAATAACTATCAAAATATTGACACTTTTTTATGTCCATTTTAAATGTGAAATTGTGTCCAATGACCAAAATTGTATTAAATGGTAAAAATATACTCTAAATATACTTTAAAATCACTCAAATTCATAATTTATCACTATTAATTATTTCGATTAAAACAGTTGTGTTTATTTAAAAGTTAGTAATTTTCACTATTCATCAAAATATGAAAGTTAACCGAAAATTAACAAAAATTCACCCTATGCTAATTTCAATTTTCTAATTCCAAAATGGAAGTCCATTTTGAAAGATAAAATGTATAAAATTTCAAAAAGTGGGTATTACTATTCATAATGGCTAGTTTGAATGGTTGTGGTGTGTGTTAGAACTCGAAGTTGCGTACAACACACACTACTGTATTATTCAAAAAGAAGCGTACCGTGGAAGATTGGGGTCTTACATTGTCCCCTCCTTCAAATAATTTGGTCCCTAAAATTTCTAGAATATTATTGAATAATATAACTCAGGTGGTTATTCATCATAGGTTCCTCAAGTTCCCACGTTGTCTCTTCAATCTTATGGTTCTTCTATAGAACATTTACCAGACGAGTCGTCCGGTTTCACATCACTTGTTCTATTATATCAAGAATCTTGATAGGATCTTCACAATAATAAATATTGGTTTCCGGTTCTAATTCTTCATAGGTGAGTACATGCATTGGGTCATGCATGTATTTTCTCAACAGTGATACGTGAAACACATCGTGAACTTTGAAGAGGCTTGGCGGCTTTACCAAATGGTAAGTTACAACCCCAATTCGCTCATGAATTTCAAATGGTCTGATGTAAATGGGACTCAATATTCCCTTCTTATAGAAACGTATAACACCTTTCCATGGAGATACCTTCAAGAAAAAAGGATCTCCTACCTAAAATTACAAATCCTTCCCTCGGTTGTCAGCATAGCTCTTCTGCCTACATTGATCTGATTTGATGTGGTTTTGGATTACCTTCACCTTTTCCATCGTTTCCTCTACCAGTTCTGGGCCTACGAATTATATTTCACCAAATAATACCAATAGGTTGGTGTGCGACATCTCTTTCCATATAATTCATCATATGGTACCATCCAAATACTTGAATTGAAGCTATTGTTCTAGGAAAATTATAACAGAGGTAAATATTGATCCCACATACCTTGAAAGTCAAGAGAGTATGATATCAACATGTCCTCTAAGGTATTAATAGTCTTTTCTGGTTTTCCATATGTTTGAGGGTGGTAGGCAGTGCTCAAACGAAGTTCAGTATCCAAGGCCTACTAATTACACTTCCAAAATCTTGAAGTAAAATAGGGGTCACGAACAGAAACAATCGATAGAGGTAATCCATGAAGTCCCACAACATCATTAATATATATTATTGCTAGACGTTCAAGTGGTAAATCCACTCTTATATCAAGAAAATGTGCTAACTTGGTAAGACGATCAACAATGACCCATATTGAATCGTAATTTCTAGGAGTCTTTATTATTCCCGTGATAATGTCCATCGTAATATTATCCCATTTCCACTATGGTATGTGAAGAGGTTTCAAGACTCTTTGAGGATGTTTCCTTCCAGCTTTCACTTTTTTACAAACTATACATCATGATAGAAAATCAGCAATCTCCCTCTTCATGTTACCCCAACCAAAATGTTCCTTCAAATCTCTATACATTTTGGTGCTCCCATGGTGTATAAATAAATTGGAAGTTTGAGCATCATCTAATAATTACCTTTTTAGATCATGTATATCAGGAACACAAAGTCTCTTCCCAAATTTCAAAATTCCTTCTTCACAGACAAGTTATCTCAATCTCCCATCATTCATAGCATTAATATTGTTTTTAAACACCTCATCACTGGTCTGAGAACTCTTTATCGTTTCTAGTAATGATTATTTGGAAACCATTTGAAAAAGTAACGATGTTTCCTATTACATGGTAATTACTATATCCATCATCTCTATATCCAGGAAAATATGATCCCTTCCAATTCTCATCATGTTCAAAACTCCATGATATTTTATTCTCAAAGCATCTTCCACCTTATTTTCCTTCCCGGGGTGGTAGTGTATCGTGCAATCATAATCCTTGAGTAGTTCAATCCATCGCCTTTGCCACATGTTGAGTTATTTTTGTGAGAAAATGTACTTCAAAATCATGAGATCAGTATAAATCCCACATTTTTTATCATAGAGATAATGTCTCCATATATTCAACGCAAATAATTATAGTAACAAACTAAAGATAATGAGTAGGATAGTTTTGCTCATGATTTTCAGTTGTCGTGATGCATAGGAAATAACCATATCATTTTTCATAAGGACACAACCAAGTCCTTTTTTGAAGCATCAATATAAATAACAAACCCATCATTCCCTGATGGTAGAGTCAATATAGGAGTATTGAATAAAATTATCTTATGTTATTCAAAACATTCTTCACACTCTTTTTTCCAAACAAATTTAACCCCATTACGTGTGATCTTCGTTAATGGGTTAGACAATGGGTCAACGTTCTGGATGAAACACCGATAATAACATGCTAAGACAATAAAACTACGTACCACAGTTATATTCATTGGTGCTGGCCATTCTTAGATTTCTCTTGCCTTGGAAGGATCAACAGAGATTCCATCCTTAGAGACAATATGGCAATGAAAATAAATCTCATGATGCCAGAATTCACACTTTCTAAACTTCCCATATAAGTCATGTCTTCTAATCGTCTTCAGGATAATGCGCAAGTGAATTTCATGATCCTCGTATCTTTTTGAGTATACCAAGATATAATAAATAAATACCACTATAAAATCATTGAGAAATTTCTTGAAAACTCTATTCATTAGTTCCATGAATACAGAGGGTACATTAGTCAATCCAAAAGGAATAATTGTAAACTCGTATTGCCCGTACCGGGTCCGAAATGTTGTCTTCAAAATGTCTTCCTTATTCACACACAACTGATGGTATCCATATTGAAGGTCAATCATTGAAAATTATTTATCTCCATGCAGTTGATCAAATAAATCATCAATTTAAGGTAGGGGATACTTTTTATTTATTGTTATTGTATTTATTTCCATGTAGTCGATACATAACATCATAGGTCCATATTTCTTCTTAATAAAAGGATAGGGGATACCCATAGAGAAAAACTAGGGCGAATAAATCCCTTATTACTCAATTCCTCTAGTTATTTCTTTTGTTCAACTAATTCCACAAAGGCCATTCTATAAGGGGTCATTGATATAGGCCTTGAACCAGAAATTAAATCAATTGAAAACTCAATTTCTCATTTTGTAGGATGTCAATGTAAATATTCTAGAAACACATCAACATATTCTCTGACAATAGGTACATCCACTATTTTAACATTAATTTCCTCACCCACAGTTATTTCATTCTCTTCCTCCCTAATAATTGAATTTTTTTGAGCTACTAGGGGTGGATCTAGATAAGAATCAAGTGGTTAACATTCTTCTCTAATGATTAGGTGTTCTTTATCATCATCATAAAAATCATATCCTCCTTCTTCTTACAATAAATTGTAACATCATGGTCCGAAAGCCAATCCATACCGTGGATTATATCAATTCAATTCATGGGTACGAAGATGAGATCAGCAGCTAAAGAACATTTGTATGCCTTAATGGGAACAGATCCGCAGAACATTGGACCAATGCTACGTCAATTAAGAGTTTTAACTGACAACTCCATTGTTAAATCAAATTGGAAAAATCTAATTTTATTAGAAAAATAAGAAGATAGAAAAACAATGTGATGATCCATAATCAAATAAATCATTTTCTAAACTTTAGGAAAAAATTAAATTTACTGCCACCATGTCTTTTGGGGCTTCAACCATAGCAGTAGTGATTGAATAAGCCTGGACTTGATCCCTTGGCCTTTTCTGAGGTAAGATTACCTGACTCTTAGAATTTTCATTTTCATAATGTCCCATCTCCCTGCAATTGTATCATTAAACATTGGTACTATCTTTCTTTCCTTTACAATCACCAACTAGATGGCCTTTCGGTCCACACTAGTAGCATACTCCTTTTCCATTTAGACATGCACTAGGGTGCTTCCTTCTGCAATTATCATGAGGTGGAAATTCAATTCTTCCATTCTTTCTTGTTTCCTTATTTCCTTTCCCATGGTTTTCAACAGATCTCTTCATATCTTTCTTTGATTTAAAGTATTAAGACATAGAGAATTCTTTTTCTATCTTGATTGCACATGAGACAATATCTTCATATTACGAGAAGGATTGTGAGACCAATGCTCGATGGAGATACGCTTTTAACCAATAAATGAAATGATAAATCATAATTCTTGTGTTATGTATATAATCTGCAACATACCATGCAAACCTTGTAATTTTATCCTCATACTTTGCGAAATTCTCATCCTCCTTTCAGCTTAGACTCAGAAATTGCCTTTCCATAACTGTTTGATGGTCACGAGGAAAGTATTTTTCTAAAAACAAATACTTGAACACCCTTCGTTCCATATTTGATAATTCATCATCTTCCTTTGTGTTTTGAATCAGTGACCACCATTGATCAGCATCTCTATTGAGGCGGTAAACTGACATGAAAAAATTTTCAGTTTAACTACTCCCCAAGGCGTGGAATATTTTTACTAAAGAATTTTTCTCTATCATTGATCCTCCACGCTATGGATCAAGGTGATCCATACAATTAATGTTATTATTCATAACTTGAGTGAGTTTTCCTAGTATGGTGATAAGCTGGTCAGCACCAATTGTATCACTAGCTCCACTATAATTATCTTGATCATTAGGGAAATCCCTACATGGAGTGCGTGAATTGATATAGTTTCTATTTCTTCCACTAAGGGCCATTTGTAAACAATGGAATACACTAGATTAGTTAATGAATAAGAATACATAAATCCAAACTTGTAAAACAAATAACATGAATTGAACAGTTTATGGATATAATCCATAATCATAAAAATGTTTTCTTTGAAGATGTATATACTCATAAACCCTTCATAATGGGTTGTAAAGAAAATCTGAAATATCCTAAGCATATCCCCCGAGAGTGTTGTAACCATGAGTGCAGTAAGGCTCGTTTTTGTGCACCCATTCCCATTCGAGTCTAGCTTAATGCGGTGTTTTCGGGTTTTACCCCTAGGTACTTCTGTGCTAGAGCCACCCCTACCTGCTCATATCCAGAAAGGGATGTATTTCTCAAAAAACTAAAAAATTCTCTATAATACCAAAATTCTAGGAATTTCTATTATACTAATCCTCAAAGTCCATCTTATGTTTATGTGCTCTAATCAGAGTTAATCGAAATCTAGTTTCCAAGGTTTGTACTAAAATTCTTCCAATAACAAATGTAACACCCCAACCCTATTTACCTAGAGTCGGTGCTTTATTACATAACATTGTAATGATCACAAAGAAATCATGTATCGAAAGACCGATCTGTTTAGTATTAATAGAAACAAGATTCATACATAAGTTCAACTTTACAACATGAAAAGAAATAAAACACAAATATATTTCATTAGAAACATCCAAGCCTCCTAGATTATTCTTGATGGTCACTCATAACTAACTTCTTAATATCATGGGAAAATGAAACATAAGAATGGGGTGAGCTCAAATGCTTAGTAAGGGTATGTAATACAATAGAAAATGACATAAATATTTAGCATATTAAATAATTGAAACTGCATGCCTTTACCTTTAATAAACAATAATAATTTTATTGAAAGAATATGAGTTGAGTAAATAATTCCATAATAAAACATAATCATGGGTATTATAATTGTCAAATGACCACATGACCCATAAATATTATTTTCATAATGAGGAAATGTATAATGCCTGAAATTATGAAACATTTTGTCCAGGCCTCAGCCAAGACGTCTAAAAATGATTAAGGCCTCGACCAAAACCATAAAACAAATTGGGAATGTGAATCAGCCAATTCCATCTCTAGTTGTCTCATGAGACCTAACAATGCATCGAGGAGCTATAGAGGGATCCACCCGTCACTTACTATGTCCAATACATTCCTCATATGAAAAAGTTTAAACATATCAAAAACATTCATATTAAAACTAGCATACGAAATGTCAATACATTAACCATAAATCATGAAGTGTAAAAAAATAGAACATCCACAATAAAACATATCACAAAACCATCAATTTAATATGGATGTTTTGTATCATAATAAATCAACTCCAAATTAACATAAAATCCATCAAAGTATGTTGACATAGATGAAATCAAAACTCTTTTTAGAGAAATATCTCTTACTATTTTGAAATCATTTAAGGGTCACGTAATTATAAAATAAAACATTTACATTGATAATATTCTTATAAGCTTGTAAGGAAATCTTCTATGATTTTAAAATGGTAGAAAATAGCCACACACACTGTATAAGTTAAAAAAATACATTATTACCTTAATTTTGTCGAAAAGGTTAAAAAGGACCTTGTTTGGAAAACGATGGAAATATTACTGTATAAAAATCATATAAAAAGTAAAAAAGGGTATAAATTGATTTAACCCATCTTCTATAAAATATTAATAAATATTTGATCTACATTTTTAAGAAACATGGTTGTGGTTGATAATGAGGTCATAGTAGATAATTACATATAAACAACCTCGGATAATAAAGTGATTGTGAAATAAACCCTTTACCTTGTACTATTCCTTGGTTTAGGGTAGGTTAACATCCTTTATAATGGTGAAATATTTGTTATTAAATTATAAAAAAATTATATACATTAATATGATATCATATATGATCTTTTAACATTGTTTTCTTATTAATATCTTATTATTATCATTGTTTCAGGTATTAAATTACTCGTTTTATTTTATATGTATTGTTACAGAAGACATGTTTGTTAGGGATAAGTTATATCTTATTCATATAAGTAATTATATCAAGTCCTTAAAAATTATTTTTAATCATAAAATGAGAATTATACTTGAATGGATACTATGGGGATGTATTTCATCGCGTTCGTGGAGATGGTAGTCCGTACGTATGCACAAGCGACAATATCATTCTTTTGATATTAAAATAATATATAATTGGATAGTATATCATATATACAGAATAATTATCATGTAATATTTATTATTTACATGAATTACACATCATTATTATAACCATCCAAATAATAATGTTTTGAATGACAATTACACCACGATGTGGAGACGATAGGTTGTACGTACGCACGTATGGTGACATGTAATTCAAAGGATGGATAAAATACTGAATATGGTTGTAGCATATTTATAATAACAACACAGTATATAGAAGATACTGGAGTTATAATTTTATAATGGAAATAAAAATAAAGTAGAAGTTGAAGAAGAAAGTAACTTCAAAAAGTGTGGTGAAAACATTACCTCTTCTTCGGGTTCTTTCTTTTGATTTGATCAAAATGGATCCATAGGTTGGATTTATGACTAAAGTAAGGCCTCTAAGATTATGGGAGGATAGTTGAGAGGGTATTTGGGCAGATTTTGGCCGATCAAAAAGGCTTTTATGGTATGAATAATTGGTTAGAAGTTATAACCTTTTATACGGGGGAGGAGGGTCTCTTTAGAAAAAACATAAGGAATTAATTTATAATATATTCATATTCAGTTTCTAATAGCTCCGAAGTATATTATTCAAATTATAATGTGGGTATGGGTCTAAATACATTAATTCAATATATTTTAGACTGTTTTGGGTCACAATATTATCCTTATCATTTATATTTAACTCTTAGTTAAATAGTTTGACAAATACCATGTGACTTTGTATATTTATATTATATGGTTAATAATCTTAATATATCCTTCCAAAAGATCCCCAAGTGATCCATTAATGATACACCTATCATTATAGAAGTCTTTTGACTAATCCTTATATTTTTTG
The DNA here is from genome assembly GCA_963277665.1 of Viscum album. Lineage (NCBI taxonomy): Eukaryota > Viridiplantae > Streptophyta > Magnoliopsida > Santalales > Viscaceae > Viscum > Viscum album. The sequence continues at coordinate 71,677,414 of OY728151.1, read as the reverse complement.
GAATATAATATCAATAAATAATATTTTTTTTTAAATTCATATACGTCAATTTTGACAATATTTAATAATTGATTTTTTTTAAAGCCTTAACACCTTTATTAATTCATAAAAAATCATTTAAGAAATAATACCATGTCATATTAAACAATAAGATTCGTGGATGGAATAAAAAAATTAATATTATATTTATTTTAACAGTTATATTACTAATTATTTGATTCTTCATTAATAAAGAAAATACTGCATCATTATTGTTTCATAAATAAATTTAATTATTAAACATCTAAAAATTATAAATAAAATAATATTATTTAGGAAATATTTGTATATTTATAAAGAATATTTATAGTCTAAAAGATAACATATATAACCCTATGTAAAAATTGTTTTTCAAAAAGATATACGCTTATGTCATTTTTGTATTTACTTTATCTAAATTAATATAAAGTGTCATTATCACTTACAAGTGGATCCATGGGGTCCCAAAATAAATCCAAGGATACACATGGTCGGACATGTATCAACAAATATGGTTAGGACACGTTTTAGCATAATTTATTATTACTATAATATTATTTTTTACCCTTATTTACCGGATTTACCCTTTAACCATGGTAAATAAAATATTTACCGTAGTAATTATTCAAATTGTATAAAAATAAAATGTACCTATTTACACAATTTGGACAACAAAAGTATATATATGGAATCCATTTTTCTATATTAAAAACACATAAGTGGCAGAAAATAATTTAAAAATAATTCACATTGTAAAAACAAAAAGCGTGTTTTTAAGAGATAATAACAATCAAAATATTCACACTTGTTTATGTCTGTTTTAAATGTGAAATTATGTCCAATGACTAAAATTTTATTAAATGGTAAAAATATATTCTAAATATAATTTAAAATCACTCATATTTATAATTTATCACTATTAATTATTTCGATTAAAAAAGTTGTTTTTAATTACATTTTTATAATTTTCACTATTCATCATAATATGAAAGTTATCTGAAAAGTACCCATAATTCACTGTAAGCTAATTTCGATATTATGAATCCAAAAATGAATTCCATTTTGAAATATAAAATTTATAAAATTTCATAAATTATGTATTAAAATTCATAAGGTCTTATTTGATTGGTTGTGGTGTGTGTTAGAACTCAAAGTTGCGTACAACACACGCTACGGTATTATTCAAAGAGAAGCGTACCATGGAAGCTTGGGTTGTTATAGAAACTATCTAATTGGAGAGAATATTAAAGTATATAACAATAAAAAATTTATCAAGTACATATTTTGACAGATGGATATCAACTTACAGAATCACAAGTGGGTTGAGTATCAATAGACTTTTGATTTCGAGCATGTCTACACAACTGTTAAGAGAAATTATATGACCAATTATTTGAGTCAGAAGACGTAGATATAGGTAGCTCAGAAAACTATTGATTAATGGAGGCCCAATTTCATATTCTTATATATTCACATTGAGGATCAGAAGGACCATGGTCAAAAAATCATCACAACATTAATAGTGACATCTACACTTCCAGAGTGGGAAAGAATTAGAAAACTATCTGGTCCTAAATTCCTTTTCCTAATGGGAATTATTTCATAGGATAATACATCATCTAGTTGTACCATTGATGTGGATAATACCTTTTTGTTCAATGGGAATTCATGGGTCCCCAAAGACATCAAATAATTGATAACACATGAATTATATGTGTCATCGTGTGCAGATCAAAATGGTGTTTCAAAAATGAATCGATACCTACGCTTCCAATAATGAGTGTTTGGTATGGAATGTGAGATTTTTATCTTCATCATAAGTTTTTACACCTTATCTATAGGTGAAGGTGTAAAATTAGTGACAAGTAGGGATTATATATCTGTTTCCATTCATGAGTTACAAATGGATGATGTTTCGATTGACTTCATGACTGGTCCAACCAGATCACCTCAAGGAAATAATAAATTTTGGGTTTCCATTGATTATTTGATAAATGTAACACACTTTATTCCTGTTAGTGATATCTTCTCATTAGATGATCAATGATTTTTTTATTCCATTGAGATTTTAAATCTTCATGGAACTCCTTATTGTATATTTTCTGATAGATGCACTCATCTCAAGCCACAGTTTTGTCAAGGGTTTCAAAATTCCTTTGCTACATAGAGGTTTCTCATAAAATCTTATCTCCTACATACTTATGGTCATAAGAATAATATCATTCATATAATATCAAAATGATCCATGCTTCTTTAATTGAAATTATGGTTTGTTTAGAAACAAACATTTCTCTTGTGGATTTTTTTTACAATAATTGATTTCTGGATACCGGTGACATAGATCCTTATGGAATATTATATAGTTGTCATTGTAGCTTACCTCTATGTTGGAAAGAGGTATAGAGGCATCTTTTCTTCTACCAGTCCTCATATAGAAGACTACAGAGTAGTTCATGTTGATCAGAAATTTCATATTTGGAAGCTGGTTAAGCACTAACCGAGGGTTTATGGACCATTATAGGTTTTAAAAATAGCAAACCAGTGGATTTCATGTCGTTACATTATTACAGATATCAATCTACTCACGATGACTTTCATGTATATGAGAATCGTTGATACTATCTAGTATCTTCACATGTCCTTCAGCTTGAGATTGTTGACTTGGATATGGATTATTCCTTTAAAGTGTATATATTTCATATATATGATTAGATAGTGAAGACACTCCATGGTTGGTTAGTACCATTGGTTCAGGTATTATGTTAGCATGACTGAGTAAATGAAGATACATGTAAATGTGAAGATGATATGTGATCTTAGTGGTTGGTACACATTTGTAACAATAATTCTTTATATACAAAATTCTTACTCAGGGATGAGTTTCTTATGGAGGATTGTTCGTAATGACTAGTCTTTTCATAATTGAATGGATTATTTTTTTAACAATTTGAACTCTATATCTAATCATTTTAAATGTGTACAATAACCTATAAAATTCCCTAGGGGAGTTAGGGTATTTTTCAAATCCAAGAGATCAAGAATATGGTTTATAGAACTAAAATGTAATTTTAGATTAAAACACGCAACCTAGATCACACTGTATATTTTAACTGTTTAGTGGATAATAGAGGTTCATTAGGACGATCATGGTTTTTTTTCAATTTTGTGACTCTAAGTGAATTTTTTTTATAATTTCTTGTTTTTTTATAGTGGGATATCACATGACTTCATAATAGTATGTAAACCATTAACCCCCTAATTTTGGGATGAATTTAGAAAAATTTACCATACATTAACATAAACATATTCACTTTATCCCTTATTTATCTTGCATATGAAACACCACTTACTCATCCTTTGTGGACAATAACTACATGAGATTTCCATTAAGAGAACTAAATGATTTGGTGTCTATTTCTTGATCCTTCTAAATCATTGTATTTATTAAAATATTTTCTTGAATCCTCTCCCTCCATATTAATGTTTTCATGGAATCCATCATATGATTTAGGTTAATAATTAATTGACATATTTTCAATGTTTCGAACTATTTCCTTGAAATATTAGGACCATCATTTTATTTCAGGGAAATATCAAGAGATCTATTATCTATGAGAATGAGGTAGTTGGTCACATAGTTTTCCGATTGATGTGTTGTGTATTGTAATTATGTGGTTAATAAAAACTTACGCTATTGTTGATATTCGACTTTTGGTTGAGTCATACTTATCAATATGAACATTAAATCTTAATTTATTACTATTGAGTTTTTTTAGTGGTTTATAGGAGGGTTACCATGATTATGGGAACCCCATGTGTGTGCCGTGTTGAATTTCCCCTTTTGGATAAATGCACATACTTTTTTATTGCTTTTTTAGATTACAACATAGACATAGAATGGAAATTCCACTATGATATGAACGTTTATTGGACCCAAAAAACCAATTAGATGTTTGGATCAACAATTGTTGGAAATTACCAATGTTTTATTTTTTCCATATGTTCATCACGCCTTGAAATTTAATCATTGAGCCATATGAATTGATATTACCTATCATTATTAATTAGATGATTTTTTATTAAGAGTCATTTAATAAAGTGGATTGGGTAGTGAATGATGGTTTCCCTACCATAACTAAAATGAATTCTGTTAAGTAAAATATTTCGTAGAGTGCTATATAGAATCACATTTTATTATTCTTTGATAAATGCATATTTTTATTTATAATCCAAACTATAAATGAAACTCACTATTGAGATACATTGGTTGATTTTTCTCATTTACTAGATTATATATATGATTATTTGTCATTTGTATTTATATGGGATGTATGATAATGAATCAGGGGACGTTATGACTCATTCTAGTTATAATTATTAATACACCATTATCTAGGTTGTGTACGATCATATAGGGTGTAGATCATGGTTGAAAATAATATCCCCATACAGTGAGTATTGAGTATAGTTTCTATGATTAGTGATACTATATAGGTGTTGGTAGTTTCATTCGACAAGTCAAATTTAGAGTGTTTTCATGAGGCTTCACTCACCATCCTGATTGTTGTGCATAACACCTCACACTCTTCTAGGGATGTAGTTATCGTACCCTATTTCTTGATCAAATATTCTCGTAAGACTAGACAAGGATGTATGAGATATTCCATGGTCCATCGAACTCTATAATTCTATGTATATTTCCACATACGTCAGCATGTACTTGGTTCATATATGTGTATTCAATATATATATATAAGCACATAATTATACAATATATCTATATATATATATTACATATATATATATATACTGACTGTTCATAATTCCATTCCATCCATTAATAGAAGCTAATGGATGCACTAGGTGTCCTATAAGAAATTATAGGGATGGTTATTTTTTATTATTTTTTTATTAATTAATGTTTCGTGAACATTGTTTTTTGTGAGCACTGCATGGATTACATGATAACATCATTGGTGGTGGCATAATTATATTTTTATCTGAATCCCTACCCATGATGCCTTTGGAAAACAAAAGTATTATATGTCTATATGTATTGATAAGGTAAATATCCCTTATATAAGTTTCTGATTTTCTTGAGTGAAGTTTATGATAATGAGAAGAGGACCTAGAATTCACTCAATATTTTTATGAAGAATACATTTTTATTTTGGTGTTTTTTTATAGTGACACACGCAAGTCGTGGGGAATTGAAAAACACTATTTTAATTACCTTAGTAACATATAGTAGTTGATCATAGGTAGTCTCCTAAATATATGCGGGCATAAAATAAGGTTGTAAATTTTGAATGGTTTTATGAAAATAATTGGTATTAATTAATTTAGAATGAAGCGTGATAAATATGAAGCTTGAATTTATCAGTTTTAAAAAAATTATAATGATGGTGATTAGAGTGGGTTTATCTAGACCAAATGATATGGTATCATGGTTTCCACATATTTCCTCTATTCCCTTCCTTGTATGGTTAGAGTGAGATTCCTCTACCGAATCTTTTCTCTCCCTTAGCGAAATGGACATGATGAGAATATTCCATATCCAAAAACATATATTTTTATATCCTTATAATAATGTTTATAGGATTGTAGATTATTTTATTGATGAATTAGAGGAATACCTACCCAGGAATTTTTGTTCCCTAAAAAACAAATATTGCACAGGCATGCATACACAAGTGCTAACAACCTTCGGGCACTCACCACCTGACCTTAATATGTTCCACCATATACATATTATAATTGTGTGGAGGGAGATGTGATAATCAACCCATGAAATATAAATTATCATAATTAAAACCTAACATTACACAATTTGGAATTTAAAAGTAAATTTATAATCAAAACTCGATTATAATAGAAAAATGAATATTAAAAAATTGAAGCATAAGAACTCAAGAAAGCACATCAGTTCAACATCCCCCATTTTGATCATTAAATGATATTACCCCTCCATGGATGGGATGGTATAGATGATTTGGGATAGGGGAGACATTAAAGTCAAATAAAAAGAAAAATTTGTTCTAAATAAGGCCTTCATCCAATACATCCCTCACCGATCGATTGGGGGATGTTTGGATGGAATGTAATTCCTTGAGAGGTGGGTGCACCTCTCCTTTTATAGGAAAATTTTGGTCATGAAATTTTGCTGCATTTTATCATAAATTAGTGATAAAATATCGCCTTTCTCCCTTTATTAATGATCTTTGCAATTTTCTTGTACATCCACCCTAAAATGTTTACTGTATTTGGACGCTTGGTGAGGGAGTTATTGACATTTTACATCGAGCATTCATTAAATATAGGAAGACTCTCAAAATTTAAAATATCATCAATTAATGACCATTAAAATGTCATCACAACATTTTGGATATTTCATGAAAGATGCTTATAATTGACTCGGTAAACACCATAAAAATTTAAGTTTAATTTTCCACATCATGTACGAGTTATGGATTTTATATTTCAGGTTTCATTTGATTGATGAAATTTATAAGAAGCTTACGACAATTGAGTTCATTCAACAACAATAATAATGGAGTCCAAACAAGATTAAATTTAATTTCTGAACACTCCTTTCAGTCCAATTTCATCTCAAAGTGGAATCACATCAATTGGTTAAGTGTAGAACATGTTGTGACTCTATTATTATGATGGGGTATACACTGTCCCCTTGGAAATATCATGAACTTCATTGATTTTATTAGGCCACTAGATGCTCTAACCAGTCCCAGGTATAGAAGATAAAAATGAAGGAATTAAATTAATGGTTATAAGAAAAGGAAAACTAAATATCGAAATATATATTTAATAAAATGACCAAAATACCCATGATGTGATAATATGTCCAAAATGTTGATTTAAAAGACATTTAATTTTTATCCCAACACACACCAAAAATATTAAAATCATGCAGATCAGCTAAAATTGAACGTTTGTATGAGATTAAATCTTTGAAAATAATTTTAATAAATGAGGAAAATATTAGCTCTATAAATTCCCCCACACATAATCCATGCTTGTCCTCAGGCATGAAATATCAACATTGAAACTCCAAGGGAACCAATCTTATCATATTTAAATTTAAAAAAAAATAAAACCAAATAATTTTCATTGTGAAATAAAATATTCAAATTCCTCATAAAATAAAATTTTAATTTCCCATTACAAAATAAATAATCAACTCATGCATTTTACATTTCCCATTTGTAAAATGTTAGTACTTCTCATAACATCCATTAATGCTTCTAAATTACTTTCTATTAAACTTTTTATCTCAGGATTTACCTCATGTGAATATTTGCTCTCATCTCTCTTGATACAATTCAAGTAGAGTTATTCTCATATCATGAGAACATGTTCATTATAAAAATGATAGTAAATTAACTAATTTCTCAACATTGTAAATAGAAAAAGTACATAAAATCATGAGGATATTTAATAATGGTTCAAATAAATCAGTGGCTTAAGTTTCTTGGGAAAATTATTAAATATGATTCCGGCCGAAAAGAGAAGGATAGAATCATATGTATAATGCATGATTAAATAAAGTGAAAACACAAGGAATTGTTCTGTTAATACCCCTTGAAAATGTAAAAAAAATGCACCACCCCATTTTATGACATGAAACATGATCCAAATAATTATTATAATGAATTTTATCATCCATGTTCTCTCTTTTTTTAAAATGTTCCACAATTGAAAAGCTTAATTTTACTTTTTTCATGGAGTAATGGCATTAAATTTGAATAAAATGAACAAATAAAAATTCAATCACTCAATTTTATTAGAGGGACATGTGCCATCCAAAAGCGAACAATGAGAAATTCACGATCATCTCGATTTTTCATCATTTTATAGGAGAAAATGAAGAAAGAAATATAAAATAATAAAATGTTGACATATTCCCAATTATTTTGTTCTCCACTTCAAAAAATATAGACACACACTTCACACAACCTAGAAATGATACACATCATAATGAACAAACACAAAATTCCCTTCCCACACACTCAAACTTGAAATATCCATGAAAGAAATACTAAAAGTGTCCGTAGGTAAGGAAAAATTGGCTTATAATGTGGAATAAACATATAATGAAATTGAGAGCATCTATGGGATAACAAAGGATTAATTTAATGGCGGGTATTAAAAAAAAATTGTGATGGCAAGTTTAGTGCCTCAACAATTTAAAATGTTTTTTTATAGTCAAAGCTTCGACAAGTTTCAATACATGTTCTAGTAGGTGACATGTCCATAGATCACTAAAGAAATATGCTCAAGATAAAATAGTAAATATTTTTCCTAGACATCCACTCAAGAATAATAATTATTATTTGGGACAACATATAATGGAATGATTAATAAAAACAAATCGAATTCAAATGAATATCAGAAATTCAAAGATAAAAAGAAAAGAGTGAAATTTTATTTACATGAATAAATTAATTCTTTCAAATCATGAGTTTTTATTTAAATATCCATATTTTATTCTAATCATCCAATTATACATTATACTAATTCAATTTCATTAACATTAAATTCCAAAATATGGCATCGTATTCTTCTTAAAAAATCTGGTTTCCCCTAGATAAGTTGAGTAAAATATGAATTCAAGTATGGGAATTTTATTTTAGATTAATTCAAAAAGAACGATTGGAAGAAAAACGTATATGGAATTAAAATGATATTTAATGTAAAAGAAAATTCCCATTAACAATTATGTAAGAACCATGTTATTTCATTCAGGTATGTTTTTCCTTTTTTGGGTTGTTTTTGAGAAAAATTGGAAATTCTGGAAATTTTTTAAGTACACGCCGTGTACTTTATGAGTAAACGTCGTGTACATCTTTTCTACAAGATACCATGTGCTAGTCATTTCCTATCCACACACACAACCATTTGGGGGTGACATGGTGGCTACCTAAAGTGGAGTACAGAAAAGGCCATTACACACCGTGTACTTCAAAAGTACACCCCGTGTATTTTGGGTTTTTCATTAAATGGACAGGGGTCACGTCTGATAACCAGAAGTATCTTCTTCTAGGTCTCGTTTGACTGAGAGAAATAGTATGGAGCGGAATCTTCTCCGAGCCCCTGAGCCTTCGTCTGTTCTCTGAATGGACCGCTGCCAATTGCATTGGAACCACAGTGGTATGCTCTTTCTTCTTCTAGAAAATCATTTTCCAATTCCTCTTATTTTCAAAGTTATCATGTGTTGATCGTTTTAGAATTTTTTTTAGATCTTCGAATTTCCAAGGAGAATAGAGATTTGAGGTTCATGTATAACAATCACCAAATTACAAGGTAGATGGGTTGTTCCTTTTCATTGAAATTCTTTGAGTATTATGTGTGAAGGTGACCTATACCCTTGAAAGGGGTATTGTGCATTTAATTTTTTGTCATTGTGCTTTTCTTTCAATTCGTGTAAGTTGTATAGAGGTTATATGGTTATGAATAGAGTTTAATTGTTATGCCTTGGATGTTCTGCACAAGCTTTGTTCTAGTTTGGACTATTGGTCATGTTTAGCCTATTGGTCTTTTACATATTTTCCATGCCTTGTGCTTGTAGGATATAGTGTTGTTTTCTGACATGCTTGAGATGTTGTAGACTGGTTTTCCAATTAGTTCATTAGTTTTACTTTGTCCATTTAGCATTACTATGTGTTAACTTACACAGGGCCATGAGAACCTGGTGTAGTAGTCTAAAATGGGATATACCGAGTGAACATCCTCAGAGAGTATTTGGGCATTATAGACTAAAAGGGAATAGATTGAGTGAGATTCTCAGAGATTCCATGGACATTATAGACTATAGGGGGATAGACAGAGTGAGCATCCTGAGAGTGTCATTGAGCTTTATATAATATAAGTGGATAGACCGAGTAAGCTTCCTCAGAGTGTCTTTGGTTTACATGAATTACTTTGATCCACTTCAGGGTATAAGAGTAATTGACTGGGTGAGCATCCTCACAGAGTTTTTGAATGACCATAGGCTATAAGAGGAATTGACTAGGTGAGCTTCCTAAGAGAGTCTCTTGACCTTGGGGATATAAAGGGAATTGATCTTGTGTGCTTCCTCAGAGAGTCCTTGACTACCTTAGACAATAAGTGGAAATGATTGACATGGCTTCCTCAGAGAGTCTTTATGAGTTCTTATGATAGAAAAAGTGGGGTTATCCTGAGTGTACTGTATAGAGGGTTGCTTGTACATGTTAGGTAGGACCAGGGGGGATGTCTGTGAGTACTTCCCATAGGGTCACCTGTTTGTGTATTGATGTTTCCTGATACTGATATTGTGGATTGTTTACTTCTAAGTACATTCCTGTTTACTACATTCTGTATTTTTACCTTCCATATATTCACTGACAGTTAGGCACGGATCTATGGGTGGTTTCCTATATGGATTTAGTCTCAAACCCTATTTTGGTCATGCTTTTGTGCCCAAATAGATTATATTTCTGCAGGTATAGATAAGGGAAAGCGTCCTTCTACTTCTAGTTCTTGACATGTTGTGGAAATTGAGAGCATGGAACCAAGCGTTGGCTTGCGATGATGAGGATTTGTTTATCTATTTCTACTGTACATTGAATTAGTATTGTTTTGTATTCTAGCATTGTGATATATTTGGTTTCTTTTCTAAACATATGTATCATGCATCATTTATATATGTTCTCTAGTTGTTTCTTACTTTTATCCATCTTCTTGTTGATTATGTATGGATTATTACTACTTCTTCTATTGTATAGTGTTTCTCTTCTACTGTGTACTTTACCAATGATGGAATAGTTTCCCCACTATCACACCCAAGGTCCTCGCTGATAGTGGGTTGTCTCTAGTGTTCAGGGAAATGTTCTTGAGGCCATGTGACCAACTGGGTACGGGGTGGCTCTGGGTGGCTTTTGGAACCGGGATGTTACAAATTAGTATCAGAGGAATTTTTTTTTCTCTTGACATATAGTATGGAGCCTATACTCAGGGATATGACAGAATAGGTACTTGGTAATAAGGCGTGCCCGGTAGTAGCTAACCCATGTATAGGGAAATGCCAATTTACCTTGTTAAAGAAATTTTCTGATTTTGAAATATTACAGTTGATTTATTTTCACCGTTGGGTGTATCACATGCTTTGAGATATTACTGTTGATGCTATTGGGGTTCTATTATTGTCGTAGTCTGATGGGATGAGGGTATGAAATCTCATGCATCATATAGGAACTTTCTAGAGATCACAAGTCATGAACTCGTTCCATTCCATTTACGGTGCATTAACAATTTAATTTATTGTGATAGATGTTTTTTAGAATATTCATGCTTCTATGATAGATGCCTTGATAGAATACTAATGTTGATATGTATTTATTTGTGTTAGGCTTTATTTGGATGAACACAAAATTTTGGTTCATGAGGTCTGTGGGCCCTCAGGAATTGGAATTTCGTGGGTCATTAGCTTTTCATTTCTTGTTTATAACATGAATAAAATCCCAATCATTGATTCAAGGGGAGTACGGACCGTCACTGATAATAATTTTCACTTTAACACTCTTTTTTACTGTTTTCTGGGCTTCATAGAAGTTTATGAGGCTACTATCGGGAAAAAACCAGAATACACGGCGTGTACTTAATTAATACATGTCGTGTAGTCTATAACTGTATCACTGACTGTGTGGGAAGGGACACAGGGTTGTAAAAATCTTTCAGGAACACACCATGTATAGTATGTACATTCCGTTTTTTTAGTGACTATGTGTCTACCTATGTGACTAATGACAATGATGAGGGAATCTTGATATTTACATGCCATGTCAGGATCAAACACATCGTGTCTTATAATCTATGTATCCGGCCGTGTAACAAATAACACAGAAAGATAATCCTTAAGCCTATACATGTCGTGTTGACTTTTAAAATGTTGTGTAGTATGACTTATGTACCCATACATGTCATGAACAACATGGGTCGGTGTTATCCTTTAAACACATCGTGTCCACCCGGAGCACGTTGTGTAGAGTGAACCATGTAGCTGGTCGTATAGCTAACAACACGGGTCATTGACACTTATCTAGTACACATTGGGTCTATTCTGAACATGCAATGTTGTCTAGAATTAAGAGGACCATGAGGGTTCGCCATGTAAGGAGACTTGGGAAGTGGAATAGTGTTCAAGTACACGTCGTGTGTAAGGACAACTCGTCGTGTGGTTGGGTTGTTACACGACCAGTTATGGTAGAAGTACACGCCCATTTGAATGGATTAAGAGAACACGTCGTGTACTATTTATTCACTACATGTTGTCATGTTTTGTAAAACATGAATTTTTTATTTCTCTTATTCCCTTATTGTAATCGAATGTTTTCAATCCTTGATAATCTTCTTCTAAGGAGTGCATTTTACATTTCTGATCTATGCCATCGATACGTCCTCCTGTTGTATGCCAGATGCCAGATGGTGATCAAACACCAGATATAGCTAATCCGGGACTACCAGTAGATCCTCCTATTATGCTTGCCTTGGCAGCAGCTGTTACACCTGGCACATATGCTGATGCACAGTTCATGGATGGCTTTCTGAGGATGATGACGACTTTTCAGTGAGCGTCCTCTCCTTCCCCGTCGATGGTAGAATTGACGTGAGCCATTCAGTAGTAGAATCCTCCTACTTTCTCAGGGGATGTTGGACCCCAAGATATATAGTCATGGCTAGAGTCCACACTGATAACTTTTGAGCATCTTGAGATACATCCAAAGAAGAGGGTGATGATCGCTACCTATATGCTCCAAGACTCCGCCAAGAGGTTATGGGAGGTGATCTCACAATCAGTATGCCAGAAGAGTATGAATTCAGATGAGTTTCAGCGCATCTTATATGATTACATCTACTTGGAGACCTTGATGGACAATCGATCCAAGAAGTTTATGAGTCTAGAGCAGGGTACTCTTTTTGTTATGGAGTAATCGTCTATATTTACTGAGCTATAAAATTTCACGCCTATTCTAGGAGGCGATGAGTTTTTCCTTGAATGGAAGACTGAGGATGATCTGAGGCATGACATCTGATAGGAGGTGAATATCTTCAGGTTGACTTCGATATCTTCTATCGTCAACCAGGCGCTGATCAGAGAGTGCAATCTGAGGGATTCTGGAGCAGGGGGCTAGGGCTATTTGACATCCAGAGTTAGTATTTCTCTTACTAATAGTAGGAAGTGCCACAGGGAGTCTTCTCGAGGAAATAAAAGTGGGAATGATGCATCTTTTAGTAGCCAGGTTGTGTACTACCAGCGCGGAAGGAGCGACCATACTATGTCTTAGTGCTAGAGAGACCCGATGGAGTGCCGATATTGTGGAAAGATGGTCCATATCTAGCATTTCTGTCAGATCATGTCACTAGCAGCGGGTGACAAGGCTTCTACTATGACCCCACGTTTAGGATCAGTATCGCTAGTTTCTCGCTAGTATTAGAACTGTAGTTCTTCTGGCTGTTGAGGTTGAGGTATAGGTTGCGGCCGTGGTCGTTTGTCTCCAGGTTATCAGCGACAACAGAGTATATCGGCTCAGATTGCTCAAGCAGGGTCACAGGGCCATGGAGAAGGCTTGGAAGTTTTAGTAGAGCAGACATAGGAGGAGAAGGATCATGTAACCTCTATAGTTCTAGGTACGATCTTAGTTGCCTCAGTTTTTTCTTTACCTCTTTTCGATATAGGGGCGTCTTATAGCTTTATATTTCTTGCGGTTGTGAAAAGTCGTGGTCTCTATATCTTTACTTCTGTCGATTTATTGATGCTAGACACACCGTTGGGGACTATAACAGCTAGTGTATGTTTGTGCAAGGAGTTCCCTCTAGGGGTTGGTGGGTGTCACTTTTTATGGGTCATATATGTCCTAGAGATGAAAGACTATGATGTCATTCTCAGGATGGACCGGTTAGTTACCTTCCAAGAATTTGTTGATTTATATAGCCGCAGGGTGAGTTTTATATTTCCATAGGGTGGATATTTTCTTCATAAGGGTGAATGGGATGTCCAGGCGAGCAGAGCGAGTCCCGAGCATCATGGGTTTGGAGGAGTTACATCCCAGATTTCTAGTCTATATCTGGATGACCAGGGGACTTCATAGATGGACTTACCTCCAGTAGTGGATCGCTTCAAAGATGTCTTTCCAGAGGACATTTCAGGTTTTCCTCTAGAGAGAGAGGTGGAATTTTCAATTGACCTTGTTCTAAGAGTGGCACCAGTGTCCATTCATTCTTATAGGATGGATCCACCTATTTTGTAGGAGCTCAAGAAGCAGTTACAGGAGTTTCAGGCAAAGTGTTTCATCTGACCTAGTACTTTTTCGTGATTTTTGCCTGTTCTTTTTGCGAAAAAGGCAGATGGTACCCTCAGGCTTTGGGTGGATTATTAGAAGTCAAACCAGTTGATGGTCAAGAACCGAAATCTCTTTCCCAAAATTGATTATCTCTTTGATCAGCTTCAAGGATCCCAGGAGTTCTTGAAGATTGAACCGAGGTCCGGTTATCATCAGTTTCCCATTAGACCATCTGATATACCTCTTACATCCTTCCAATGCAGGTATGGTCTATAAGAGTATGTGGTTATGCCGTTCGGTCTCACGAATGCACCTGCAGTTTTAATGACACTGATGAACCGAGTGTTCCATCCATACATGGATTATTTAATGGTTGTTTTTGTGGACGATATCTTGGTGTACTCTCACACTCGACACATCCATCCCACACATATTGATATTGTTCTGAGTAAACTGATAGAGAATCAGTTATATGCTATGCTTTCAAAATGCCACTTTTGGATGGACCAGATTCACTTTTTAGATCAAGTTTTCACAGAGACACGAGTATCAGTAGACTCAGAGAAAGTGAGAGCAGTAGTATCCTGGGAGAAGACGAAGAACGTCTTTGAGGTGTAGAGTTTTCTAGGGCAAGGTGGTTACTATAGACTTTTCATACAGTACTTTTCTTGATTAGCAACACTGTTGAAGGGCATGACTTAGAATGGTATGAAGTACATATTGTCAAATTTCTGTGAGTCGACCTTTCATGAGCTGAAAGGGAGGTTGACATCAGCACCGAAACTAGTCATTCCAGAGATAGGAAAGAGCTATACCATTTATTATGATGCTTTAGGTATCGGGCTAGGAGATGTGCTTATGCAGGGTGATGGATTCGTTGTGTACGTGTCTCGGCAGTTGAGGCCACATGAGAAGAATTACCCAACACACGATCTGGTGTTGGCAGTTGTTGTTCATTCCTTATGTTGTTGGAGAAATTTTCTTTTGGGAGATCATTTTGTGGTTTTCATCTACAAAAAAAGTCACATGTACATTTTCACTCAGCATGAGCTAAATTTGAGGTAGATATGGTGGGTTGAGTATCTCCAGTCTTTCGATTTTGAGTGTGCCTATACGCCGCCGGGAAAGGGAAACACAATGGCTAATGCGTTGACCAGGAGGACTCAGATACATGAAGTTCATGTGGCCAGCAGTGAGTGGCATCTTATGGCCCTGTTTTCTTAGATGCATTTGGAGGTGCATGAAAGACAGGGGTATACAATCTTTTCTTCAGTTGGTGTTACCTATACACATCTTGATCGAGTTTGAATAAGGAAGCTATTAGATTTTGAAGGCTAGTACTACATGAGAGTGTGTTAGGAGAGGACCATATTCCTGGGTGGACCATTGGTGAGGATGAGATCTTGAATTTTCATGGGTGCTTATGGGTGCTAGTAGACAGTCGCTAGGAGCTGATGGGGAATTTTCATTCCTCTATTTGAGAAGTTTATACTGTTTCCACCACGATGTGTCGTGATCTACACCACCAATATTGGTGGCCATGTATGAAGATAGACGTTGTAGTTTTTTTATGAGGAGTTTCACCTGTCAGTAGGTGAATGCAAAGTATCAGTGACCGACTAGAATTCTGCAAAAATTTCCCATTCCTGAGTGGAAGTGGAATGACATCACGATGGAATTTGTAACCAGTTTTTCGAGGTCATCGATATGGAATGAAGTAGTATGGGTTGCCATTGATAGACTCACGAAGGTGTCTCACTTCTTTCTGATGAAGGAGACCATCAGTGTTAATGATTTGGGACATTTGTACATCCGAGAGATTTTATATCTACATGGGGTTCCCCACTCCATTATCTCAGACATGGAGGCACATTTTACTTCTCGATTCTGGAAGGGGCTTCAGAAGGATTTGTGTACACATGTACTTTTGAGTACAACATACCTTCCCCAGAAAGATGGCCAGTCTGAGCATACAATTCAGGTGCTCGAGGACATGCTCCAAGAATGAATTCTAGATTTTGGATGTTCTTGGGAGATGCATATACCTCTTGTGATGTTTTCCTACGACGATATTCTTTAGGAAAATATTCATATTGAACATTGAAAGGAATTGTACGGTAGGCCATGCCGATCAACCATGTGTTGGGTAGGGGCAGGAGAAGCAGTTATGCGGGGACCACTTCTTGTTCATGAGACCACAAAGCAGATAGAGTCGATTCTTAAGAGGATGGCTACAACAATGTCTAGTAAGAAGTCTTATGTAGATCTATGGAGACGACCTTTGGAGTTTGAGGTTGGAAATCGGGTTTTCCGGTGTGTCGCACTGAGGTTGGGACAAAAAAGGATTAGGAGATAGTGCAAGCTTTCACCAAGATACGTCAAACAGTATGAGTTGTTGGAGATGGTTGGGTCGTTTGCCAATAGGTAGTAGTTACCTCAGAGGTATTGGGATATGCATGACATATTTCACATTTCTCAGCTCTGACATTACTTTTCAGATCCATCTCATGTTTTTTAACCTGAGTAGTTTGAGCTCAATGTGGATACATGGTTTGACGGGCATCCAATCCGGATTGTCTACCGTATTAAAAAGGTTCTGCATGGCATGTCTGTTCCTCTAGTACAAGTTATATGGTAGCACGAGTAGGTACCAGACCATACATGGGAGAGGGAGGCCGATGTACAAGCATGGTGGCCAGAGCTATTCGAGGTTTCTTCTTCTATGATTCTCTAGGAAAATTTGGAGATTTATTTTTTAAAGGGGGGGTGTTTGTTAGAACCCAGATCTTTATTTTAGGCATGTTATTCTTTTTCTGGTCTTTTTTTTAAAAAAAGATAAAAATCTGGAAAAAAAATTAATTACACGACGTGTAGTTTATAAGTACACACTGTGTACTTACTTACCGTAGATGACCATGTGCTGGCTGTGTCATGGCCACACACACAGCCATGTGGGGGTGACATGGAGGCCGCCTAAAGTGGAGTACGAAAAAGTTAATTACAGGCCATGTACTTCAAAATTAAACGCCATGTATTTTTTTTCATTTAACAGACCAGGGTCGTGTATGATCACCAGAAGTGTCTTCTTATAGGTCAAGTTCAACCAGGATAAATTGTACGATGCTGAAACATCTCTGAGCCCCTGAGCCTCTATCTATTCTTTGAATTTACATTCATCGATTGTTTTGGAACAGAAGCAATAATCTCTTCCTTCTTCTAGAGCATCATTTTCAAATTCCACTTCATTTACATGTTATCATGGGTTGAAGGTTTTAGACAATTTTGTAGATCATCGAAGGTCCAAGGAGATTCAATCTTTGAGGATCACGTATATTAATCTCCTAACACCAATGTAGGTTTTGGTGCATTTCCGTTTAAATTCTTTGAGTATTATGTGAAATTGTGCCCAATACCCTAGAATAGGATATTGTGTATTAACAGTTTTCCCCCTGTGTTATTCCTTCCATGCATGTATACTATGTAGAGGTTATTTGGTTATGAATAGGTTTTGATTGTTATTCCATGGATGTTCTTCCCATGCTTTGTTCTGGTTTCAACCATTGATCATGTTTATCCAATGGGTCGTTTACATATTTTCCATGCCTTGTGGTCGTCGGATGGAGTGTTGTTTTCTAACATGCTTGAGATGATGTTGATTGGTTAGCCAAGTAGTTATATAGGTTTAATTTGTCCACATAGGATTACTAAGTGTTGACATACACATGGCCATGAGAACCAGGTGTATTCGACTAATAGGGGATAGACCGAGTGACCATCCTCATAGAGTCTTTGGGAATTATAATATAAAATGTGATAGACCACGTGAGCATCCTCACAGAGTCTTTGGACATTATAGACTATAGGTGGATAGATAGAGTAAGGTTCCTCAGTGTGTCATTGAGCTTTATATACTATAAAGGGATAGACTGAGTGACCTTTCTCAGGGAGTCTTTGTTTTACTTGAATTACCTTGAACCACTTTAGGCTATAAGAGGAAATGATTGAGCGAGGTTCCTTAGAGAGTCTCTTGACCTTGGGGCTATAAGTGGAATTGACTTGTGTGCTTCCTCAGAGAGTACATGAATACCATAGACTATAAGGGTAATTGACTGAGAGTTCTTCCTCAGAGATTATTTGTGAAATATTATGACAAAACCAGAGGTGTTATGCTGAGTGTACAACCCAGAGGGTTGGTTGAACATGGTAGGTAGGACGAGAGGTGATGGCTATGAGTACATCCTAGAGGGTTACCTATTTCTGTTTAGCTGTTTATTGATACTGATAATATGGATTATTGACTACATAATACTTTTTGGTTTACTACTTTCTATACTTTTACATGCCATATATTCACTGATTGTTAGGCACAAGTCTTTGGGTGGTTGGCTTCTGGGATATAGTATCACACCGTGTTTGGGTCATGCTTTTGGGCCCAAACAGATTATTTTGTTGTAGGTATAGATAAGGGAAAGAACCCTTCTAAATCAGGTACTTGACTTACTGTGGAGTTGGAGTGCGTGGGACCAGGCATTGGATTATGATGCTGATGATCTGTTTATCTGTTTCATTTGTACTTTGGTTTAGTACTATTTTTTATTCTAGCATTGTGATCTGTTTGGTTGCTTTTCTAGAAATATATAACATGCATCATTTATATATGTGATCCAGTTGTATCTTACTTTTAGCCTTCTGTCGATGGCTTTTGTATGGATTATTAATTCTTCTACATTTCTATTGTGTTTCTCATCCCATGTGTACTATGAAAATAAAAGCATAGATTCCCCACTATCACACCCAATTCCCTCGCTGCTAGTCGTAAGTCTCTGGAGTTTGCGGAAATGTGCATGAGGCCATGTGACCAACCTAGTACGCGGTGCCTCTGGGTGTCTTTTGGAACCAGAAAGATTCAAATGATTCTTCAATCATATTATTCGTTTCATGTTTCTTCAGTTACGTTTTGATGAACCTTCACAACATGTGTTTTATTAAGTATCTTCATTTTTCATCCAGGCAACATGGAACTAAAATAAAATTATGAAAAAATGATAATGTAGGCATGTTCAATCATGCTAGAAATGAGCGAGGGTAAGGGTAAACTATGGGAAAAAACACGCATGCCTCCCGAAAGACCTTTTGATTAAAGTAGTTAGCTGGACTCAAAAAATTCTTTTTTTAGAAAAATAATTAGATATCCTAGATTAAAGAAACCATCACCCACATATAATTGATGTAGTGTATCCATTACCATAATATAATCATGTAAAAATGATTTATTTTCATCATGTGTAAAGGAAATATATAACAGGGAGGTCTTTATTGGTATTCAGGGTGAAAGAGTGTAATCTCTTACACATGATCTTGATGTATGGTCAAATGGATCTTCGTCAGCCTCTACCCATATGCAGTGAATGGGTTTTCTCCTCCTTTATATTTTCTCTGCACATCACCAATGGGATATACATGAATAATAGTAAAGGGACCTTCCCATATGGAATGAAATTTACATAGAATTAGTATAAGTCTAGATTCGTATAGAAGAACTTGATCTCCAGGGTTGATGTTCCTTTGCTGAATCATCTTCTCATGGTCCATACTTGTTAACTCTTTATGGATAATTGAATTATAGAAATATTCTCTCATTATTTCCTTTTAATCGAGAAACTGATATCTAATCTCTTTCCTAGCATCCCCAAGGTCCAAATTTACCCATCTGACTGCCTATTCGTCATTGTGTTCCAATTCCACCCGATGTTGGATATTCTTTCCATACATTAATCTATAGGGTATCATCACTATGGGTGTCTTGTATTCTCTTTTGTATTCCCATAAAGTATCATATAACCTTTGGATACAATCCTTCCAATTGGTTCTATCTTTTTTTTTCAGAATACCGTTTATTTCTCTATTAGAGGCTTCTACTTGGTAATTTTTTTGGGGATGGTATGGTGTTGACATTTTATGATGTACCCCATACTATTTCAAAAATTCTTCCATTTACTTATTCCAAAAATGTGTTCCTTGGTCACTGATGATTCTCATGGAACACCAAACCTATAAAATATGTTAACCTTGAAAAAATATCAAATAATTTTGTCATCATCAGTTCTGGTTGGTTTTCATCCACCCATACTGAAACATAATACATATATAAATGAATATATGAATTTCCCAATGACATTTAAAATGGTACCATAAATTATATTCAACACACTTAAAAAATATCACCAAATTTCATTGGTTTTTGAGGCATTTCCTATCGTTTGGATATGTTACCTCAAAATAGGCATTTTCACATTTTTAACAAAATTCGAATGCATCCATGAATATGGTGGGGGAATAGAGTTCAGATTATAAGAACATTTTGGGATATCCTCTAAGATCCTAAGTGGCCTCTATATGATAATTTAGGACAGAATTCAAACAGAGATTAAATTTCACATCCGAGTAAGTATCTTATTAGGATTTTATGATTACAAATTTACCACAAAAATGGGCATTCCCAAATATAAAACCATGATTCGGATTTAATCTTATGATGTTGAAGAGAGATTAGGTGAGAGGGTACCTGAAATTTAACAAAATAGATGATCATATTGGAATACCATGACACTTCATCATTGTTGATGTAGAGTTTTTTCCCTAAAATCTCATCATTAAGGGGGTTCTTGTTTAGAATTTCTACCTCAACGGTGTTGGGGAGTCAACATAGATTATCTGCCACAAAATATTCAGTCCCTTTTTTTATTTCCAAATTGAATTCTTGTAAGAGTAGATTCTATCTCACTATGCATGGCTTCACATCATCATTTTTCATTAAATACTTGAGTGCTGCATGATTAGAGAAAACAACATCTTTAGTTCCACAATGACAACATCAGAATATATCTAGTAATTATTTTATTTAAAAGATCTATTTCTCATTAGGTGTGTAATTTATTTGTGTTTCATCAAAGGTCCTTGATTCATATGATATCACATGACACTTGATTTCAATTCTTTGAGATTGTGCAGATCCCACTACATGGATGGATGCATCGTAAAGTAACACAAAAGGGTAATCCCAATTAGGTGGCTTTGTCACCAGTGGGGTGATCACGATTTTCATAAACTAATCAAATTATCTCCTAAATGCATCACCAACATTAATGTTATCAACTTTTAAATGTAATCTTGTGAGAGGGGGAAAATCATACTAAAATCCTTGATAAATCATCTGTAAAATCCTAATGCCCTAAAAAAGAGATAACGTGTTTTACACAAGTTGGATATTTTCTTGAATTTATTACATCAACTTTTTATTTATCATATAAAATAAATTTTTTTGTAATTATGTTCCCATTAACTACACCTTTTTCAACCATGTAATGAAATTTTTCAAAATTTCAGACAGGGTTACTTTATATGCATGTTTTCAAATAAAATTCTAATTTTCCCAAGAAATGATCAAATGAATTTAAAAAAATTGTGAAATCATCAAGAGATACATCTAAGGATTCCTCAATATTGTCTATGAAAATACTCACCATACACCATATAAATGTATGTGGGGAGTTCCATAGACTCAATGGAATCATTTTTGTTGGAAAATATACAAAAAGGATAGGTGAAAATTGTTTTCTCCAAGCCTTTTGGTGTGATTAGTACTTGTAAGTACCCTGAGAATGCATCTAAACAACAATAATGAGTTCTTACAACTAAACTTTCAAGCATATAATCGATGAATTGAATGGGAAATTTTAATTTTATGGTAATAGGATTTAACATAAGGTTATCTATACCCACTCCCCTGTAGTTTGGTACTCTCATGGGGATCAATTGATTTCTATAATTTCTAATAATGGTTTGGATAGTTTTCTTTGGGGCTAAATTAATTGGAATAATCCACTGATAATCAGATATGGGGTGAATAATGTCAGCTGCTAGCAATTTCTCTATCTCTTTCTTAACAAACTCCATGGTGTTAGGATTTAGCCTTCTATATGTTTGTCTTACTGGTCGGGAATCAATTTTTAAAAATAACTCATGAGAACATATCGTGGGATTGATTTCGAGTATATAACCTAAACTCTATCCTACAATGTTGAAATTCAATTTGAGAAGGTCAATTAGAATTCGTTCTTGTGAATGAGATATGTTATTTTAAACAATTACCATAAATTGATCTCCTTACATTAAGTAAGAACACTTCCAGTCACATGGAAATAGCTTATGTTCAATACATGGATGTTTCTCAAGGGATGCTATTGGATTTTGGATTCGTACTTCTAAGGCTGGACTCTCTGGTATAATATCACTCACTTTTAGTAAATCATTGAAAATTTCAAATTTTAACTCTTCCTCTAAGATGAGATCCAAATTTTTAGGTTCCTGGAAATCATAACATTCAAATGAAAAATGTTTTCCTACTGATAAGATGTCTTCAATCATACCTTAGTCTTCAATTGGTTTCATACCTTCATCATGGGAGATCGCATAATGTGATTGATTAATGGAAGAATGTTTCATCATATCAGGAATGATGATGTGTATTGTACTATATCCAAGCTCCTTCGTGAGTTTCACTTTATGTTCGTTGATGGTCATCCTTTCTATTTTTAGAAAGGGTCTCCCTAGAATGGCATCAAATTGGGATTGTGCACCATTTTCTTTCATGGTAAGGACATAATATTCCATTGGAAAAATTAATCCTCTCACTCTCACGAGTAAATCTTAAAAAAATCTAGATACGAAAATTGTGGATCTTTTTTCTAAATCTACCACCACTCGAGTCAGTTTTAGTTCTCTTATTAGAAAATATGAAAACACTAAGTAAGGTATAACATTGATGGAATATTAAATATCACAATGTTACAGAGTAAAATTTAATTAACGGATAGTGTAGAGAATATATAATGTCATTATATCTTATCATTTTTGTGGTATCAATGGTGTGATTAGTGTTGTCACACTATTTCTTTATTTTATTCATTAATTTCCATTAATCCTCTTTCTTTTAGTTCATAGATCCTTTAGAATTTTTTCAAACATAGGGATTTTCCATATAGCCTCAAGTAGTTGGATTTAAATCACCACCTTATATAATGCGTCATGTATTTCATGATGAATTCGTTCTTCTTCACCTGACTTTGATTCAACTAATGAATATGGGAATGGTGTTGGGATATACTTTTTCCTCATTTGTTGTTTTAGCAAATGTGTTTTTGTTCATTCCTCCTTGGACCCTATTCTTTCTCCCTTTTTTCATGGTTCTCTTCTTTTTAAAATATGGGTTGAGATTTATGATTATTCCTGGAATGATCATCCTCATAATGTTTTGGTGGTATGAGCTTCATACCATAATGGGTTGTGATTTCACTATCATTCTCCTTTGGATTTGGAACACTATGTTGCGTGTTTACCGTGGTTCTTGGTTTGGACATCCATTACACTCAAATATTGAGAAATTATCGTTTCAATTGTTTCTTCCATTCTGGAATCTTTCATATTAAATTTTTGATATTAAATTATTGGTGCACTTGTGGATGGATTCTCACAATTATTTCACTGGAATAGTGGTGGTTTAAAGGTTTTTTGTTTCTAGTTGGACTATATGTATGATTTTTTTGAATGATGTTGGGTTTTAATATTGTTGTTGAAAAGGTTCCCTATATTGATTTTGTTGCAATCGATACCCTAGTTGGGTATGAGTTAGGAATTTCTTTTGCTAATAGGATAGAGAAGAACATTCTGCCTCTTGAACTTCTGGACAATGATCTATTAAATGATAAATAGAATATCATAAACAAATTACTCGAATCAGGGCATATTACTCCTTCACTTTTTGACATCAATTTGTCTCATAACACTATTCATTTCCTTCAATGTTGATTCATGTAAGTTTGCAGAAGAATCAGATATCTTTACTTCATGGATGCCTCTGGTGCTAGTACATCTATTTCAAAACTGCTATGATTTTTGTGAAAAAATTTCAATCAGTTCTCTAGAATCTACTGCTGAATTGTAAATCAAGGATATTGTAGATAATGATTCTAGAATTTTTTCATCATTTTGAAGAAATAATTGATATAATAAAACAATAAAATGGTGTTCTTCCACTATCTGATGTGGACAACTGGCACAAAGATTCTTGAATCGCTCCCAGTACTCATAAAGTGTTTCCCTAATCGATAGGAGAATGGCATTGATCTCATTTTGGATAGTTTTTATCCTTGATGTAGGAAATAACCTTTTCATGAACCATATTTGATAATCGTACCAATCATGGACTTATCTGGGTTTTATACTGTACAACCATTATTTTTTTCTCCCTTATGTGATAAAGGGAATACACTCTACTTTACTTGTTTTCCACAACACCTGAGGGTATGTATCTAGAGCATAAATATGTAAATTCCTGGATATTCCAACGGGGGTATTCACCTACAAGACCTTTGAATTTTGGAATAATTTGTATCAGGTTAATGTGAAATTAAAACTCATTTTATATGGTCGGGATTACTAGTTTATGTTGTTTGTTAGTAAATTGCGGTGTGAAAAGATCACATAAAGTTTTGTTGGGATTTCCAGCCATTATTACGTGTTCAAAGTTTTTTACTATAACTTTAATCCAAGATACTGATTTCATATAACACTACTTTAAAATTTTTCATTCTCATTTTGGTTTTTGTATGTTCAATTTTGAATCAAATTCTATTAATTTTTTGTTTGAACTACGAGTCATTCAAAACATAAAAAAATTATTTTTTAAAGTGTTTGAGGAACTGCCTCCCCGAAAACAGTGCCAGGATTGATGAACACCAGTCTTGGGGTGTGGAAAAAAAATGTTTTAATTACCAATGTATAGTAAAGTATTTTATCCTAGGCAGTCTCCTGAAGAGGAGTTCACAAAAAACAAGGTTGTCACTTTTTAATGGTTTTATGAAAACAATTTGTTATAATTACTTTTGAATGATGTGTGATATATAAGAAGCTTGATATGGTTGGTTTTAAACAAATGAGAAAGATGGAGATCAGACTGTAATAGGATATACGAAATGTTGTGTTATCGTGGTTTCTAATATTGTTATATTTTTCTTCCTTCATCTGTTTAGAGAGAGAATTGTCGACCAAGTCCTTTATCTCCCTTAGAAAAATGGTCGTGATGTGAATATTCCATATCCAAAACATTGGATTGTTTTTTCATTAATAAATTGTGTGTATGATTGTATATATTTTTCTTCATCAATTAATTAAATCCCAAACCAGGAATTTTTTTCCCTAAACAAATATTCCACAAGGAACAATACACATGTGCTAACTACCATCGAGCACTCACCACCTGACCAACATCTGTTCCACCATATACATATTTGAATTTGTTGGAAGGAGATGTGATCATAAACAAAATAAATATTAATTAACATAAATAAAACCTATCACATCCATATTCATAATTTTAAACTGAATTTATAATTTAAACAATATTATGAAAGAAGAAGGGATCTTATTGAATTGAAGCACATAAACTCAAGAAAGCACATCAGCACAACCTCCCCCTTCTGGATCACTCAATAATACTACCCCTCTATGGATGGGGAAGTAGAGATGATTCATGATGGGGGGTAAATTTGAATAAACGAAAATGAATAAATAAATCTAAATAAGGACTTCGTCAAATGCTTCACTCGTTGGTTGATTGAAGGATTTTTGGATGGAATGGAATTCCTTAAGAGGTGGGATATTCATTCTTTTAATTGAGATATTTTGTCCTTAAGAAGTTGTATCATTTTATCCCCAACTAATTATTGAATAATGAATTTCTACCTTCATGAATGATCTTTTAAATTTCCTTGGTTTTCAGGCCTCAAAAGTTATGATAATTTGGACCCATGGTGGGGGAGTTATAGCTTTTTACTATAAGAATTTATTCTATTCAGATGGACTCTCTATATTTAAAATATCACTAATTAATGACCAAGAAAACATCATATCCACTTGTTGGATCCTTTATGAATGGTTTTTAAAATAGAATTTGGGAGACACCCTCTGTATTTCAGTTTAATTTTCCCCTTCATGTACGCATCATGAATTTCCTATTGGAGGTTGATTTTTCTAGCTAAAATCTCCAGGAAGATTCCTTGAATTGACATCATTGAATAGCCACCATAATGGATTCCAAAAACCATGAAATTTACTGTTTGAACTCCCTATTGATTCCACATACATCTCTACATATAATCACTCTATTGGTTGACTTTAGGAAATGATGTAGCTCTGTTATAATGGTGGGTTTCACACTGTCCTCCAGAAAAAATCGTGAACATCATAGATTTGTTGGCCCCTAGACGCTCTAATCAACCCCAGGTTTCAGAAGAAAAAAATGAAGGAAATATAATATGATTTTGAACAAAAAATGAATCATTAAATTTGAAATTTTATATTTAATTAAAAGACCAAAATACCCATGATGTGATAATATGTCAAAAATCTAAATTTAGACAACATTTAATTTTTAGCCCAACATAGTCCAACAATTTTAAAATCACGTAAATCTTACCTAATTGAAAAAATTTATAATATTAAATCATTAAAAATAATATATAAAATGGTTAAAATATTATATCGATCATATAGAATGATATTATGCATTTCACATGTTCCCTTATTTGTTTCACCAATGTATTACTCCATTTATCAAACAATGTCTTAGAGTATTTTGATTATATTTTCATTTGTTCCGTTATATACTCTTCCACAAATGATTATTTATTATATCTATTTTTTATATATCATTTTTCTACTGTTGAATTTTATCTTTTATATTTATTATGCCACTATGACATTAGGGATTAGTCTTCACACTATACCACCATTTCACCCTCTCTACAATTTTGTGGCCTCTGGTGTATGGGGAGTTGTGCATGATGCCATATGACCCGCCAGCTATGGAAAATTTTATGTTGAGCCCAATTAAGGATGTTACATAAATATAAATAAAATTGTCAAAAAAATTGATATCCATTCATGTACAAAATTATTATTAACTGTAAAAAAATGTGTTCTTTCAATTGACAATATCTTTACTAATTTATATGTCATTTTTTTAAAATAAATAATTTATCATGAAATACATTTATTGTTTAATGAAATCCATTTTACATATTATTAACTAAATTTAAAATAAAGGAATGGTCATATACCAAATAATATATTCAATAAATATAATAATTGTATTTACATTTCTTATAAATATAAAACAATTCCATGTTACTTTTAAAAAAAATAAATAAAATTATCATTTATTAGAATAAAATTTTAATAATTTAAATTTAAATTTTAAATAGAATATAACAATTCTATATATTCATAAATAATGGAAATAAATATTACCAAAAATATTTATATAACTATAAATAAATTATATAAATTACAAAAAGGAAACTACTTTTTAAAAAATGTTCTATTATAGAAAGTGAATATAATATTTTCATTCAAATTTATGGTTATATATATTTAGAAATATCATGAATAATATATATGGAAATAATACTAGGATTTATTTATAAACATAAGTAACTTTTTCAAATTTAATGGTTAGTTAAAAGAGTAAATACTACTATTTTAATTTATCCAATAATATACAATATATAAATGGCTAAATTTTTACATTTAGTTTGAGATAAATTAGTTAGATTTAATTTCAATTACAAAAACATAAATTTAATTTTGAACTATATTAACTGATCTGACATATCAACATTTGAACCTGACATAAATTACTCAAACATTTTATAATTTAAAAAATATTGTTAACAATATAAAACTGGTCGGGATTTGTATGACTTTTTTCCAACATAATTTGTTTTTCCTCATTATTCAAAAATTAATATGTAGCCTAATTGACGAGACAATATATATAATATCATTAGGTATCCATCACATTTCTTGTCTATAATCGTCTAATAAAAAATAAATCATAATTTCTTCATTTACCACTGTTTACTATAAAATATGACTTCTATAATATTTTCATTTTCATGATATATATATTTAATACTTTCAGTCTATTTTTATAGTTCCAATACTATAGGTTTTTTCCATATCATGTACATTGGTAAATAATGTAAATTAAAAATACCATATAAAAATATTCCAATATAAGAGAAATAATATATTATAACCAACAGAATATCATCAATTATCATTCGATCAATTTTTATAAGAATAATAGTTTAATAATAACACATGCCTGATTCTATTGAAAAAAAATATATATTTATTAAATAAATTTTTAAAATGTGTAATCTTCATTTAAATTTAGAAAAGAAATAATGCGATAAAATATAATTATTTGTTTGGATTATAAGTTATATTATTGTGAATTAAAGTATATAGTATAATATTCCTCATGTTTTTTCATCCTGAGAGAATTAATGTAAATGTGGAAAGTACTGGTATAAGAATAAATAAATAATATATATATATATATATATGTGTTTATATGAATAAATTAATTTTATATATTTTTCTATAAATATTACCCTTATTATATTTTGAAAATGAAAATCAGTTATGAATATAAAATATTTTACCTTTAAAAATAAAAAATATCACAGTAGTGGGATAAAAATTGATTATGTTTTCACATTGTAAAAAGGTACCTATTGGCTTAACATCCTAACCTAAAAATTAAGAGAACATAAATTGGTGTACCAAATTATATATTTTTTCAATCCTACATAAAAATATAAAATAAAAATATCACTTATGGTTAGTCGGAAGAAAGATTTTATTATATTATTTAATTTAGTGTGATGTCCATTCAATAAAAATTTAAAGATATTACATCCCATATATACCCTTATTTCCAATTTACGTATCCATTATTTATTGTGAGTATATATTTATCAACTAAATTATCATTTGAATTTTTTACGTCATTAATTAACTAGATTTTAAAATGTAAAATTATAAATATAATATGATTTTAATTTTCAAATCTTTATTATCATTTTTAGTAGACTGGTTGGAGCGACTTTGAAATTGGAAATATATATTTATTAATGAAACATAATAAAAAATAACTTCTTACCGATATTTTGACATCTTTATATGATATAATTTTAAATAATCGAAAAATTATGGAAAATTACATGGGTTTCCCTTATATAAAGCTATCCCGGGAGTGTTGATTATTATTATAATATAATTTGAAATTTTTTATAATATTAATAGAATGAAAATTTGACTAATACATGGGTTTTAATATATGTTAATAATATAGTTTGATTGATGAATATATTTTTATAATTATATTAAACTGGATAAGAAACCCAATTGAATATATTGTTACTATATAATATCAAATGTGGTTTTATAGAATTATATATTAATCTATATAATTTTATATTGAATTTACGATGGTTTTCATAGATTTTCTCAGGATTTTATAAATAATTCATGTTATATTTTAAATATTATTCTACACTCCCATAGGATTACTATACAATATTTTCAAATTAAATGTCTACTAGGGATGATCCAAATAACCCCTTTCGTAATATCTTGGTATTTATCCATTTAGAATTGAAGGGTGGTAAGGGTCTTAACTAAATGGTTTCAATTTTTGACATCATTATAAAAACCCATTTATTTTAATAATCCCTTTTCTAAGAGAAATGATTAATATAATAATTATTAGCAACTCCTGTACTAAATCATAGGTGGTGGAAGATAGGAATGTCCATGTGTATATCATATCAATTCATATACCAAAATATTATTCATGGATAAACATTCTAAAAATTTATTATAAATTAATTATTACCATAGGCCGATATATTTTAAAATAGATTAATACATTTAATGGGGTTTATTTATCCTTTATTATATGTAATTTATTGATGAAATTAGAAAAAAATTATATTAATCCTAAAATTATATATAATTCAATTAACAAAATTGAAGAATGAGGTAAGCACAAAAAAATATGAGTTACTTTTATATATGTGTAAAACCCTATAATTATAAATCAAAATAAAAAATATTAATGTCACCTGAAAAGCATTATGTAATTAACTACCTAAATAGTTCTGATTATGATATGTTGTCTATGAATAAAAAATACTGCCACACTGGAATTGTGAATTACTATGAAAACAGGTCCCCATAAATACTTGGTAGTGTTTATAATATATCAGTGATATCCTAGTATTATCCTGCCTATATTCTACACATTCCATTTCTCCAAGAAAATGTACAATGTTGTCTGATATTAACATATAAAAGTATCATTTTTATTAATATTTAAAACAATCATAAATGATTTACACATTTAGTACATCCATTGAAATTGAAAAATACTTACCCAAATAAATCAAAATATTCATGCACAAGATAAATAGAAAGATTAATAATAGTATAATATAAAACTATGTCACCAAATCATAGGGATGTACAAATGGGAATAATTTAATATTACCTATAAACAACATTATTGTTCTATTTACACAATTATTATAATATATATTAGCAACATGCCTCTAAGGTTTAGTTTACATGGGATTTTTATTCACCAATGATATTATATCCATTGGAGTTTCTTGTGATCATGGTTTTCTTTCCACGAGAGAGAAATTGTACTCAAAATTTATTTTCAGAAAGTATTTAAACTCTAAATAAGATACCTCTTTCTCAAAAAAATTACCATGCAAGGATTAAATATAATACTACATTAGGGTTTAATATTTGAACCCTTCTAAGTACACAAGATATTAAAATATAATTTTTATATAATCAATGTGACCATGAATTTATGAAAAATTTATATAAATGTATCCCTATCAGTATAATTCATCTAACGTTTATATTAAAATATAATACAATATTCACATTTCATAATAAATATAATGATAAAAAATTAGTGTCTCACTCAATGAATTGAAATTACATGGAATACAATCATTTTAATGGACCACAATTTAATTTCATGATAGAAAATTTATTTTTCAAGAAGTAAACTTCAGTTCAAATATATATACATATTTCATTTGAATTTATGAAACTGTTAATTTTTTAAAATGATATATGTTCTACAAGACATATTTTTGATAGAAATTAAAATTTTATATTGGAATCCATTTTGAATTAACCATGGGAGGATACTAATTTAATTTCTAATACGAATATAAAATTTTAAAAATTTATAGAAACATAATAATATATTTTATTTATAAATAATAAGTAAATATTATATCAAATTTACTTTTTTTATCTTAAATTATAATAATCTAAAAAATTTCATTAAAAAATGATTTTGTGGAACTATAGGAGAATAATTTTTAATATTTAATAAATTGAAAACGAATTAAAATAATTCAAAATAAACTTATAAACACTAAATAACATAAATTAATTTATCCATGGTTTTATATTAAGTAATATTATAAGCCTAAAATCATTTTCTAATACTAAATAACTACTAGTTTTTCATTTTAATAATAAATGATATAGTCATCTATCGTGAAGAGTTGAGTTTTTTACCTCAATGAATATATATGGGTTAGAAATTTAAGAAGAACAAATATATATTATTTTAAAATATATTAATTTAATTAATGTTGTTTTTTATCACATAAAAAAATATTTATTATCCCTTTGAGCGAAAAAAGTACACAAAGAGGGTTAGATATGGAAATATAAGTTATAGTGGGAATAAGATATAAAATTATCCATATATGATGAGTTCACAATGAGTATCATTGATCACACTATAGAATGGTAATGGATAATTTGTCTGTAATAAAAATTCATTCTACAAAATTCAATGGATTAATCTGATAGAGGATAAGGTTTTAAGGGATAATCATACTTTTTTATAAATAAATAATTGTAATGAAATTATATTATCAAATCATAACATCCGATTTTTTCAAGAAATATTTACTAAATGTGCACACATAAACAAATTAATTTTATATTAAATATAACTAATTGAAATTCCAATTTATAATAAAAAATATAACTATAATGTATAAATTAATAAAATATAGTCAAACACACAAGAATTTTTTTAATAATGAAATCAAAATATGTGGAACACATTTAATAATATTTAATAGCATATTAAATATCTAAGAATAATATTATACTACGTCATAAATCAGTTATGAAGGTTCACAATAATTTGGCATAGACAAATAATTTTTTGGGTAAATATTGAGGAATTATTCCCTACAATTCATGATATGTATGAATAATAATGTGATCATTAATAAAATTTTACCTCAATAAATTATCATCTTAAATCACCCTATATAGTATCCAAGACTATTCATAGTACATCAATCAATGAAATAATTCATAATAAATATGATAATTTCATTTATATTAAATAAATTTTCTTATTATAATAAAATATACTTAAAATGAGAAATTTGGGGGTAAGTGTGAGAATGTGAATGTTTTGAAATAATGATACATACAAAATTGATTATTTTTAATTTAATTTTCATGAATTTTGAATTATACATGTCTTATACTGCTATATTTAGAATATTTGTCATCTAATATAATTATTACTTGTTTTATTCCATCTTAATGTTCAGAATTATTCTAGTTGATACGATCATGAACTCTAGTGACTCACCAATATATGTATAAATACAATATTTAAATATATGATTCATTATTTAATTAAAATATTTTATTTATTATCGATCAGCAATTGTATTTTTTGTATTTCATACACACAAATTTTCTAACTAATTACAACATTCAACTAGTTGTTATACATGATATTGTATTATTGTATATAGTTTTATTATTTTATAGTTTGGAAGGTATTGATAAATTTATATTAAAATAAAAATTTATTATATTCTCAATATATATTTTTGTTTTCAAATAGTATAACCAGTTCATTGAATAAAATTACATAAAAACGGAAAGATCAATGTTTTTCAATTTCCAATGCCATTTAATGAGTTTTCAAGATTTACTTATTGGCATGAAGTCAATTTAAGTTCCTATATTATTAATATCATATATATGAATGTTTTTATTTGAAATAAAATAATTTATATTTATATTATATCCAAATTTAGAGTATCATGTATATTTTGGTTACAATCATGTTAATATTCAATATCATCTAATTTCAATTCATTAAAAGTTACATTATGACAAAAATTGAAAAAAAAATGTTAAAAAACAGATAAAGATTTTGATATTAATGGTCCTAGATGTTTTGTTTTTCCTTTTCTAGAAATTTAATTTTTGTGTTATATTATTTGGGATATTGGATCCATTGTAGTGTTTTTTATAGTTGGTAGGTCTCCTAGAAAGAAATTTAAAAAAAATAATTCAATTGAAAAATTACTATAAGACATCATTTTACACACGCGAATATTATAATATCATTTTTAGAAATAAAAAATGTTTTATCCAATAACAATACATTAAATATTGGATCTTTTCCAAAATAACACAAACAATATATCACATTATAAAGAAGAATCATATAGAAAAATTATTAATAAAATAAGAGTATTGGGATAAAATATAGTGATCTATAAATGAATAAAAATTTTATAGATAATTTTTTATTTATATGATCAAACTGACTAAATAGATATTAATTATTTTAAATTATTTTATGTAAAATGCATTTAAATTAAAAAAATAACTTATTGTTCTCCAAAAATAATATAGGATTGTTGTGTTTCATAGATTAATGATAACTATTTGGTTAGAAAACAACATTCTAGGTTTATTCTTTCCAAATTTCAATTTGGTTGAATTTAATTCCTTTATTAATTATAAAAATTAATTTTTTGAAAATTCTCAAAAATTTTGAAATTCATTTAAAAATAAAAAAAAATATTGAAACATTGAATTACTTGATTAGTTATAACTTTAAATTTTAATAAATAAATTTAATAAATATGGTAGCCATGTTAGGTATTAAAATTGTTTCTCCATGTGTGCCCATCCCTCCTAATGATTACCTTTTGATTATATTTCCTTATAGAGGTATAGATGAAATATACATAAAATTTATTTTATTTCTAATATCATAATAATTGGAGACAAATAAAATTTCATTATATTGAATTGAATAAATACAATCATTCTAAAAAATATAATTGTAAATATCTAATTATAAACTCCAAAAATTAGGTGATAAATGATTGTATTTATTAAAAATTATAGATAGGTTTTTGTACATTTATTTTAGAAGCATTATATCAATTCACAATATTTAAATGAAATTAGGGGACTATTGTTGGAGATATGGTCTAATTAAAAACATGGCCCATTTACTGTGAAAAATATTATTCTCTTAAATATGTTAATTTTGATGTTTAAAAATTATAACTAATATAGATATGAATAATAATTAATTTTTTATTATAAAATATATTAATATCATATTTGAAGTTGAAATATTTTATTATTGAAAAAATATCTTTGAATTAGAATTTAAAATCATTAAATCATTAACATATTTCCAAACTATGAAATATTTTCTAGAATAGAATCATAGGTATTCCAAACAATAATTAATTAATGTAAAAATAAGAAAAATATTTATATTATTTTAATCTTCATTAACATTAGAGCATGTTACAATGTATAATTTGACCCTTAGAGGTTTTAGGAGGGGTTTAGTGGAAGTACATTTCTATTTATGTTGAATTCTCATTTGGGAATGGGATGCTTCATCGGGATCATTTGTGTTGCGGAATGATAGGTATAGGCATAACTGAGTTCCTGTAATTAGGGTTCATTTTCATGGAACATTGGTGGAGTAAAAAAATAATTTTTTAAACACCATTTTTTTTGATTTCATTGGGATTTTGGTCTTAATGTTAATGTTCATTTCGAGAAGGGACATATTTTAAGGGATATTTTTAAAAATTGTGGAAGCTTAAAGTGAATAATATAAGGAGACATAGTGTTTCAGCAACCTTCTATATAATTAAATGATCATTTTTTATATATCAAAAATATTTGATCGTATATTACCTGATATTATCCTAAAATGTGTGATTTTAACTATGGATTTGACTATTCATTTAGTTATTCTGGCCACATTATTTATTTTTTGGGTTGGGATTCATTTGTTTCTTTTGGAATATCAAATCAATGCGGAGATAACTATCAATAAGTGATTTGTATTCTTCCAAATAGAAATTCAATTTATCTAAGTCTAGAATAAATACTAGATGAGTGGGATTAATAGAGTAAACATAATGGTGTTATGGGATTTGATCTCTCTAGGTTTGGAGATTTTTTTAAAAAAAATGGTATCTATTATTACATTTATATATAAATTGGATGGATCAATAGTTCTTGTAAATTTTAACAAATTTATCCCAGAACATTGGTGGTAATTGATATATTTTTGGATGTATAATATACTTAATTATTTTTTTAATGTCAGTTCCATTCAGTTAATAAATAGTGATCTAATTGGTGATTTTTCTTCTTCATCTTGAGTTTCCCTCTACATCATCGCTAGTAATGACTGTGGTATTTTTCATAATGTGAAATTTTGGTGTATTTGTTTTATTATATTAATTTATATGGATATGTTTATGCTGTATTTTAGGATTCTCATGTGAGTTGTATTTTTGTAGGCACTTCATTCATTCATTCATGATAATTGGTCTCAGACATGGCAATTGAAGTCATGGATTTTATTTAACTATTTAAAAATGTTAATATTTGGAAGGTGAAGTATCATATATTCTGTGGGTGGGTTTTTATTAACATAATTAATATATTTTAATAAAAAAATTGTTGTTGAGTATTTTTTTTACATTTTTTTACTTATTTTCAAGGATTTGTTCTTGTGATTTATTCATGTTGTCGTTGCCTAAAATTATCGTCACTTAGCATTAAGGATTATTGATGTTAATTTATCATTTTCTTTTACATTAGTAAATTCAAAATAATTTTAATATGGTAATTAAATAATGTGTGAAATATGGAATTTGGTTGCATCACATTCATAAAATATTCTGTGAACTAATCTCTGGATGTTCATAAAAATTGAATTCATTGTATCCATTGATTTTAAAATTTGATGATTTATGAAGTGAGAAGATTTTTTTGAGGTCTCATTTAGGTGTACATGAAAGAAATTATTTTGTTGATGGATAGAGGATAATGATATGGGTTGTTCATTGGGGCTATGATTATCTACCTTTAGACGGGGAGGCTCTTATTGTGAATGTGTTGTGATATAGTGAATGGTTTTACTTGAGGATTGCAAGGAATGAATAAAATTACACATTCTGTTATGGAGATGTTATATAGTTTCAAAGGTTTCTATGTAATTTAAATTCATATTTAAATATATTAATGGTTGAAGGAAAAAATTAATAAAAAGAAGGATGTAATAAAAAAATGGTACATCAAATAGATAGGTAATGGTTGGAAATAAATATGTGAAATTGATGGAAATTGTTTCTCATAAAATATTGAATTGATTGGGTTAATTAAATTAAAATGGTCAGAAAATTATAAATTTATAATTTTGTTGGGAACACATATTAAGATAAAATATTTTATTGATTTTTATTCTACATTTTCACATCAATGTGGGAATAATAATGTGTTAAATGTGGAAGAATATTATAATAGAATGTTATGGAGATGTATTCATGATCAAGGGATGTTTCATTAAATCATTATTATGAACCATCATGGATTTTCTTGTGGGAGTCTTTTAATAAAATTATTTTCTTTTTATCTAATTCATTCGCAACATTCTTCAGATAGACTTACTAATTCCAAATTGTTTTTCTATTTTAGTGGGTTTTTGAAAAAAATCTATGTAATATATAGATTAAATTATAAAAAATTATATATCCCTTGCTTTCCCTTCCATCATTGGTATATTAGAATGGTTATGTTTACTTGATTTTGATACATGGTGGGGCCATACATGGTAGCATAAGGAATTCAGCTTGATCTGTGACATGTTGATAATATCATACAGAGATAAATATTTGTTAAAGTAGTGATATGTGGTAGAGATATGGATATGTGATGTGTATGTATTTTGGGGTTACATTATGAATATATTGATTCTAACATGTAAATTAAGACCCTATAATTGTTTTTTATTAAGATGTAATGTTATCATTCCCCCATCAGATTGAATTTTATTTCAATGATTTAATATCCATATTTATGAAGGGGTGGATGAA
Organism: Viscum album; assembly: GCA_963277665.1. Taxonomy (NCBI): domain Eukaryota; kingdom Viridiplantae; phylum Streptophyta; class Magnoliopsida; order Santalales; family Viscaceae; genus Viscum; species Viscum album. The sequence goes on along the minus strand of OY728151.1, from coordinate 71,639,880 downwards.
AATGAAATAATTTATTGGGACATGAGAGTAAACAAATATTTAGGAATTGAATCTGGGATAATTTGTATATAATTGATATTAAATTAGAGATATTAAATTCATTAATTTATGAGTTGTACTAGATCATGTTTAGTGATATATGTCATGGTAGTTCATTTTCAGGCAAGATGTTTACTGACTAAATAATTTCAATTCATCTTCTACATATGTATTTGACCTCTTGATGAAGTCCCTAATTAGTATATAAGTAATGGACTAGATTTCTATGGTCCGTTCCATTGCTGAAATCTGGTGTATACGGTGTTCTGGGAGGTCAAGGTAATATATCCCCAACACTTTTCAAAATTTCAAGTTCATGAACAATGTTTCCATAACGAAGAGGTTCCATTGGTAGCATCAATTTCCATTGTAAAATTTCATTTTCATGAATAGTGTTTCTAGAATACTATGATTCTAATGGTCTCCTTTATTTCCTTTTCCAAATAATGAGTTCATGAACAATATTTCTAGAATGGTGAGGTTCCAATGGTAGCTTTTTTTTCTTTTTCAAATTTTGAGTTCATGAATAGTGATTCCGGAAAGGTGAGGTTCCAACAATAGCCTCTATTTCCATTTACAAATTTTTCATTCATGAACATTATTTTTAAAAATCATAGGTTCCAATGGTAGCCACTATTTTCTTGGCCAAATTTTGAGTTCATGAAGACTGTTTCTCAAATGGTGAGGTTCCCATAGTATCCTCTATTTCATTTCTCAAATTTTCAGATCAGGAGCAATATTTTAAGAATGGTGAGGTTTCAACGATAGCATATATTTCAATTTCTAATTTTTGAGTTCATGAATATTGTTTCTAGAACAGTGAGGTTCCAATTGTAGCCTCTATTTCCTTTTCCATATTTAAAGTTCATTAACAGTGTTTCTAGAATACTGAGGTTCTAATGGTAGCCTCTATTTCCTTTTTCAAATTTTGAGTTCATGAACATTATTTCTAGTATGGTGAGGTTCTAGTGGTATCCTTTACTTCCTTTTCCTAATTTTGATTTCATGAACTGTGTTTCCAGAATGGTGAGGTTCAAATGGTAGCCTATATTTCCTTTTCCAAATATCGAGATCAAGAACAATATTTCTAGAATGGTGAGGATTCAAAAGTAGCCTCTATTTTCTTGTCTATTTTTTGAGTTCATGAACATTGTTTCCAGAATGGTGAGTTTCTAACAGAATCCTCTATTTCTTTTGACAAATTTGATGTTTTGTGTACAATGTTTCTAGCTTCCAACAGTTTCACCCCTTTGACATTTCATATGACGTAAAATGCATTTAATGCCATGTTTTAAGAAATATATATCTTATTCAAAGTCCATAACTCCTATATTACTTATCCCAATTACTCGGGATAATTTTACATGGTAAACCCACATGGTTTAATGCAATCCACTTTTAATTTAAAATCTATCATATCATAAACCACTCCTCTGATAAATACACTAATGGGATAAGATATCATCCCCCGAAGTTCTTTCTCTTTGTTATGTAGTGTGAAAAAATTTATCCTCTATTTATTTCCCATATGAGTTGTGCGATCAAACATTCCTCCTTGGATTGGGTTCCCTCTGTTTTTGAGGCATCCAAGTAGTATTTATCAATCTTAAATACAAGGTATGATCTATCATCATTTTTTTCGTTTCATCTCCATCTGTTTCCACTTTCCATTTTATGTAATGTTATCTCCAGGACCCTAATAGGATTTTATTTGGTGATGACCGGTGTGGTGGAGTCTTTGCATCCTCGAGTGTATACACTTTTCATGGGGGGAGGAGATCGTAACCCATTGTGTAGATCATTCTCATATAAAGAACGTCAAGAACCATTTAATTCATGGGATTTATTTATTATCTTTTATTTTACATGGGACTATGGTGTCAAAATGTTTAAGCCTACTAGACCACAATGTAATTGACATATTAAATATTTGAATAGGGTAAATAAATTGATATCGATCGTATGATATTTACTATTTTTTCCATATATTGTGATATCTATGATTCCCTTGTTATAATTTTAATATTTATGGAAATTAATAATGAACGTAAAGATTTAATTAATTATTAATTTTTTGGTTATAGATAATGAGGAATGTAATTGAATCTGTTTTTTGTTTTAATTTGATGTTAATCAAATTGATGCACTAATCATGTTTAATCATTTTTGTGAGAGACTGCAGTTTAGGTTTCTTGATTTTTGAACCTATGAATTATAAATCAGTTAATTGAAGATGTATTAAAAAACTGGTTGTTTGATAAAAGTTAATTCCTTATAGGCTACTAACATAACCTCTTGCTTATTTATGGGCCAAGATCCCAATCAATATGGTGTTTGTTTTCATGTTGATTTTATTGTGAGGAGGGAATGGATGGTTGTTGTGATATGTGGGGAAGGGATGCCTCTTTATTATTGAAGAAGATGATGCCTAGAGTGGCGAGATGAATTATATTATGCATGGGGGTGTCAAGGAGGACACAAGAGATGATGGAATGGGTTGGATGTGAATGTTTGGATGCTTGATATTTCTTATTGGTTGTCTATCTTCCTTAAATTTCCCACTGCTCAAGGTTTCTATTTTACTAACCCTCTTTTGAATAGAGGTGAAGACGTGTGGGGTTTTCCATGTGCTTTCTGTGTTTAGCTTCCTGATTGAGGATGGGTCTATGGTATTACTATAAGAAGAATAGACCCGAAGAGTAGTTCATCTACTCACTTTATTCATCCCCTTGTGTTTAGTAGCTTAGAATGATTTTCTAGAATTCCTCGGAAAATGGAAAAGTAATAATGTTGTTAATAAGTGATTAAATAAAATATGTTATCCCATGGGGTTGGATCTAGCTGGGAAGTAATGATGACGTTTCAATTTAAAAGAATAGTTATGTTTGGTTGTGATGATAATGACATATAATGTGGAAATTATTAATGGTTAATTAATGATTGAAGAATAAATTAATGTAAAGTGAAACTGATAAAAATGGAATGGATTAATGTATTGAAGCTCTTTAAATGGTTGTGTCCTTATAGTATACCTAGTCATTGAAGTGGCTACTGGGAGTCTGAGAGACGTTAATTTTAGTTGAGTCTAAAACTAGTTTATGCCCATAGTGTGGTTGTGGGATATAGTATATTATGTAATTTTTTTATTTCTATACGTTACCATACCCTTTACATTAGGGAAATTTAAAACCTGAAGATTTTGAGCCATGGGGGGTGTTTCCCCCAACATTCTGGTGGAAGGAAAGTTGACTGACTACCCCCTTTTTCACTGCTCTCTTCTCTTGGTAGTTACTTGTGTTGGGAGGCACAATGGTTTGTTTTACCCATATATTTTTTATATGGGTTTAATGGCTTAGGATTATTCACACACATATATTCTGGATATATTTTCTTATGGACAACTATAGGTGTAACGTTTATAGTCTGTGATGGCTTGAGGATCCTTAATCAGTGTATGGGTTGTAATGGCTTGAGGTATAATGCCTGATTTATGATACATGTTATGAAAGCTGTGGTGGCTCCGGCAAACTAACTCATTACATTGATTTTGTGGATGTGGTGGTTTTGATGCATGAGGTTCATATTGTGGTGCTTCGCCCATGTATCTTTGGGAAAACCTTTTTAGAGAGAGATTCATTGGACGTGTGATGTTGGGGAAAAGCAGCAAACCAGTGGGGAAGTTATAATGGGGTAGACTTTATATTAATTATTATATTATATACTCATGTATGTGATACTTGGTACTTGTATCCATGGTGAGGTTGGGAACATAGTATACTCATTTATGTGACAAGTTAGTTTCACATGATGTTCATTGTTCTTTAGCATGATTTCATTACTTTTTCATGTAAGGCTTCAGGGAAGATCCTAATGAGTATAATTTTATTAACACCCTATTTATATATAAATTGTTTTAGGTCACATGGAGTAGGTTGGAGATCTAGTAGGTTACTACTAGTTTGGGATTTCAAGAGCTGTTTGGGCTTGTGGTTTCTTCTTTTCTAACTTACTTTTTATACGTGTAGTTTTTTTCCTTTTAGTTGTAATTTTTTTCATGAAATTACATTTGTGTACATCAGATCTTTTTATATTTCAGTATCAGTTGGAGATATTTGTTTTCAATCTTATCTCTCCCTTTCTCATGTGTTCTCCTAGAGGGTAATGCCTCCCATTTGTATGTTTGCTATACCCTCAGTGCTAGTCACCAACCCTGAACCTACTGGAGGCAGGAGTTGATGGTCATTACCTCCATTATCACATTGTCGGACTAGGAGGTGTACACCTTGTTGGGAGGTGGTCATTGTAACAACCCGAAATTTTATGAAAAATATTCTTTTTTATTTCACTAATGTCTTGTGTTGTACGCTACACCAAAAGGAGCTTGCACAACACGCATCCTTGACTTGCCTTGCATTACACTCAATCGCAACCTTCCTCGATAGCTTGTGTAATACGCAATACCGAGTTTCACTAAACAATGATATGCTATTAAAATATTATTAAAACTAGCCGGTATGAATAGTAATAACCACTTTTTAAAATTCTGTAAATCTTATTTTTCAAAATGAACTTCATTTTTGGATTCGGAGTATCGAATTTAGCCTAAGGTGAAATTTTGGTACATTTCGGATAACTTTCATATTCTGATGAATAGTGAAAATTACTAAATTATAATTAAAAAACAACTTTTTTTAATCGAAATAATTAATAGTGATAAATTATTAATTGGAGTAGTTTTAAAGTATATTTAGAATATATTTTTACAATTTAATACAATGTTGGTCATTGGATGAAATTACACATTTAAACCAGACATAAACAAGTGTCAATCTTTTGACAGATATTGTTTCTTAAAAACACGCTATTTGTTTTAACAGCGGGATTTAATTATAAAATTATTTAATGCAACTTCTATGATATGAATTTGGTAAAATAGACTTCATTTTCAAATTTGGAATAAAGAGACATTTATGGATTGTTACACTGTTGTCTTTCCTTGTGTTTTGAAAGTGTATGATTAATGTTACCAGTATCCATGAATGGTTATTCAGATATTTTTGGAATGTAGATGATATGCGCATAATGAAGGGATAAGGAGAAAATTAAATGTTTGATAGTATTCATGAGCTCATGATTGATATAAGGACTAAGTGATATCATGGTTTGAGTATATAGAATTTTGAGGATTTTGGTATGTGGAAAGTGTTAACTTTTAACTGCACTCATGTTTTCACTAAGGTATTCAAGAGAATACACGATTAAGGACTTTGAATGTTTGGAATGTGACCAACAAGACATATCTTATGATATGTGGGGATCAACGACAGTATTAAATCTCTGGTAATCGTTGTCACTATATTATGAGAGTGGACTGCAGTATTATGTATAAGCCTAAAGATTAGACTGGATTATGTTGGACATAATTTAGTATTGTTTAAGGATAGAATATTTTCGATATTATTGATGGGATGTTATAGTAACGTAGTTTTAGAAAAAGGGACAACCTGTAGGACGGGCGACAGCCCATCGCTTCGGACAAGGCTATAGGAATCGAACCCACAACCGAAGTGCGACTGGCCTTTATCGCCTACCACTGACCTACAGGAAGTCCCTGTTTAGTAGAAACTAGTTTTATCATATTAAGCAGTATGATATATGATGTATAAGTCCATTTTAGAAACCATATGTGATTAATCTCACTATAAATCGACTTATGCATATAATTTTTGCTAACCTTTTGTTTCAGACAAATGGAATGACCCGTCGTTCTATCACATAATCTGCTAACACTTCACGAATAACAAATTCAACTTCATTTATTTAAGAGATGAAGTGGAAATTGTTCAAGACACGAACAACAGTGAGATTGTATCAAAATAAATTAAGTATTTATTCTAATTCAAATTTTCAACTTTAGGGAAATGATCTTGAAAACCAAAAATGTTGTCCTAGTGATCTTATACCTGATGAATCAGATGGTACCTTATATCATCACAAATCTATGGATTTGTGATTGTTGGCTTTTCCATAGCCATGTTCTCTACCACTCTCCATCAGAACATGACGGTTAGATTTCTCTTCCATATCCATATTTTCACCTATGTGGAAACCCAGTGATTAGTTTATTTGGGTAATCGTTACATTTCATACTTTAGTTTTTAAAGCTAAGTTTTGGCATTCCTTTTTACGATGTGGGTTTCTATTAAAGAAAATTTCGAATAGTAAACCATTTATAACCCCGACGAATTTCGAGGGCGAAATTCATTTTAAGGGGGGTAGAATGTAGCAACCCGAAATTTTATGAAAAATATTCTTTTTTATTTCACTAATGTCTTGTGTTGTACGCTACACCAAAAGGAGCTTGCACAACATGCATCCTTGACTTGCCTTGCGTTACACGCAATCGCAACCTTCCTCGATAGCGTGTGTAATACGCAATACCGAGTTTCACTAAACAATGATATGCTATTAAAATATTATTAAAACTAGCCGGTATGAATAGTAATAACCACTTTTTAAAATTCTGTAAATCTTATTTTTCAAAATGAACTTCATTTTTGGATTCGGAGTATCGAATTTATCCTAAGGTGAAATTTTGGTACATTTCGGATAACTTTCATATTCTGATGAATAGTGAAAATTACTAAATTATAATTAAAAAACAACTTTTTTTAATCGAAATAATTAATAGTGATAAATTATTAATTGGAGTAGTTTTAAAGTATATTTAGAATATATTTTTACAATTTAATACAATGTTGGTCATTGGATGAAATTGCACATTTAAACCAGACATAAACAAGTGTCAATCTTTTGACAGATATTGTTTCTTAAAAACACGCTATTTGTTTTAACAGCGGGATTTAATTATAAAATTAATTAATGCAACTTCTATGTTATGAATTTGGTAAAATAGACTTCATTTTCAAATTCGGAATATGAAATATAGCTTAGGATGAAATTTTGGCATTGTTCTGAAAAACATCAATTTTTGATGAATAGTGAAACTACTAAGTGGTAGGTTAAAAACTGAATTTTGCATAAAACTTAATTTTACCGCTTCTGTGAATGGAATTTCGAAAATCCGAGAGACACGGTTAATATCAAGGACTAAAATGTGGTTCAATGAGATGAAAATAATTTTTTGGTGAATAGTAACTTTTTACTTTTTTTTACCGCGGTTAATAGTAAATAGGGTAACTAAGGGTAAATATGATATTACTATTACCCTAACACATGTCCTAATTCTATTGGACAAGTGTAATTCGACCAAAAACAAACATAGGAATAAAATATGACCATTTAGGCCCACTTGGATTAGATTAGGACATTTATTATTAATTTATTTAAAGAAAGGTTAAAATAGTTAAAATCAAAGTTTAATAAGTAAATCATTTTTAATATGGGGTTATACATAAATTAAATTCAATTGTAAATATTCATTAGAAAGCTAAAAAGATTTCCTACATGATGGTATTTTATTTGTAATTTTTAGACATCAAATAATTTAATTTATTTGTGACACAACGATGATGCAGTAATTATCTTATTAATGAAATATTGACATAATTGATGTTATAAACACCAAAATAAATGTAATTTGAAAATTTTTATGAATTCCACTAATTTTCTAGGTTACTATGATATATTAATGTTGATTTAATCAACTTGGTTCGGACATTTAATTCTGTTATGACTTTCACAAAAATCATATATCAAATAGTGTCAAAATTGACACAAAATAGTTTTTAAATCAAATATTATATTATTAATTGTTATGTTATTCCTAAAAATCTAAGGTTCGGCCAAATGACTTAGATAAGGATATATATATTAATAATAAACAATTTGGGGTTCGTTTGGCATGTTATAGTAAGTGTATTAACCATATAGTGAAAGAAAACAAAAAGACACGGTAAATGTTAAATTATTTAACTTAGAGTTAAATATAATTGATAAGGTTAAAATAATATCATAAACTTGTCTAAATTCTATTGGTTGATAGGATTTAGACCCATACCCACTTTAGCTTCGAAATAAGACCCTTTGGAACCATTATAAACCGATTTTGACTTTAATATAAAATAATATTTTGAGATATTCCTAAGGTGCCCCTCTCCTCCCCTATAAAAGGACACCTCCTCCCCCTCCTCCTCACACCAATTTGAGCACTCAAGCTCGGCCAAACCCTGCCAAAATCTCTTCTCCACTTCCCTAGCAACATCCTAGAGGTTCTGGTCTTACTCAAAGACCAATTTTAGTTCCCTAAGAGGAGGTCTCCAAAAGGCGCTTCAAAGAAGAGGTAATTACCGTTACCAATTCTTTCATCTTTATTTCTTCTTCCACTTCTTCTTCTTAGGTTGTTTCATTATGAAGTAATAACATCAGTATCACTCATATACTGATATGTTATTATAAGTATGAAACAACCCTATTTAACCATCTATCCATCCTACGGAAAAAGAAATCACCGCGCGTGCGTACGTACGGAATACCGTCTCCACGCCGTGGTGTAATCTATTTTCCACCTCCACCTTACATGGATGGGTATAATGGTGTAAAGAATAACTATACATAGTTATTACAACATCATATTGATTCTGATATATTGTATAATCCACTCCAATTCAATTCAATATTTATAGAAATGATATCATCGCTCGTGCGTACGTACGGACTACCGTCTCCACGACGCGATGAGATTCATTCTCCATGTTAACCATTTAAGAATGATTATAATGTATATATAAGAAATAATAATGAAATATATGACATTATAAAGCTACTGGATTTCTGTATATATATACATATGTATTTCATCTACTTACTTCCATTTCAAGACAATAAGGAAAGGAAAACAACGTTCATGCGTACGTACGGACTACCGTCTCCATGAACGGTGTTTTTCATTTTATTTATCTACCTATTATATATATATATATATACTGAATATATATGATATATAAATCATATTTTATATTCTGGAAGTAAGTAAATCATGATATAAGTAATAATGATGTCAAGAACAACAAGTCAAAACACCTACGATAAATGAAACGATTTTACCCAAAACGCTTCTTTAACATGGAATTTACAAAAGAACGGGTAATATAATGTCATAAGTGAACCATATATGATATCATAACAATGAATATGATTCTGTAATAAGTCAATAACATGATTTAAATCATTATACAGGAGTTTCGGACACTTACAAAGCAAGTCGGACCTAAGGTAAGGGAAATATCACAATCTCATTTTTATCCGAGTATTTACTGGGGTGTATTTTATCATCCACATCCATGTTCCCTCAATATGAAATATTGTTTCCATCCACTTGCAATAGTTTAAATCCAATTTTACCCTTAGGTGAGTTTTTAGAAAAGAATATGAAAGGAATCATTTGTCGTTTTTCCGTACGAGGTACTTTTTGACTTTTCCGACAAAAGGACGAAGAATGTTTTTTTTAACTTATACGGCACGAACGGATTTATACTGTTATATAAAGCCTTATTTTCATGATGCTTCCTCTAAAATATTTCATGACTATTTTCAATAAAATCTCTTTCTTTTAAAATTGCATGATGTTTTGTGAAAAGAAATTGATTTTGAAGAAGAAATGATATTTTCCTCAAGAATGGAGTTCAAGTTTTTAATCAAAATTATTTTCCATCTAAGATAATAAAGGGTACTGTTTTTTATCCCTATTATTACATTGATTTGATTATGTTGTGATGGAATTATTTTTATGAATTCCTTTATTGTATATGAATTGTTTTATGATGTCATGATATTTAAGATTCCCATTTTTATTACATGGGTTATGCAATGATGTATGGTTTATGATTTTGTGGCACACATAAGAATGGTTTCATTATGAGATGGGTGGGACCTATATCTCCCTCCAATGCATTGGGTAAAGATTTTATATCTCATGAGATAGAAATGGCTGGAATGGTAGGTTATACCGGTTCAGTGAAACAGGACTGAAACGAGGATTACTCGATTCAGAAAGGGACTTTGTCCACTAAGATAGTCTTGGCAATGAGTCTTGACTAACAAGAAATGATTCTCTATGATTATGTGTGTATGCCACGATGAGTAATGTTTTAAGTTATGATTTCATTTCACTACTATGATTTATCCCATGTTATGAAATTATGCTCTCTTTTGCAGGTTAAGATTTCCAAAAAATGTTATGTTCTTATGAAAATTATGTGATTGATATTTCTTTTGTTTACCCTTACTGAGCATTTGAGCTCACCCTTTTATGTTTTCTTTTCCCCAGGATATAAAGAAAGGTTTTAGGTAGAAAAAAAAAGAAGATCTTTATGGGAGATATTGAAGATCTTTCTCCACGATTAGAAGATTACGTTCTGAGTTTCCAAAGACACTAAACTATTACGATCCTTTAGTGTGTGTTTTTGTTATGTACTAAGTGTTCCGCAAAAGTAATGTATTTTCCATGTACGATAAGCTTCGGGTCTCTACAGTTGGTATCAGAGGAAAGGTTTAGTCAACCTTTGGAAACTAGGATGCGAAAACATTAGTGAGATCCCTAGAGATATTTCTAAGGTATGTCTAGGGATGCCCCTAAGGATAAGTATACGTATAGGATATAGTCCTAGAACTATGGTAACGATATTAGATTAAACCAAAGATGATAGATATTTAAGTTACTCCCCCTTTATTATGATTTTTGCATCTAACACTATTCTGTTTGGGTTTTAGAAAATGGCTGGAAACAAGATGATTCACAATAATGGAGGATATGATGGACAATGGAATGATATTCTTCATGAGCAACCAAATGAAATGGGATTTGGATGTCCAAACATCATTATTATGCCGAATCAGCAATCTCACAATATGATCAATAAAGTAAAATTTGGTAAGTTTCCTGACTCGACTAATAAGAGAAAGATGGAGTTCCATGATGATCATAGAGGAAAGAAAGTTCAATTTCCCCTACGTAAATCATGTGGGAAGAGGCATCAAGGAGAATGTTTCAAAGGAACTGGAAGATGCTTTGGGTGTGGAAAAGAAGGACACAAAGCAAGTAAGTGCAAAGGAAAAGGGTCGGTTAACACCATGGATGAGGATAATGGTATTGCTATGACATCAAAAATGGTTAAGTGTTTTATATGTGGAATGTATGGGCATTATGCAAACAAATGCCCTAAGGGAAAGACTCATGAAGAGAATCAGTATGGTCATATGGGTAGTATTTATGTGGATGATGATGAAGAGACTATAAATGATATGTGAGATGAAAGAATTTTTGAAGCTCGGTCAATGGTTTGAGAATGTAGTGGAATGATTACATGTTTATCATGTGTAATTTTGGAATAAAGAGACATTTATGGATTGTTACACTGTTGTCTTTCCTTGTGTTTTGAAAGTGTATGATTAATGTTACCAGTATCCATGAATGGTTATTCAGATATTTTTGGAATGTAGATGATATGCGCATAATGAAGGGATAAGGAGAAAATTAAATGTTTGATAGTATTCATGAGCTCATGATTGATATAAGGACTAAGTGATATCATGGTTTGAGTATATAGAATTTTGAGGATTTTGGTATGTGGAAAGTGTTAACTTTTAACTGCGCTCATGTTTTCACTAAGGTATTCAAGAGAATACACGATTAAGGACTTTGAATGTTTGGAATGTGACCAACAAGACATATCTTATGATATGTGGGGATCAACGACAGTATTAAATCTCTGGTAATCGTTGTCACTATATTATGAGAGTGGACTGCAGTATTATGTATAAGCCTAAAGATTAGACTGGATTATGTTGGACATAATTTAGTATTGTTTAAGGATAGAATATTTTCGATATTATTGATGGGATGTTATAGTAACGTAGTTTTAGAAAAAGGGACAACCTGCAGGACGGGCGACAGCCCATCGCTTCGGACAAGGCTGTAGGAATCGAACCCACAACCGAAGTGCGACTGGCCTTTATCGCCTACCACTGACCTACAGGAAGTCCCTGTTTAGTAGAAACTAGTTTTATCATATTAAGCAGTATGATATATGAAGTATAAGTCCATTTTAGAAACCATATGTGATTAATCTCACTATAAATCGACTTATGCATATAATTTTTGCTAACCTTTTGTTTCAGACAAATGGAATGACCCGTCGTTCTATCACATAATCTGCTAACACTTCACGAATAACAAATTCAACATCATTTATTTAAGAGATGAAGTGGAAATTGTTCAAGACACGAACAACAGTGAGATTGTATCAAAATAAATTAAGTATTTATTCTAATTCAAATTTTCAACTTTAGGGAAATGATCTTGAAAACAAAAAATGTTGTCCTAGTGATCTTATACCTGATGAATCAGATGGTACCTTATATCATCACAAATCTATGGATTTGTGATTGTTGGCTTTTCCATAGCCATGTTCTCTACCACTCTCCATCAGAACATGACGGTTAGATTTCTCTTCTATATCCATATTTTCACCTATGTGGAAACCCAGTGATTAGTTTATTTGGGTAATCGTTACATTTCATACTTTAGTTTTTAAAGCTATGTTTTGGCATTCCTTTTTACGATGTGGGTTTCTATTAAAGAAAATTTCGAATAGTAAACCATTTATAACCCCGACGAATTTCGAGGGCGAAATTCATTTTAAGGGGGGTAGAATGTAACAACCCGAAATTTTATGAAAAATATTCTTTTTTATTTCACTAATGTCTTGTGTTGTACGCTACACCAAAAGGAGCTTGCACAACATGCATCCTTGACTTGCCTTGCATTACACGCAATCGCAACCTTCCTCGATAGCGTGTGTAATACGCAATACCGAGTTTCACTAAACAATGATATGCTATTAAAATATTATTAAAACTAGCCGGTATGAATAGTAATAACCACTTTTTAAAATTCTGTAAATCTTATTTTTCAAAATGAACTTCATTTTTGGATTCGGAGTATCGAATTTAGCCTAAGGTGAAATTTTGGTACATTTCGGATAACTTTCATATTCTGATGAATAGTGAAAATTACTAAATTATAATTAAAAAACAACTTTTTTTAATCGAAATAATTAATAGTGATAAATTATTAATTGGAGTAGTTTTAAAGTATATTTAGAATATATTTTTACAATTTAATACAATGTTGGTCATTGGATGAAATTGCACATTTAAACCAGACATAAACAAGTGTCAATCTTTTGACAGATATTGTTTCTTAAAAACACGCTATTTGTTTTAACAGCGGGATTTAATTATAAAATTAATTAATGCAACTTCTATGTTATGAATTTGGTAAAATAGACTTCATTTTCAAATTCGGAATATGAAATATAGCTTAGGATGAAATTTTGGCATTGTTCTGAAAAACATCAATTTTTGATGAATAGTGAAACTACTAAGTGGTAGGTTAAAAACTGAATTTTGCATAAAACATAATTTTACCTCTTCTGTGAATGGAATTTCGAAAATCCGAGAGACACGGTTAATATCAAGGACTAAAATGTGGTTCAATGAGATGAAAATAATTTTTTGGTGAATAGTAACTTTTTACTTTTTTTTACCGCGGTTAATAGTAAATAGGGTAACTAAGGGTAAATATGATATTACTATTACCCTAACACATGTCCTAATTCTATTGGACAAGTGTAATTCGACCAAAAACAAACATAGGAATAAAATATGACCATTTAGGCCCACTTGGATTAGATTAGGACATTTATTATTAATTTATTTAAAGAAAGGTTAAAATAGTTAAAATCAAAGTTTAATAAGTAAATCATTTTTAATATGGGGATATACATAAGTTAAATTCAATTGTAAATATTCATTAGAAAGCTAAAAAGATTTCCTACATGATGGTATTTTATTTGTAATTTTTAGACATCAAATAATTTAATTTATTTGTGACACAACGATGATGCAGTAATTATCTTATTAATGAAATATTGACATAATTGATGTTATAAACACCAAAATAAATGTAATTTGAAAATTTTTATGAATTCCACTAATTTTCTAGGTTACTATGATATATTAATGTTGATTTAATCAACTTGGTTCGGACATTTAATTCTGTTATGACTTTCACAAAAATCATATATCAAATAGTGTCAAAATTGACACAAAATAGTTTTTAAATCAAATATTATATTATTAATTGTTATGTTATTCCTAAAAATCTAAGGTTCGGCCAAATGACTTAGATAAGGATATATATATTAATAATAAACAATTTGGGGTTCGTTTGGCATGTTATAGTAAGTGTATTAACCATATAGTGAAAGAAAACAAAAAGACACGGTAAATGTTAAATTATTTAACTTAGAGTTAAATATAATTGATAAGGTTAAAATAATATCATAAACTTGTCTAAATTCTATTGGTTGATAGGATTTAGACCCATACCCACTTTAGCTTCGAAATAAGACCCTTTGGAACCATTATAAACCGATTTTGACTTTAATATAAAATAATATTTTGAGATATTCCTAAGGTGCCCCTCTCCTCCCCTATAAAAGGACACCTCCTCCCCCTCCTCCTCACACCAATTTGAGCACTCAAGCTCGGCCAAACCCTGCCAAAATCTCTTCTCCACTTCCCTAGCAACATCCTAGAGGTTCTGGTCTTACTCAAAGACCAATTTTAGTTCCCTAAGAGGAGGTCTCCAAAAGGCGCTTCAAAGAAGAGGTAATTACCGTTACCAATTCTTTCATCTTTATTTCTTCTTCCACTTCTTCTTCTTAGGTTGTTTCATTATGAAGTAATAACATCAGTATCACTCATATACTGATATGTTATTATAAGTATGAAACAACCCTATTTAACCATCTATCCATCCTACGGAAAAAGAAATCACCGCGCGTGCGTACGTACGGAATACCGTCTCCACGCCGTGGTGTAATCTATTTTCCACCTCCACCTTACATGGATGGGTATAATGGTGTAAAGAATAACTATACATAGTTATTACAACATCATATTGATTCTGATATATTGTATAATCCACTCCAATTCAATTCAATATTTATAGAAATGATATCATCGCTCGTGCGTACGTACGGACTACCGTCTCCACGACGCGATGAGATTCATTCTCCATGTTAACCATTTAAGAATGATTATAATGTATATATAAGAAATAATAATGAAATATATGACATTATAAAGCTACTGGATTTCTGTATATATATACATATGTATTTCATCTACTTACTTCCATTTCAAGACAATAAGGAAAGGAAAACAACGTTCATGCGTACGTACGGACTACCGTCTCCATGAACGGTGTTTTTCATTTTATTTATCTACCTATTATATATATATATATACTGAATATATATGATATATAAATCATATTTTATATTCTGGAAGTAAGTAAATCATGATATAAGTAATAATGATGTCAAGAACAACAAGTCAAAACACCTACGATAAATGAAACGATTTTACCCAAAACGCTTCTTTAACATGGAATTTACAAAAGAACGGGTAATATAATGTCATAAGTGAACCATATATGATATCATAACAATGAATATGATTCTGTAATAAGTCAATAACATGATTTAAATCATTATACAGGAGTTTCGGACACTTACAAAGCAAGTCGGACCTAAGGTAAGGGAAATATCACAATCTCATTTTTATCCGAGTATTTACTGGGGTGTATTTTATCATCCACATCCATGTTCCCTCAATATGAAATATTGTTTCCATCCACTTGCAATAGTTTAAATCCAATTTTACCCTTAGGTGAGTTTTTAGAAAAGAATATGAAAGGAATCATTTGTCGTTTTTCCGTACGAGGTACTTTTTGACTTTTCCGACAAAAGGACGAAGAATGTTTTTTTTAACTTATACGGCACGAACGGATTTATACTGTTATATAAAGCCTTATTTTCATGATGCTTCCTCTAAAATATTTCATGACTATTTTCAATAAAATCTCTTTCTTTTAAAATTGCATGATGTTTTGTGAAAAGAAATTGATTTTGAAGAAGAAATGATATTTTCCTCAAGAATGGAGTTCAAGTTTTTAATCAAAATTATTTTCCATCTAAGATAATAAAGGGTACTGTTTTTTATCCCTATTATTACATTGATTTGATTATGTTGTGATGGAATTATTTTTATGAATTCCTTTATTGTATATGAATTGTTTTATGATGTCATGATATTTAAGATTCCCATTTTTATTACATGGGTTATGCAATGATGTATGGTTTATGATTTTGTGGCACACATAAGAATGGTTTCATTATGAGATGGGTGGGACCTATATCTCCCTCCAATGCATTGGGTAAAGATTTTATATCTCATGAGATAGAAATGGCTGGAATGGTAGGTTATACCGGTTCAGTGAAACAGGACTGAAACGAGGATTACTCGATTCAGAAAGGGACTTTGTCCACTAAGATAGTCTTGGCAATGAGTCTTGACTAACAAGAAATGATTCTCTATGATTATGTGTGTATGCCACGATGAGTAATGTTTTAAGTTATGATTTCATTTCACTACTATGATTTATCCCATGTTATGAAATTATGCTCTCTTTTGCAGGTTAAGATTTCCAAAAAATGTTATGTTCTTATGAAAA
The DNA here is from genome assembly GCA_963277665.1 of Viscum album. NCBI lineage: Eukaryota > Viridiplantae > Streptophyta > Magnoliopsida > Santalales > Viscaceae > Viscum > Viscum album. The sequence goes on along the minus strand of OY728151.1, from coordinate 71,623,238 downwards.
TTATGTGATTGATATTTCTTTTGTTTACCCTTACTGAGCATTTGAGCTCACCCTTTTATGTTTTCTTTTCCCCAGGATATAAAGAAAGGTTTTAGGTAGAAAAAAAAAGAAGATCTTTATGGGAGATATTGAAGATCTTTCTCCACGATTAGAAGATTACGTTCTGAGTTTCCAAAGACACTAAACTATTACGATCCTTTAGTGTGTGTTTTTGTTATGTACTAAGTGTTCCGCAAAAGTAATGTATTTTCCATGTACGATAAGCTTCGGGTCTCTACAGTTGGTATCAGAGGAAAGGTTTAGTCAACCTTTGGAAACTAGGATGCGAAAACATTAGTGAGATCCCTAGAGATATTTCTAAGGTATGTCTAGGGATGCCCCTAAGGATAAGTATACGTATAGGATATAGTCCTAGAACTATGGTAACGATATTAGATTAAACCAAAGATGATAGATATTTAAGTTACTCCCCCTTTATTATGATTTTTGCATCTAACACTATTCTGTTTGGGTTTTAGAAAATGGCTGGAAACAAGATGATTCACAATAATGGAGGATATGATGGACAATGGAATGATATTCTTCATGAGCAACCAAATGAAATGGGATTTGGATGTCCAAACATCATTATTATGCCGAATCAGCAATCTCACAATATGATCAATAAAGTAAAATTTGGTAAGTTTCCTGACTCGACTAATAAGAGAAAGATGGAGTTCCATGATGATCATAGAGGAAAGAAAGTTCAATTTCCCCTACGTAAATCATGTGGGAAGAGGCATCAAGGAGAATGTTTCAAAGGAACTGGAAGATGCTTTGGGTGTGGAAAAGAAGGACACAAAGCAAGTAAGTGCAAAGGAAAAGGGTCGGTTAACACCATGGATGAGGATAATGGTATTGCTATGACATCAAAAATGGTTAAGTGTTTTATATGTGGAATGTATGGGCATTATGCAAACAAATGCCCTAAGGGAAAGACTCATGAAGAGAATCAGTATGGTCATATGGGTAGTATTTATGTGGATGATGATGAAGAGACTATAAATGATATGTGAGATGAAAGAATTTTTGAAGCTCGGTCAATGGTTTGAGAATGTAGTGGAATGATTACATGTTTATCATGTGTAATTTTGGAATAAAGAGACATTTATGGATTGTTACACTGTTGTCTTTCCTTGTGTTTTGAAAGTGTATGATTAATGTTACCAGTATCCATGAATGGTTATTCAGATATTTTTGGAATGTAGATGATATGCGCATAATGAAGGGATAAGGAGAAAATTAAATGTTTGATAGTATTCATGAGCTCATGATTGATATAAGGACTAAGTGATATCATGGTTTGAGTATATAGAATTTTGAGGATTTTGGTATGTGGAAAGTGTTAACTTTTAACTGCACTCATGTTTTCACTAAGGTATTCAAGAGAATACACGATTAAGGACTTTGAATGTTTGGAATGTGACCAACAAGACATATCTTATGATATGTGGGGATCAACGACAGTATTAAATCTCTGGTAATCGTTGTCACTATATTATGAGAGTGGACTGCAGTATTATGTATAAGCCTAAAGATTAGACTGGATTATGTTGGACATAATTTAGTATTTTTTAAGGATAGAATATTTTCGATATTATTGATGGGATGTTATAGTAACGTAGTTTTAGAAAAAGGGACAACCTGCAGGACGGGCGACAGCCCATCGCTTCGGACAAGGCTGTAGGAATCGAACCCACAACCGAAGTGCGACTGGCCTTTATCGCCTACCACTGACCTACAGGAAGTCCCTGTTTAGTAGAAACTAGTTTTATCATATTAAGCAGTATGATATATGAAGTATAAGTCCATTTTAGAAACCATATGTGATTAATCTCACTATAAATCGACTTATGCATATAATTTTTGCTAACCTTTTGTTTCAGACAAATGGAATGACCCGTCGTTCTATCACATAATCTGCTAACACTTCACGAATAACAAATTCAACTTCATTTATTTAAGAGATGAAGTGGAAATTGTTCAAGACACGAACAACAGTGAGATTGTATCAAAATAAATTAAGTATTTATTCTAATTCAAATTTTCAACTTTAGGGAAATGATCTTGAAAACAAAAAATGTTGTCCTAGTGATCTTATACCTGATGAATCAGATGGTACCTTATATCATCACAAATCTATGGATTTGTGATTGTTGGCTTTTCCATAGCCATGTTCTCTACCACTCTCCATCAGAACATGACGGTTAGATTTCTCTTCTATATCCATATTTTCACCTATGTGGAAACCCAGTGATTAGTTTATTTGGGTAATCGTTACATTTCATACTTTAGTTTTTAAAGCTATGTTTTGGCATTCCTTTTTACGATGTGGGTTTCTATTAAAGAAAATTTCGAATAGTAAACCATTTATAACCCCGACGAATTTCGAGGGCGAAATTCATTTTAAGGGGGGTAGAATGTAACAACCCGAAATTTTATGAAAAATATTCTTTTTTATTTCACTAATGTCTTGTGTTGTACGCTACACCAAAAGGAGCTTGCACAACATGCATCCTTGACTTGCCTTGCATTACACGCAATCGCAACCTTCCTCGATAGCGTGTGTAATACGCAATACCGAGTTTCACTAAACAATGATATGCTATTAAAATATTATTAAAACTAGCCGGTATGAATAGTAATAACCACTTTTTAAAATTCTGTAAATCTTATTTTTCAAAATGAACTTCATTTTTGGATTCGGAGTATCGAATTTAGCCTAAGGTGAAATTTTGGTACATTTCGGATAACTTTCATATTCTGATGAATAGTGAAAATTACTAAATTATAATTAAAAAACAACTTTTTTTAATCGAAATAATTAATAGTGATAAATTATTAATTGGAGTAGTTTTAAAGTATATTTAGAATATATTTTTACAATTTAATACAATGTTGGTCATTGGATGAAATTGCACATTTAAACCAGACATAAACAAGTGTCAATCTTTTGACAGATATTGTTTCTTAAAAACACGCTATTTGTTTTAACAGCGGGATTTAATTATAAAATTAATTAATGCAACTTCTATGTTATGAATTTGGTAAAATAGACTTCATTTTCAAATTCGGAATATGAAATATAGCTTAGGATGAAATTTTGGCATTGTTCTGAAAAACATCAATTTTTGATGAATAGTGAAACTACTAAGTGGTAGGTTAAAAACTGAATTTTGCATAAAACATAATTTTACCGCTTCTGTGAATGGAATTTCGAAAATCCGAGAGACACGGTTAATATCAAGGACTAAAATGTGGTTCAATGAGATGAAAATAATTTTTTGGTGAATAGTAACTTTTTACTTTTTTTTACCGCGGTTAATAGTAAATAGGGTAACTAAGGGTAAATATGATATTACTATTACCCTAACACATGTCCTAATTCTATTGGACAAGTGTAATTCGACCAAAAACAAACATAGGAATAAAATATGACCATTTAGGCCCACTTGGATTAGATTAGGACATTTATTATTAATTTATTTAAAGAAAGGTTAAAATAGTTAAAATCAATGTTTAATAAGTAAATCATTTTTAATATGGGGTTATACATAAGTTAAATTCAATTGTAAATATTCATTAGAAAGCTAAAAAGATTTCCTACATGATGGTATTTTATTTGTAATTTTTAGACATCAAATAATTTAATTTATTTGTGACACAACGATGATGCAGTAATTATCTTATTAATGAAATATTGACATAATTGATGTTATAAACACCAAAATAAATGTAATTTGAAAATTTTTATGAATTCCACTAATTTTCTAGGTTACTATGATATATTAATGTTGATTTAATCAACTTGGTTCGGACATTTAATTCTGTTATGACTTTCACAAAAATCATATATCAAATAGTGTCAAAATTGACACAAAATAGTTTTTAAATCAAATATTATATTATTAATTGTTATTTTATTCCTAAAAATCTAAGGTTCGGCCAAATGACTTAGATAAGGATATATATATTAATAATAAACAATTTGGGGTTCGTTTGGCATGTTATAGTAAGTGTATTAACCATATAGTGAAAGAAAACAAAAAGACACGGTAAATGTTAAATTATTTAACTTAGAGTTAAATCTAATTGATAAGGTTAAAATAATATCCTAAACTTGTCTAAATTCTATTGGTTGATAGGATTTTGACCCATCCCCACTTTAGCTTCGAAATAAGACCCTTTCTAACCATTATAAACAGATTTTGACTTTAATATAAAATAATATTTTGAGATATTCCTAAGGTGCCCCTCTCCTCCCCTATAAAAGGACACCTCCTCCCCCTCCTCCTCACACCAATTTGAGCACTCAAGCTCGGCCAACCCCTGCCAAAATCTCTTCTCCACTTCCCTAGAAACATCCTAGAGGTTCTGGTCTTACTCAAAGACCAATTTTAGTTCCCTAAGAGGAGGTCTCCAAAAGGCGCTTCAAAGAAGAGGTAATTACCGTTACCAATTCTTTCATCTTTATTTCTTCTTCCACTTCTTCTTCTTAGGTTGTTTCATTATGAAGTAATAACATCAGTATCACTCATATACTGATATGTTATTATAAGTATGAAACAACCCTATTTAACCATCTATCCATCCTACGGAAAAAGAAATCACCGCGCGTGCGTACGTACGGAATACCGTCTCCACGCCGTGGTGTAATCTATTTTCCACCTCCACCTTACATGGATGGGTATAATGGTGTAAAGAATAACTATACATAGTTATTACAACATCATATTGATTCTGATATATTGTATAATCCACTCCAATTCAATTCAATATTTATAGAAATGATATCATCGCTCGTGCGTACGTACGGACTACCGTCTCCACGACGCGATGAGATTCATTCTCCATGTTAACCATTTAAGAATGATTATAATGTATATATAAGAAATAATAATGAAATATATGACATTATAAAGCTACTGGATTTATGTATATATATACATATGTATGTCATCTACTTACTTCCATTTCAAGACAATAAGGAAAGGAAAACAACGTTCATGCGTACGTACGGACTACCGTCTCCATGAACGGTGTTTTTCATTTTATTTATCTACCTATTATATATATATATATATACTGAATATATATGATATATAAATCATATTTTATATTCTGGAAGTAAGTAAATCATGATATAAGTAATAATGATGTCAAGAACAACAAGTCAAAACACCTACGATAAATGAAACGATTTTACCCAAAACGCTTCTTTAACATGGAATTTATAAAAGAACGGGTAATATAATGTCATAAGTGAACCATATATGATATCATAACAATGAATATGATTCTGTAATAAGTCAATAACATGATTTAAATCATTATACAGGAGTTTCGGACACTTACAAAGCAAGTCGGACCTAAGGTAAGGGAAATATCACAATCTCATTTTTATCCGAGTATTTACTGGGGTGTATTTTATCATCCACATCCATGTTCCCTCAATATGAAATATTGTTTCCATCCACTTGCAATAGTTTAAATCCAATTTTACCCTTAGGTGAGTTTTTAGAAAAGAATATGAAAGGAATCATTTGTCGTTTTTCCGTACGAGGTACTTTTTGACTTTTCCGACAAAAGGACGAAGAATGTTTTTTTAACTTATACGGCACGAACGGATTTATACTGTTATATAAAGCCCTATTTTCATGATGCTTCCTCTAAAATATTTCTTGACTATTTTCAATAAAATCTCTTTCTTTTAAAATTGCATGATGTTTTGTGAAAAGAAATTGATTTTGAAGAAGAAATGATATTTTCCTCAAGAATGGAGTTCAAGTTTTTAATCAAAATTATTTTCCATCTAAGATAATAAAGGGTACTGTTTTTTATCCCTATTATTACATTGATTTGATTATGTTGTGATGGAATTATTTTTATGAATTCCTTTATTGTATATGAATTGTTTTATGATGTCATGATATTTAAGATTCCCATTTTTATTACATGGGTTATGCAATGATGTATGGTTTATGATTTTGTGGTACACATAAGAATGGTTTCATTATGAGATGGGTGGGACCTATATCTCCCTCCAATGCATTGGGTAAAGATTTTATATCTCATGAGATAGACATGGCTGGAATGGTAGGTTATACCGGTTCAGTGAAACAGGACTGAAACGAGGATTACTCGATTCAGAAAGGGACTTTGTCCACTAAGATAGTCTTGGCAATGAGTCTTGACTAACAAGAAATGATTCTCTATGATTATGTGTGTATGCCACGATGAGTAATGTTTTAAGTTATGATTTCATTTCACTACTATGATTTATCCCATGTTATGAAATTATGCTCTCTTTTGCAGGTTAAGATTTCCAAAAAATGTTATGTTCTTATGAAAATTATGTGATTGATATTTCTTTTGTTTACCCTTACTGAGCATTTGAGCTCACCCTTTTATGTTTTCTTTTCCCCAGGATATAAAGAAAGGTTTTAGGTAGGAAAAAAAAAAGAAGATCTTTATGGGAGATATTGAAGATCTTTCTCCACGATTAGAAGATTACGTTCTGAGTTTCCAAAGACACTAAACTATTACGATCCTTTAGTGTGTGTTTTTGTTATGTACTAAGTATTCCGCAAAAGTAATGTATTTTCCATGTACGATAAGCTTCGGGTCTCTACAGTTGGTATCAGAGGAAAGGTTTAGTCAACCTTTGGAAACTAGGATGCGAAAACATTAGTGAGATCCCTAGAGATATTTCTAAGGTATGTCTAGGGATGCCCCTAAGGATAAGTATACGTATAGGATATAGTCCTAGAACTATGGTAATGATATTAGATTAAACCAAAGATGATAGATATTTAAGTTACTCCCCCTTTATTATGATTTTTGCATCTAACACTATTCTGTTTGGGTTTTAGAAAATGGCTGGAAACAAGATGATTCACAATAATGGAGGATATGATACACAATGGAATGATATTCTTCATGAGCAACCAAATGAAATGGGATTTGGATGTCCAAACATCATTATTATGCCGAATCAGCAATCTCACAATATGATCAATAAAGTAAAATTTGGTAAGTTTCCTGACTCGACTAATAAGAGAAAGATGGAGTTCCATGATGATCATAGAGGAAAGAAAGTTCAATTTCCCCTACGTAAATCATGTGGGAAGAGGCATCAAGGAGAATGTTTCAAAGGAACTGGAAGATGCTTTGGGTGTGGAAAAGAAGGACACAAAGCAAGTAAGTGCAAAGGAAAAGGGTCGGTTAACACCATGGATGAGGATAATGGTATTGCTATGACATCAAAAATGGTTAAGTGTTTTAGATGTGGAATGTATGGGCATTATGCAAACAAATGCCCTAAGGGAAAGACTCATGAAGAGAATCGGTATGGTCATATGGGTAGTATTTATGTGGATGATGATGAAGAGACTACAAATGATATGTGAGATGAAAGAATTTTTGAAGCTCGGTCAATGGTTTGAGAATGTAGTGGAATGATTACATGTTTATCATGTGTAATTTTGGAATAAAGAGACATTTATGGATTGTTACACTGTTGTCTTTCCTTGTGTTTTGAAAGTGTATGATTAATGTTACCAGTATCCATGAATGGTTATTCAGATATTTTTGGAATGTAGATGATATGCGCATAATGAAGGGATAAGGAGAAAATTAAATGTTTGATAGTATTCAAGAGCTCATGATTGATATAAGGACTAAGTGATATCATGGTTTGAGTATATAGAATTTTGAGGATTTTGGTATGTGGAAAGTGTTAACTTTTAACTGCACTCATGTTTTCACTAAGGTATTCAAGAGAATACACGATTAAGGACTTTGAATGTTTGGAATGTGACCAACAAGACATATCTTATGATATGTGGGGATCAACGACAGTATTAAATCTCTGGTAATCGTTGTCACTATATTATGAGAGTGGACTGCAGTATTATGTATAAGCCTAAAGATTAGACTGGATTATGTTGGACATAATTTAGTATTGTTTAAGGATAGAATATTTTCGATATTATTGATGGGATGTTATAGTAACGTAGTTTTAGAAAAAGGGACAACCTGCAGGACGGGCGACAGCCCATCGCTTCGGACAAGGCTGTAGGAATCGAACCCACAACCGAAGTGCGACTGGCCTTTATCGCCTACCACTGACCTACAGGAAGTCCCTGTTTAGTAGAAACTAGTTTTATCATATTAAGCAGTATGATATATGATGTATAAGTCCATTTTAGAAACCATATGTGATTAATCTCACTATAAATCGACTTATGCATATAATTTTTGCTAACCTTTTGTTTCAGACAAATGGAATGACCCGTCGTTCTATCACATAATCTGCTAACACTTCACGAATAACAAATTCAACTTCATTTATTTAAGAGATGAAGTGGAAATTGTTCAAGACACGAACAACAGTGAGATTGTATCAAAATAAATTAAGTATTTATTCTAATTCAAATTTTCAACTTTAGGGAAATGATCTTGAAAACCAAAAATGTTGTCCTAGTGATCTTATACCTGATGAATCAGATGGTACCTTATATCATCACAAATCTATGGATTTGTGATTGTTGGATTTTCCATAGCCATGTTCTCTACCACTCTCCATCAGAACATGACGGTTAGATTTCTCTTCCATATCCATATTTTCACCTATGTGGAAACCCAGTGATTAGTTTATTTGGGTAATCGTTACATTTCATACTTTAGTTTTTAAAGCTAAGTTTTGGCATTCCTTTTTACGATGTGGGTTTCTATTAAAGAAAATTTCGAATAGTAAACCATTTATAACCCCGACGAATTTCGAGGGCGAAATTCATTTTAAGGGGGGTAGAATGTAGCAACCCGAAATTTTATGAAAAATATTCTTTTTTATTTCACTAATGTCTTGTGTTGTACGCTACACCAAAAGGAGCTTGCACAACATGCATCCTTGACTTGCCTTGCATTACACGCAATCGCAACCTTCCTCGATAGCGTGTGTAATACGCAATACCGAGTTTCACTAAACAATGATATGCTATTAAAATATTATTAAAACTAGCCGGTATGAATAGTAATAACCACTTTTTAAAATTCTGTAAATCTTATTTTTCAAAATGAACTTCATTTTTGGATTCGGAGTATCGAATTTAGCCTAAGGTGAAATTTTGGTACATTTCGGATAACTTTCATATTCTGATGAATAGTGAAAATTACTAAATTATAATTAAAAAACAACTTTTTTTAATCAAAATAATTAATAGTGATAAATTATTAATTGGAGTAGTTTTAAAGTATATTTAGAATATATTTTTACAATTTAATACAATGTTGGTCATTGGATGAAATTGCACATTTAAACCAGACATAAACAAGTGTCAATCTTTTGACAGATATTGTTTCTTAAAAACACGCTATTTGTTTTAACAGCGGGATTTAATTATAAAATTAATTAATGCAACTTCTATGTTATGAATTTGGTAAAATAGACTTCATTTTCAAATTCGGAATATGAAATATAGCTTAGGATGAAATTTTGGCATTGTTCTGAAAAACATCAATTTTTGATGAATAGTGAAACTACTAAGTGGTAGGTTAAAAACTGAATTTTGCATAAAACTTAATTTTACCGCTTCTGTGAATGGAATTTCGAAAATCCGAGAGACACGGTTAATATCAAGGACTAAAATGTGGTTCAATGAGATGAAAATAATTTTTTGGTGAATAGTAACTTTTTACTTTTTTTTACCGCGGTTAATAGTAAATAGGGTAACTAAGGGTAAATATGATATTACTATTACCCTAACACAAGTCCTAATTCTATTGGACAAGTGTAATTCGACCACAAACAAACATAGGAATAAAATATGACCATTTAGGCCCACTTGGATTAGATTAGGACATTTATTATTAATTTATTTAAAGAAAGGTTAAAATAGTTAAAATCAAAGTTTAATAAGTAAATCATTTTTAATATGGGGTTATACATAAGTTAAATTCAATTGTAAATATTCATTATAAAGCTAAAAAGATTTCCTACATGATGGTATTTTATTTGTAATTTTTAGACATCAAATAATTTAATTTATTTGTGACACAACGATGATGCAGTAATTATCTTATTAATGAAATATTGACATAATTGATGTTATAAACACCAAAATAAATGTAATTTGAAAATTTTTATGAATTCCACTAATTTTCTAGGTTACTATGATATATTAATGTTGATTTAATCAACTTGGTTCGGACATTTAATTCTGTTATGACTTTCACAAAAATCATATATCAAATAGTGTCAAAATTGACACAAAATAGTTTTTAAATCAAATATTATATTATTAATTGTTATTTTATTCCTAAAAATCTAAGGTTCGGCCAAATGACTTAGATAAGGATATATATATTAATAATAAACAATTTGGGGTTCGTTTGGCATGTTATAGTAAGTGTATTAACCATATAGTGAAAGAAAACAAAAAGACAAGGTAAATGTTAAATTATTTAACTTAGAGTTAAATCTAATTGATAAGGTTAAAATAATATCCTAAACTTGTCTAAATTCTATTGGTTGATAGGATTTCGACCCATCCCCACTTTAGCTTCGAAATAAGACCCTTTGGAACCATTATAAACCGATTTTGACTTTAATATAAAATAATATTTTGAGATATTCCTAAGGTGCCCCTCTCCTCCCCTATAAAAGGACACCTCCTCCCCCTCCTCCTCACACCAATTTGAGCACTCAATCTCGGCCAACCCCTGCCAAAATCTCTTCTCCACTTCCCTAGCAACATCCTAGAGGTTCTGGTCTTACTCAAAGACCAATTTTAGTTCCCTAAGAGGAGGTCTCCAAAAGGCGCTTCAAAGAAGAGGTAATTACCGTTACCAATTCTTTCATCTTTATTTCTTCTTCCACTTCTTCTTCTTAGGTTGTTTCATTATGAAGTAATAACATCAGTATCACTCATATACTGATATGTTATTATAAGTATGAAACAACCCTATTTAACCATCTATCCATCCTACGGAAAAAGAAATCACCGCGCGTGCGTACGTACGGAATACCGTCTCCACGCCGTGGTGTAATCTATTTTCCACCTCCACCTTACATGGATGGGTATAATGGTGTAAAGAATAACTATACATAGTTATTACAACATCATATTGATTCTGATATATTGTATAATCCACTCCAATTCAATTCAATATTTATAGAAATGATATCATCGCTCGTGCGTACGTACGGACTACCGTCTCCACGACGCGATGAGATTCATTCTCCATGTTAACCATTTAAGAATGATTATAATGTATATATAAGAAATAATAATGAAATATATGACATTATAAAGCTACTGGATTTATGTATATATATACATATGTATGTCATCTACTTACTTCCATTTCAAGACAATAAGGAAAGGAAAACAACGTTCATGCGTACGTACGGACTACCGTCTCCATGAACGGTGTTTTTCATTTTATTTATCTACCTATTATATATATATATATATACTGAATATATATGATATATAAATCATATTTTATATTCTGGAAGTAAGTAAATCATGATATAAGTAATAATGATGTCAAGAACAACAAGTCAAAACACCTACGATAAATGAAACGATTTTACCCAAAACGCTTCTTTAACATGGAATTTACAAAAGAACGGGTAATATAATGTCATAAGTGAACCATATATGATATCATAACAATGAATATGATTCTGTAATAAGTCAATAACATGATTTAAATCATTATACAGGAGTTTCGGACACTTACAAAGCAAGTCGGACCTAAGGTAAGGGAAATATCACAATCTCATTTTTATCCGAGTATTTACTGGGGTGTATTTTATCATCCACATCCATGTTCCCTCAATATGAAATATTGTTTCCATCCACTTGCAATAGTTTAAATCCAATTTTACCCTTAGGTGAGTTTTTAGAAAAGAATATGAAAGGAATCATTTGTCGTTTTTCCGTACGATGTACTTTTTGACTTTTCCGACAAAAGGACGAAGAATGTTTTTTTAACTTATACGGCACGAACGGATTTATACTGTTATATAAAGCCTTATTTTCATGATGCTTCCTCTAAAATATTTCATGACTATTTTCAATAAAATCTCTTTCTTTTAAAATTGCAAGATGTTTTGTGAAAAGAAATTGATTTTGAAGAAGAAATGATATTTTCCTCAAGAATGGAGTTCAAGTTTTTAATCAAAATTATTTTCCATCTAAGATAATAAAGGGTACTGTTTTTTATCCCTATTATTACATTGATTTGATTATGTTGTGATGGAATTATTTTTATGAATTCCTTTATTGTATATGAATTGTTTTATGATGTCATGATATTTAAGATTCCCATTTTTATTACATGGGTTATGCAATGATGTATGGTTTATGATTTTGTGGCACACATAAGAATGGTTTCATTATGAGATGGGTGGGACCTATATCTCCCTCCAATGCATTGGGTAAAGATTTTATATCTCATGAGATAGACATGGCTGGAATGGTAGGTTATACCGGTTCAGTGAAACAGGACTGAAACGAGGATTACTCGATTCAGAAAGGGACTTTGTCCACTAAGATAGTCTTGGCAATGAGTCTTGACTAACAAGAAATGATTCTCTATGATTATGTGTGTATGCCACGATGAGTAATGTTTTAAGTTATGATTTCATTTCACTACTATGATTTATCCCATGTTATGAAATTATGCTCTCTTTTGCAGGTTAAGATTTCCAAAAAATGTTATGTTCTTATGAAAATTATGTGATTGATATTTCTTTTGTTTACCCTTACTGAGCATTTGAGGTCACCCTTTTATGTTTTCTTTTCCCCAGGATATAAAGAAAGGTTTTAGGTAGAAAAAAAAAGAAGATCTTTATGGGAGATATTGAAGATCTTTCTCCACGATTAGAAGATTACGTTCCGAGTTTCCAAAGACACTAAACTATTACGATCCTTTAGTGTGTGTTTTTGTTATGTACTAAGTATTCCGCAAAAGTAATGTAATTTCCATGTACGATAAGCTTCGGGTCTCTACAGTCATGATAGAGTGTAATCAATGCTATGGTTGAGGGATAGGGTAGATTTTGGTGTTATGCACAAGTGAGGTTTTATGCGTTGGTAGGTAAATAGTGTCAGTCATTTTTAGAAAGCGATGTAAACACTGGTGACTGGCTAAGACATGGACATTTTGGGCCCCCTGTGATCTGATTCACATACCATTAATTTTAAAATTTCTACTAAACAAGGTGATACTATCTGTAGGGTAGAGTCCATGTAATGGAGCATGTATCACTATTTTTTGTTCTTGTGTTTGAATGGGTAGACCTTAGGATAGGTTAACCTAAAAAAAGAAAACAGTTAATTATTTAATGTGGATTCTTCCATATTTTAGGTATTGGAGCTGTAGCTATTTATTATTTTACAAGTATGTCTCTAAGTCAAAATTATTATCAGGATCACATAGAAGGTGTCCAGAAGGTTGTGCCAGCAGATCGTCATAGGGTAGAGGTCAATGAATAAGACACTTATAGGAGGACCCTTCGAGAGGTTCGGTGCCTTAGTCTGCTGATGTATGAGGGCTCCCTTTCAGATACAGTCACATAAGACTTGTAGGGGGAGGACGACATAGGCTTCAGTTCAATATGTGATCGGATAGAGAATTGGGTGTCATTGGTTGTGAAGATTCTATGTGGATCAATGAGGACGTGGTGGTTCTTTTTCCTTATGGATCACGTAGAGTCGAAAATGTCATGGGAAGAGTTCCAAGACAAGTTTAGAGTCGAGTTTAATTCATCAACAATGAATGTTTCCAGTTGACAAGAGATTCATACACTTTGACAAGGGATCTCCCTTGTGCAAGAGTTTGGAAACCATTTTTGTATCCTTTTATGATCGAATTTGGACATGTTTCCCAATAAGGAGACTAGGGTGAGAAAATTTGAGGAGACATTGCATCCAGAGATCCATCGTCAGGTCACCCCATTTATGGTGAAGGAATAGCATGAGGTTCTGGTAAGGGAAGAGGTCATTGGGAGGGAATTGTTGAAAATATGATCATCATGAGATGGGAGTTCTTGTGATTACTCACGAATCAGAGTTTTGCTATGGGTTTCTTAATTTTCTAGGAAGAAGGGTTTATGTTTGGACGGGGGTAGGTCCCATCCATCAGCATCTCGTTTCTCCAGGGGAAGAAGCTCAAATCCCTATTAAAATTGATCATGTTCTTGTGTTTCTTGTGGAGGTCTAGGACAGTTTTATCAATAGTTCTTGACATTTTAGATCAGTCATCTTACATTAGGTGTTCTACTACAGGTTCTTCTGTAGACGTAGTTCCAGCCATGCCAGCAGCAGTAGGTTGCACCAGCATTAGATCTGCAGAGGGTTGATGGGGCAGGAAGTGAACAACCCTATGACTCTCCCCATCCTCAGAGAGCAGAGAAAACCCATGGTGTCGGTCTACATTAGGTTTAGATTGGTCATTGAGGAGTTCGTGGTCATATTCATGCTTTAGAATTGCCATTGACAGGTGATCCATACGTCATTTGGGGAACACATTTAATTTTTTATACATTGTTGAATTATTTGTTAGATTCGAGAGTGAAAAACTCCTTAATATCACCTACCCTTGTCCCTGAATTGATACTTGAGATAGAGAGGCTTCCAGTGCCCTTGTCTTTGACTATGCCAGTTAGATGTTAAGCTGACTAGTTAGATGTTTGTAGAGACTGTGAGCTACTGATTGGGAAGCACCGCTCTTAGTGAGATTTCTTATGATTACAGATGAAACCATACGATTTTATCATTGGCATGGATTTGTTGTATTATTTGAAGGAAATTAGGGATAACTTTAGGTGACAGGATTGGTCTTTATAAGAAGGTGGAGATCAAGCAGTGTTCGTTGGCGAGCGAGACACTCTTATGGGTCAGAGGAATGTTCTATCCTTATCATCCACGATGGTTGAGATAATGCTATTTTAATCAATGGTTCAATAGTTTTCTTTTCCTAGTTTCATATAAGAGTAACCAGATGCCTTTCTATAAGAGGTTTTAGCATTACCCCCTTGACGAGATATCGAGTGTGGGATTGAGCTACAACAAGGAGTGTCTCTTATATCTATGGATCCATATAATATGTCCCCTTATAAGTTATGATATATAGGTATTTATATTGAATTTTTGTTATAGTGTGGTTTTTTTCATCTGATTGTGTCACCGTGGGGTGCACCGGTTTTGGTCATGAAGAGTGTTGTCATCATTTTGAGGTTGTGTATTGATTAGTGTCACTTAAACAATGTGACAGTAAAGAATTTCTATCATCTTCTTGCAGATTAATGATTTGTTCGATCAACTGAAGGGTGAAATATTTTTCTCAAAGATTGAGTTGTGTTCTGGATATCATTTGATGAATGCGAAGTTTGAGGGTATCCTGATTACTACTTTTTTTTGTCATCATGGTAATTATGAGGTCGTTGTAATTCCATTAGTATGAAGAATGCTTCAATTGTGTTCAAGGGTTAGATGAACGCAGTGTTCCATGAGTTGATGGGTAAGTTTGTGGTGGTTTTCATCAATGACATTCATTTGTAATCCCTGTGTGGGAAGGAGAATGCAGAGAATCCAACCGGTGTTTTGGGAGTTCTTCATCTGCATCAGCTGTTCGGGATGTGTTTGAAGTTTGAGTTTGGGGCTTGAGAAGTCGGTTTCTTGAGGCATGTTTTGTCCTAGTAGGGAGTAGTTTCCGATCCATCGAAGATAGAATCGGTTGTGTCTTAGGAAGACCCCAATACTATTGCAGAGGTGCGATGTTTTTTGCTCTTCCTGGCCACTACATGAGGTTTGTAGCCGATTTCTCTCAGGTTTCAACTCAATTGACATCATTAATATGGAATGATCAGGCGTTCATGTGGACTGATCAGTGTGAGAAAGCATTCCAGAATATTAAGGATAAGTTATTATGTTCCCTAGTTCTTTGTCATCTAGTAGAGGGATACAAGATTAATGTTTTATGTGATGATTTACATATGGGTTTAGGTTGTGTTCTGATATAGAAGACATCAACAGATTATTATGGGTCTCAGTAGTTTTCTCCCCATGAATGAAACTATTCCACCAATGAACATGGGTTGACATCCGTGGTGTTTGATCTAATATTTTAGATACATTACCTAATTGGTGAGAGATTTTTGGTTTAAACCGATCATAAGATCATGCGGTATGTTTTATCCCAGTGTGAGTTAAACTTGTGACAATGAAAATGGATGGAGTTCTATTAAGAATACATCCATGAAATATCGTATACCCTTGGAAAAGGGACTCTCTTAGCAGATGCACTGAGTAGGAAGTCGCGTAGTACTGTAGTACTTGAATCCAGTGATTCTAATAGATTTATTGATGAACATTCAACATTACATCTCGATAAGGGAGATGTTGGGGGTAGAGGTTGAAATTTTCAGATGACGGTGCTATCATCTCGGGTGCAGTAGGTGGAAGAGTCCCAGTTGTGGGATATTCATTTGGAGGTCTGGATAGACCAAGTTGTTTGTGGTGAGGCACCTGATGATTGGTCTAAGGATGAACAAAACTGAGTGTTTTATCATGTAATACTATGTGTTCCTTTCTAAATGTGCAATATGTTTCTCACATAGTTCCATAGTTCTACTTTAGTAGTGGACCCTAGCATGATAAAGATGTATCGAGCCTTGAGGAGACAATTTTGTTGGACTGAGTTGAAGGTTGCAGTTGCGGAGTTTGTGTCTCGATGTATGGTCTACCATAAGTTGAAGTCCAAACACTGTGTTCATGGTGGTCTGCTTCTGTTATTAGATATTCCTTAGTGAATGTGGGAGGACATCTAAATGGGCATTATTACTGGGTTAATTCAATATATATGATGAAATTATGATCTTTGGGTTGTAGTGGACTATTTAACAGAATCCTCCATCTTCATGGTGATCAAGGTGTCAAGCTCATGAGATATTTTGTCAAGAAAGTATCATGAGGTGGTGGAGACGCTCCAGGGATTCCCAAGGACAATCATTTCCAATAGAGATCCTCATTTTACCTTAAGGGTGAAGAGAGGTATCTAGGATCCTTTTGGATATTAGTTAGGCCTTAGCAGTAATTTTCAACCTCAGATAGGCAGTAAAACAGAGTGAACTATCCATATCCTTGATGAAATGAACTTTATTGTGTCCAAGATTTTGGAGGTTTGTGGATGAGGAACTTACCCTTGGTAGAGTTAACATACAAAAATATTTTTCACTCCACCATTGGTATGGAATCGTTTGATGCCTTGTATCACTGACCATTCCTTTCTCCATTGTGCTCGACAGGGTTCAGAGTGTCAGAAATTATCGGAATAGAACTAGTGAATAATACAATAGAGATAGTTTAGGTGATTTGGTATAGGATGAAGATTTCATAGGATCATCATAAATCATATACTGATCAAAGGAGGGGACCCTTTGGAGTTTTAATTTGGGGATCACATGTTTCTAAAGGTGATTCCCAATCCTGGGTAGCGATGGTTTGGTCATGGGAGAATGATTTCTCTCTGTTTTTTTGGTCCTTTCGAGGTGTTGGATCATGTTGGAGTCGCGGTGTATCGAGTATCACATCCACCACAGATGACCCGGATAAACGATGGTTTTCATGTTTCACAGATCAATTGTTATCTTCATAATGACTCTCACATCATTGAATGGAGAAGGATCGATGATGATGATGATGAGACCTTTGAGTAGTGGCTGATTGATATCTAATACTTCAAAGAGAAGGTGTTGTGTGGGCATTCAATCCCATTCGTTCATGTATTGTGGCTATAAGGTGTCATGGAGGAGAGTTCCTGGGAATGTGAGTTGCATATATGTTCTAATTACCCTTGGGTTTTTTATGTTTAACATATTTCATGTTAAAAAAATGTTATGTTTATGTTTGTAGACATTTTTTTATGAGATAGATTCCTATAGATCTTTCTTGGGTCTTGATCTCATTTGACAGGTATCTCGATGAGTGGTTGTTCGGACCCAATTTTGGTTTCCTTTAGGTGGTGTTTTATTTCTCGAGGAAGAGATTTTTTTGAGAGGAATCTGATATAATGTCCCAGACCTCTCTGGTCCATTATTTTGCTAAAATATGGTGTTTGAGGTGTTCCAGGTGGTCTAGGTATCATATCCCCAAAAATTTTCCAAATATCGAGTTTATGAATAGTTTTTCCAGAATGGTGAGGTTCCAACAATATACTCTATTAACTTTTCCAAATTTCATGTTTGTGAAAAAATTTTCTTGAACAGTGAGGTTCCAAGGTTATCCTCAATTTCCCTTTCATATTTTCGAGTTCTTGAATAGTGTTTGTAGAAAAAGAGGTACCAAATTTAGCCTCTATTTAATTTTCCAAATTTAGAGTCCATGAATAGTGTTTCTAGAATGGTAAGGTTCCAATGGTAGCCTCTATTTTTTTCCAAATTTTGAGTTCATGAACATTTTTTCTAGAATGGGGTGCTTCCAACAGTAGCATCTACTTCCTTTTCAAAATTTTGAGTTCATGAAAAGTGTTTAAATGACTATGAGGATCCAACGGTATCCCCTATTTATTGTCCAAACATTGAGTTGATGAACAATGTTTCTAAAATGGTGAGGTTCCGACAGTAGACTCTATTTCATTTTCCAAATATTGAGATCATGAATACTTTTCTCGGAATGGTGAGGTTCAAACAGTATCCTCTATTTCCATTTCCATATTTCGAGTTTATAATACGTGTTTCTAGAATGGTGAGGTTCCAACAGTATCATCTATTTCATTTACCAAATTTTGAGTTCATTAATAGTGTTTCCCAAACTATGATGTTCTTACGGTAGCCTCTATTTACTATTCCAAATTTCATGTTCATGAACAATGATTCCAAAATGGTGAGGTTCCAATGGTGGTCTCTTTTTTCATTTCCAAATTTGAGTTCATGAATAGTGTTTCCATAATGGAGATTTTCCAATGTTAGCCTCTATTTCCTTTTCAAAATATCATGTTTGGTGTACAATGTATCCAGCTTCATATAGATTCACCCCTTTGGAATTTCCTTTGACACAAAATGAATTCAATGCCTTGTTTTTAGGACTCTAAGGTCGATTCGAAGGCCATATATCCTATATTAATTTTTTAATAAGGTTCTGGATGCTTTTACTTGCTCAACCCACTGGTTTAATATAGTCCACTATTAATGGATTATCCAGAGTATCTTAAACCATTGCAATGATAAATCTTCTAAAGGGATGAGATATATTCCTTCATAGCTCTTCCACCATGTTATCTTATGTGAAACTCTTGATCCACTCATTCCTTTTAGTAGGTGTTGTGTGATCAAACATTCCTCCATGGATTGGTTCCCATTTTTTTATGCGACCAAGAAATTTCGATCAATTTTCTATATAAGGTATGATATATCGTCATTATTTTGTGTTTATCTTGTCTTGTTTCTCCTTTACCTTTTATGGAATGATATCTCCATGAACCCAATGGAATTTTCTTGGGTGTTGAACGGTCTGGTGGTGTCCCTACATCCTCAAGTGGATACATATATCATGAGGGGGGGAGATCAAAAACTATTGTGCGGCTCGTTCTCATATAAATAATGTTAAGAACTGTTTGAGGTATGTGATCTGTTTCTTCTCTTCATTTATGTGCAACTATTGAGTTATAATGTTTTACCCCATTAGATGATAATGGAATAGACATATTAAATAGTTGAACATGATAAATAAATTATAATTGATCATATGTAATGATCCCTTATTTCAAAAGATAATGTGACATATGCAGTTTCCTTGATAGCTATTAGTTCTTTATGGAAATTGGTAATGAACTTAATGCTGGAATTAATTGATAATTTTTTGGATAATGATAAAGAGTCATGTAAATGAATCATATAGTTGTGGTTGATATAATTTGATGTTAATAATATTGATGCAGTAAGAATGTTAATCAATTTTGTGATAGCTTGCTATTTAGGTATCCCACACTTGGAACATATCAATAATAAATCAATTAATTAAAGATGGATTAATGAACAAGTTGTTTGATAAAATATAATTCATATTACGGTTCTGAGTTACCATCTTTCTTGTTTAAGGGACAATATCCATATTGATATGATGTTTTTTTCCTACTGCTGGTGTTGTGAGGTGATCCTGGAAGGCTATTGTGATATGTAGGGCAGGGAGGCCTATTTTTTGTGGTAGTAGTTGACACCTAGAGTGGTGAGATGCATCAGTTTATCCATGTGGGTGTTAGGTAGAAAACCCGAATTGATGGAATGGGTTGGAGGTTAATGTTTAGATGCTTGCTATTTCATATTGGTTTTTTATTTTCCTTACTTTTCCCACAACTCAAGGTAGCTAGTTTTCTTACCCTTCATCCAAAAGGGGCGAAGACACGTGGGGTATGGCACAAGATTTCCGTGATTAGCTTCTTGAGGGAGGATGGGTCAGTGCTCTAGATATAGGCAGAAAAGACATGATGGGTAGTTTATCTTCTAACTATTTTGAGACCCTTCTATTTAGTAGCTCAGAATGTTTTTCTAGAATGCCTAAATATATGGAAAGTAATAATGTTGTTAATAAATGATTGAATAAATGATTTTAACCCATAGGGTTGGAGCCTACTGGGACGAAATTTAGAGGTTTCAATTTAATGGAACATTGAACATTGGGTGTGATGCTAATGAAATATAATGTGGAAATTATTAATGTATAATTAATTTTTGAAGAATTAATTAATGTATCTGAAACTGATAAAGAAACATATGAAGTAACATATTATTTCTCTTTAAATGGTTGTGTGCGAATATGATACATATTCATAGAAGTGGAAACGAAGAGTCTGAGAGAAATTAGATATAGTCCAGTCAAAGATTTGGTTATGATCATAGTGTGTTTCTGAGATATAGTATATTTTGTACTTTTTTGTTTTTATATAGTACTCTGCCCCGTCAGTTAGGGAAATTGACACCCCCGGGATTCTGATCCCTGGGCAGTGTTTTAATAAACATTTCCGTTGGAGGATGTATCGATGACTACACCATTTCACCCCACTCTCATCTCATGGTAGTTACATGTGATGGTAGGAAGATAGGTTAGATTTACCCATATATGTGTGTGGATGGCTATAATAGATTGTGGTTATTCTCCTGCATATATTGTGAATATAGTATCCAATGGATAACTATAGGTGTACTGTGTATAGGCTATATTTGATTGAGAATACTTACTCGGCGTGTGGACTATAATTGCTTGAGGTATAATTCCCAATGTATGAAACAGATTATTTGAGCTGTTGTGGATCCCATAAAGTTCTTAGTGAGATTGATTATGTGGACATGGTCATTTTTTCATGAGGTACATGTTGTGGTGCTTTTCCCAAGTGTCTTCTAGAAATACATTTTGGATAGAGATGCTTGGGATGTGTGACATTTTGGAAAGGCTGAAAGCCAGTGGTTAAGAAATAGTTGGGTAAAATTGATATTCAATTTTATATTATATACTATTTTATATGATACTTATTTAGAATATACATGGTGGGGATAGAATCATAGTATACCTATTTAGGTGACGAGGTTGTTTAACTTGTTTTTCAATGTGCTTTTGGATCCTTTCATTACTTTTTCATGAGAGGATTTGGGGAGGATCCGACTAAGTATACTATTATATTCACCCTATATATATAAACTATTTTTTCAATTAACTTGGATAATGTTGGTTATCCAGCTGGTTTATACATCTAGGGATTGTAGGAGCTGTTCGGTCTGGTAGTTGCAACTGTTTTTTTACTTTCCATTGTTACTTGTAGTTTTACCCTTTCAATTGTAGTAGTTTTTCATGACATTACATATGTGAACATGGGATCTTTTTTATTATTTAGTCAGATATGGATGTTGGTTGGTGTCTACCTTATCTCCCTTTTTATCATGCGTTCTCTTAGAGGTTAATGCCTCCCATTTGTGTGTTTACTATTCCCTCGGTGTTAGTTTTCAACTCGGGGCCTACATGGGGCGGGACTCAAGGGTAAATATCTCCCTTCTCATATAGTCTGCCTAGGAGGGGTACACATTGTGGGGAGGGGGTCATGAGAACACATGTTATTATAGCCCCTATATATAATCTATTTACTTTTTATGTCTCCATGATATGTTTTTTTGAATAATCTAGATAGTATTATCATAGAACATAGAATTGATTCTATATCTACTTCTTATGGGTTATTTTAGATATTTAAATTTTAGAGACATGTATTTATTTGACATATAACATATTTTATCATTATATAAAATGTCATTTATTTTAAATTATTGTTTTGATTTATGGATTCTATTTTATGTTTTTTAGATTTTTTGGTCAATGACTCTAACATTCATGATTTATACACAAAGTGATACATTCCACTAGGTACTATTGGAGTTGGACCTCATCAGTCACTCATAAATTCAATAAAGGCCCACATTGGGTTTCTAGAATGGTATGGTCTTGAAAATTATCTTATTAAAACATTAATTAACATTAAACTTATGAATTACGAAATATGTTAAATGTAAACATTACGTGACAATTTAAACTCATAAAATAATAGGAATACAATTATAAATGATTAAAAGTGGGAAGAATCATTATTAAATTATTAGGAATGTTATGACATTCAATTTTTAAATACCTAATTTTTTGTCTACTAACAGGAGTAACTCCAAATGAATTTACATAATTGAATTTGACTATGAATTGGAAAAAAAATAAGATAATTAAGGGATATAATTTGTTATAAGATCAACGTAATGACATGATTATATTTTTTTTTATTTCCTCATTATATATGATGATCCAAATGGTATGATGTGAAATTTTAATTATAAAATTATATGTTGGAAATATGTAACATTCTTTTTTAGGAAATAATTTTCCATATGGACATAATTTGGTATATCGAAAGGGATATTCCTCAAAATTATTTTCTTATACCCACTTGGTAAAACTATTTCCACCAATTAAATTAATTTCATTACTAAACACAAATATCCCAAGTGATATAATGTATAATTAATACATTGAAAACAATTTTTGACGATAGGTTTTATATTGTATATTTAAAATCATTTTTGAGTTGTAATCAAGATAAGATTCCATTAAATTTATTAACCAATATTACTAATTGATTTATTTTTAAATGAAACACGGATTTGAATAATTTAAAGGTGATAATGATGATAATATTGAGTAATGATATAATATGATATTGATATTTTATATTTATAATAATGATGAAAAAAAAATCAAAAATTGATCCCACTTACAAACTATAAATCTATGATAAATGAATATATTTTATTAAGTGTTACTAAAACATTAATATATAGACAATATTAATTTATATAAGTACATTTTTATTCATTAGGATATAGAAATCCATTAGACCACTCATGTGTAAAACCAACACGATAAATGTAAAAAACTTGAGAGTGGTAGATGTATCGAAAGAAGTGGTTGATTTTCTAATGTTTAATTTTAAATTCAAAATTAGGAGTATGTTTTGTTTACAGTAATATAATCCCATATTTACATCATGATAACATACCTTAATTTTAAATTCTGATACCCAATATAGTGGTTAAGGATGATCAAAATACAAACCCCAATATGACCTAACATCGAAATGACAGCATGACATTTTTTTCCCCTCCAAAAAAATAAATAAGTGGATATGATTTGGTGATAGAAACATATTGTCATAAACCCCAAAATAGGGATACATTACCAACTGTGTTGTTTGAAAATAATAATAATCTACTATATAATAATTTTTTATACTATTAACCATATAAAGTTTTTTTGCATATATGAATGAAATAAAACATAGGTAATAATAAGAAGAGGAATAAAATAAATTCAAAACACCAAAAAATAAAAAAAAATGAGAATAGGGTGATAAATATTTTATAGGAAATTAATTTATGGAAAACTTTACAATACAATATGTATACACATTATTGATCCAAACTTGACTATATAGAAATTTTCCCCCTCAAATATATATTTCTATATAATATATAATCTCACAGACACAACATGAAAAATAATAATATCTTTTTTAAAAAAAAATACACATTTAGTTTTGTACTACTATAAAATTAAAATATATTTTATTGGGATAAAAAAATTGATTATAAATCTAAAACATGACAATATGGTACATTTATATCCCTAATAATTTTATTAGGATGGATTAAACTTATAAAAAAATTATAAATATAAATATAAAATATATTCTTCAATTGATGATTATATAAAAATTAAATTAATATTAGTTAATAATGATTATGAATATTACAAGTATTTATAATATTTTTAATTGTTATATGTATGTTATAAATATGAATATTATAACACTAATGTACTCGTTAAAATAGTAAACTTCAACTGGGTGTATAAAATATCATTATTACTTCTTATTAAATATATATGTATGAAATGAATAAAATAAAATAAATTAATATAGTAAAATATGATAAAATAATCATTTAGAACCAAGGGAAAATAATTGTATTTTCTGGAATGAATATTATATTTTATCATTAAAATAAAATTTTATTATATAGATAAAAAATATAAATACATTATTTTTAGAAATTAGTTTTCATAAAGTATAATTATTTATAAAAATAATCATATAATTCATTAATATAGTATTAATATTTTAATTATAATAAAATCAAAATTTTAAAAAATTCAACAAATAATGATTAATGGTTAATTAAATTTCTCATATTTTAAATTATATTTTGATAAAATCGGTTTAATTTATGGAACAAAAATATTCATTTCATAAAAAGATAATATTATTTATCTTTTATAAATATTACATTATGTTTGTTATTTGTAGTGAACAATATAGTTTCTATATATGTTTAATATTTCCTGGAAGAATATATTTAAAGTCTCATTAACATTTATTAAAATAATAATTATATTTCAATTTACCTTTTAATATTATATCATATGACTATTACAATTGAATAACATGTTGAATTAAAATTTATGAAAACAATATTTTATTTCAATAACTAATTCTAATACACCCCAATAATACACATATAAAAAACATACCTTACCCCCTCATCTCCTCACAAATCAAGATTGATGGAATGTAAAATTTTCCACAAATTTATTCACGTAAAATCATATGTAAATTGTGGAGATTTTTTCCCTTTATTATACTATCCATTAACGATTGTAGTCAATTATGAACATTTTTTTCCTAGTTAATACGTTGACAACTCATAGTTATTATTTTTCACATTATGTTCCTTCACTTCTCCATCATAACCATAAATCTATATATAAACCGAGATCTATCAGATAAAATAAATTTTATTGATATATATTAATAAAAAAAATGTTAAAAAATATATGAATAGAATGGTTTTTTCATAACAGACATCCATTCAATGTTAGTGTCACTACATATAAGAATTTTATATTTTTTAAAATATTAAATCTTCAATGGTTGGTTATTTAAATTTTATTTATGCTTATAAATTAATTAAATCATTATATTATATAATGATTCATTTTATAAAATACATAAATAATAATATTAAATAAATGAAATATTGTTCATATTTTTTGGAAAGGACTCTAAAATGGGAATATTGTTAAATATATATATATATATATTAATTGAACCATGAAAACAATGTCATATTTTTAATTTATAATCATTTAAAAATATTAAAATACATTATCTCAATATCCATTTAATCTCAGAGACATGAACTCATTTGATAATAAATTTCATCATAACTAATAAATTGATGTGGCATGTGGAATAGAAAAAATAGCCATCCAGATGATGCACATGAAGAAATGATTTGATAATTTGATTATGAATAAATATAAAATATTTATAATAAATAAAATAATCTTGAACAAGATCCTTAATAAATTAATTAAGAAAATAAATTTTATTATTTTGGATATTTTTCATTCACATTAATCATATTGATGACTTCAGATGAAGAATCTACCAAACCACAACATTTTCTTCTATGTTATACATTCTCTATATTTACCATTACTTCATTATCTAAAAATCACATATACCACATTTATATTATATACATATATATGATATGTATATATACATATATTATTTCTTATTTCATTTGTTGGTACATTTATAATCTTTACATGTTCCCATGAAAATATTTCCCAGAAATGAAACATTATAAAACTAAATGTTAAATTCCAAATTATATTTATATATCATTAATTTTAAAGACTTTATGTTCAATGATTTATATTGGTACTAATAATATTATGGAATAATAATAATTTTCTATTTTTATTTTCTGAAATACTAAATGTTTTTACATTCATAATATTCCACTACCTATTAATTAACATATTCTTCAAGAGGATCATTTATATAACATATTATCCACCCAAATTATTATTATCATTCCATAAATGTAGATCCATATTCATGTTTTTTGATATAGTATTAAATTATGAAGTTATCACAAATAAATAAACAATTATTTAGTTTGGAATTCATATGATACATTATTTTATTATGAATTTTATGTCATTATATAAAAAATTCCATTATAATGGGTTTTCTTAAAGTTATGGTTATTTATTATTTTGATTATTTTTTGAAACCATAGTCATATTATTTTCTAAAATGAAATTTGTGGGTCTAGAATAATTCATCACTTTTTCAATTTGGTATTGTTTACATCTCATAAAAAAACATTATAGTAAATGGTAAATCATCCTAACACCTTTTGGTAATATTTCATAGTAATTATCCTACACTTATGTTTTAAATGAGATGTTTTAGCCATTTACACACATATATAATAGCATGATCATATAATATCATTTTAATTATTCTATGATTTATTGGGATGATATATGTCCCACCAATATTATGATACCACATTATTCCACTAGACTTTTTTTAAGTCTTCACCATACTCTATTTAATTAGGTTATTCACCTGCATGGATATATATCCCAATATTTTGATTTCTAATTTTTCCAAGGGTTTATATTATACTAATAAAGGAATACATTCATTTAGGATATTATTAATTATATGAAAATAAAAATGACAATTTTTATATATAATTTTTTGAGGTGTTAATTATTTGAAGGATAATTCACCTATATATTTATGTTTTTGTTTTATGGTTTATTATGAATAAAATAATTTAATTTTATGAATATTATATGGGAGTTAATCAAATATTATATAATATCATTTTGTAGTTTTTTAGTTTTACGTTTGTTAAGATAATAGTATATAAACCATAAATATAGATGAAATAATCATGCTTTTATATTTTATAGGATTGAAAATTTTTATTTGATTTATTATTTCAATGTGATATTTTTCCATTTATATAACTATTTTACTTAGGAATAAAATCCATAATTATTTAAATTTATTAAATACCTAGAAATTGGAAGACTCATGTTCTTAATCAATGTGATAGTTATTTTAAATATTTCATAAATGAGATACAACATAGTATTGTAATGATAATTTATAATCTCATGTTGGAACATTAAAAACGAACTCCAATTATAAGTAATAACATGAATCATAAGGGAATCACACTATTGATTGAGAGATAAAAATTTGTATTACATTTTTATAATGAAAAAAACGTAATGCTCCAATCATTTATCAATGAAATTCTCATTCCAAATGAAATAATGCCTTATTAAGTAACGTATTTACCATAAAAATTATAATGTTTGTTATTATTTTAAAAGATATATTGTTGAATTAAAATGAACATTATTTATCACAAATTTTCATAATATAGATATTTTACAATTATTTTAAAAATACTTATTTATTAATGGTTATGATTGTGTCTAATTTACAAAAATAGATAAAATGAAAACATTTATCAGTAGGATCACATCTTATGATTCCCTATTATATTTTCATCTAACGGAAATGTAGTTACTAGAATTCACCATGACCAATCAAAGTAGAATATTTTATAAACAAAAACATTATCTTTACCGTTTAATAGAATATTTCCAACTTTTCATGATGGTTTCCCAATCCAATTTAATCAAACCACCCCATTAATTTATCACAATCGTTATACTTACATATTGGGTGAACACTATATAAATATGGGTTTATCAATCAAAATCATATAAATATAGATTTGAATGTTTTTTGTTATAAAATAAATATCTTTTTGTATCAATTTTAATTTTTTCATTATAAAATTATATCTGAGATGATAAAAAATTGTTATTGATATAATAAGAAAAACTATTTTTCTAGAAAATATATTATATTACGACTAATTTTGATAAATTCCAAAATTTTCATATAAATATTAAATTAATATAATATTATTATTATATTATTTTTATTTTTATAAAAATGATGATATAATTTATTGAATACCAATATAATATTTATAAGGTTCTAATTATTTTTATAAATATAATTAGTTTTTTGTAAATACTGATACTTTAAAAAAAGTGTACATTCTCATATAATGTGAAATACTTTTAAAAAATATTTTTTTTATTAATCGTTATTTCATTATTACATGATGGTATATTTTTCATTCTATTATAAACAGTATTATTTTTGTTTACAAACTCAATACATTTAAAATAAATTTTCTTTTTTATGACATCATAATGGACCAATATTTATATAATAAATTCTAAAAAATAAATATATGGTGGAAGACATATTTAAAAGCCAAAATAATTTTTTTCGAATATTATTTAACTTAATTTATAAACCAATAATGATTCCTCGAAAACCTATATGTCATTTTAATGTGTTAAAATCAACTCTTTTTTAACAAGACTCACATTCACGCAAATAGTTTTATTATTTTAGTATGTTTTTTATTTAGAGTTATCAAATATTAAATAAAAATACAATATTTTTTGATACAAAGAGAAATAAAAATACAATGGTTTGTGGTTTTTATTATTTTATTATTTAGTGTCCATGACCCATGTTTAGAATTTAGTAATGAAAACCCTGCCCTTGTATATTAATACCTACAAACATCCCATAACTATTCACTCAAAACCCACTGATCATGAATTTAATCTAACCATATCCCACTCTAAACAACATTTAAAGAGATCCTAGTAAAATAAAAAGTTCCTCTCGTGATTTTAAAAGTACCCACTCACTGTAAGTTATTTGTTTCTCCTCCTTCATATAAATAATATTATATGTATTATAAAATTTTATTTCTAATTTTTAATATTGTAATGTGTTTTTCATATCCCTCTTTCATTTCATAATATTTTAACGCAATGAGAGACCACCAACCACTCTAATTAATCACTTCCATGAATCATTACATGCACCTTTTATTGTAGTGACATTATCCTATGACATTCTATGACAATTAGATGTATACTTATTACCCATACCCATATTAACAAAATGTCATCCATATATGTGTAAATATAATTAATTTATATTTGACATACATTTATATACTCCACACCCACTAATAGTGCTATTAAATTTGATGAAATATGTTCTTTTGTTTCATTATTTATGGTGCATAAAAATTCATGTACTTGATATAAATGTGATGGGTGAGATAGAAATTATATTTCATATTATTATATTATATAATGTTATTATCTCAAAATAAACCATGTGTGGTTCAAAATAGGTTATACTAATCAAACAATGTTATACATTATCAGCAGTTATCCTTGACTAATATTTATGATCTTATGATTTATCTAATTTATGAATTACTATTTATACATTATGATATCAATTTATTTTATTCATGGATATTAATTTAAAAAATTACCAACACAATTATTTCATCTTGAAATTCATCTTGAATGAAATTTACTAATTATTCATGTTATAGTTTATTTATTCCTTTTCTGGGAATTATATTTCACCATATTAACATGAGCATCCCAAGATTCCTATTAAAACACAATAATATCATTGGAATGTAAGGGAATTATTTTCTGTTTTTATATATATTTATACAACCATGTTTCATTTAATTGATATATGTATGAAATTACACATATACAACAATACTAAAAATATTTTAGGATTATATTATGTTTATATTTATATAATAAATAATTTTTCAATAAATAAATATTTAGTTTTTTCTATATATATGTATTGTCATATTTTGTATTGGAGAAAGGATTTACATTCATATGGGGTGGGATTGGAAGTATTTTTTGATTATTTATGGTCAAATAGTGACATAAAATAACATACACATTTTCTGTTAATTTATATATTATGTGATTTTCATGCAACAAAATATCTATCTTAATACTATATGTGATGGAATCTCTTACACTATTGTATCTATTGTTAATAAACCAAAATGGGTTCATTTATTATTAACTAAAATGACACATGGTATTTGAAAAATATGAATTAATATACACTTATTTTCACACCCTATGTGGATCTTATATTGGTAATTCATAAAATCCATATAAACTATTATAACGGGAAAAAATGTCGACAAATTTTTATGATAGGAAATTGACTATGAATAAATCAAATTAAAACCTATTAACTCATAAGTTATCAAATGTATGTTATATATTTATTATCACATAAATATTCATAATTTATATTTTATATATTTTTTGTTTCAAAATTATAATCCCTAAATTTTATTTTATATAGTCCGTGTCTATAAATAGGTAGAATATAGTCCAAAAAAATGTAATTTGAAATTTTATTACTAAAAAATTAGATGACTATAATGATGGGAGATAATGTAAGTTTTATTTTTTTTATTCAAATTTATCTATCATACATATCCATAAAAAGAGAAGAAAATTGAATCTCCAAATACATCAAAGAAATGAGTATGTAATTTCATAGAAATTCATCTGAGAAATTATTTTTTGTAGGGGATTTTCGATTTAATTCAGGACAATAATTCATAAATGGATACCAGGGAAAATTTCATAAAGGAAATAGAAGATGTTTTATTTTATAAATACACTGTAAAATGTAGCTATCATAGGTAAAAGTATTAATTATTTCTATTGATATTATGGATTGAGATAATGTTTTTCACATGGTATCATTAACATGTTATGTCATAATGGTGAGAATTTGGGGAAATATCTAAGAAAAATATTTATTACCAGGGAAAGGAAGAACGATGATAACAAAAAAACTAAAAGTACAAGGTAATAAAGAAGGCCCTAAACTGATAAAAACAATGAGACGTATATTGATGACTTAAGTTCAAATAAACTCCACTACATAGTTTTATATTTATTTTTTTATATAAAATTTAATATATTGTATGTTTTATATGATGATCGAGTCATGAACCAAAATGGATTGTAGTATCCATGAAAATATATATGAGTATTTTATCGCAGGTTGATGTTAGGGGTAATATAATTATTTCAAATATAATAATTCTATATTTATAAGAATACAATACTATCTGATTAATGGATTAACATTATATGTATTAATAGAATAAAAATTCATAATTGAATTAATTCCTCATTCGTGTCAACAATCACCCTCAGATTCGTACAAGTGTATAGGGGAGGATGGGAATCCATTGGAATCATCTTCACAAGCATATGTATTAGTTATTTATGAAAATAGTTTATATCAATTTAATAATTAGTATTAAATAGTCGATCAAACCATATGAAATTCCTAATGTCAAAGTATATGTTCCTAAAATAATGTTATGTTTTTTCTCATAAATAAGAGGACGAGTTATCAATTGAAATTATACTTGGAGAAGGTAAAATTAATTAGGAATTACTTCTCCAAAAAAAATCTATTGATCCATTGAATATATCAGAAATTGTAGAATGAAACATACTAATATATGTGATGTGGATGTATAGATTATTTAGAATTTAGTGTTAATATCAACAATTTGTGAGAAATTTATCATGATTTTCAAAACCATTATCCATGTTAAAACTATATTGATGTACATTTTCTCAAAATAAATAATTGAAGGAGGTCATTGACACGTGCCTGTCGTGGGGTGTGGCAAAAACAAATATAACCTATGTTAAAATGTATTATAGTGGATTACCTAGGTTCTCTCCAGAGAGGAGTGCACAACAATTAAGCTGTCACCTTAAAATAGAAAGAAGTGAGGTTGTTTTTATAAATTGTTTGATTTAGAAAATACAAGAATGAAACTAAATAAAGTAAAGTAATTAAGTGAAAGTTTTGAAAAAAAATTGACAAATGATGTGATCTAAATCAGTGATATGAAATGGTGATCAGGTTAGGGTCAGTTTTCCAATTATAATTCTATCATTGTTCATTTTACCCAATTCGCCTCTGTTAAATCGTTAAGAGTTAGAATCCACAATCGTTTCTTCTCACTCCATTGGTCAATTAAAAATGTGAGAATAAACCTTACTAAAATCATAGGTTGGTCTACTCTCCTTCCAATGTGTAATATACTTGGATAAAATACCCCCAATTATCTTAGGAAATTCCCAATTGGGTCTTGTTTACCCCAAGTAATCAAGAACATTCACTACTCCTCACACACGTACCGGTGATCACCGAGTACTACACCACTAAATCCCGGTCTATTCTACTGTTTATAAACCAGAACCTAGTGGAGGGAGATATTGATCATTGATCAAATATAACGGAACAACCGAATCTAAAATCAGATACAATCGTACATGATAATAAAACTGTTATAAGAAATTGAAACATATTCACAGAAGAGAAAAGCGGATTTTAAAACATTAATAGAAGGAAATCATGAAATAAAATATGGAAAAACTCTCCTTCCCCAATCACAAAGAAGTTTTCCCCACCATGGTAAGGGTAATTATTACTAAGGGGAACTAATAACACATTACAAGACTAAGAAGTGTAAAACATAGCAAAGAAAGAACATAAATTTGATCCTCCAGAATCTGTCCTCTAGAAGTATTCCTCTTTTCATCCCACCTGCCGGCAGAAACTCACTGAGGTCCCTTCTTATCGAATGTTGGATATGCAGTTTTCTATCGACCCTAAAAATTTGAGTGTCATTGGACAGTTTTAAAGAATGATATGGCCGAATCAATTACCATTACTTTTCTGGCTGCCAAACACTGTTTCACCCACTCCACTTGGACGCGCCAAAAGGATGCATTAATGAGCTCAATAATTTATTAAATTTAATGTGAGACGTCCTTTTGATGTCCTTAGTCGACAACAGCTATAATCACCTCATTATAAGGTCGGATGAAGGGGATATTGCATATTTAATGAAGTAAGGTACATTCTGCCTTCCAAACTGATTTCTCCACTTGATTGAATTTTCTGCACCATTGGGTTTCGAATAGGGTCTTGGTCCAGACGAAACATTTTAAGCCCACAAGTATAGGAATCAAACAAAAATAGATTCACTTAAATTGAAGCCATATTATAAATGTTATTCCCTAAAACAGAATCTATATAAAACTGACAATTTTACAGAATTATCCAATTTTCATATTTAATCCCAAAATACACCAAAAACACATAAATGATGCAAATACACTCACATTGAATAATTGGGAGGGATTAAATCATTGAAAAACATATAAATGATAATAAAAATATTAACTCTATAAATTCCCCCACACTTATAACTTGGACTCTTGGACAAGTCAGAATCAAAATAAATTGAAAGTAAATTCAAAACACATATCCATGAGATCCACTAATTTGAAAACAAGAAACAAATTATATCATGCCTCCTCAAACTCTATTATTTCATTTTCTTAATTTAGAATCATTAAATAAATTTACTCTTCATTTCTCCTCCCATACACACAAAACACTTACCTAACATTCATTATCTCTCATTACACAAATTTCATTTTTTAGCAATGTCTTTCTCATCCAAACTCATACATGGGTCACCATAGGCTTGATAAATTCCTATATATCCACCTGTTTTGAGTCAAAGACATCTGTTTACCATGAGGACTTGTTAAGGTTGTTCTATGGATTTAGGTTGGTTGGATTTTTATGTGAAAATTCTGAGGCTGAATGAATAGGGCTTGGCTCTTTTTGAAGCAAAATTACATTACTCTAATTTTCACAAAAGTATGGTCTTCTCTTCACTCCCCTAAGAAGAAAATAAACTCTTTATCCATGGAATATCAAGTAATGTTCTCATAGTTCATCATTTTAGCAGCAAACATTTCAATCTTCTCAAATATAATATTTCTTGAAAGCTCCAGAAAAGGCACAACATCATTTTTACATTTGAAGATCCAGAAAGGCACAACTTCTCTTATCATGAAAGCTCTAGAAAAGGCACAGCTTTCAGCTAGATGGTTTTTTTCAGCAGCAATAACAACTCATCAACATTTTTTTCCCAAAGTATCCCCAAATAAGGTAGTACAATAAAATAAATATTCCCCCCACAATTATGTTCAAATAGATCATGCAATTTCACTTCAAAAGAAAGTTGGATTGGGAATATTGGCTTGTAATGTGGCTAACCTAACAGGATGTTCATGGATTCTATGGGATAAAAGGATTAAATGTTCAAGGTAGGCCATTATGAAAGGTATTATCTTGAAAAGGTGGCTTTCGAACCAAAGAAATGCCTCAATCATTTAAAACACAAGTACCTCAAACCCTCAAGTTTTGACAGGAATAAATCAAATTCTAGTTAAATCAAGCATGATTTGGTTGTTTCAAGAAGTTTAGTGAATGTAAAAAATATAAAAATAATAGGTTCAGAAGCCTCACAGGAATGTGATTTCATATTTAAAGACAGTGAGATGTGGCATGGGATTCAAAAAACAAAGTATTTTTCATGAAATTCCCAAAGAATTGAACTTGAAACAATGTCATTTTCATTATTCATTTAAGCTCAGTTTCAAGGAATAAATTATTTCACTCATGGAGATGGGTTTCAAAAATACCAATGAAAATCATTTTAGCTCAAAATTTTCAAAAACACATAAAAATTTAAAAATAAGCACACAAAATTTTAAACACACACATGTTTTCTTTAAAACAAATAGGAAAACAAACAACACATAAAATTCCTACACTACAAAGGTTCCATGCCTCACACCTAATTGATGTAGTGTCCAAAATGCATTAAAATGTAATTAACATGTAAGAATATTGGAAATTGAATCAGAAAAATCATGAAAATATAAAGGAGAGGTACGACCTGATGGAGTTTATTGATAAACAGGTTGGAGGAGTGTGATCTCCTCCATTGGCTCTGATGGCATGATCCCAAGGAATTTCTTCAATCAGTGCCCATTAACAGTGAATGGATCCTTCACTCCATCCTTCACAATCTGCACAGCACCAAAAGGATATACATGAGTAACTATAAATGGACCTTCCCACTTGGAACGATGTTTACCTGCCATCAGCTTGAGTCTTGAATTGAATAAAAACACTTTGTCTCCTGGATGGAAGTCCTTTGGTTGGATTAGTTTGTCATGAGCCACTCTTATTCTCTCTTTGTAAATCCTGGAATTTTCAAATGCTTCCCTTCGAATTTCTTCCAACTCCTGTAATTGCAATCTTCTCTCTTTCCCTGCACTTTCAAGATATAGATTCATCTTCCTCACATCCCAATATGCCTTGTGTTCCAATTCCACAAGTAGGTGAAAACTTTTCCCATAAATCAGCCTATATGGAATCATTCCAATTGGAGTTTTGCAGGCTGTCCTGTAAGCCCATAATGTGTCTTCTAACCTTTGTCTCCAATCCTTCCTATTTGGATTAACAGTCTTTTCCTAAATTCTTTTGATTTCCCTATTGGACACTTCACCTTTCCCATTAGTCTGTGGATGATAGGGAGTTGATGTTTTATGATGCACCCGATACTTTTTCAACAAATCCGTCATTCTCCAATTACAAAAGTGAGTCCCTTGATCACTAATGATGGCTCTAGGAACTCCAAACCTACAAAATATGTTATCCATGACAAAATAACAAACAACTTTAGCATCGTCAGTTCTGGTGGCTTTTGCTTCCACCCATTTGGAAACATAATCAACAACAAGAAGAATATAAGAATTTACAAATGAAAATGGGAGAGGTCCCATAAAATCTATACCCGAAACATCAAATATTTCACAAAAATTAAGTAGATTTTGGGTCATTTCTTGCCTCTTTGAAATATTTCCTATAAACTGACATTTTTCAAACCATTTACAAAATTCATGAGAATATTTGAAAAGTGTTGGCCAATAAAGTCTAGATTCTAAAACCTTCCTCGTTGTCCTTTGAGGTCCAAAGTGGCCACCACAAGCTAATTTGTGACAGAACCTAATGACTGATTCAATTTCATTTTTATAGAAACATCTTCTGATAATTTTGTCATTGCAAATCTTCCAAAGAAATGGATCATCCCAGATGTAATATTTAGATTCAGATTTCAATTTGTGAATTTGGTGAGAATTTAAATGAGGTGGGACCTGAGATGTTACCAGATAATTGACCATGTCAGCATACCAAGGTACTTCTCCTTCAATCAAGTACAACTTCTCCCCTGGAAGGCGATCATTTAGTGGTTCAGTGTCTGGAATTTCAACTTCAGCGATGTTGGGTAGTCTACTTAAGTGATCCACCACTTGGTTCTCAGATCCCTTCTTATCTTTGATTTCTATGTTGAACTCCTGTAGTAGTAGCATCCATCTCACTATCCTCGGTTTTTCTTCAGCCTTCTTCATCAAGTACCCAAGAGCTGTATGATTAGGAAAAACAATGACTTTAGTTCCAAGCAGATACGATCTAAATATTTATAAAGCAAAAACAACTGCTAAAAACTCTATTTTTGTTGTTGTGTAGATGAATTGGGATGCATCTAAGGTTTTTGAGGTATATGAAATGACTAGTGTCCTATCCTCATTTCACTGAGAAAGGACAGCTCCAACTTCTTGGTTTGAAGCATCACAAAGTAGCTCAAATGGATCTTTTCAATTTGGTGAATGCATCACTGGTGGTGTAATCAATTTCTTCTTCAACTCATCAAATGCCTCCCTACATGAACTGTTGAAATCAAAATCAGCATCTTTCATAAGTAATCTTGATAGAGGGAGAGAAATCTCACTGAAATCTTTTATAAACCACCTGTAGAATCATGCATGTCCTAAAAATGATCTATCATGTTTCACACAAGTTGGGTAAGGGAAAGAATTTATCACTTCAATTTTTGATTTATCAACCTCAATGCCATTCTGTGAAATGACATGCCCAAGTACAATTCCACTCTCAACCATAAAATGACACTTTTCAAAATTCAAAACAAGGTTTTTTCAATGCATGTTTTCAAAACTTTTTCCAGATTTTTCAAACAATGGTCAAATGAATTTTCAAAAACTGTGAAGTCATCCAAGAAAACCTCCAAGAAATCTTCAATGTGATCAGAAAATATACTTACCATACACCTCTGAAGTGTACCCTGAATATTACACAATCCAAATGGAATCCTTTTGTATGCAAAAGTACCGAAAGGACAAGTAAAGGTATTCTTCTATTGATCCTTAGGGGCAATGGGTACCTGAAAATAACCTGAAAATCCATCCAAAAAGAAATAATGAGTTCTCCCTACCAATATCTCTAACATCCGGTCAATGAACGGGATAGGGAAATGATATTTTTGAGTGACATGATTCAGCTTCCTAAAATCGGTGCACACTCTCCAGCAATTCTGAATTCTCACAGAGTCTAATTCATTCTTTTCATTCCTCACAATGGTTAGGCCAATTTTCTTTGGGACTACATGGATGGTGCGAACCCATTGTGAATCTGATATGGGATAGATGATCTCGGCTTCTAATAACTTCTCAATCTCTTTTTTCACAACCTCCATCAGGGTAGGGTTTAGCCTCCTTTGGGGTTGTCTGACAGGATTGGAATCTCCCTCAGAAAAAATTCTATGTGAGAAAATTTTTGGGCTTATTCCTGGGATATCACCTAAGATCCACCCTATTTCTTGGATATTCACCTTCAAATGCTCAATCAATGATGTTTATTGAGTTTCAGATAGATTATTAGCAATTATTACTGGTAATTTCTCCCCCACCATAAGGTAAACATATTTTAAATCAGTGGGGAGTGGATTTAATTCTAGATCACGAGGATGCTCAAGAGATGAAACTAAATTGAGGTCCTCCACTTTCAATGGGTTGACATCCTGCACACAAGAAATCCTATCATCTTCATCATCATTTAACAAATTATCAAAGAAATCAGAATTTACCTCTTCTTCCAACAGGAAATCAGAACCTCCAATAGTTAGGGAATCCATATGTTCAGTGATATCTTTAATGGAAAAATTCTCTCCTAATGATAAAAATTCATGAAACATACCTGATTCATCTATTGGTTCTATTTCATCTTCATGGGAGAGTGGGAAGAGTGAATGATCATCTGATGGGTGCCTCATGGATTTAAAAATATTGAAGTGGACAGTGCTATCTCCAAACTCCATGGTAAGTGTCCCTTCATGGACATTGATGATGGTTTTGGTTGTCTTTAAGAATGGTCTCCCCAAAATGATGGGTGAGTGTGATGGGACCCTATCATCTTCATATTCAACACATAAAAGTCAGCAGGGAATAAAAGATCTTTTACTTTTACCAGGACATCCTCCAGAACTCCTGCTGGGAATACTGTGGATATATTTGCAAGCTAGACTACAACTCTTGTGGGCTTCAAGTCTCCCATCTGTGAAGAAGTATATACTGAGTGAGGCAATACATTAATTTATGCACCTAAATATCACAAAGCATTAGAGAAATTTAATGTACCAATGGTGCATATAATATAAAACGCCCCTGGATCTTGACATTTGGTTGGAAATTGAGGCGTGATAAGGGCTGAGACGCTTCTTCCCAAATTGATCATCTCATTCCCTTGAATTCATCTTTTCTTGGTGAAATGATCCTTCAAAAACTTAGCATACTTTGGAATTTGTTTGAATGCATCAAGAAGAGGTATGATGATTTCCACTTTCTGAAAGGTGTCCAGAATTTCTTTCTGCAGTGCTTCTTCTTGTAACCTATTTGATTCAATCATCCGTGATGGAAATGGTGGTGGTATATCATTCTTCTCCCTTTGTTTCCTTTGAAATGATGTTTCATGTTTCTTCCTTCTTGTCCTATCATTATCATCCTCCTCTTTCTTATCTTCTTCCTAATGCATTTTTATAGAATTTTCATCATTTCTAACTTCATTCTCACCCATATTAGTTTTTCGTGTTTCAAGTTAAATAGTGGATGATGGTTGGAGTTCTTTTCCTCTTCTTGTAGTTATAATACTATAATTCTCATTGGGGTTTGGGATTGTTTGGGATGGGAGTTTACCATATATTTTTGGTCAGAAAGTCCATGAGACTTTAAAACATATTGTAAAAATCTTTAACAGTGTCTTTCAGTCCTTCAAACTCAGATTTTTGTTGGTTTTGAATTGGAGGTTGTGAACTGGTGGATGGTTTCTCATAGGGACTTTGGAGATTGGTTGGTTTTCTGTAAAAAAGGCTGGTTATAAGATGGTTTTTGTTGAAATGGTGGAGGGTTCTGGAATTGATTCTAGAATGGGGGTTGGTTTTGAAACTGATTTTGGTACGAGGGACTAGCTAGATTCTTTTTATTTCCAAATCCATGTTGGACTTGGTTAGGCTCCCTCCATCCTTGATTTTGCTAGAACTGCTTTGGCTGAAAGGCTTCTACACCTGTTTCCATTCCCTATATTTTAGAACATTAGTCAGTAAAATGATCAGGTGATGAGCATAAACCACATACCTTAGCTGGTGCTTGTTGGTCACTAACTTTCTTCAAAGCCATATGTCTCACCAATCTAGTAAGCTCTTCAATCTTCGTTTCTAATAAGGGTGATGGATGAGAAGTGCGTACCTCAGGAATACCTCTTGTTGCAATACCTCTTGTTCCAAATTGCTGTGAGTTTTGGGAAATCGTCTCAATCAAGAACTTGGCTTCTTCTGGTGACTTGTTAATCAAGGCACCTCGAGATGATGCATCAAGAAGGTTTCTATCATTGTCCAGTAGTCCTTGATAGAAGAAGACAAGAAAGTGGTGTTCCTCAATGTCTTGATGTGGAAAGCTAGCACATAGCTTCTTAATTCTCTCCCAAAACTCGTAAAGGGTTTGTCCAGATGATTGTCGTATGGTATAGATTTCCTTTAGAATAGTTGTGCTTCTAGAGGTGGGGAGGAATCTTTGCATAAAACATCATACCAGGTAATTCCAGTCATGTACATATCCTGGTTGTAGGCTATACAACCATTCTTTTGCAGCTCCATCCATTGAAAAAGGAAAAGCCTCCCACTTAACCTGCTCCTCAGTAATTCCACGGGGTCTAAAAGTTGAGCACATATGTGTGAACTCTTTAATGTGTTTGTTTGGATATTCACCTGACAAACCATGAAACATTGGAAGCAAAGGAATCATGTTAGGTTTCATTTCAAAATCATTTTGTAATACTGGCATGTAAAGTTGATTGTTTTGATTAAGGAATTTTGGTGCAGAGAGGTCTCTAAGTGTTCGGTTTTGATTTTCTGCCATGATGACAGGCTCAGAGTGAACACTTGAAGTTTCACTTGAGTCTTCAAGGGGAACTTCCTCAAATTCAGATTCTAAATTAATGTTTCTAAGTCTATTCAACATGGTTCTTTCAATTTCAGGATCTATGGGTAATGGTTCAGTTTTTGAGGTTTGAGTCATGCAATTTTGAAGAGAAAAGAAGAGAAGAGAGAAAAGAAAAGAAAAGAAATTTTGGAACTACCACCCCGACAACGGCGCCAAGTTTTGACACGTTCCTATCATGGGGTGTGGCAAAAACAAATATAACCTATGTTAAAATTTATTATAGTGGATTACCTAGGTTGTCTCCGAAGTGGAGTGCACAACAATTAAGCTGTCACCATAAAAAAGAAAGAAGTGAGGTTGTTTTTAGAAATTGATTGATATAGAAAATACAAGAAAGAAACTAAATAAATTAAAGTAATTAAGTGAAATTTTGGAAACAAATTGACAAATGATGTGTCGAAATCAGTGATATGAAATGGTGGTCAGGTTAGGGTCAGTTTTCCAATTGTAATTCTATCATTGTTCATTTTACCCAATTCTCCTATTCTAAATCGTTAAGAGTGAGAATCCACAATCGTTTCTTCTCACTCCCTTGGTCAATTAAAAATATGAGAATAAAACTTACTAAAATCTTAGGTTGGTCTACTCTCCTTCCAATATGTAATAGAGTTGTAGAAAATACCCCCAATTATCTTAGGAAATTCCCAATTGGCTCTTGTTTATCCCAAGTAATCAAGAACATTCACTACTCCTCACACACGTACCATTGATCACCGAGTAATACACCACTAAATCCTGGTCTATTCCAATGTTTATAAACCAGAACCTAGTGGAGGGAGATATTGATCATTGACCAAATATAACTGAACAATAGAATCTAAAATCAGATACAATGGTACATGATAATAAAAACTGTTATAAGAAATTGAAACAGATTCGCAGAAGGGAAAAGAGGATTTTAAAACATTAATAGAAGGAACTCATGAAATACAATATGGAAAACCTATCCTTACACAATCACACAGAAGTTTACCCCACCATGGTAAGGGTAATTATGACTAAGGGGAAAGAAGAACACATTACAAGACTAAGAAGTGTAAAACAAAGCAAAGAAAGAACAGAAATTTGATCCTCCAGAATCTTTCCTCCAGATGTTTGCCTCTATTCTTCCCACTATCCGGCTGAAACACACTGAGGTCCCTTCTTATAGAATGTTGTAAATGAAGTTTTCTATCGATTGTAAAAATGTGAGAGTCATTCGACAGGTGTAAAGAATGATATGGCCGAATTGATGACCAATACTTTTCTGGCCGCCAAACACTATTTCACCCACTCCACTTGGACGTGCCAAAAGGATGCATTAATGAGCACAAGAATTTATGAAATTTAATGTGAGCCGTCCTTTTGAAGTCCTCTATCGACAAAATCTAGAATAACCTCATTCTAAGGTCGGATGAAGGAGATAATTCATATTTAATGAAGTGGGGTCCATTCTACCTTTCAAACTGATTTCTCCACTTGATTGAATTTTCTGCACCATTGGGATTCGAATTGGGTCTTAGTCCAGAAGGATAATTTTAATCCCACAAGGATAGGAATCCTAAAAAAATAGATTCACTTCAATTGGACCCATATTATAAACGTTTTTCCCGAAAAACAGAAGCTATATAAAACTGACAATTTTACAGAATTACCCCATTTTCACATTTAAGCCCAAAATACACCAAAAACACATAAATGATGCAAATACACTAACATTGAATAATTGGGAGGGATTAAATAATTGAAAAACATATAAATAATAATGAAAATATTAACTATATCAGTCATCAAAGTGAATCTTAAGTGGATAATCACAACACATTTTCATACATTACACCTCAAATGATAGGGATTTTTCATCTATATTTACTCATATGGTATTGGATTCAGTTGTGTACTCATGCAGTATGAAATAGTGCCATCATATGCCTCCCACTAGTTAACGATACATAGATAGATATACTCAATGCATGACTTATAATTTGAAGAATTGACAATCGAATTGATTTTTTTTAATATTATATATATTGGTAGAATTGAAACATATATATAGATAATAATGTCATCATTGATTATATTCCTGGAAGAGGTTCCCCATATCCACAAATGGAGGTTGTTTTTGTTGATCAGGGATTATTAATGTTAAATTAATTATCATCATGGGAAGGTGATAAAGGTGGTATATTTTCAATGTATAAAATAAAAAATTTACCCTATCCAGGATAAGGATTGATTAGGAATCCAATATTCATGGACATAAAAACAATAGAAATGAGATTAATAAATTGATGTTCATCCTACCATACATAAATAACTAAACAACCATATATTTTCAAGAGGCTAAAAGTGGAAAAAAAATATTATGTGGAGATATATGAAATGTAGAGATTATTCAAATGTTCAACATTGTTAATGATGTGGCTATAACGTTTGAATGTTGAATATGTTTTACATAAAAAAAATTAAATTGGGAACTTTGGGATAACATCAGTAGCTCATATTTTTCTATTAGTCATAGAGGCCATAAATTTTATAATGATATAAATAAAAATTTCGAGTGGGATAATAAGAATAAAAATATTTTCAAATTGGTATCTATATTCATTGAATGAAAACATGTTATTGGTAAAGGATTGATTTCTATGTTCATGATTCATCCATTTTCTATACTAGTATTGAATTGTTAAGAAATTACATTGTAAATCGTCGTATAAATCTATATATTATCATAAGGTAAAAAACATAATTATGTTGGTAGTAAATACCGTTACAGATGAATCTCATTTAATTTATTTTGAATAATGGTCATCCTATTAGAAACTAGAATATAATTAATAAGGGAAGTTGTATTATTTCATAGAGTAAAACTCTCATTTTACTTGATCATGATTTGATGATTACCTCAGGTTTATATAAAGTCCATCAAAATTGAACTAGAAATAGAACTATGTTAAAATACATCATATTACCCTCAAATAGATAAACAGTTATAATTAAAATTCTAAACATTAAGTGATATAATGTGATCATGGTCAATGGAATTTAAAGGATGTTTGGATTATCACATTCCCTTATATGTGTTCTCAAATAACATTAGTTTCCATTATATCATTCATATGTATCATTATATGGATTTGCATGTGATGATGTTTTGGAATATATCATAAATCAATAAAGTGGTAGAGACGATATATATGATAAATATATTATCCAATAGATAATATAGAAGGGTAAAACTATTAAACATCATTAAAAATCCACACAATATTGATATAAATTATTTAATGATAATAGTTGATGAGTCATAGATTTTATGTTGAATGATAAGTTCTTCCATAATATATCATTGTAGAATATAGACATGAATATTGGGTAGAATATAATTCATAGGTCAAGATACATCATCTCCATTGATAGTTATGATCACTTCAAAGTTTTGGAATATCAACGATCCCTATAACTTAACGTAATCTAATTACATAATTCTTTCCATGTATCTCTCTTCTAAAAGTACATATCTGACCATTCCATGTCCTAAATACGAAGGTGGCACAATTTGATAATGATTTTTCGTATGAGATAAAACTAGTGAGGATCCTAGATTATAAATTAAATGTTCTACGGAAAAAGAAAACTCACCTTTTTATATTTATGTAAATGAATGAAATGGTTTAGGAAGAAAAATGGAAAACATAATAGTTGATAGAGTAGAAGATACATCATTGATATAAATGAATGAAATACAAATTCAATGGTGATATTTTTTTAAGGTGAAGAATGTAATGTCATGAACTGTTATAAATGAAGTTAAATTTTTTAATAATGAAATGGATTATTCTATATTTTAATTATAGAAAACACCTAGAAATTTTTATTTATTTATTTCTATTATATAATTTAGATAGTTAACTGTAACATAACATTATGAATATTAACTAGTTATAATATTGTTTTTTTGAGACCATTATGATTGTTATATATTAATGGTTATAATAAAATCAAATTAAAATATACAAAATAATTGATGGCATAAACCAATAGGATCATACCATATCAATCCTAGTTAAAATATAATTAGTGGAATATTAAATAACTAGAAATTCCCGACAACCA
The DNA here is from genome assembly GCA_963277665.1 of Viscum album. NCBI lineage: Eukaryota > Viridiplantae > Streptophyta > Magnoliopsida > Santalales > Viscaceae > Viscum > Viscum album. Next base: position 71,578,425 of record OY728151.1, on the reverse strand, counting down.
TCAGAAGATGAAATTTGAAAACTATAACTCTAAGAAAACCATTCACATGATAATTTAAAGATTATTATGTTCATGATCAAAAGAATGTTTGTTGATGCACCATAAGAATGTTCCGCCATTACATACCTTAAATTTATTGTGTATGTTTTTTTAATAAGATTTAATATTTCTATATCTTCTATAAATAATTTTTATATATTATTAGTAATAAAATAATTATTAGTTTTATCCATTTTTTATTAATTTATATAACTACATAATTTGATATAAATTATCATTGATAGGATGATTTTTTTAGAAAATATTTGGTTAAAACACTTTTATATAAATTCAATAATATGGAAATACATATAACGTTCAAAAAATATTATTATTAAATATTTTATAGTTATATAAAATAATAAAATAATTTATCCATCATCAATAAAAGTGTTTTAATGGTTTCAAAAATGTTATTTTCTTAATAATAATTATTTTATAGAAAATAATAAAATTAATTTTAAACATACAATACAAATATTTAATGAAATTTTTATATTACAAAATTAATCTTGAAATAATCATATTGAAAATATAAAATGGTGAATTTTTTATTAATTTAATAGATAGTTATTTTTTGAAAAAAAATAACAATGTTATAAATATATTGTCTTATTTGAAAAATAATAATGAAAAAAGGACATGTAATAAATTTTATTAAAGGTATTCTTGACCAAAATTATATTGTTCCTTTATTGAAACCCATTTATGAAGTTGTTTGATTAATTTTATAAACTATTAAGATAACCAAAAAATGATAATATATATTAATGTTTTAAAATCAAATATTAATGTACATGGAACAATTAAATACAATAAAATATTATTATTTTAATATGTTTGGTTGTTAGCTAAATATAATTTTGAAAACCACTCAATTTAATAGAAAACCATTCAATAAAAAATGGAATTTTATTTATTATATGAAGTCCAAAACACATCTTCCGAAATTAATAAAAAATACCCTCTATTTTAATATAACTATACACCCAAACATCCACTCATATTCATTCAAACCAAATTTATCATGATGTTACTCTCTCTATCACTAAATAAATACCTACCATTGTCTTCCCAACTTCTATGAAACTCCTCCAAATATTTTTTATGCACTCTCTCAAAGAAAAATATAATCTCCCCTACTATTTTTAATTAAAATATATGTATTACAATATTTTATTTTCAATTTATTAATTTTTAATGGTTTTAATCATGATTGTGTTATTTATGGGGTCCGTATAATGATTGGACAAATTTCACACTCATTAAACACCTAAATAAATCATTAGATACATCAATTTTTCTGTCCAAATTATTATTTGATTTTCCATGACAAACATTTTTGTTGTGAAAAATAATCCCCTTATCCACTCATGGATATACACCTAAATGTACATATCATGTAATTATTTGGAAACTAAAAATATATAACCCACTCATATTAGTCATGGGATTAAAATTTGGGGAATCCATTCTTATGTTTTATGATTGTTTTGGCGCAAAAATTCATATGCATGATATAAAAGTGATGGGTGGGACAACCATTATATATCCTTATAATTCATTTTGTAATGTTCTCATTTGACTAGATACCACATGTGGTTCAAGGGAGGTAATCCTAATCACACTATGTTATGATTTATCAGTTTTTAACATTGATTAAGGCTTATGATGTCATGTTTTCCATTGTTTCCACATTTCTATATTTACATGAAAATATCATCTTATATAATGATTCATTGTTTCTTTTCATAAATCCTACGCCATTTATGTCACATTGGCAGACATCATGAATATTTTTTTTAATATTAATTATTTTATGAATCAATTATATCATTTCTAAGAGTTATATCTCAATCATTTATTATGTATATCATGATTTAATTCAATGTATTATTATATGTTCAATGGAGTATAAGTAATTTTTTATTGTTTTTATGTAATTTTATTTTACACATATTACATTTAATTCATATATGAATATAATTACTCATTGAAACTATGAATCATGATATTTTTGTATTGTTTTATGTGTATCTATTTATAATAAATCATTATTTAAGGTGTGTTAAGTATATCGTTGGTCACAAAACCCATATCAATTCATGGATCTTCTGATACCTAAATTACTAATAACTATATTATTTACATTGATATAACATTTTTTCCTGAAACTAACATGGAGTCCCCCAAAATGGAACCCATTTCAACTCAAGATATGGGTTAAACAAGATTTTTTAATCCTCAGGGGTTCGAAAATGTTTCCAAGGAATCATGTAAATAGCTATCAGGGTATTTTCACACAATAAATCATTATGTACTAGAAATGACCCATCCATGGGTTTGTGAAAAAATAAACTATATTAACATTTAGGAAAGCCTATAAAAACTGAAAATATGTAATATTAATGTGTCTTGATAATAAATAAGAAAATAAAATATCTATAAAAATCTTAATAAAAATACCTAAATATAAAAAATTGATTAATAATTATTAAATATGACGATTTAAAATGGAAATAAGAAGGCAAAAAATATGGTAACCTATAGGGAGATACACATTAAGTATTATAATACCATACCGAATATAAAATCAAGGTGAATCTGATTCATCCTATCTATATATGACATAGGTATAATACTCACACATCAATATACAACAAGACTGAGGTCATATTTCATGAATAACAATCTCAAATAATATTTTACATGGATATACTTATGAAATAAAAAATTTCTACATACATTGTTCAGGTGTATGTGTGGTGTAAGTATAAAAATCACCTAAGAGTCCCACAAAGTAATTCATGTGAAACACAAAATAAATAAGATAAAATACTAGTTTTACCTACAACTTATAATGGAATGTATCAAATTTTAAATATAAATGTAATTATGACACACTTATTTTGAATAATATTACAAATAATATGTACACTTTTGTTCATGATGATAAATAAATATTTAAATCATCAATAAAAATATAATTCGATATGGAATTGGTTTTAAATGTAGTGGGACATTGAGACACCATTAGTATATATATATAATAAATATATAATTTAATATGTAGATCCATGATATTCCATTTCATAGGACCATATCATTAATGACTAAAAATATTGATAAATAAAGTGAGTATTGTAACACCCTGACCCTAGAATCTAGGAGTCAGTGCATTATTTTATTACATTGGAATGAGTAAAATAAATCAAATATTGATGAACTAGTAAGTTAATATAAATATATATTACATAAACTATACCCATAATATAATGGGAAAATAAATTAAAATGTTACCTAAGTAGAAGATCAGCACCATTGAAACTCTTTCTACGGATTCTTCTTCACACCATGGGGAATGGAATCATAATACGGATGGGCTAAATACTCAGTGAAAAAATGTATGGTGGGTTAAATAATATACCCATAATAATAACACTAAATTTGAAGAAAAAGTTCTAAGAACCCATTCTTTTTAAAAATGTAGATAATGGATAATCAATAGGTAAAGGTAAGTAACTCATACACAATCTATTTTATTAATAAAATAAGAATAAGAAAAATCCATAGAAAAATTGAAAAAAATATCACTGATAAATAAAAAATGATATAGAATGTGGTAAATTTTTAATAAATTAACATCATGTTTCCTTGGAACATGGTACATTTACCATAAATACATTTCACAAGAGAATTTACATATTTTGTAGAAACCAATGTAATTTGGCCAACTAATTTGTCTCATGAGACTACCATTTTATAGAGGATCTATCTATCACAATGAACCTCCCATTTCATACCTATAAAAAATAATTCCTCATATATCTAATGACTGGTAAAACTAATTAAAAATGATCCTTTTCAAATATTCATATTGAATAAAAGATACTGAATTATCAATAATTCCCTACTCAATCAAATAACAATCAAAGTGAAAAATAATCGTAATATGGTATATGGTGAATGAAACCATAATATACATTTAAGTAAAATATGAATATTTATGACCAATTTTTTGTACCAAAAAATTATCATATAGAATTTATTATTTTAAGAGAAGTTTATCTTTCACAAAAGAATGTGATATTGTAAGGATAACTTTTACCACTTTGAATTTTTCATTTAAATAACACAAGGATGAGATAATTAAAATTATGAATTTAAATAAGATGAATATAATAGAATTAAATATATAATAATTCATAATTATTAGTAGATACACCTTATAAAAAAAGGCACTTGGTTTAAATGGGGTATGCCTCATAGAATTTAATGTCATACAAAATTCTTTTACACTTAATTTAAATTGTAACATGTGTTTTTACCCTCATTAATATAATACTTATCATAATTATTTAATTTTTTCTGAAATTTTTCATGACTATTATTATTTTTTAACACTTATTAAAAATTTATATTCAACTACATAAATAATAATTTTTTTCATCAGGTCCTTTGACCAAATTTGGATCATGTGTCCAAAGCAACATTGGTGGGCCAACTACGGTAAATGGGGTGAATATGTAAGCTTATATAAAATATTATCATGATTAAATTTTAAGAATTTTATAAGTTTAAAACCAAAAATGAATTATGGTTTCGAAAAATGATAAACTATTATAATCATGTTGAAAGTAAGTGATACATACACTTGAGTAATGTTCTCATTTTCCTGTGATCATTTTGGAAAGATGGTATGCAACAAGATATATTCCCAAAAAGAAAATTATATCAAAATTTACATTTTAATTAATCATATAGACTTATGTAAAATAATTATTGTGATATAAAAGGAATAATTTCACATTGAGGATTGAATTGTCCATATGTCTATGAATGATGTAATCACTTGTTTAGTGTGTGAAAAAGATAATAATTAAATTGATATATTATATTTCAAGAATGGTAATAATGTTAAAAAATTATATTTATTTCATTTATTTCACATATACAAATCAATTTCTATCATTTATACTTTCTATGTAATTTTTGAACGCATCACATCACTTTTAGGAGGAGGTTGTCCACATTTCGACAAATGATGTTAACATATTCCGAAAAATATTGTACATAATGGTATTCACTATAAAAAATTACTTGAGAATAGATGTGTTCAAAATATCACAAATATAATATATAAATATTCTTCCATCATAATTCAAACCATGATAGGCATTAAATAAAAAACAAACAATAATTGTTTTTTGAGGCAGTAGTGTGTCATGCACAAAATATAAGCTGATTTCCAATTTTATAGAAGTGTGTTTATGTGAAGGTAGAACCATTAATTTGAAAACATATATGTATATTTAGGATAATGATATTATTATTTATGCATTGAATAATAACATTTAAAGGGGTATGAATGAAAATAAAAGAAAAAATATTAGGGAAGGATATTAGCTCTTCTATGGGTAACTCATATTGGTTTTATGCTAATGAATTATTGGGATAAAAGATCAAAATTTCATATGGAATATACGTTTTGGACACTGTATCCTTATCAAGATATATATATTTCTATGAAATAAGATTGTAAAGGATGTTCAAGAAATAGTATTTCATTTTAAAAGAGACTATGAACCCTGTCAATATGGAAAGAACCATTATTCAATCATTAAATGAATTAGTTAATTTTTAACTTATAATGGTTTATAATTGAATCACATTAATCTTTTTGTTTTTACAAAAAAAATATTTCAGGGAAATTTTTTTTTTTTATTTTTAGTTGATGACTACAGGAGATATACATGGGTCTATTTTCATGGAATGAAATATTAATCCTATTAAAATTTAAAAAATTCCTCAAAGTTAAAAATGTGAAAAAATACATTTATAATCATTCTTTAAGATCATGGTGGAGAATTTGAAAATTATATTTTTGAAACATTTTGAAATATCAAAAGAATTACATAAAACAGTTTTGCACTTAGAAAATCTAAAAAATGGTGTTGCTAAAATAATAAATTTTATTCTTCATGATATAACAATAAAATTTTTGAATGAATATTATATTACAAAAAAAAAATTCGGATGAAGCAGTGAGTACTGCTTATTATACATTAAATAGTGTTTTAATTAGACAATTTCATGATAAAACACCTTATGAATTATATAATTTCCGGAAACCAAAATTTTTATACATTAAATTATTCCGATGTTGTGATTTCATTTTTTTTTAAAAAAAATTTATATAAATTCACACCCAAATCTGATGAAGGTATTTTCTTCAAAAGATACACAAATACTATAGATTTTATAGTATTCAATAAAAAACATTTAATTTGGAGGAGACCATACATGTTAAATTTTATGAAACTGGACTTCTTATTTTAGAACAACCCAAACCTACAACTTCTAAAGTGGTTTCCCATTCTGATTATTAACAGTTTATAAAAGACTCATCTAACAATGAAAATAATCAAGAAAATGATTCTGAATTATTCACTCTGGAATATGTTATATCTTATGGTGATGAACATGTTTTATAAAACCCATCTCATCAGTTTCATAAAAATCATCCCACTAATAGTATCAATGGGGATGTAAATAAACCTAAAAAGACTAAATGATAATTGAGAAATGATGTCAAAAATCATGAATTTATTTCAAAATTAAACTTAAAATTCTTAAAGAAGCTTTAAATGAAAAATATTTGATTAAGCCAATGTAGTATGAAATAAATTAATTATGAGGGAATAATGTTTGTACATTGGTTTAAATACCTAAAGAAGAAAATTAAATTGGAGTAAAATGTGTCTTCAGAACCAAATTTGATGCAAATTGAATGGTCTTTATAAATAAATAAATAATAGTTTCTGAAGGATATAATCAAAAATATGGGATTGATTATGAATAAAAATATTCTCTAGTGTCTAGACATTAATCTATTCATATTCTATTATCCTTTGCAGCATTTATTAATTTCCAACATTTTCACGTGGATGTGAAATGTTGTTTTTCCAAACATAATTGTTCAAGAGGATGTTTTGGTTGAAAAAATACATAGTTTTGAAGATAAGAAACATCCTGAATATGATTTCAAAAATACCAAAGCATTATGTGGCCTCAAAAAATTTCATAGATCTTTGTATAATTAATGATCATAATTTTTAATTCAAAATCATTTGTTCAATTTTACTGTTGATCTAACATCTCTTATAAAGAAAAAAACAAAAATAATTTAATCATTCAATTTTATGGTGATGAAATTATATGAAAATCAACTCACCAATATCTAATTTATTTCTTCCCAAATCTTACGAAATCTATGTTTGAGATGGTTTTGGTTGGTGAATTTACTTTCATTCACCTATTTCAATTTTATCAGAAACCAAAAGGGAGATATATATCCTAACATAAGTATATTTATAAACATAATAAAATGTATGGATATAAAAAAACTAAATGTATTAGTACTATAATTGGAACTCCAAATACTATTGAAATTGATGAAGATACACAACTAGTAAATCCATCATCATTTGGAGGTATGATATGTATCATACTATTATTAACATATATTCATCTCGACATAATGTTTTCAGTAGGATTATGTTAAAATTATTAGAAAAATCCAAAGGAAACTCATATAAAATTTTTTAAAGAAAATTTTAGTTATCTAATGAGATCTATGGGTTTGTGACTTTTTTACACATCTGGAAATGATTTTTAACTAAGAAGTTTTTTAGTTTCAGACTATTCAGGTTTAGTATAATGGGTTAGAAATTTATGTCAGGGACATATCATTTATTAGAAAATTCAATACATTGTTCTCCTTGTATATAATAGAAATTAGTTGCACATTCCAATACTAATGATTAATTTGTGGGATTTGGAAGTTGGTGTGATCATGTGTTGTGGGTAGAACAATCACTCACTGATTATGATATGGTTTTTACAAAAACTCAAATAAAATGTGATAACACAAGTTTCGTAGCTCTATGCAATAACCCAACACATAAATATCATGAAAAAAACAAAGATATTAGGAATAAAATTCTGATGGATCACACACTAAATATAGATATCATTTTATAATTCAATAAAATGATTTAAAGACAAGCTGATATTTTTACCAAAAAATAACATTCAAGAGATTGGAATACATTAAACTGAATTAAGGAATGATCATTGTAAAGTAATCATTCACATATAATTTTTTTTAAAATCATTTCCTTACACTATGTAACTCATTTTCAAGGGAGTAAAGAAGTTTCTTGTGTTAGCAAACTTTTTCATCATATGAAAATTCGTTGGATCAAGGAATTTTTCAGCATTACAAAAAAAACATTGGCCCCCAAATATTCATGAGTACTAATTTTATTCATTTTCATATTTTGATAAACATTGTATTGAAACCAAAAATTCAATTATTAGATTCATAACGGTACAAATTACAAATTTCACATTTTTTCCAATACATTTAGGGCTATTGGTATTTGAATTAAAACATTATCAGACTCACTCTAAATATGATTTTTTTTATTAACCACTACGGTTCATCTCAACTAATCAATGTTTTATATCATATATAAAACATTAAATATAAATTTTCATATTTTATTTTCCTATAATAGGTACCACCTCTCTATCCAACATCAATTTTATCCTTTCTCCATTGGTGTTATACTACTCCTAAAATATTCATGTTTGACAGTCATTGTACTCAGTGTCTTCCATCGTACTCATGTCTGAGTCTTTAGTATGCTCTATAATGAAAAATGAATGGATATATTATTCAAATATGATTTCCTTCATGGAATTATGTCTTACTAGAGAGTTCTATGACAAGTATGATTCTTCTCTAAAAGGATCATTCAGTTTCATGGATGGGTGTTGATATGGGTTGAGAAACCTACAGACCATGATCTAATCATTAATAATGAAGTGATATAGTGATATAAATAGATTAAGGTTAATGAAGAAAGTATAAAGGTATCCATTCATGTCTGAGATAGTGAAATCCACATGTCTGCAATGGAAGTTGCAAATTTTCAAAACATTCTATTAGAAGGTGATATATTTTTTCACTTGTATAAATTATGAAAATAATATGGAAATTTGTTAAAGGAAAGGGATATGAAATTTATTTTCATGATTCATGAGGATAAAATGAAAAACAATCACATATTAGCTGATAATAGACTAACATCACTCTGGATGCAAGGTTTCATAAATCCTAGAAGTGGTGACAGAGAAAATATACTTGTCTCCGATGTATTTACAATATACTATCGTCTGAATATGAGGATCATCAACTTAATGGGTTACATTTTCGTAACCATTAATATAATCCCCCAGCCTTAAACCTTACTTAAAATTGAATTAAATGAATAATTAACATTGGGGATCTTTTCAGGTTTAGAGTTTTAGAGAATTAGGACATAACTATTACATCTCAAAAGATTACAAAGTAGTCTCTTCTACTAAATTTTCATAAAATAAAAACTCTTAAAAAGAAACATGTCTAGTTTGATGTTTTAGGTAGCATGACTTTCCCTTGATCCCATCCTTGACCCTATTCCATGCTATGTCCTGTGAAAAATATTTCAAAAACTTGGGATGAGCATAAAAACTCAGTAAGGGATACACAAAGAATAAAAACTGTTAGTTTATCAAAACAAAAAGTAAACCATGTATACTTTATCAAGGTAATACTTTTCACCTTTATGAAGTAGTAAAAACTATTCATGAATTATATATCATTAATTACCTTTTTGTAACCAAAGTATTACCATAAAACCCATATAAAGAACACATAACATATATAAAGGTAACTTGGGACATAAACATACTTAAGTGGAATAACCATACGGTCGACTCCCACACATATCACTTAATGGAATATCCATACGGCCAATTTCCATACATACTTAATGGAATAGCCATACGGCCGACTTCCATACCCAATGCATTGGAGGTTATAACGTAACCACCCATCCTGGTATTCACGGCACCACCCGTCATATGGTTTATAACGTAACCACCCGTTAAAATGTCCAAGTACCAATAGAAAATCATAAAACATAAAACCAATATAAAGGAATGATAACATTTCCACATTTCAATCACAATATATCATAAATATATTGACATAATAGAATAATTTATCAAAACCATTTTCAATACCAAAATACATAAAAGAGTATATGTTATTTATTTTATTCTAAAAACATTACGGCTTGTTGAGGAAGCCAAAGACCAAATAATACTCGCGGTGGCAGAAAAGGTCGTTTTCGCCGCGTACAATAAAAGAAACATTCCTTTTTGTCGTTTTGTAAAATGCTTCATAGAAAAATATTCCTTTGGTATAAAAGTAAATTCAAAGGGGTTTATACACCGTATAAAAGAAAGTTTTGTATAAAATGAAATATGCCTCAATGAAAGGAGATTGAGACGAAGTCCCTTACCTCGGGTCCGACATGACTCGATCGTTCTTTAACATCCTGAATAATAAACTTGAGTTAATTTCTACTTGATTAAGAACCTTTTTAGAGTTAATTATTCCTTTTATATCACTTATTTCCATGTTATAAACATTATGTAACCAGTTAAGTTAATAATGTTTTTTTGTCGATATTTGGTTCTTAAGTCGAAAGTGGACTTCTTACAATTACATGTTGTTCGTGTGGTCAAAGGTTCTTTATATCCAGAATGACATTCCTGATTTTGATATCATATATATCCATCATATACATGTATTTATAATATTACATAATCATTTAGAGGTAAGAAATGAAATGCACCGTTCATGGAGACGGTAAGCCGTACGTACGCATGAACGCTACTTTCATTTCTATGTCGTATTAATGGAATTAAAACTATATGAGAGGTATGTATATTTTAATTCCATAATTATATTAATCATTTATATGTATCATACATCATATATATCCATTATATATATGTACTTATAATAGTACATTACATTTAGGGATAAGAAATGAAATGCACCGTTCATGGAGACGGTAAGCCGTACGTACGCATGAACGCTACTTTCATTTCTATCTCATACATTAATGGAAGGAAATAATAATGATATATAGGTAAATAATAATTCCAGTATAAAATCATATATAATAAAATTAAATCCATCCTTTATACGTCCCACGTATGGCATTAACGAATCACATCACTTTGAGGGGGCGGTAGTCCGCACTTCCTAAAATGAAGATATCGCGTATACCCATAATGGAAGCCATAAAGGTAAGACACAAATGAAAAATAAAGAAGCATAAGTAAAACATAAACATATTATATATCATATATAAAAATAGTGACATCATAATGGCCACCTTTGAAGGTGTTAAATGAGTACTGAACAATCATCGTTTCGGGAGGCACAATTTCGCCATCCACAGAAACCGTATGTTCTTTAACCATTTGATGTAGTTGTGTGAGAGTGTAGCTCGAATAAATCTTATAACAACATCCTAGTATATTGAGGATACTGGTTTTGTTACAAAATAAGTAAATAAAAAGTGTTTAGGGGGTTGGGGAAACAAAATAAAACAAATGAACAAGAGAGAATGAATTACCTTTAAAAGTGTAACTCCTTTTGATTTGAGTCTAAAGGCATCCTTTGAAAGGATTCTGCCCAAAGGTAATCCTCTAGGATGAGTAGAGGGATGTGGAGATAGTAAAGGGGCAGGGGTTGGCCGAGCCAAAGGCTTGAGGAGTGTGTGAAATGAGGTAGAGGTGGGGGCCTTTTATAAGAGGAGAGGAGGGGCACTTTTGGAAAGTAAAGAAATACTACTTTATTTGAAAATGTGTTTCGGTTTTAAAAGGTACCACATTGATATAATTAGTGGATAAGGTGATAAGGGTTCGAAATCCACTCATCCAATTGGTTTTGGACATGTGTAGTTCATAGAGTTTACATTATCATTCCATTTTATTTAAATCGTCAAATAATGATGTCATCGCTGCATCATTATTATGTCATAAATAATTTAATTTATTTAATGTCTAAAAATTATAAAAAAACTACTATGATGTAGGAAATATTTTTAGCTTTCCAATGACTATTTATAATCAAAAATATGATCTTTATAACCCCATATAAAAAATGTTTTCGTAAAACATATTATGTTTGTGTCATTTTTACTTTTACATTAAATAAATAGTTATTTATGTCATTTCCCAACCAAAGTGGATCCATGGGGTCCCCAAGTTGGCCCATTGCTTGTCTTGGTCGGCCATGACTCACCCAATAGGTTTAGGACAAGTGTCATGGTGTTTTCACATTCTTATAATATCATTTTTACCTTAAATTACACTAATTACCACTAATCGCGATTAAAAACTTAATAAGTTACTATTCACCAAAAAATTATTTTCATCCCATTGAACCACATTTTACATACTAATTACAACCATGTATTTAGGATTTTCAAAATTCAATACACATTAGTGGTAAACTTTCATTTAACTGAAAAATCAGTTTGCTTGATTACCACTTAGTGGTTTCACTATTCATAAAAAATTGGAGTTTTTCAGAAAAATACCAAAACTTCACCCTAAGCTATATTTGATATTCCGAATTCAAAAATGAAGTCCGTTTTACAAAATTCAAAACATACTAGTCTCATTAATTAATTTAATAATTAATTCCCGCTGTCAGAGCAAATAGCGTATTTTTATAAAACAATATGTATTAAAAGATTGACACTAGTTTAAGTCCGATTTCAAAGTGAAATTAATTCCAACGACCACTATTGGATTTAATTGTAAAAATATTTTCTAATTTCACTTTAAAACCAATTAAAAATATAATCTAATCATATAAATAAATTAGATTAAAAAGAGGTTTTGAATTAAAATACAACATTTTACACTATTCATTAAAAAAATGAACATTATCGGAAAGATACCAAAAATTTACACAAAGTAAATTTTGATGTCCCGATTCTTAAGAAGAGTTTTATTTGCTCCAATAGAATGTATAAGAATGAACAAAACTATATTTAATGATGGTTCTCCATCAAAAGGCGATTAGTGAACCTTTAGTGAAAACTAGGGCATATATGCCTAAAATTGAATTCTTTCCGTATTTTAAGCCTCTATCCTTTATTGGATAAATGTAAAAACATATAAAAACATATATAATCATATTTTAGTTATTTCTATCCATTCCCGCCATTACAACGGCTACATGTTAACTACCATTTAAAATAATATTATTTTATTATTAGAGTGCAACGTAAGATTCCCAAGAAACTTGTTGTTGCGTGTTGGGTACGCCATCGAGCATACCGTCCCATTTAAAGTCATTTAAATATTTTATTCACAAATATGGATAAATATGAAATGTCATATTATTTATTTACCTGGGGTGTTACATCCTTCCCCCCTTTTGGGAATTGCGTCCTCGCAATTTTAAAATTGCGCTTGGAAACATCCTAGAAAGTCCCACATCGGAACAAAAGTCGGTAAAACAAACACTTTAAAATAATGAAAGATAAGTACAATGGTCACCCGAGTTAACCCATACTAGGATTATAAGTATGAAAATATGGACATGGAGGAAAAAACAAAGGGTCATGTTCTGATGGAGAGTGATAGAAAACATGTTTAGGAGAAAGTTAACCATGAGAAAATCACAAACTTGTGATGGGTTAAACGGTATTCGATTCCCTAGTAGGAAAAGTTAATAGATAACATTTTTGTTTTAAGTTACTTTTTATTGAGGAATTTATTCATAAGGAAACATAATCACTTATCATATTGACTTTCACCTTTTATTAGATTCCTTACACAAACACATATTTTCTCCAAAAGACGAGTATTTAGGAAGACTTGTTCACATTATGAGTACTATAATCAACTTCTAGAGAATCACCTAATCCACAAAATAGAACTATATACTTCCCATGTCTTTAACCAAAACCAAAACCAAAAAGTCTAGTACAAGATCAGTTAATCCAGAAAAGGATAACCCTTTATAAAAAGAAAATCTATTCTTAATCTCCAAAATTTGTCCAACAAAACCAAAAGTTCAACGAGGACCATTCTATAATCAATTTGTCCATAAAATTATTCAAAGTAAACCAATATAAGATTGAAACCCAAATATTTGAAGGATTTAGTCGCATAGTCTTCCGAGATAAATCGTAACATTTATCTCCAAACAATATCAGTTTCTCCTAAAGTCTCGTTTTGAAAAGTAATTAACCTAATCACATATCCTCCATGATAGGTTAATCATTTTCATAAATAACCCAAAATCAACTTACTCTTAATTCATAAAATCACATAACTAGAATGAATCAGTCAAACTAACCAGGGACTTCACATAGTCCAGTGGTAGGCGATAAATACCAGTCGCACTTTGGTTGTGGGTTCGATTCCCGCAGCTTTGTCCGACGCGATGGGATGTCACACGGTCTACGTGTTGTACATTTTCCAAAACTATATAATTCTTAAAACATTCCCCAAAATGAGAAAAAATATTCAAGAATAATCATAACATATTTTAACCTCATGTTTATCTCATTCCTTTCATTTTCCATCATATCATAGAGTAACCCATAATTACCTAAAAATTAAGTATCATATAAACCCTAATGGTTACCTTAATAATTATTACCTGAATTTCCACATCGAGTTGGCCATCTCGTACATGATACATTAGAGAACTCACCAAGGTTGAAGTGGTTGATCATGACTATTTGATATTTGGTTTAGAACAACCACGAGTTTCCTCATTGAATCCTCCATTTTATCTAGTATCTTAATCAGAGAACCATCACAGTTTCCTTCAAACCTGTTGTCTCTTTGTTTCCTGTTAGATCCATCCATTCACTAAAAATAGAAATGTCAGTGTGAGTATATCAACAAAACCATCATGTACTAATGAGGAAGGTAAACACTAAGATACACTTACTCATTCACTTTATCTAAAACTAGGACTCTTTCTGAAATCCTAACCATTTTGGTAATGTCACTTATTCTTAAAGAATACCCTAACCTCTAAAGTTATCTAAACCGAACTTTGATACCAACTATAAGGCCCCAGCTTTAAAACTTACTTAAAATTGAATTAAATGAATAATTCACATTGAGGATCTTTTCAGGTTTAGAGTTTTAGAGAATTAGGACATAACTATTACATCTCAAAAGATTACAAAGTAGTCTCTTCTACTAAATTTTCATAAAATAAAAACTCTTAAAAAGAAACATGTCTAGTTTGATGTTTTAGGTAGCATGACTTTCCCTTGATCCCATCCTTGACCCTATTCCATGCTAAGCCCTGTGAAAAACATTTCCAAAACTTGGGATGAGCATAAAAACTCACTAAGGGATACACAAAGAATAAAAACTGTTAGTTTATCAAAACAAAAAGTAAACCATGTATACTTTATCAAGGTAATACTTTTCACCTTTATGAAGTAGTAAAAACTATTCAAGAATTATATATAATTACTTACCTTTTTGTAACCAAAGTATTAACATAAAACCCATATAAAGAACACATAACATATATAAAGGTAACTTGGGACATAAACTTACTTAAGTGGAATAACCATACGGTCGACTCCCACACATATCACTTAATGGAATAGCCATACGGCCAATTTCCATACATATTAATGGAATAGCCATACGGCCGTATTCCATACCCAATGCATTGGAGGTTATAACGTAACCACCCGTCCTGGTATTCACGGCACCACCCGTCATATGGTTTATAACGTAACCACCCGGTAAAATGTCCAAGTACCAATATAAAATCATAAAACATAAAACCAATATAAAGGAATGATAACATTTCCACATTTCAATCACAATATATCATAAATATATTGACATAATAGAATCATTTATCAAAACCATTTTCAATACCAAAATACATAAAATATTATATGGTATTTATTTTATTCTAAAAACATTACGGCTTGTTGAGGAAGCCAAAGACCAAATAATACTCGCGGTGGCAGAAAAGGTCTTTTTCGCCACGTACGTTAAAAGAAACATTCCTTTTTGTCGTTTTGTAAAATGATTCATAGAAAAAGATTCCTTTTCTATAAAAGTAAATTCAATGGGGTTTATACACCGTATAAAAGAAAGTTGTGTATAAAACGAAATATGCCTCAATGAAAGGAGATTGAGACGAAGTCCCTTACCTCGGGTCCGACTTGACTCGATCGTTCTTTAACGTCCTGAATAATAAACTTGAGTTAATTTATACTTGATTAAGAACCTTTTTAGAGTTCATTATTCCTTTTATATCACTTATTTCCATGTTATAAACATTATGTAACCAGTTAAGTTAATAATGTTTGTTCTGTCGATATTTGGTTCTTAAGTTGAAAGAGGACTTCTTACAATTACATGTTGTTCGTGTGGTCAATTTTCTTTATATCCAGAATGACATTCCTGATTTGGATATCATATATATCAAGCATATACATGTATTTATAATATTAATAATCATTTAGAGGTAAGAAATGGAATGCACCGTTCATGGAGACGGTAAGCCGTACGTACGCATGAACGCTACTTTCATTTCTATGTCGTATTAATGGATTTAAAAATATATGAGAGGTATGTATATTTTAATTCCAGAATTATATTAATCATTTAGATGTATCATACATCATATATATCAATTATATATATGTACTTATAATAGTACATTACATTTGGGGATAAGAAATGAAATGCACCGTTCATGGAGACGGTAAGCCGTACGTACGCATGAACGCTACTTTCATTTCTATCTCATAATTTAATGGAAAAAATAATAATGATATAGAGGTAAATAATAATTCCAGTATAACATCATATATAATAACATTAAATCCATCCTTTATACGTCCCACGTATGGGATTAACGAATCACATCACTTTGAGGGGGCGGAAGTTCGCACTTCCTAAAATGAAGATATCGCGTATACCCATAATGGAAGCCATAAAGGTAAGACAAAAATTAAATATAAAGAAGCATAAGTAAAACATAAACATATTATATATCATATATAAAAATAGTGACATCATAATGGCCACCTTTGAAGGTGTTAAATGAGTATTGAACAATCATCGTTTCGGGAGGCACAATTTCTCCATCCATGAAAACCGTATGTTCTTTAACCATTTGATGTAGTTGTGTGAGAGTGTAGCTCGAATAGATCTTATAACAACATCCTAGTATATTGAAGATACTAGTGTTGTTACAAAAGATGTAAATAAAAAGAGTTTAGGGGGTTGGATAAACAAAATAAAACAAATGAACAAGAGAGAATGAATTACCTTTAAAAGTGTAACTCTTTTTGATTTGAGCCTAAAGTCTTCCTTTGAAAGGATTCTGCCCAAAGGGAATCCACTAAGATGAGGAGAGGGATGTGGAGAGAGTAAATGGGAAGGGGTTGGCCTAGCCAAATGCTTGAGGAGTGTGTGAAATGAGGTAGAGGTGGGGGCCTTTTATAAGAGGAGAGGAGGGGCACTTTTGGAAAGTAAAGAAATATAACTTTATTTGAAAATGTGATTCGGTTTTAAAAGGTCCCAAAATGATAGAATTAGTGGATAAGGTGATAAGGGTTCTAAGTCCACTCATCCAATTGGTTTTGGACATGTGTAGCTCATAGATTTTACATTATCTTTTCATTTTATTTAAATCGTCAAATAATGATGCCATCGCTGCATCATTATTATGTAATAAATAATTTAATTTATTTAAAGTCTAAAAATTATAAAAAAAAACTAATATGATGTATGAAATATTTTTATATTTCCAATGAAAATTTATAATCAAAAATCTGATCTTTATAACCCCATATAAAATTTTTTTCGTAAAACATATTATGTTTGTGTCATTTTTACTTTTACATTAAATAAAAAGTTATTTATGTCATTTACCAACCAAAGTGGATCCATGGGGTCCCCAAGTTGGCCCATGTCTTTTCTTGGTCGGACATGACTCACCCAATAGGTGTAGGACAAGTTTCATGGTGTTTTCACATTCTTATAATATCATTTTTACCTTAAATTACAGTAATTACCACTAATCGCGATTAAAAACTTAATAAGTTATTATTCACCAAAAAATTATTTTCATCCCATTGAACCACATTTTACATACTAATTAAAACCATGTATGTCGGATTTTCAAAATTCAATACACATTAGTGGTAAACTTTCATTTAACTAAAAAATCAGTTTGCTTGATTACCACTTAGTGGTTTCACTATTCATAAAAAATTCGAGTTTTTCAGAAATATACCAAACCTTCACCCTAAGCTATATTTGATATTCCGAATTCAAAAATGAAGTCCGTTTTACAAAATTCAAAACATATTAGTCACATTAATTAATTTAATAATTAATTCCCGATGTCAGAGCAAATAGCGTGTTTTTATAAAATAATAAGTATTAAAAGATTGACACTAGTTTAAGTCCGATTTCAAAGTGAAATTAATTCCAACGAACACTATTGGATTTAATTGTAAAAATATTTTCAAATTTCACTTTAAAACCAATTCAATATATAATCTAATCATATATATAAATTAGATTAAAATGAGGTTTTGAATTAAAATACAACATTTTACACTATTCATTAAAAAAATGAACATTATCGGAAAGATACCAAAAATTTACACAAAGTAAATTTTGATGTCCCAATTCTTAAGAAGAGTTTTATTTGGTCCAATAGAATGTATAAGAGTGAACAAAACTATATTTAATGATGGTTCTCCATCGAAAGGCGATAACTGGACCTTTAGTGAAAACTAGGGCATATATGCCTAAAATTGAATTCTTTCTGTATTTTAAGCCTCTATCCTTTATTGGATAAATGTAAAAACATTTAAAAACATATATAATCATATTTTAGTTATTTCTATCCATTACCTCCATTACAACGGCTACATGTTAACTACCATTTAAAATAATTTTATTTTATTATTAGAGTGCAACGTAAGATTCCCAAGAAACTCGTTGTTGCGTGTCGGGTACGCCATCGAGCATAGCGTCCCATTTAAAGTCATTTAAATATTTTATTCACAAATATGGATAAATATGAAATTTCATATTCTTTATTTACCTGGGGTTATACAATTAATAATCTAAACACTAGTGAAATCTAGTCCCATTTGAACATGTATCACAAAATTCTAAGTACGTTGATTTAGGAATGTTTAAATTTTTTCAATATTCCTCGTATGTTAGTACCACGAAGTTTGATAATTCATTTAATAAGTGATGAGACATTAAGGGGAAATAAAAATACATTTTTATTTTGAATATAAAATATTTTTATCGATGTTGAAGCTGGAAATCTAAAATATAAATTTTTTAGATGCCAAAGTATACCAAAAAAATATTTATCTATTATTTAAAAAATGAAAAATTAATCCATGTGTGATTCTATTATTAATCCAAAGAGGAAAATGGTTTATCATTTATAAGAAGAGGACATGTGGAGAAAGGAAAAATATTAAAAAAAATAAAGGAGACCTGCAATTCTTTCTCAATATTTCTGAACGTGTTGCGGTAATGATTCAAACTGATGAATTATTAATGAAATTCATAATACAAATACACTAACGAAATGAATGGTCGAAAATTTTTACAGTGATAAGTTGATGAAAGGAGTTGAAAAAGAATGTGATGGAATATGTATCCAATAATCTTTAAAAAAATAATTAGTCACTCTCCCTCATCAAAAAAGGAATGAAGAAAAAAATTGTGGAAGAATAATCGGATACATCATAAGTATTTCCCTAAAAAAATTTAGTTAATGAAACTGATATGCGATAGATAAATGAATATATCAAAAGTAATAATATACTTAAGATAAAATTGAAGAAAAAAATAAGAATATGAGGATGGTGAAAAAATATCTAATCAGGATCAAAAGTCTGAATCTAATACAATCCAAATCTGATCGTATCAAGAAACATGAAGCTAATTTTCATCTCGAGGATTTTTCCATTCAAATAATGATAGTCATGGATTTAATGCTCAAAATGTTTTTCAAATTTCATAAAACCATGAAGGTACCAAAACCGATAAAAATAAGATTCAAATTCAATTGATGATGATATAGGAATTCATTATTCCAGGCTTCCCAATTATGTTGATGAAACAACCCTAGATCATAAGGTTTCTTTCAAAAAGTATCAATATGTTTTCTAATAAAGGGGTATAATTGGTAGTTTAATACCTTATTTACATAGAATATATGGAATATTTATTTTTTTTGAAAACAATCAAAATAAAGGATTAAACCCTATCGAAATTTAATGGATAACAATGATGAAACATGAAGTTGATTTCAATGTATTAGATGAAAGAAAGAAACGGATTAGGAAGGCTTGTAATGAAGTTGTAAAATGTTTGCATAACATATATTAAATTGTCGAAAGTCATGATGAAAAAATTGGATATCATACAATACTTTTGGATGAACTCTGAGATGAATTCAACTAGTTTAAATGAAATATTTCTCATAAATTGAAATCAGTCCGATAACCAGAAGAAATCCGAGCCAAAAATTTCAATGATATTAAAAAATGCCTAGTTTTTGTTGAATAAAATATAT
This sequence comes from Viscum album, assembly GCA_963277665.1. Classification (NCBI taxonomy): domain Eukaryota; kingdom Viridiplantae; phylum Streptophyta; class Magnoliopsida; order Santalales; family Viscaceae; genus Viscum; species Viscum album. Next base: position 71,557,838 of record OY728151.1, on the reverse strand, counting down.
AAAATTACAAGGATTAGATTATTGTATTTAAAAACAAATTTATTGGGATGAATGAGAGGGTTCAATTGCAATAAAATACAATTAATGAATATGATAAAAATATTCATGATTAGGATGTTCAAATTCATACTCTCGGAGAGAAACATAATATCCTAGAAGAACTGATTTCTACAAAATACAAATTGGTTGAATATCATGAACTAAAATTCTGGTCTCCACAAGATTGTACTAATAATCTCATCGAAGAGAAGTAATAGTTTATTAAAATGAAGTAAAATTTTATAGATCACTAAAGTTATATAGGGAGAAAGAAATGGAAAATAATGATCTATTTGAACACTTGATGGATTATTATAAAAACCTTTAATTAATGTTTGTATCGTCTATATTTTGATTGAATGTTTCTGCTTTTTGGAAGAATGTTCTTTTATAATTATCTAGATGACCAAATAATTTAACTAATTATATATTTTTTCTCTTCAACCCCTTTGAGGTTTTAGAATAACTTATCTAGTCATTTTTGAAAATAAAAAAGTGGGATAATTCATTATAAAAGGGGAGAATGTCTTATATAGAGGGAAAATGTATTATAAAGGTGGAGACATTCTCAAAAAAGGTAAAATAGGAGAAAAATAATTACAAAAGGAAGAATACATTTAGTAAGAGGGATGATTTTTCTATCAAATATGAACATTAATGAATTCATTCCAAATGAGTATTATTTCTGTATTCAAATAATATTCATAAGTCTTTTAAAAATCAAAGAGAGATAAGTTTAAGTTTGACTTATTATCACAAAATATATTTACTTTTATAATTTTTTTTTATTTAACTTGTGGTATGTGCATTCAAAAAATCAATGATTGATGATTCAAAAGTGATCGTTTGTATTTTCTATTCTTTTTTGTTATGGAAATAAAAAATTCTATTTTTTCATCGGAATTCATATATTGTTTATCGTGTTTACCTGAAGGATTTTTTTAGCATGTTATTATTGAGGTTTTCTACTTGAATTTTTTTATTATTGCATCCATGATTATATTACCCATTATTATTTTCATGACCCCAGATATGATTTACGTTGTATTAACTGATTATGATTTCCATTAGACATTCCTATTATGATTTTCTTCATACACACCATTCAGTATCATGCTGAAATGATAAATAGTACCGACAGTCTTATCAAAAAACATCATACTCATTTACTGTTCACTTTTGTATTTTATTGAAAGAGGAAACATCCTTTTAGTCTCAAATTATCATATCAAGAAAAAAAAATTATATCAAAAGGAATATCTATTAATCAAAATGGTTTTATGTAGTCATTCTATATATAGAATATATAATGATATCATTGTTTCAATTACAAGTTGGGAAATGGATTTCCAGCGGTCCAATTCCCGCTGATTTTTAAGGTGGAAATATGACTGTTAGAGTATAATATGACCATTGGAGCTAACAACTAAAAATATGTGGTGATTTGGAAGAGATCTTATTTTTTAATGAAATAATACACTAAGATAGTTCAACCAAAGAATTAATTATGTCAAAGCCACAAATTGACCATGTTTTGTATATCATGTTCAACACACTTATAATATTCAATATGTTTTTTCTTAATTTGGAACTGATTTTCGGTGATTATGATCAAGGTCTTACATGATAAGGATGATAGATGTGTCAATATTTTGTAGATCGAGGGATTTTGAGGCTGAGAAAGAAGAGGTTCTGATTACCTAATTTTTTTAGGGCTTCTATGTACCGAAAGACAGAAGCTGATCATCATATTGAGGACTAACCCTAGTGTGGGTGAGACATGATTTCATGACAGATTAAACAATTGTACCATTATCCATGGTTATTTGATACCCATTTATTTGGGGTAAATGAATTTTATTATTTTACATTTCCACAATATTCTAAAACAAATTTAATTGTTTTATATATGATTTATTCTATTTTAAATTTTAATTATCATAACCAATCTGATTACGATACAATAGTTATATACTCAGATTAGGTTTTTTGAAATTACAACTGTAGTGATTATGAAATTTTTAATTACTCAAAATTATTCAGTAATCATTATGATGTATTTTTGGTAATTTATTTCTCTAATCTTCATAACCCCTATGATTACAGTCATTTAATTTCTTACTCTGCTTAAATAATCTCAACTGTGAATATGATTAATTCCATTTACAACCAGTTCAATATAGTATCACAATCATTCTTATTATGATACAATTATAGTTGAACTAGTTTCCAAATATGATTGATGTTTTAATATATTTAGTGGTATTTTGTATTGAATTAGTTTAAATTTCATTAAACTAAATACTCTATGGATAAAAATGTAAAATTTTTAAACCTATAATTCAACCACCCACTATATGGTGTCATATGAATATACATTACGATCCAACATATGAATCATTCCATTATGTTTGTACAAATATCAAATTCTTGACATTTATCAAATAGCTTATTAAGATATATATTATCTTAATGACTAGGGAATTCATTGGCACAATGACCCATCTCCATTCATTTGTCTCACTGAGTAGTATATATTTTAATAATCCCTGTGCATTATTTTTCATGGTGAACTTTTTCTATGCACCTATAAAAATCTCCCATTCATTTTAGGAATTTCCAAGAGAGATTCATTCTATAGTTATCACACAATGGGAATTTCATTATCGTCATATTTGGTGAATTTTCTTTCTCATGGTGTTTAGACAACCACTCCATATCATGATTTTACATGAATACATTGATCATAGAAAATAAATTCTCTATTATGAAGGCACATATAACAATCTCTTCATATGATGATAGATTCTATGAAACTTTTTCCATTCAGAGATTTTTTATGAGTTTCTATGAAGTGTTCATTAATACAATCCATTTCACATATGTAATCTGTAACATACATATCTAACCTTATAAAGGAAGATTCGTAATCTACAATAATCTATTATTCTTCTATATGTATGACATATAATAGTATCTTATTCTCAATTTTGTTATCAAGGGGGAACAAATTATCAAATAATATTTCCTCAAAAGTTCTAAATTCCATCAGATTCATTTACTCTTCTATCCTAGTAATCTTGATCAACGACCACTATTGATCAGCATTGCCATTGAAAAAATACAATACAAGTGTAACATTTTCCTTTTCCTCTAATCATAATTCCATGAATATATTATAAAAAGATATAATCCATTATTTATATACCATTTTATTTGTAGTCCCACTAAACAATTTCGGATTCTATAACATAAAGAAATCCAACATATTTGATTATCACAATGTAATTGTTTTATGTATTCAGGTAATGTGATTTAAAATTACTTTTTTATGATTCCATTGTAACGACTATAACTATTTTAAATAAAATCCCTTTTATTTTAATGTCTTATTGATATAGAAAACAAATACACTCTTTTTTTAATTAATTTTCCGTTATGTATCATTACCATTGATAATATAGCCATTGAACAGTTATCACGTGACTAATATAAATATATGGTTTTCGAAAAACGAATCTTTTCGACACATACAAAGGATATGATAGCTTCATCCATATACTCTGGTCGTATGAAGCGTATTTTTTGGAACTCGGAAAGGAGGTAGCATAACTGGGAATAACACTTGACAAATCCCAAGTTGGGATTCTACACATTAACCTTGAAAGAAATCACCTGCTGTAGGTGTTCAAGTTATTAGATATTACCACCCGAGCAATGATATCTGATCCTCTCCAAGAGTTTGTCACCATAACACACCTTAACCATATGTATTATGATGGTGATATAATGGTTTATTTAACAATTTATTAGTTACATATTGTGAAATCTCCTTCCATAAATAAAAGTCAACATCCATCAATTCCATTATGAGAATGGTATTTCTCTAAAAAATGAAGAATTTGATAAACATATTCATTAGGTAAAAATGGTCCTTTGGAGAAATATATACATTATTATATTAAATTGTTTTTTGTTAATAATAATATTAAAATAATTACTACAATTTATTATTATATTAGTTAGTTCTCTATAAATGATTTGTAAATCAGTTTGACAAGAGTGATTTTTTTACGATAAAATATAATGTGTATTTTTAAAGAATTTATTTTATGAAATTTATTTATTTTTTAAATAATAATTTTTTTAATAAAATATTATTATCAAATTAATTTTATTAATAATAAAATATTATATAGTTTTTATGATGTCATATGAAATTTATATTATGGTTTGAAATCTATTTTTGTCAAAATCCATGACTTTTAAATAAACGTTTGTTTTCATTTTAAAAGACAAAATTACCATATTTATAAAATTATTTAAATAAAATTATTATTATTTTTTGATTCATTATTTTTAAATTATCCAATAGATATTTGTTTATTATTTAATAAGACAATCAAATTTTTGGTTAAAAATTAAATACTGTATAAATAAAATATGTGTTCTATAACATCATAATGACCCCAAAATGATATAATAAATACTATAATGGGTATTCTTGCCCCAATATATTTTTTTCATTAAAATAATTTTATTTTATTATTTTTTACTTATTTTATAAATCCTTATTTAATCATCCAAAATTAATTATATATTTTATGATTTTAAATTCATTTCTATAATAATGTGACTCACCTCTATATAAACAAGGCTAATATGTTAATATGATAATCCATTGGAAATATAAAATAATTTTTTACTCCTTACGTTGGATAAAACCTTGAAAAAAACCCATGGAAGGTTTGTGGTTTTGAAAATATAATTATATAGATTCCAAACCAGTGTTTGTGAAATATTAAATAATTATCGTATCATTTCAAATTTAAATCCACCAAAGATCCCACTTCTCTACAATAAAAATCTGGGGATCCCATGTCTAATATTCCATATTATCACCATAATCCTCTCATGGTTTCACATGCTCTCTGTAATCCCTTCTTCAAGATTAGGAAGTCACACACTCAAGTAAGGTATCTTCACTTTCCTTCAATTCTAATATTTTTACATGTTAATTTTTTATTTTTATAACCTTTTGTTTTTTAATTAGAACTGATGGGGTGTGTTTTTTACCTCCTCCTTACATCCCTTATTTTGTTTCTATGGTTGGATAGAACATTGTTTCTAAGTAATCCCTCCCATGTGCATCCATTAACATGCTTAAACTTCATAAGGGTTATTCTGTTTTACATATTTTTTCATGTTTCTAAATTATGTAACACATTTTATTTCCAAATTCTTTGAGTTTATACTTGTATTTATATGACCCATTTCATTCCATTTATAGTATATATTATTAGAGACACCATTATCTCTAATCAACCATTTTTAAATATTTTTATTCCAGGATTTTAGGCTACCGAAATTGCACCCAGACATTCCATGATAAATATATTATGTAGTGAATACCATGACCATTTTAGTAACATGGGTATTCACCATTATGAACATATACTTATTGATTATATAATTTCATGAATATATTCCACATTCTTTTATCATGGAATAAATGATTTTTTAATGAATCAATGTTATATGAGATATTTTTCACACATAAACATGAGATTGAAATGATTACAAATGATTCACCAAGATAGCGCTCCAATGCATTGGGTAATGTTTACTCACATGATATTCCTTGTGAAATGAGGGTTCACCCGTACTAATTAATTCCTAATTTGGGTTTACTAATGAAAATACAAGTAAAATGAGCCTTAGATCTTGCTAATATCATGTTGTATGTTATTTCCACATTTCAATGCTATGATAACCATGCTTTCTCATCATATTATGTTCATGTTTAAATTTTTCTCTATTGATATTCCATTTCCTAACATGTTCTCGATTCTTTATGTTGTTTATTTTTTATTCCCTAACTATGATTTATAGCTCACCCCTTTCTTATATATTTCCTCAGTTTATCCCATAAAGTGTTATTTAAGAAGGAATGAGTTGGTCGTGTCAAATAAGTTTGAAATAAAGATGTTTTATTAAATGTTTTATATTGTTACGATATGTTTCTAATTTCCCAAGACACTATAAATCTTGATAATCATAGTTTTTGTAAGTGTGTTTATATCTAATAAATCATTTTTAAGTGTGTAATACAGAGTACAGTTGTTACAGTTAGTATCATAGGAAATTTTTAGTTATTTTTGGGATTGGGGTTATAATCTCTAGTGAAATCATTAGGGATAAGATAGAGTATAAGAAAATTATACCTAAATTTTGGTGTGTACATATATTGTGGTTTATATAAAAAATTAATACATAACAGGATAATAAAAATTATTGGTTTCTCCGGAACATATGTATCTAGGGATAGACCCTAAAAACACTGCTTTGATATATACTCTAATAGGAACTGGTGGATGAAAAAGGGCATAATTTCACTCGTAGTTTTATAGTACCTAGGGTTATGCTTTAGTAAAATTATTATCTTATTATAAAACATAATTAAGGGAATAAAAAATTCCTCTATGAATATATGGTTGGAAGTAGATATGGGATAACTTAGATCGAACTAAAGGAAATTCATGTGGTTAGGAAATAAATTTAATTTATAGGTTATCCCTTATTATCATAGATTACCCTTTATTTTTTTAATAGTTTTAAAATCCCCTCCCATAATCTGTATAAGATAATGTTGATCCAGAATAAAAATGTGATAAGTGGGGTAATCATACATAGTTTTATTCATTATTTTATATCCAAAAAGTTTACTAGAACAATCCAAACACCACTAGAATGCATGAATGTAGAGATGTTAGTGAAATTGGATAATGAAGAAATTATAGTGCCCGGTGTATATAAATCTTCCCCTAAGAAAATTTGTTGTATGGAATTCCATAAAAATATCATCATAATTCCTTTTGGGGGACTTAATGAAATTCTAGGCATGAATTGGATTCCCCAATATAAAGACAACATAAATTTTCATGAGAAGGAGATAACACTCTCAATTACAAATCCACCCCTGATTCTAAACACCTACAAGGAGGAGGATGAATCTTCTTTAGAACCATCATCTCATGCTTGGATATTGTTTATTTATGAGAAATCTTAACAATCCCAAATGATGTAGTCTAAGGAAAGATTCATCCTTGAAGACATGCCTTTCATGAGGGAATATTCTAATATGTTTCTCGATGAATTGACTTGTCTTCCTTTAAGGAGATAGGTTTAATTTACAATCTCTCTAATACCTAGGGTGTTCCAATATCTAAGAATCCATAGAGAATGATTTTTGTGGAACATGAGTAACTAAATAAATAACTATAAGTGAATCTGCATAGTGGGTTTATATGCCCATGTGCTTCAACATGGGGTGTACCAGTCCTCTCCATCATGAAGAATGATGGGTCGGTGCACCTTTTCATTGATTATCATGATCTCAAATAAATATACATAAATAACATTTATCATTTTCTATGTATTTATTATATGTTAAATCAGTTATAAGGGGCATAAAAATTCTCCATAGTGGATCTGTGGTTGGGATATTACTTAGTTAGGGTGAAGAATGAGGATATCCCCCAGACAGCCTTTCGTATAAGGTACAAGAACTATGAATTTATAGTAATTCCTTTCAGACACATTAATTCTCTAAAAATGTTCATGCACTTTTCGAATAGAGTCGTTATATATTACTTTGAAAATAAATTCATATTCATTATTGATGATATTCTAAAATACTCAAAAAGATAGAAGGAGCAAGAGGATAATTTAAGTGTTGTGCTAAGGACCTTACAAAAGTAAAAGCATTATGCGAAGTACAACAAATTTATGTTATGGTTGAAGTAATAATCTATCTTAGGAAATATAATCAATAGTAATTGGATATCTATGGATCCCTCCAACAAAAATTCAATTGGTGGATGGATGAGGACATCATTTGTGACAGATATCTACATCTACCTTGGGATAGCTCTATATTATCGCTAATTTGGGAGAAATTTATCACGATTGTCAAACCCTCTTGCCAAGATATATCATAAAGGATTAATGTTTCATTGTAATGAATAATGAATATTGATATTAATGTAGTCGAAAATAAGGCTTACTACTATTCCTATTCTCACACTACCTATACATGGAGAACTATTTGTGGTATTCAATGATGCTTTGAAGAAGGAACTAGGATGTGTGTTGATGAAAAATTACAAAGTCATTTATTATGAATCATTGGAATGTAATATTCATGATAATAAATATCCTAAACATGATCTAGATATTGGGTATACAGCATTGGTGGTGGAATTCTGAGTTATTCTCACAGCCTGCTCGAGTCGTCATTGGGTACCGGAGCTGCTTTCATTCTTGTAGGTCAGGACAAGGGAAAGGGCCCTATTCAAAGGAGTGGAGTTGGACATGGGGAATGTATGTTTGAGGTTCCAGACATTGATTACTAACCATTTTGTGGATTATTCTATTTTTTATTTATTTTGGGGTTTTGTTCACTTTTCACTGTATCATGTCTAGTCATATTTAATGTTGTATGTGGTTGTACCTAGTTTTGGAGTTGGTTATTCATTTCTATTATTAAATTTTTCTTATTATTTTGATATCTAATTATTTTTTGGGTGTGTCTTACTATTTTAATGAGGGTATAGTCTCCCCAAAAGACCTATTAGACCCTCTATTCTTGTTAGAAAACTCTAGCTTATAGGGAGGTGTGCTTGAGGTCATGTGTCTACCCTGCATGGGGAACCTGTTTAGTGGATTATGGACCAGGGATATTACATTATAACCCTTCGGGATATCTTCATCCACTTATAATCATTACATATAAGTGGGATGATATATATATATATATATGGAATTTTTCGATGTGTTTACTCATACACAAATAATGATGAATTCAATTTTGATTGTGATCATATTTCTGACTTAAATGGCACACATTATACCCTTTCCTGGTACAAAAGATTTTGAGATGCTGTGAATTCCCTATGAGAAGGGGACTATCCATTTTCCGAGAGTTCATTAGCCTAAAATTACATATAGTGATCCTTGGTTTATTTAATTATTTGGGATAGGGCTTTATAATTCTGTGGGATATCATGTTTTTATAACTATGTCATTTAATCTATAATCATATGGCTTGACAGAATGATATTTATAGATTTATGAAGATATACATTGGGCTTTTGTTCTCAAATTTGGTGGTTCTTGGGATGATTATCTTGCATGGTTGATTTTTCTTAAGGTAATAGTTACTAGCCCACAATCAGAAAGTATCCTTTTTGGAACATTTATTGTTGCACATATAAGTATCTCTTAGGTTGGTTAGAGATTAGTGAATGTTCCTTGGTTGGAACGAGCACAGTATAATAGGAAACAACAAAGATCCATTTCATTTTTCAGATAATGGTGAAGACACTGATATGATATACATCTCATTATTATCATTGGTATAAACCTTTGGAAATACTAGTTGGTGACCATTTCATTTTGATGGTTTCACCTCAGTTGGGGAATTTATGGCTATAAATGAAATTGAATATTGCACCACATTTTGTTGGAAATTTTGATGGTGTTTAGAATTTTTTAAGACATTCTTACCAATTTGAAAATCAATCGTAGTTTTCATCAATAAATAATGTGTTCCATCTATATTAGAATCATTAGTATTTATCAGATCAGTATCATGTTCCGAGATAGCGTGATCTTGAGGTCGAACCTAATTTGATGGAGGGAAAACAACCAGTCATTGTAGTAGAATATGAAACAACGGTATTTCAAGGGAGAATGATACCTAGTTTTCATGTTCTATGGAATCATGGTTCTGTTTCTTATTATACATGATAGTGGGAGGTACTTATGAGAGAGAAATGACATTAACTATTTTTCATGGGTTCTTAATCGTAGGATTTTTAGCGATATAAATCTTCTATGATGGGGAGGTTATGATATAATATTACTATTTTAGGGTATTTCTAATCCCATATTTTTTTCCATTATTTGGATGGGTTTCATTTGTTGTTTCATTGGGTAAAATTTTGAATATGTTGGATGTCTTTGGGCTAGTACAAAATTGTTGAAAAATTAGCCCAATCCCTTCAACATATTAGATAAATGTTAAACTCATGGTACTAATATTTTACATGGTTGGAACATGGTAGGTAAGATTGTCCATCCTTTTATGATAAGGTGTGTCTGGTGCCCTGTTAGTTTCTATAGTTTCTCAAACCGCGCAGTCGAGTTTTTATATAATCCAAATTTCGGTTAAAAATAATTAATTAAACTATTAGGTACTTGATATACTGGAACGAAAAATAATTAGTTTCCCCCATCCTTGGGGCTTTAAAGAACAATTTTCCCCCTAATATCTCTCTCATAAGTGATTTGATTCTTGAAGAATGCCCTTCGATCTTCACATGATAGTTCTCCTCTTCACGTTCTTATTCTCCTAAGAACACTCTTCTCCACATTTGGGTAATTTGAATCCCTGTGTTGATTTATTGATTTAATACATTATTTTTTGGATTAAAAACCATGTTTGTTCCAATTTTACCAATTACATGATCATCCATCTTCATTAAAAATATCTTAATTCTGGTTTGGTGTTGTAAGTTCTATTGATCCCAAGGTTGGATGTTCCGTCATGATTTTCAATCTTTTCAGCACTAAATTTATATATTTAAATTCAATATTTTTAATTAAATGATATATACTAGTTTTGAGTAGTAAATCGGGTTCATAATGTATTTACATTTATTGAATTACATTGAAAGAGTAGTTTTAATTATTCAAATTTAATTCTGAACCAATTTTTATTACATTGATAGCGCTTTATTAGGTCAATTTAATATTAGTATATAGTATAAAATCCTTGGTGATACCCTACTAAGATAGTATTATCATACCCTACCTATTCCATTAGGTGTTTATTGATTATATCCTTCTAATTTTGATTAGGGGTAAAGAACCACTAAGAGGTGGTACAAGCTGTTGGTTCATGGACATGGAGAGTTGCATTTTTTAGGACATATGAAGTTTGTATTATTATTTATGTAGTACATTTCAATAATATATTGTCATATTTATAAATTTTTGCATTATAGTACCCATATACATATAGATTTTATATTTTATTGCTACTGAATTTTCACTTTTACTACCACAATTTTTTTTGAAAAATCGTTCCCACATTATGTTTGTATGATGTCGGGTGTTAGAAGCCAACCTGTGGGGATTAAGAAATACCATAGAGATACATCTTGACAATATTTGTTATTGGGATATCAGGTTCCTAGTTTCTTTTCATGATATCATCATTTTTGAATTATCTTAATGGAAATTTATGAGAATTTTTTGTAATCTTCAACTAGATTTATAAATAGTGAAAATATAGAATTTTAATATAAATATGAATTTCTATTTATATTATTAATAAAGCTAAATTAAATATAAATTAGACTCAATTTAAAACCAATTTAATTATATATTTATTAATCCAATTTATGTTATTGGAATCAATTTAATATAATATTTTATAGTAATACATTTTAACATTTGGATGTTTTTCAATTTGAAAACAAGTTTCTTGGTCTGGTCTATGATATTAAATTTAAATTAAATATTCAAAATGATTTGAATAAAATTTATAAAAATAGTTTCTATATTTTGAATAATTATAATTTATATTATCTTATTTGTTAATATTAATATTTTTTCAAAAAGGAATATTGTATGTAGTAAAAATTAATTGTTACGGTTAAGGAGTAAAATGGTGTAGATGCGAGTTAAAGTAAAAATAAAATGTATAAAATTTCAGAAAACCATTTATAAAAAATATTTAATGTCTATTTTTAAAGAATATAATTTTCCATTAAAGATATTAATATATTTTGGACCCTTTTTAGTGAAAAAAATGTCAATATACATTTTTATTTTCATAAATTACATATGTTATACCCAACTCACTTATAAAAAGAATCCTCATATCATTCCATTATATCCCCATGAAAAATTTGATTTTTAGAATATCCATACTGATATAAACTCCAAAAATTTGTAATCTTGTAATAGAGCCATTTGTTTTTGAATAATGAAAACCAATGATTACTTTTGGCACAAACATAAGGAGGTTACCCAAAGAGGAAATATCATTTTTTGAATGAATTTTTTATTTTATTTCTTCCTCCTTGAAAATAAATTGTAAATAGATAATTATAATATAATAATATAATAATATTAAATATATATATGTATGTATGTTTTTATGTTAAGTGTATGACAAGTTACCATGTACGCTGATGTTAAATATGCAATGGAATAATCAATCATGTTTTCAGAGGACTGTCACATCAAGAACCAAGGTCATTCATATTTCCATTACCACCTCTTACAGTTGGTTGGGATGATGAATAAAAAGTATAAACATATTATTTTGTTGTATAATAATTCCAAAAAAATAATTATAATATATATATATATAACATTTTTCTTTTCCATTTAGAAGGGGATACGATAACATCGCTTCTGTGTAGGGCAGACAACCCCCTCACAAAGATATGTGGTTGGTTTTTCAATAATGCTTTATAGGGATGATAATAAGGACAATGGTAATGAATATATTTCATATAAACTATATTAATATGATATTAATTAGATATTTATCATTATTATATTATAAATGATTATTTTGTTTCTTATAATATTACTCACTAGATTATGATAATTTCTTTCGTGAATGTGTTGACTACCACATTCATGAAGCGATGTGAATCTCTATTTTCATCCCCATCCCACATGGATGATGTGTATATGTAAATTTAATTAATTAATATGTTATCTATTATAATTTTATAATTTTATTATCATAAAAATATATTTACCTTTCTTCTACAATGATTTTTAAAAAAGGGATATGTTACTTATGTCTGTGTACAACATACCATATACAAGATTGCAACACACAGTATTTCTAAATATAATAATTATTTTCTGATATTAAAAGAATAAATTATGTATAAATGATATAAATAAATTGTTATATTTATTTTTAAGATGATCTGAACATGATCAATGTTAGAGGACCAAAACTAATAAATCAAAATAGATACAAAAAAGTAGTTAATACCAAAAAAATATTTTAACATAGAATGGGTAATGAATAAGTCATAAAATGAAATAATTAAATCATATAAAGTATAATATATATTTATGAGACATGTATATTTACTATATAGTAGTTTTAGATGTGTATATAAGATGTCAAGACTTAAGGTATGGGATTTCTAGTCTATCATTTATTTTTGAGAGACATACGAATATTTACAAATGATTCATCTGTGTTGTGTATATACGTACCCTATAACATGTTATTTCAAGAATATAATACTATTAAAGATATTAAATGTTTAATTTGATTTCATTTATTACCCTATATCACAATTATTATTAATGTGTCAAGGGATTTCCATATCTTTTTTTACTTTAATGAGATAAAGACTCATCCAACACTTTTCTCTAATATGTGATTTAAATAATATCCATGAATGTGGATTGTATTAATTTAAATTATAATTATGTTATTCAAATATCTATTTTAGGATATCTCATTCTCCCAGTTAATTGTTCAAAATTAAAACTTGTGGGATGGGATCGTTGTCTCAACTATCAATCATTGAGGTATATGTTAAGGTATGAACCATTCTTCCTTGCGAGGTATATATAAACCCATTTCATATATGATATCCATAATTTTTTATTCTAATTACATTATAAATTTAGTTTAATTCTATTCTTTAATGGTTCTTGTGATCCAATGACACCAATTTCATAATTTTTTTTAACATTATCATCATTTAATGTGATTATTCATGATTATGCTTCCAATAATGAAATATTATAATCTATATCTCATGAATAAAATGTAATTTATTATTTTATTTTTATTTTATTATAATACATGGTTTCCATGAATTTTTACATATTTATATATTAATACATCTACAATAATATATTTATTAAAAATCTATGTTATTCTTATCATCGTTCCAAATTACTACTATATGTATTAACACATTTTAAAAAAATTGAGAAAAATTACAATTATTTATCTCTTTAGTTGAAATTCGTTTCTATTAAAAACCCATGTTTAAAAAAAAATAAATGAAATTTCTAACATTCTTTAACTGATATATTAATGAAATTTACCCCCAATTTGGTGTTTATAACTTTTTAAATTGAATATTATTTTTATTTTTTAAATAACTCGCATTTTTCATTTACCATAACTTTTAAAGGAATCATTCAATTAACATGTTCGATATGAATGGAATCATCCAAAATCTGGACAATTTTATTAATTGACGAATTCTTCATATGTTTTATGTACATTTGAATGAAAATTATTTTCAATGTTATTCATGAATTTTTTGTTCTGAAATATGTTTTTCAAAGTGGAGAGGATATTTTCATACTGAATTAATTTACTCGATTTTTAAACCCTCCATCTATAATTATTCATTAATTATTTTCTGTGAAATGGATTACCAAAATTTCTTGTTATTATTTTAAAAATATTTTCAATGATATGTTATTTTCCTAATGAAATATTCCACAGTTTTTGTTTATATCAATCTATATCAAATATAACATCCATTTATGAAAATTATGAGTTACTTGGGTAATAGTCAAAGTATACCATTTATAATCATTCACAAAATGGGGGGTTATGAAACGATGTATATAAAGCATGTTTATCTTCCATTGGTTATTAGTATAATAAAATTTAAATGACACCGAATTTATTTTCTATATGTTAAGATATATTCAAATGATTTTTAAATCAAACACTTTTGAATAGAAAATGATATTTTTAATTTTTTATGAAACACATTTCATTTCATGGTTTATAATATGATTAACTATTTATGATTTTTTGGTGCACATTCATATAATTTTCATTCTTTGTTGGGTGGGACCTATTTATCCCTTAATTAAATTGTTAAATATGGATAACTAATGGGTAAATATGTTATACGTGAAACTAATAAAAGTTCAAAATGTTATGTGTGATCCATATAACATGTCCATAACGTTATTCAGGAACCTAATTAGATGTTCACAATGTCTTTTGTAAGCCTATTTACGTGTTCACAATATTATATTTGGACCCCTATTTTAGGTCTATAATGTTATGTGTCGACCTTGTTGCATGTCCATATTTTTATTATATGACATTATATCATGTCCATAACATAATGTATTAAATTGTATCTATTAATATATGTTTAAAATAATAAAATCGTCACTTTGTTTCAAAAATAAATGTCTTACCGAAATGTTATTCTATCATGGATCATGTTATATAAATCCCTTGTAATTAATGTCTAATGAAAATCAATTATTTATTCCATGAATCATTATTATGATATAAAAATTGTCAGTTTTGGGACTCCTCATGTATTGATCATGATTTAACGATCAAAAATCCTATTCAGTCTACAAACCCTATTAATCGTGTGAAATATATATCACATCAAATGTACAATTTTTTAGAAAATCTATTCAAATATTTTATGTGTTACACATTTTGTTTGATTACTATACACTATCATTGATTTCCTTTATAATGAAATCATTGATAAATGATTCTAATTCATTTTAGGAATATCACTACTTAAGATTTAATACAAATATTTGGATAAGTCTAATACATCGTGAGTCTGCCACCAGTTATGTTTTTCTATAAAAGGACATTGACATCATGAACCAGACGTTGTGACTATAAACCATGAACTAGACACTATGAACCATACATTGTGAACTAGACACCATGAACCCGAAACTGTGACCATAAAATGTGACCATCTAGACACTGTGACCATCCATACACTGTGACCAATCAATACATCATTTATTGGAGACACTGGTTCATAGAGAACCCATTTAAAGACAAAATGTGACAGAGTTTCTTAATATATATTGTCTTATTTCAATTTAACCTCTATGGGACATATGTGAAGATTTTAAATTCACTTGAATATTTAATATTTCATTGTAAACATTTCACCTAACAGTGCGAGGTATGAGGTGTAGAATACATGCCACCAATTGGCTCCAGCACATGCGCACCAAGGTAAAAGAGTAGTGCAGCCCAGAAATAGTTAGTATATGAAAGTTGAATAACATGAAGCAATGGTGTGAGAAGGACATCAAAGAAAATACTGAGAGAAATTTTGAAGAGTGAATTGTTACATACAACATGACAATGTTGAAGAACACATCAACAATACATAAATCCAAGAGTGGATGAGATCTTAAATGTGAAGAACTCCCGCCAATATAGCTGACTTCAGATACACTGTTTCCCTTACAAGCAATTGATTTCTATATCTGATTCATCCTAGTAGTCCATAGCTGTGTAGAAAACCACTTAGAGATCTTCTAAAATCATCTCATCATTTATACACTATGAATATCATTTTATTACCATTCGAGAAGTGTGAGTATCTTTAAAACAACACACTTTGTCTCCATCATTAAACTGAAGGATACAAGATATATTTTATAAATAATCTTTTTACAATTGTGTATACCCATAGATAAGTGTGTCAGAGGTCCCTGTGTGGCCTAGTATTTTGTACCCACATATAATTTTGGAAGAGGTTGTGTGACTTGGTAATTCCTTTATACTGTTGTTAAAACCAATCCATTGTGTTGATCATATTTATTTATATAAACATCATGATGGCTAGTGATCAAAATTTGGATTGGATTAGGTCTCATCTAGAGGCTGAACCACATGTTTTATATCTGTGGTGCTGTTTTAATTTAGTTTTCACTATTTTACTGTTTAATTCAGAATTCACTAAATATAATTTTATAGTTAATCTTGGATATGAGTTATAATTGTTTTTTTATTGTTATAATAACTTCAAAATTGATATTAATAACTTTTATCAACAATACTATGAATTGATTAATCTTCTAAGAAGTGATTTTAGCAGTCAAACGTTCATCACCGTATTGCTTTGATTAACTCAGATGTATTTAAATTTATTGGTTAATCCTTGTAGAAATAATTTTTAAACAGAAATTTTTTTAGATACACAATTCAATCCTCCCCCCACCTCTTGACTGATCTACTCCGACCAACATGTCCTATTAGAGGATGTTTATTAAGTATTTGGGTTTAACCTTATTCAACTATTATTGTAGTTGTATTTTAAATATCTGTAAATTTTTGTTTATTATAAATTTCTATCTCTTTCAATGTATTTATTTATTATGGATAATACACTGGAAGGCTCTTCAACCAACAGACCCCCATTCTTTAATGGAACCAATTATGCTCAATGGGAAATTAAAATGAAAATTCATACAGAAAGAATGGGTTTTGAAATTTGGTCTTCAATTATAGATGAATATAAGATTTTTTCTACTGATCGAACAACTTGGGATGAACCTACCAAAATTTCATACAATAAAAATTGAAAATAAATTAATTCTTTGTATTACTACTTATGAGATGAAGAATTTAATATAATTTCTTATTGTAGAACTACCCATGAAATTGGGGATACCTTATCTGATTTACATGAAGAAACATCTAGAGTAAATGAAATGAGACATAATACTTAATATATTAATTATGACAACATTAAAATGAAACCTAATGAAACTATTTATGAGATGTATATTAGGTTCAATGAAATTATAAACACAATGATCTCTCTTGAAATAGAATTAACTACCAAGGAAAAGATCATGATAATTATTAGATTTTGACCTAATAGATGTAGAGGAACCTCTATCTCTATTAGAAATTTATGGGAGATATGCAAGATAATTTTAAAAGAGATCATTGGGAAACTGATGATATATAAAGAGGATTTGAAAGTCAACAAGGAAGAGGAGGATGAACCAAAAAGAAAATATGTGGCATTCATGACCACCACCTAAACACCAAAAGAATGGGAAATTGGAAGTGCCTGTATAGAGTTGCAGTAGAGAAAAACCATCACCTGACAATGTTGAGGAGATTTCTCAATTAGCTAAAAGATTGAAAATATTTTACAAGAAGGAGATAATTTTCAGAAAGCCTATCTTCAAGGGAAGATATGATCTAAAAGGACATTGGATGAATGATTTGAAAAGATGTTACAATACTGATTAGATTTTTGGAAATGAATTTAAGAAAAATGGACATGTCATGGCTGACTCTCCAAATCTCAAGTACAAAAAGAAAATTGAGGATAAATGTAGAAAGTATAAAATGTTAATTAATGAAAACAGTAATGCTTCTAAGGACAGTTTATGTGACTCAGAAACATCACTTGATAAACACGATCGTAAAGCCAATATGTGTTTTATGACAAACAAATCTGAGGTAACACTAATCTCTTATATACATAATTCATAATTTTCTAGAAATGATAATGAATCTAAAAATATATATATTGAATAAGTGTTTTAATACTATAATATGCTTGATGAAACATGCAATGAACTAAAATATAAATATAAAACACTAAACACACAACATGCTTTTACTGTGACTTTTTAATCTGAACTCCCTACTAAAAAAGTGTAAAATGATCAACTGCTCAAGAAAATCAATTAATTAAAAATGTATAACGAGTAATTAAAGAATGACAAAAAATATATTTCCAATGGAAAAAATACTCTTACTCAAATTCTTGGAAACCAAATTTCCATCAAATACAATACTGGCATTGGAAATCAACTTGGAAAAAGAAATTATGGTTGAAAAAACATTATTTCTAAATATAGGACATATAGCATTACACCCAGTTCTTGAAATATATCAACTAGGTCGGGTTATGATACACTTTATACTGTTTCATGTTTTTATATATCCAAAAGAGTTTATTTTTCAAATACATTACATAAGGCTTATAGAAAACCTATGAGACATATATGAATTCCTAATGCACTTATCACTAATGTTACTGGACCAAAAAATGTATGGGTACCAACAACTATTTTCGCTGTATCATTTTATAGGAAAGCTAATTAAAGAGTTCTTGTAAATATTTATTGTAATTGGACAGTGAGTGTTGAAGAAACATGATAGGATACTACTCATGCTTCAATAATCTAACCAAAATTGATGGAGGATATGTCAAATTTTGTGAAAATACCAAAAGAAAAAGCATTGGCCTTGGCCAAATCGGTAACTCTAACTCAGTTTCGATTTCAAAAGTAATTTTTATGAAGTATAGAAATATAATCTACTATGTATTTCACAATTATATGATGATGGATTTCATGTTAGATTTGAAAATGATCATTGCAATTTTTTTAATTCCAAATAAGAATTATATTTTACTGCATTAAGAAATTAAATTGTTGATTCTGTTATCATAGGTTATTTAGTTTCTCAAAAAAAATATCATGTTTAAGTGTATATCATAAAGGGACTTGTATTTTTCATAGAAGACTAGGACACAATTATATTCACCCACATAGAATGCTAACTACAAAAGGCTTTGTCAATAACCAACCCAAACTGGAGGTTCTAAATGATAAAGTGTGTAATCCTTTTCAAAATTGATATGAACACAAAATCTCCTTCAAACCAAATAAAGATGTGTTAAACTTATAACCTCTTGAATTAGTTCACATGGATTTGTTTGGAACATCTATAGTTTCTAGTATAAATGGGAACAAATATGTTTATATTCATGTAGATGACAACTCTAGATATACTTGGACCTTCATTTTGGATCACAAAAGTGAAGCCTGCTCTTTCATAACCAAATATTCCAACTCTATAGAAAATAGAAGTGGACATAAAATTAAATCCAAGAGAAGTGATCTTGGATCTAGGTTTGAAATTCAAGAGTTTGAATCATTTTTCACAAAAATTTCAATAGTCATAATTTCTCATCCCCTAGAACACCTTAACAAAATGGAGTTGTAGAAAGCATAAATAGAACCATGTAATTTATTACATGAACAATGCTTAGTAAATATGACATACCTATTTATTTTTTGGTTGTATCTGTAAATACATCATGCTACATAATAAATATACTATTGACTAGACCTATGCTTATAATTACTATTTTTGAGTTATGGAAAAATCGAAAACCAAAATTTAGCAAATACAATGTTTTTGGTTTCAAAGCCTATATCGTTAATACTGAGGACAATCTTGAAAAATTTTCATCCAATAATGATGAAGGAATATTTTTAGGATATTAAATTTCTAGTAAATACTAGAGAGTGTTCAATAGAAGAACTAAATGTGTGGATGAATATTTCCTTGTCAAAATTGATGAAATAGATCCACATGGTCCTAAAACCATTCTATAGAACCTAAATGATGGTGTATCATATATGGAAAATAATTAAAAATATTTAAACCATATTTTGAAGGAACCTGTGAAGATTTATACTTCTGGAAATACCTTAGACTCTAGTAATAATGATCCTGAAGGATTTGATGAACCTAAAATCACTAGTCCACCCTTTTCTAGATATTTTAGAACTCTTAAAAACCATCCCATAGATGCTATTATAGACGTCATAGACAAATGAACTCAAACTAGAGCTTCTATGAGAAATTATGTTGAACAACATGTGTTCTTGTCATAACATGATCATAATAACATTAATAATGCTATCAGTGATGAATTTTGGGTGATGGCTGTGAAAGATGAAATTAATCAATTTTAAAGGAATAATGTTTGGAAACTTGTTGAATGACCCAAGGATGCAGTCATTATAGGCACTAAATGGGTGTTTATAAATAAGGTATATGGTGATGGTAACATACTGAGAATCAAGGAATGATTGGTTTCCCAAGGATATTGACATGAGGAAGTACTTGACTGTGAAGACACCTTCGCACCAGTAGCTAGACTTGATGACATCATAGTTTTTCTTACTTATGCTACACATCTGAATTTCAACCAATATCAAATGGATGTTAAGAGTTAATTCCTAAATGGGTATATAGCTGAGGAGGTATTTTTTGAGAAACTTCCTCATTTTACAAATCCTTTTTTCCAAATGATATTTTAAAATTATCAAAAGATTTATATGGTTTAAAACAGGAGCTAAGATCTTGGTATGATAGGCTGAGTAATTTTCTTATTTCCAATGGTTATACAAATGGAATAGCTAACCTATCATTTTTATAAAACAAATTTCTAATGATATTTTAGTAGTTCAAATATATTTTGATCACATTTTCATTAGATATGAAAGAAATTATTTATGTATTGAATTTTCAAAAATAATGAATAATTAATTTGAAATACGTTTAATGGGTAAACTAAAATTCCTTCATGGATTAAAAATATTTCAAAATAATGATGGTACTATTTTAAATCAAATAAAATACACAAGAGATCTTCTAAAAAATTTTGGGATGGATATCACTAAAGGTAGTGACACTTCAATGAGTACCACTTGTAAGTAGGATCTGGATGAAGATGGAAAATCTGTTGATCAAACCACTTAGAGCAGAATGATTGGAAGTTTACTCTACTTAAAAGCTAGTTGATACGACATTATGATTAGTGTGTGTATGTGTTATCTATTTTTAGAAAATCCTATAGAGTTTCATTTAAATGATATAAAGAGAATTCTTAAATTCCTCATGAATACACTAAATCAAGGACGATTCTATCCTAGAAGAATATCATTCGAACTAGTTAGTTATTCGGATGCTGACTTAAGTTGCTATTTGTTAGATAGAAAAAGCATCTCTATAATATATCCCCTATTAGGTAAGTCAGCAGTATCATGGTGTAGTAGGATACAAAATATTGTTTCATTGTCTACTACAAAAGCTGAATACATAGCTTCTAGTAGTTTTTGTGAACAAATTTATTAGATGAAAGACACATTACTAGATTATGGATATCAATTCAGGAATATACCTATAAATTGTGACAATAGAAGTGCAATTAATATCTTGAAAGAATATGTTTCACACACAAGGACAAAGTATATTGATGTAAGACATAACTTTTTGAGAGATCGATATCAAAAGGTTGATATCACATTGGAATTCATTGGAACAAAATATCAACTTGATAATATATTCACCAAACCATTATATTCTGAAGAAATAGACTACATCACACATGAATTAGTTATGATCAACCTTATGTAATTATCTTATTGTTTCATATTTTACTATTTTAAGACTTACTCTTTCTTGTTTACAGTCTCAGAGTTTGTATTTCTTGGTTACTCTCTGACACTTAATTTCTCTAACAATACGGTCGCACAGTTTGGAAATCACACTTGTTACGGTCTACCTGTAAACACTTGATATTGTCTCACTATGGACGCCTATTACTGCCTCACCATGAGAGTCAATTACTATCTCCCCATATGAATGTTTTGTTATTTTATTTATAAATTAGAACCCGTAACGTGGGGATTACATATTTTACCCATTTTTATTTCTTGTTCTTTTTTTGAAATGATTGGTATACCTATATGATAATACAATATAAATCACTCATAATTTACTCAATCACCCTTTTATTCTCTCATGTCGTAACCCTTCTTAAAATTTTCAAACCATCTCACTCCTGAACCATCAATGAATGCCCATGATGAAACTTCATTTGTCACCGACTCCTAAGAAACACAGTTCAAAGAAGAAGAATATTGCGCCCATGTAATCACCCAATGGTCCACTAAATCCAAATCCGGTTAACTGAATAGTAGTACATGAGAATGAGATATTCCCTAAGTAGATTCTTTCATGTATGTCTCTGGTTTTGAACGTTTTGAAAGAGAAAGGTTGGTTATATTAGTTTCCAGAAGAAAATAGACCTCTCTAACTGAAGCTATTTGCACAATTTTATTAGAATGTACAATTTTCATTTGATTTAGAAATTGGATATGTTGTAAGAAGATGTATAAACGTCCATAGATGCATTTTTTTCAAGGTTATGGGATTCATGCCTTAGGATACCTCATGAAAGTATTTGTGAAGGTTACTAGAGAGGTCCTCCATCCCCAAGTGAATTATTTATTTTATACAATGACTTGAAAAGGTTTAACATGAAATGAATCCCATAGGAGAGCCATCACTGCTGAACTGGATGGAGAATATAGGCTTCTGTTTTTGTTTATTCAGATCATGATCAGCCCGATAAAAAGAGATTTTGCTGTACATAAATGTTAGGATATATTTTTTTATTCATATCATGAAAAATGGACATAAGTTCAATCTTTTTATTTATGTTATATGCCATATGATTTCATTGATCAAGACCCCATCCAAGTCAACCTCTCTATTCTATTCGCTTTTTCTCTCATCTCTACTACATGCCAAAGGATTGGTTGGACAAAATGAAGAATTTATCAATGATTATTAATTCTTTCTTTCAAAAAAAAATTTAAATAGGATGAAAATCAATTAGAATCCTTGGAAAATGGCATGGGTGGAAGAAAATGATAGGATCTATTAAACGTTCAATCCAGTGGATCGTCAATCTAGACCAAAAAGTATTTCTGATCTTGGTTTGGTACTATATGATTTGTTGAGTATTATGAAGAGGAAGATGAAGATGAGGTAGTTATACCTCCTAGAGAAACTATTTTTGTTGAAGAAGACTGTACTCCTACTCCTAAAGTTGAATGTGGGAAGGAAATACATGTTCCTAAAGATGTTATTGATTTGGAATAACAGCCCAATGTGGAGGAAGAATCTATAACTATTGAAACAGAAAAGGTTGTTGTACAAGATCTTAGAGGATATGATCTTCTTATTAAGTAAGAAGAATCCCTTGAAGAAATCCTAGAGGAACAATTTTATTCCTGAATTCATTATTTCCACTAAATAGATAATGGGGAATTCCTTTCAATTGGCTCAAATGGAAATGATTGAGTAAATAATTGATAAATTCATGGAAATAAAGTATGGTCCTAATTATTTGTGTCCTGAGAAGGATGCACCTGTTGTGGGGGAGAGGCCCCCTAACCTTGAATCTATTTTAGTGCCAAATCCGAATGATCCAAGCTTAGTGAGCAAATGGTATAAATTCCCAAGTTATTTTGATTTGAATGAATCATAGGAAGTCTCAGTCAAAGTTCATGACCTTTATATTATGTTTTAGCTAAAAATGGAATCTTCTACTAACGTTATATCTTCCAAAGAACTTGATCATGTATAAACTTCTACTTCTAATCCTTCTCTAGAACCTCTAACCACAGTGAATACAGATTGCGTAAATGAATTTGGTGCAACCCATTTGGATAGGGTAGAAAACCACTTGAATAACCAACCATCTCTAGTAACAAATCTATGTGAGGGAGAGGATTGACTATTACTAGAATAAATCATTTGGAATATTCAACCTGAAATGCTTCATGATATTTCTAAAGTCATAGATGAGAATAAACTACTTAGTGATACAACACATACACTAAGAGTTACGGTTGATGAAATGCAGAAAGTGCTGAATTCGAGATCAGATCTTGCTTCTCATCCTTTTGAGACTATTATTCCCCAACCCTCCAATGAATATTTCCTCTCTTATTCAACCTCATTTAGATTCATTAGATGAAATTTTATTTGAAAGAAACAATCAAATACTGAAAGAGATGTGTGATCTTGTTGTTAGTCATAACAAGATAACTGATGTGTGAAGGGTTTCCTTCATAACGTGATCAATCGACTAAAATAACATATTTCAGCTGTCACTACTTCTAATGCCTCTGGTAAATCTTCTAAACCTTCGTTAGAAAATTATTTGTTTCGAATAGTGGTAAAAATGGAACCTCAGGTAGTTCTTAATGGTTTTAATAAAAAATCTATATGTAATGATTTCAAGAATTGTAACAGATTACATTATTTGTTGTAAATCCATTCTAATATTTCTAGTGATTCTCAGCAAGAAATTACCAGGGAAGTGGAATTATTTTTCAACTAGATCTTCTCTAGGACTGAAATGACCAGTAATTTCATGTACCTTGTGGATAATCTGAGGATTAATTCTATAACTCAAGCCTTCAAGACTCAAGTTCGAAATCTCATAGAGTTCACTCGTATGTTGGAAAAGATTATAAAGTACAATGATGACATTGAAAAATCCATGCAGTATGGTGGGGAGATCATTGATGATTTTATCATGCTTCTAAGGCCCTATATTCATGTATAGAGTACTTCCATAGTTTCTCCTATGGCTACTCCTCTATGATCTGCTTTAACTACCATTAACTCTACCCTAACCTCCACTTCTGTGTCTATTAGTCAGGCCTAGTGTCAGTTCAGGGTTGTAATACTTGATCAAAAGTTTCCTTGGTCTTCTAATGCACCTACATTAGACCCTTCTATCTTGGAAGGACTTCATTTACCTACTCTTTCAACATGCTCACTCTATTATTCTACCTCAACCTCTACTCTTACAGCCTCCTCTTATGATCCTTTTGTTAATTGGAAAAAGAAGAACAACTAGTGATGAAGATTAGTGTCTCTTCTCTTTTGATAAGAGTGTTGATGCATTTGTTTTGCAGTATACTATTTTTACTGAAATTCTTTTTCACTAATTCATTGGGAACTTTTCATCTCTTTTCCTATTCACTCTTTTTGATAATTCCAAATGGGGGAGAAATATATATACATGTTATATGAAAATTGGGAATATGTAGTTTTAACAAACATAAACTCTAAATACTCATGATTTGTGATCATCAAAAAGGGGGAAACTATTGGACTCCTCAAGTATTAATCATGTTTTAAAGGTAAAAAATTATATGAAATATATAAACATTTTTCATCCCATGTAATCTATCTCACATCAAATTTACAATTGTTCAGTAAATAAATCCAATGATCTGTTGTGATATAAAATTTAGTTTGATTACATCACACTATCGTTTATTGACTTTATAATGATTTCTTTGATAAATGATGAACTCAAATCCATTTTATGAATATCACAACTTATGTATGAATACATATATTTGGCTTAGTATGAGACACCATGAGCCCACCACCAGTTATGTTTTCCTGGAAAAGGACCCATACAATGTGAACTAGACATCGTGACAAGACACCATGAACTGGACACCGTGAATAACAAATCATGAACCAGGAACCATGAACCATAAAATGAGAACCATACACCATGACTAGAAACCTTGACCATCCAAATACGGTGACAATATAGACACCGTGACCTTTCCATGCACCATTTCAGGGAGACATCAGTTCATAGAGATGCCGTTTATAGACAAACTATGACACTATTTCATAATCTATTTTTTCATTTTTGAATTTAATCTCCAACTTTCATATATTACAATTTTAAATTAACTAACAAATTTAATGTTTCTTTGTAGAAATGTCAACTATAATTACAAGGAACGTGGTGTAGAATACTTGCAACCAGTTGGCTCGAGCACATGCGCTCCAAGATAAAAGATTAGTGCAGCCTAGAAACAATATGTACATGTAAGTGGAATAATGTTAAGAAAGTGTGTGATAACGTCCACATATAAAACACTTAAATGATATTTTAAGAGGGAATTATCACATACAACTGGACATTGTTAAAGATCACACGAATC
Organism: Viscum album; assembly: GCA_963277665.1. NCBI lineage: Eukaryota > Viridiplantae > Streptophyta > Magnoliopsida > Santalales > Viscaceae > Viscum > Viscum album. Next base: position 71,531,270 of record OY728151.1, on the reverse strand, counting down.
ATAATTGAATCCCGGAGTGGATGACATTTTCAACTCAAATAACACCCCCAATCTAGTTGACTTGTGATACTATGTTTTCCATACAATGACTTGATTTATCTATCTGCTACATCCTATATGTCCTGAGATGCAAAGGAAACCACTCAGAGAACTTCTAAACTTATCTCATCATTTCTGCTCTATTATGTATCATTATATTAGCATTCAAGCATTGGGTGTATCTGGATAACAACACACTATGTATCCAGCATTAAACTGAATGATATAAGATATCCTTTATCAAACATCTATTTACACTTGTGTATACCCATGGATAATTGTGGAAGAGATCCCGGTGTGGCTTGGTAGTTTGTTCCCACGTAGAACTGTGGAAGATGTCCTATGACCTGGACAGTCCTTTGTACTATTGTTAACCCCGATCCATGGTGTGAATCTTATTTATTTATATGAACTGCTTGGTGGAAGGTGATAACCATATGGAGTCGATTATGTCTCTTCTTGAGACTTAACGACCTATTTTTTATATGGGGTGTGTTTTAAATTTAGTTGTCTATGTTTTATTGTTTAATTCATAATTCACTAAAATCCCATTGATAGTTAATCATGGAAAGAAGTTATAACTATTTTTCCTTTTTATAAAAGCTTTAAAAGTAATATTAATAACTTCTATTAACATTACTAAGAATTAATCAATCTTTGATGAATTTATTAAAATAGTCAAACATTCATAAGCGTATTATATTGATTAACTGGGCTGTATTTAAATTTTTAGTGAAACCTTATAGGAATATTTTTTAACTAATTTTTTATAGATACTCAATTCATCCCCTCATGAGTGATCTAATCCGACCAACATAGAATATAGCCTTAAAATTTTATTATAATGTCCTTTAACCATTATGTTTATTTTACTCTTACATATCTCCATTTTTTCCCATACTAACAATCTATGATATCATTTCCTATGTTTTATTTCCTTGGGATATAAAGAAATTTTTTAAGTATGTTATGTTTGAGAATAGTAGTAATGTCGAAGATATTTATTTGTGATGTTGAAGATAGATAACCAAATTATAAGTTTCTGTAACTAGATTCCAATGAAAATAATTTATTATGGACCTTAGGCATGTGTTTGTCAAATGAATTGAATATTTATATAATAACATGTAACATCTATTTATAAGTATATATGGTATATTTATATGGTAATAGAAAAATATTTATGTATTTAATTGATAAGTATGAAAAGAAAACATTATTTATATCCAAAATAAAATTAATATTGAATTTATAGGGATATCTATATTGATGATTCATTGGTGGAAACTAATCCTATCATTGGGCCTTTATTACTTATCTCTTAATATTTTATTATTATAAATGAAGGATATATTTTTATTCCTGAAAACCTAACAGTTCAAAAGACCCCTAAATCTAATGATAATTCCTTCCATATTTCATTACATAACATCATATAAAAAGGTTATTATAGGTTATCCAAATTCAAAATTTATCGTATAGAGATAAAATACATTATTATATAAAATGAAATCAATGTTTAAATTTATATTTTCCATAATTTTATAGCCTTATAATACTTATAAAAACCAAATGTACAAAAATATTGAATGAAGTTAAAAAAATTTCTCAAATTTATGTTCACATTAATTCCCATATATAATATATTTTCACTAATTTTTAACCTATGAATTATGTGAATAACATAATTAAGTATTCTATTAAAACATGGTAATGAATTGAATTACTATATATCCATATTGATAAAATGCATTTTTCCTTATTTTAATTTTTATTTAATATATTCCTTAAGTCCAAATATTTTGTCAACGCCAACCATTATAGCACAAACTACATTGTAAACAAATACTTTATCAGTATATAGTATTATATATATACTGATTTACTTGTTCATACAGTAAATATATTTATGCAATCATCATTATCTCAACATTAGTAGAATAACAATTGTTATTTTCCTTTAGTAAAGAATACAATATTCCATTAAATCAATTTTTATATACATTAGAAACATTAAATATAATATATATAATCCAAAGAGAAAAATATAAAAGGAAAAACCCTTACATAATTCACCATTCATAATTCTGGAATCCATATATACAAATACATCAATTATTCTACTTCATCCTTATCCCATAAAGGCTACCTCTTATTTTTAATTAATATATCATTCGTTCCACATTTTATTTTTTTTCTCACCATACTAAGAAATATAACCATCACATGTACATCCTATTTGATTCTATTTGGAATCGTTCCACTTAGGAAACAAATTTTTATAATGAATATTCATTCCACACATATATAATTAAACCATTGATGATGTCTTATAGAGTTAAATATTTCAATTCCTTTCATTAATAAAACAAAATATTTTTTCATTATATTTACTTTTTTGTGTGATTTTTTTCTAGGGTCAAAAAACATCTAATTACCACTATAAAATCACATAGTTGATACTTTCCACATTCATGAAAATACTAAAATTGAATCATCTTTACTCCACAGTCTCTGTTACCCAAACTCTTATTGAACTCTTGCAATATCTTCATTGGTATGATTTCGAGTTGGTTAATGTACACATTGTTAGTAATGTTCGACGAACACTAATTAGGCATGATCATAACATCCTTCACCCCAAATATCAACCAATATGACAACGTGTCAAAAGAATTTTCTTCAAATTCAATGTTAACTTATACATTTTGGTCTGATTAAATTACTAGAAAAATAATTCGTTATGTGAGAATCACTTATCAAAATCGAAAACCACATAATCATAAAAATAAAATTATATGATTCATATATAATTTCCCCTATTAATTTAATCTATGAAACCATTGGTTTATCATATATTATTCATATTAAAATTATATATAAATCATTAAATATCTATCGAAATGATTTTTTGAATTCACAATAAATATTCCACAAGAGTATCAGATCTGGTCTAATGTAAAGCCCATTTTATTGTATTAGGTTATGCTCTAGTCAGGCCTAACATAGAGTTTTTAGTTGTATACACCTACATGCACTTTTACAATAGACCAATAACCTTGTATTGTGTATAAAGATTTTTATTTTATGGATATAACACATTATTTCCTTTACTAAAATTCATGGAAATTTTCAAATAATTTTAATTATCCTGATACTTTTCCATAAAGAAATCCAAAGAATCATCCTCAGAAATATCCCTTGGGAAATCACTAAATTTTTCACATCCATGATTCAAAGAGAAGAGTAAATATTTCCATGTCCTCGTCTTAACATACCTAGATATTGCATCACATTATATGAATATTAAAAAAATTACAAAAATACATGGTCAATGACTATAATTTTTATTGTCTTTGGAAACATGGAACAAAATCTTATAACATGTTGAAATAAAATCCATGTGTATCACAAAGATCATAACCATTAGTGTGTCTATATAAAACCATTATTCATAACCTGGGAAAATTGATAACAACAAATGCTTTAGCTGAGATACTTAGAAAAGTTAAACAAAATATATATATTATAATAAATTGATCATAAGGGTACGAAAATATGAGAATAATATTTAAATATCACACCCATCATATCACAATAATATACATGAGTCATTTAATTTATATTGGTATTTGATTAGACATGAATAATAAGGTGATCTAGAGAATTTACAATGAAAATATAACATAGGAAGAAGACATAGATTGTGTGGAAACCCCATAAAATATAAAATTATTTCCATAGTAGTCAATGAATAACTTTCAACTCCATCATAGTAGTATGGGTTCACTCCCCATAAAATCATGGGAGTCATGGTTCACTCCCAACACTATCATAGTAGTAAAGGTTCACTGTTTTTCATATTTACTGACACATTCATTTATTGAACAATGTTCTATCCACATTCCACCCATGTCCATCTCTTTATAAATAAATCCTTACCCAATGCATTCTATGGAGGTATATGTCACACCCATTTCATAATGAAATCTTACATACGTTTTCCACAATATCAAAAAAAACATGTCGTAACACAGGTAATGAAATGGGTACCATAAAAATGTAAACATATCACAACCTTTGAAAAAGGTAGGATCTTCATTATCTTCAAATGAAATCTTATCCTAAAAAATAATATATTTATTATGTATATAACCTGAGATACATGTTACATAAAAATATCATACGATGAAAATGTAAACCATTATGATAAATAATGTGAATAGTTCATCAAGATAATTTTCCCATATATGGATGACTAACACTAACATACTCCTTATTTTATGTAAATAATTTGGATGGGTCCTTTAAAAACATTTTTTTTTTGAAAATTTTATTGTATTTATTGAACTTTTTTTAAAAATTAATTTGTATTGAATAATTTTTCATCATAAACATATTTAAAAAAATGAAACAATTATGAAAATTAAAATCTTTGAAAATATATTTGATAACATCAAATGGATGATTTGAAAACATTTCAAAATATTTGTTTCACGAGAATTTATTAACGAATCTTGAAAACATTTTGAAAATTTTTTCATTGAAACTAAATGGAAAACATATAATGAATTTTTGATATCATCTTAAAAAACCATTTTCATTCCAACCACATTGAAATATTAAAAAGGATAATTGAAAATACATTGAAAACCATTTCAATAAAAATTTTATCATATCTTATGAAGAATGCATAAAAATGTTCGGAAATATTTTTTCTTTAAATTTTTTCTAAATCCATACATAGAACTCTTAAAAAAATTGAAATCCATTTTTCATTAAAACATAAAAATGAATATTGAAATAATTTTTAATAAAAAATTCATTGAAATAATATAAATGAATCTCGAAAATATGTAAAATAATTTTTGAAACAGAAAATATTTTGGATTTTTTTGAAAACTTGGTTTTGAATAATAACATATTTACTAAAGATTATAGAGGTAAAGTTGGAAATTCTTTTAAACACTTTCTTAATTATCTTATTTAAAAAAATATCTTCCTTCCAATATTTGGTGATATTATTAATGACCATAATATAAGAAAATTAATTATTTTTCTTGATATAGGAAAAATATTATTTCATCAATGTATGCATAATCATAATCAATATTTATAAATGATGATATTTTTTCTATTAACTCTTACAATTTGGAAACATTGAAACATACACAAAATGTAAGAAAATGATATTAAATGAATATTATATATGATTAAAATAATTATATTCATGATATAAAATTTACAATGGGTGTATATACACCATATATTAGAATAAAGGTTTGTAACAAAACATGTCTCTCAAAGAAGGTAAATGGACAAAAATTGTTTTGTCGATTTCAGAAAATTTGAAAAATCAACCCCATAATAGAAAGGATATAAAATGGATATGTAAATAAAAATTAATTTAAATATTAGTTTCATATTTTTCATCGGTGGGTAGTATACACAAAACCTATAATTAATTTGAGGTGAAATGGAATGTGACTCACAAAAATTAAAAGTGAGCCATGAAAACCATTACATTGAGTCTTGAATTTATTTGTAAACATTAAAAAGTAATGTATAATATGTACAAGTTTATTATAAATATAAAAAGTAATTAATTTCATATATATAATAACATATATTATTTTATTTTATTGTTATATTTACCATTTATTAATAATTCAATGTTATTGATATGATCCAGGTAATATCCACTTGTTCTTAATATACATTTTGACTTATTATTATTTATCTTTCTAAATATTTATTTATTTAAATAATAGAATTTCATAAAAAAAATTAAATATAATATATATTAAATATATATATTTATCATAATCTATAAAATATATGAATCTTAAAAGAAATATTCATTTCATGGAGATGGTAGATCATACATGTGAATGATTATAGTTTCTGGTTTCTTAACATCTTGGAAGAAAATATTTAAAACATATATATATATATATATTCATTAAACTAAAAATATCATTTCATATATATAATATATTATAATTAAATCCTTCCTTAATAAATTCCATGTATATTTTTAATGATCGCATTCCATTAAGGAGGTGGTAGTCCACCGGTCCACAATCAAAGTAATCATATATCCACAGTTTGGAAAATATGATGGTTTATTTTATATAGAAAAATTATGGATAAATAAATATTTAGTAAATATAACATATATTGTATAAAAACATAGTTTACCTAATAATTCCCACCAAAATTATGGGGTAAAATAAAAATAAACAATGTCGTTTCATGAGGTAGTAGTTTACCATAAACAAGAAAGACAAGATCATTGACAATTTGATATATTTTTGTGTTAGATTATGTAGAAAAAATAATATAAGAACATATAATTATATTTAAAATTCTTATTTTATTACCTAATTATGTAATAAGTACAATTTATGTAGTAGTGAAAGAAAATAAAAGAAAAGATGTTGAGAAGGATGTTGCATCTTTTTTTCCTAACCCTTTCTCGATTGAACTAGAGAAATTCCTTGGTTGTAATAATTTAAAATGTACGTATTAATTATTTAATGGATGGATTTTGGAGCTTATTTTGGAAAATTTTGTTTTGTAAATATTAATTGTTAGGTGTGAATAAGTGAAATTGGTGTGTGCCTTTTTATATTGGAGGAGGTCTAGAATTATTTAAAATATTCGAAAAGGGAATTCCGCCCACATTTTTAAATATTAAATTGGATCCAATATAGGTAAGTATTATATCCAATGTAATATAGTGTTGATAAATGAACATAAAGTGTCTATTGGACAGTTTTCTAGTCCATTTTGGCCAGTATTATTATTATCACTCCATTATAAAGCTATTCTTTTTTAATCAATGTAGTTAATTTTAATCACCTAAACTATTTATTTATTATAAATAAAAATTTAAAATTTTATAATTTAAAATATATTATTATATAAATTAATAGTTAAATTTACTAAATTACAATAATTGATGTTGAATGAATTAATTTAAATATAATCCCTCAGACGGGAGGACAATAGAGGGTTTTAATGTAAAAACATCAATATGATTACTAAGTGTTTATATCCAATATCATAGTTAATTTCATTACAATAACCTAAATTGGATAAATTTATGTGTAATGTATATAATTGTAATTTTAGAAAAATTTAAAATTTAATTTATCTATATAAATAAATCATACGAAAAATCAGTTTTGATTTAAAATGTAGTATTTTCACGATTTATTGAAACTAAAAAAATCCTAAACAGATAAAAATAATAATTCAAAATTTAAATTTAATATTTCACATTAAAAAATATATCTTGTTTGTAAGAATCAATTTATAAGTGTTAATAATTATATTTATTATGGGTTCTCTATTAAAATGAGGTAAAATTACATTATATAAAAATACCTATTTGTATTCATATAATTGGATTTGTTTTTTTCTAATGCTAATAAAATATACAGGATAAGTGTCATAAAACATTTAATAATATATAAAATATCATTTTCTATACAAAATTGCATCATTTTTTTAATATATTGAAATAAAGGTGTTTTATGCAGGTTTTATAAAAAAGAAATTTAATTATTTTCAAATAGTTCATACTTTCATTTCTAAAAAATTAAAACCAAGAGAATAAATTTTATATAAATTTTAAAACCATAGTTTCTAAATTTTTTAACCAAAATTATATCAACATTTATATAAAATACGTGATAAATATATTATTTCAGTAATTACTATATAGAAAATTTTTCTAAGACTTGGTCTTGAATGAAACATAATATATGATGCAACATGACATTGTTTTTAAACTCAAGAAAACATATTGTTTTATGTACCACAATATAATAATAATTTTTTATGTAGATAATGATTAACATGTTTTTTTAATAACAGAATAAAAACATATTGTTTTATATTAAAAACAATATTCAGTTTTTTGTTAAATGAAAAATATCCAAAAGAAAAACTAACTCAAAAAAATATTTATTAAAATATAAAATTCTTACAGTAGAAGATTGTTTAAATGTTCCTCCAAAAAATCATTTCATTTTTAAATTGGTGTATTTAAATATTATCTTAGTTACTGATTGCCTTTCTACTCAAAAATATGACTTCAATTGTTGAGGACGAATGTTTCATTTTATATTTCAGACCAAACATTGATTATATATCAATTTTATGATATTTATGAAATTACTATGTAGATTACATCCAATATATTATTATTAATTTAAATTAATAATATATATTTATCTCAAATGTATAGGGAGAATATCATCATTGATGAAATCTATATTGATTGGTAATTTGTGTATATAATTACAGAATATTTACATAGCCTTCCACAAAAATGTGATGTTAGGTCCTCAATATAGATCATACCTCTTTACACTACAATTTTATAGACTAAATATAGAATATCCCAAATTGATATTCTAGAATTGAAGAATAAACTCCATGAAAATGTAGATAAGGAATTAATTCATCCAATTATGTGTCCTTGGGGTGCTCCTTGTCATTTTTTTAAAAAATGTAGAAGAGTAACTAGTTATTGAATGCTACATGAGAAATTTCATATATGATGACACATAATAAAATTCATCTCATTTTTGTATATTGATGAATGTCAGTATCGAAATTAATTTTAAGGGATGTAGAATATATGACATCATTTTTATTTAAGAAGCTATTTTTTCAATAAATTAATTCTTTAACTTTATTCTCTTGATCGATGATAATATTTATCTATAATATACAAAAAGAACATCATAAGCTACATGTGTCACTGACATGGCTTGCATCACAAAAAACACTTAGTTTCTACAAAACACCATTTTTTTATTATATTTACATGATATTTAAAAAAACCATTAAGAATAGTAATATGAATATCGATAACCAAATTATAAATATATTTTAGTATTTTTTAATAAAAATTAAGACATATTGATAATAAAACAGATAATTTTTGGTAATGCATTTACATGTTTTAAAAGAGTATTTTCTAAAATAAACTTCTTTCTATGTCTTTATATGAATCATATTATATTAATTTAAAAAGTTTCGAAATTTATTTTGATAAAATAAACCTAACATTATAATTCCAAATGAAAAAATTATATTACTGTTAAATTTTTTTATTTTTCTGAAAACAATCAATTTTTGATGAATACTAAAAACACTAACATTTTAATTTAAAAATATTTCTAATTTTTTTAAAATTATATTTATTTTCTGTATTAATGTTTAATTATAGAAAATATAAAAAATTTAATATAATTTAATTCATTATGACAAATTTCACAATGAAATTTTATATACAAATATTTTAAACATTCAAATATTTTCATTCAAAAATCCCACTCTTGCCATATGTATATAGGATTAATTTTTAATTATTTTCATCCACATGCATGATTATGAATTTAAAAAATTGATATAATATTTTTAATAGTAACTAATTATGATGTGTAAAAACATAAATTTAGTTCTTATTCCTAAATTATTAGTGAATTAAATTAAAAATAATTATATCAAATGAGTTAATTAAGTTTACTTAGTAGTTAAACATTTATATTAGTGGCCAAATAATCTAGAAGCATGTCCTAATAAAATTTCAAAAAATAATAAAATTGTGTATCCTATTGGATAAAAAATATAAAATTAATGGAGGAACATTATTTAAGGGACAACTCTAAGTAGTGTTTACATTTTTATATTTATATGAATTCCACTCATCCTCCTCTATAAATGGGAATTGACACCCCTTACCAACTCACATCCCCAAATTCCTTTGTATTAGCCAATAAAATCAGAAGTATCCTCCTATATTCTCTCACATCACCCTAAAAGCATAAATATATGAATAAATCCATCCTATGATGCCTTTTAGTGAAAAAAATGTGGAGTTACCCAAAGAGAATGTAACATCTTTCCACAAGAACTTCTGTTCTATTTTTCATTCTAAAAAATAATTTCATTGTATTAAATGATTATATAATAACATAATATTATAAAATAAAATTATAATTCGATGTTATAAGGTTTCAACAAACACCAACACATTCATCCATCAAATCAGTAATAAATATAATGTTCATGTGTACAACATATTACCGCCTCCCGAAATAATGTCAATCGATTTTTCTTAACAACCTATAATGGTTTTAAATTATGATATAAATACTATTTTTATATGATATATATGATATTTATGATGTATTAATTATTATCTAATTATTATATAACACACAACTTCATTTATTCTATTTTCTATAAATATATTACCCTCAATTTTGGGCGTGCGGACTACCGCCTCGTCAAAGCGTTGTGATTTATTGACACATTACATGGAATTTATTAATGATAGGGTTAGTGAATGTGTATGATATATATTATAAAATAATTCTATAGTAATTATATTATATAAATTTATATATGTCATTTAAATTGTTTCATTCAATGCGACATGAAATGGAAACATCATTCATGTGTAAGTATGGTCTACCATCTCCATGTACGGTGTATTTAATTTTCTATTTATAAATTTTTAGACTATTAAAAATGTTTTTATTGTGAATATATTTAATTTTAATATGATTTTTACTTCTTTATATTTTTAAATACTGACTTATGTAATAGTATCATGAATATTAAGTCACAAACATATATAAAAAAAATCATATATTACAAGAAATGTAACTTTAATACGAAATTAATTACAAAAAGGTGTGATAAAACCATCATGAAATAGTATATGGCAATGGATATAAGAATATAATTTTTCATAGATTTATAATAATCATATATTTATTATACCTGATTTTTTAATCAGTTTGATGAGAGTCATGAAAAAATGTAATGGTTTTCTCATCTCTCTTTTATTTATATAATATTTAGGCCTTATTCACCCATTGTATCATTTTTTAGGTGTAAATAATTACAATAAATATATTGTATGATTTTTATCATTAAATTTATGTTTATTTACATATCCATTTTATTTTCTCACATTAATCAATTTTATGATTCAAAAATTACGGAATCATTAATATAATTTTTTCTCAATATTACTTCTTTGAGGAACATTCCATATTATAAAAATATGTCCTTCTAAGATGTGTATACAATGGACTTTGATATGCTATATTATAAATATTCAGAATTTTATTATAATATATTATTTATGTGATGTCATTTTCTGACATTTGTGGTTTGATACAAAGTTACAAAGTTGTAAAATATTATTGTAATAATCACAACATTTACCTGGATTATTTATGATTATACTTCCATTGAGGACATCATATGATATATAATTCCTAAAAACTCATGAATTTTGTTATCATATTGTTATCAATGATATATTCATGTATAATTACCATATTCCTCTCATTGGTAATTATTATTATTAAGAATATATTTTTATTAAAATATGACCTCATTTATCTCTTCGCCTGACAAATTATTAATTAAAAAAACCAGGTTTTCTAGTTTTTTATTTAAAAAATGTTTTTTAATTTCCATTTTATCTAACTCAAAATGAAGAATTATTTTTAAATCATGATTTATTTCATCAAATAATCTTTTAAATATTTACAAAATTATTTTCAATGAAAAATGTTTTCTATTTTGAGAATAATTATTTCATGAATAAATGATATTTTCCACAAGAAATATTTTCCAAGATATTTCTAATTTATCATCCATCTAAAATGATATCGTTTGGTGTTACTCAATATTTTAACGGGGATATGATCTAGTGGTTCCGTTCATATTAATTCATTGAATGGATTTTTTTTATGGTATTATTTTCATAATGATGAATTTCATTCAGATATTATGGGTTTACCAAAATCATTTCTTATTTTTGGGTTATTTACATATGAACCCTGATTCATTTCACTAGTTATGATTTTGTGAAATGATAATTAATACTTTCTATTTTTCTAATGTTTTTTATGATTTAATGTTTATGATGCCCATATCTTTCATTGTGTTATAATAAGATTATTCATGATATTGTGGAACACCTACATATTTTTTAATTATGAGATGGGTGGAACTTATTGTAACATCCCAAGTAAGTAATTAATAATATATATTTTTATCTATTTCTATTAATGATTAATATAGTGTTATAGAGGTTTAAAATGAAAATAAATACAATCTTATGCATGGAATACACTAATATTCTTAAAAGATTGTTTTACTGCCTTATGATGGAAAACCCTTTTTAAATCTATCTTTTTACAATTTTATAAACTATGTTTGTCAAAAATAAACTTATTCATTATGATTGGGACATCAAAATTTACCTTGTGTGAATTTTTGGTATATTTCTGACAATGTTCATTTTTTAATGAATAGTGAAAAATACTGCATTTTACATCAAAACTGTTTTTTAATCTAATTTATTTATCTGAATAGATTATCTTTTGAATTGGTTTTGAAGTGAAATTAGAATATATTTTTACCATTTTATCCAATGGTGGTCATTGGAATCAATTTAACTTTGAAATTAGACTTAAACTGGTGTCAATCTTTTGATACTTATTGTTTTGTAAAAACACGCTATTTGCTCTGGCAGCGGGAATTAATTAATAATTAATTAATGTGACTTATATGATTTGAATTTTTTAAAATAGACTTCATTTTTGAATTCGGAATATCAAATATATCTTAGGGTGAATTTTTGGTAATTTTCTGAAAAACTTCAATTTTTGATGAATAGTGAAACCACTAAGTGGTAATCAAGCAAACTGATTTTTCAGTTAAATGAAAGTTTACCGCTAATGTGTATTGAATTTTGAAAATCCGACATACATGGTTGTCATTAAGAAGTAAAATGTGGTTCAATGGGATTAAAATATTTTTTTGGTGAATAGTAACTTATTAAGTTTTTAATCACGATTAGTGGTAATTAGGGTAGTTTAAGGTATAAATAATGTTTTAATAATATGAAATGACCTAGACACATGTCCCAACCTTATTGGTTGTGTCATGGCCGACCAAGACAAGCCATGGGTCAACTTGGGGACCCCATGGAGACATTTTGGTTGGGAAATGACATAAATAACTTTTTATTTAATGTAAAAGTAAAAATGACACAAACATAATATGTTTTACGAAAATAATTTTTACATGGGCTTATAAAGATCATATTTTTGATTATAAATAGTCATTGGAAAGATAAAAAGATTTCCTACATCATAGTATTTTTCTTATAATTTTTAGACATTATATAAATTAAATTATTTATGACATAATAATGATGCAGTGATGACATCATTATTTGACGATTTAAATAAAATGGAAAGACAATGTAAAATCTATGAACTACACATGGCAAAAACCAATTGGATGAGTGTATTTAGAACCCTTATCACCTTATCCACGAATTATATCAATGTGGGGCCTTTTAAAACCGAAACACATTTTCAAATAAAGTAATATTTCTTTACCTTCCAAAAGTGACCCTCCACTCCTCTTATAAAAGGCCCCCACCTCTACCTCCATTCACACACTCCTCAAGCCTTTGTCTCGGCCAAACATCTGCCCATTTACTCTCTACACACCCCTCTCCTCATCCTAGAGGATTCCCTTTGGGCAGAATCCTTTCAAAGGAAGCCTTTAGGCTCAAATCAAAAGGAGTTACACTTTTAATGGTAATTCATTCTCTCATGTTCATTTGTTTTATTTTGCTTCTCCAACCCCCTAAACTCTTTTTATTTACTTATTTTGTAATAACACCAGTATCTTCAATATTCTAGGATGTTTTTATAAGATTTATTTGAGCTACACTCTCACACAACTACATCAAATGGTAAAAGAACATACGTTTTCCGTGGATGGCGAAATTCTGCCTCCCGAAACGATGATTGTTCAATACTCTTTTATCACCTTCAAAGGTGGAAATTATGATGTCACTATTTTTATATATGATATATAATATGTTTCTGTTTTCCTTAAGCTTCTGTTTTTTCATTTTGGGCATACCTTTATGGTTTCCATTATGGGTAAACACGATATCTTCATTTTAGGAAGTGCGGACTACCGCCACCTGAAAGTGATTTGATTCGTTAATACCATATGTGGGATGTGTAAAGGATAAAGATATTGATATTATATATGTTATTATACTGGAATTATAATATACTCTTATATCATTATGATTCCATTCCAGAATATATGAAATAGAAATGGAAGTAGCGTTCATGCGTACTTACGGCTTACCATCTCCATGAATGGTGCATTTCATTTCTTACCTCTAAATGTGATGTAATATTATAAATACATGTATATGATGAATATATATGACATATATGATATCTACATCATTAATTCCATTCTGGATATAATTAACCTTTGACCGAATTAACAACATGTAAGTGTAAGAAGTCTATTTTTGACTTAAGAACCCAATACCAACAAAATGAACATTATTAACTTAACTGATTACATGATGTTCATAACATGGTATAAAAGGAATAATGAACATGAAAAAGATTCATAAGAAAGTAGAGATTAACTCAAGTTTATTATTCAGGAGATTAAAGAACGGTCGGGTCAAGTCGGATATGAGGTATGGGACTTCGTCTCAATCTCCTTTCGTTGAGGCATATTTTATTTTATACACAACTTTCTTTTATACGGTGTATAAACCCCTTTGACTATTATGTTTATTCAAAAGGAATATTTTTTTTATACGAAGCATTTACTAAACGACAAAAGGGAATGTTTTTGTCTTATGTATGCAGCGACAATGACTTCTCCGCCGTCATGACCGTTATTTGAGTTTCGGCTTCCTCTACAAGCCATACCTTCTTTTTAAAAGAAAAATAAATACCATGTTTTACTTTTTTTTTAATTTGGTATTGAAAATGGTTTTCATAATGTTTTTATTATATCAATTTGTTGTATTGATATCTCCTGATTGAAATGTGGAAATGTTATGTTTCCTTTATGCATGTTTTATGTGATATGATTATGTTATGGTTCTGGGGCATTATTATGAGGACGGGTGGTTCCGTGATAAACTAAGGGCGGGTGAGCCCGTTATAGCTCTCCAATGCATTGGGTAACGCGAAGGAGTGAAACGTTAAGGTTTCTCCGAAGAGATTTTAGGGAATATACTGTGATGGGTATTCCAAACGTAACCAAGAGGGTTACTCCCTACGTAAGAATGTTATGAATGCCTCAAGTTACCTTTATGTCTTATGATTTATATGATTTATTCATGATTTTATGAGGTATGTTAAAGTGCCTATGTTTTATGGGTAAAGTATGATTTCATTCTTATGTATATATGAACTCATGTTTTCTTTCCATTTTTTTTTATAACCCATACTAAGTTTTTATGCTCATCCCAAGTTTTTGAAATGTTTTTCATAGGTCAAGGGAAAGGTACATGATAAGATGATAGAGTCAATGATGTTTCAAGAAATAATCCATGTTTTATTTTAAATTTGGTTCCATTGATGGGAATGAAGAATACTATCTTTATGTAACCACTTTGTTTATATGTGGAATGTAATGCAAGTTTTATAATCTAATTCTCAAAAACTCTAAACCCGAAGAGATCCTCAATGTGTAATCTTGTAATAACTCAAGATTAAGTAAGGTTTAATGCTGGGGCCTTATATTTGGTATCAGAGGTTGGTTTAGATAACTTTATGAGTTAGAATTATATTAATCTATTATCCAAAAATATTTTTTTCGAAATGATATAGCATTTAAAGATTAACATGTTGCTTCATCTAAGACATGTTTTTTCAGAATGGTTTTCCGCAGAGGAAACAGGGAAGCAGTGCTAGGAAGGCATACAGAAGGAAATAACCTTCCGAATCAACATCCAGAAATGGTCAGAATTGGAACTGAATAGTTTGTTGCAGTAATGGCGCAGTTGACTCAAGCGATAAATGGCGGTGGTATCCATGCACAAGATCAGCCAGATCAACCACAGAGGAACATGTCAGTGGTGGAACATTTCATGAGGCAACATCCACCATCATTCAGAGGATCATCTGACCCTGTGCTAGCTGAAGGGTGGATTAAAGCACTGGAGAAGATTTTTTATGTCATGGGGTGTTCAGGCAATCAAAAGGTTAGTCTTGCTCTTTACTGTTTGGAGGGTGAAGCAGATCAGTGGTGGTCTATGGTTAAAAATATCAGGGACGCCGATGAGATTGATTCTCTTGACTGGGATGAATTCAAAGGTATGTTTCTTGAGAAGTATTTTCCTAAGGCTGTTCGACTTAGGATGGAAAAGCAATTCTTGGAATTGAGGCAAGAGGAAGACTCAGTGGCTGCCTATGAAGAATGGTTCACTCGATTGGCAGGGTATGCTCCAAATTTTATTCAAGACCTTGATAGTAAAATCAATCGTTTTTACTCAGGCTTAAAGCCAAAATATCGAAGGGCATTAGCTTCTCGAGAGTTTAAAAGTTATGAAAAGCTTGTTCGATGTGATGAGAAGGTGGAAATGGAGTTTGCCAATGACCACGTGTTCTATAACAAACAGCAGAAGAAGCGACCGAGGTGGCAGGAGAAAGGTAAGAATTCTTCAAAAAAGTCTGATGGTAAGAGAACTAAGTTTCCAGTTTGTGATAAATGTGGCAAAAGGCATGCTGGGGAATGTCTTCTGAATTCTGGGAAGTGCTACCGATGTGGTAAGATGTGACATAAGGCTCATGATTGCACTGAAAAGGATCAAGGTGAAGGTAAGAACAAATTTGATTTACAGTTAGTGAAATGTTATAAGTGCAATGAGATGGGTCACTATGCAAACGAGTGTCCGACAAAGAGCTTGAGTGATGGGAAGCAGTTAGACTACAAGGAGAAAGGGGTGGTGAAATCCTTTGCAACTACTTCAGCAGATGTCAGGCCATCAAATGAAGTTGTATCAGGTACTTTGTTTGTTTTTTCAGATTATGCCAGTGTGTTGTTTGATTCGGGGTCTACACATTCTTTCATCTCTGAAACCTTTTCTAGTAAAATGGGAATACCATCTCAAGAAATGACTCCTGAACATTTGGTAAAAACACCTGGGGGAAGTGTCGAGGCAAAAAGAATTTATAAGAATCTTCCTATCCTTATCTGTGGAAAGAACCTACTTGAAAACCTTATTGTTCTACCTCTAGTAGAGTTTGATGTTATCCTGGGTATGGATTGGCTCTCTATTTACCATGCTAAGATTGACTGTAGAGCTAAAGAAGTTTCTTTTCAGAAAGACTTTCAGTTTGTTTACAGGAATGAACCCTTACTTTTGATAACATATCAAGAGGCTGAGAAACTTGTAAAAGATGGAAATGAATGTTACCTTGCACACGTTGTTGAAAATAAAGGAACTGTTCAGATTAATGATGTGCCAGTGGTAAATGAGTATCCTAATGTTTTTCCTGATGAGTTGCCTGGAATAATACCAGATCGGGAAGTTGAGTTTGCTGTTGACTTAGTTCCTGATGCTAAGCCAATTTCAAAACCCCCTTATAGAATGGCACAAATTGAACTTTTAGATTGGAAGGAGGAATTGCAAGATTTATTAGAGAAAGGTTTCATTAGACCTAGCACATCACCATGGGGTGCTCCTATTTTATTTGTTAAAAAGAAAGATGGTTCTATGAGACTTTGCATTGATTATAGAGCCTTGAATAATATCACTGTTAAGAACAAATATCCTTTGCCTCATATCGATGATTTGTTTGATCAGCTCCAGGGAGCTCAGTTTTTTTCAAAGATTGACTTGAGATCGGGGTACCATCAGCTGAAGGTAAAGGAGGCAGATATTCCGAAGACCGCGTTCTGTACGAGATATGGCCATTATGAATTTGTAGTAATGCCTTTTGGGCTAACCAATGCACCTGCTGTATTCATGGACTTATTGAATAGAATTTTCCATGAGTTCTTGGATAAGTTTGTGGTGGTTTTCATTGATGATATTTTGGTGTTTTCTAAAAGTAAAGAAGAGCATGAAAGACATTTAAGGGTTATCTTGCAAAACTTAAAAGAAAAGAAACTGTATGGGAAATTCAGCAAGTGTGAGTTTTGGTTACAACAAATTTCTTTCCTTGATCACATTGTTTCTAAAGATGGAATAACTGTTGATCCTCCAAAAACAAAAGTTGTGGAAGAATGGCCAAGACCCACAAATGTAACCAAGATTCATAGCTTCCTTGGTTTGGCGGGCTATTACCAAAGGTTTATTAGAAATTTTTCACGGTTATCTAGTCCAATGACTAAGCTAACTCGGAAGGGTGTTAAGTTTATCTGGACAAAAGAATGTGATGATTGTTTTCAGGAATTGAAAAGAAGATTGGTGAATGCTCCAGTTTTGGCACTACCTTCCAGGAATGGTGAGTTTGTTATATACAGTGATGCTTCATTGAAAGGACTTGGTTGCGTCCTAATGCAGAATGATCAGGTAATTGCTTATGCTTCACGACAGTTGAAAACTCATGAGGTAAATTACCCTACACATGATTTGGAATTAGCTACTGTTGTTTTTTTGCTTTAAAAATTTGGAGGCATCATTTGTATGGAGTAAAGTGTGAAATATATACCGATCACAAAAGTTTAAAGTATATATTCACTAAGAAAGAGTTAAACATTAGACAAAGGAGATGGCTAGAATTAATCAAGGATTATGATTGTACAATTCATTACCATCCAGGAAAAGCAAATAAAGTGGCTGATGCTTTGAGTCGAAAAAGTAATGCTTCATTAACAATGTTGCGTTTGGAACATGATCCTTTGGTTAAGGATTTGATGAACTTTGGCATAGAAGTTGTTGGTGTAGGAAGTTATTCTGTTTTGTTTCAGGTATCAGTGAGATCATCTCTATCAGATAGAATCATGCGAGCACAGAAGAAAGACAGTGAGTTGCAGCAAAAGGTAGAGTTGGTTCAGAAAGGTAAGTTCCCTGAATTCAACATTGGTAATGATTGCGTTTTGAGATTTGGGAAGAGATTGTGTGTGCCTTGTGATTCACAGTTGAAGAGAGATTTGTTATGTGAAGCTCATAGTTCTCCGTTTTAAGTTCATCCAGGCAGTACTAAGATGTATAGAGATCTGCGGGAGTTTTACTGGTGGGATGGAATGAAAAGAGATATTGCTGATTTTACTGTAAAGTGTTTGACATTTCAACAGGTTAAAGCAGAGCGGCAGTTACCGAAAGGGATGCTTCAGCCTTTACCAGTGCCAGAGTGGAAATGGGAGAATATATCCATGGACTTTGTTGTAGGATTACCAAATACATCTCGAGGTAATAATGCAATCTGGGTTACTGTTGATCGCTTGACCAAATCTGCTTATTTCCTTGCTATACAAGATATTTTCTCTCTTGATCAACTTTACCGTTTGAATCTTAAATAGATTGTCAGGTTACATGGAGTTCCTCTCTCCATTGTATCGGATCGTGATCCCAGGTTTACTTCTAACTTTTGGAAAGGCCTTCAGAAGTCGTTGGTTACTGAATTAAATTTTAGTATAGCTTTTCATCCTCAATCAGATGGGCAGTCAGAACGAACAATTTAGACATTGGAGGATATGCTACGAGCTTGTTCTATGGATTATCAGGGAAGTTGGGACCAACATCTTTCTTTGGTTGAGTTTTCTTATAATAACAGCTTTCATTCCAGTATACAGATGGCACCATTTCAGGCATTATATGGGAAGCGGTGTCGAACTCCATCTTTTTGGGATGAAGTGGGTGAAAGGAAGTTGATGGAACCAGAATTGGTAGAAGAGATGGCAGAAAAAGTTCAGCTGATTCAGAAACACATGAGAACAGCTCAGAGCAGGCAGAAGAGTTATGCGGATAACCAGAGGAAGGATCTATCTTTTGAGGTATGTGATCATGTTTTTTTTCAAGGTTTCTCCTTGGAAAAGCGTGATGAGATTTGGTAAGAAAGGAAAGTTGAGTCCAAAGTTCATTGGACCATACGAAATTCTAGAGAGAGTTGGATCAGTTGCATACCGAGTGGCTTTACCTCCGAGTTTATCTCAGGTACACAATGCTTTTCACGTTTCGATGTTGAGAAAGTATATTCCAGATCCATCTCATGTTTTGAGTCCAGAGGTAGTTCAGCTGGAAGAGAACATATCTTATGAGGAACAACCGGTCCAGATTCTTGACCACAGGGAGCAAGTGTTACGGAATAAGGTGATTCACCAGGTAAAGGTTTTGTGGGAAAACCACATGATTGAAGAGGCAACATGGGAATCTGAAAATGCAATGAGGGATAAGTACCCCCATTTATTCGATAAGTAAATAAATTGCGGGGACACAATTTCTAAAGGGGGGAAGGATGTAACATCCCAAGTAAGTAATGAATAATAGATATTTTTATCTATGTCTATTAATGATTAAGATAGTGTTATAGAGGCGTAAAATGAAAATAAATACAATCTTATGCATGGAATACACTAATATTCTTAAAAGATTGTTTTACTGCCTTATGATAGAAAAACCTTTTTAAATCCATCTTTTGACAATTTTATAAACTATTTTTGTCAAAAATAAACTTATTCTTTATGATTGGGACATCAAAATTTAGCTTGTGTGAATTTTTGGTATTTTTCTGACAATGTTCATTTTTTAATGAATAGTGAAAAATACTGCATTTTACATCAAAACTGTTTTTTTAATCTAATTTATTTATATGATTAGATTATGTTTTTAATTGGTTTTGAAGTGAAATTAGAATATATTTTTACAATTTTATCCAATGGTGGTCATTGGAATCAATTTAACTTTGAAATTAGACTTAAACTGGTGTCAATCTTTTGATACTTATTGTTTTGTAAAAACACGCTATTTGCTCTGGCAGCGGGAATTAATTATTAAATTAATTAATGTGACTTATATGATTTTAATTTTGTAAAATAGACTTCATTTTTGAATTCGGAATATCAAATATAGCTTAGGGTGAATTTTTGGTAATTTTCTGAAAAACTTCAATTTTTGATGAATAGTGAAACCACTAAGTGGTAATCAAGCAAACTGATTTTTCAGTTAAATGAAAGTTTACCGCTAATGTGTATTGAATTTTTAAAATCCGACATACATGGTTGTCATTAAGAAGTAAAATGTGGTTCAATGGGATTAAAATATTTTTTTGTTGAATAGTAACTTATTAAGTTTTTAATCGCGATTAGTGGTAATTAGGGTAGTTTAAGGTGTAAATAATGCTTTAATAATATGAAATGACATAGAAAAATGTCCCAACCTTATTGGTTGTGTCATTACCGACCAATAAAAGCCATGGGTCAACTTGGGGACCCCATGGAGACATTTTGGTTGGGAAATGACATAAATAACTTTTTATTTAATGTTAAAGTAAAAATGACACAAACATAATATGTTTTACAAAACCAAATTTTACATGAGCTTATAAAGATCATATTTTTTATTATAAATATTAATTGGAAAGATAAGAAGATTTCATACATCATAGTATTTTTTTTATAATTGTTAGACATTAAATAAATTAAATTATTTATGACATAATAATGATGCAGTGATGACATCATTATTTGACGATTTAAATAAAATGGAAAGACAATGTAAAATCTATGAACTACACATGGAAAAAACCAATTGGATGAGTGGATTTCGAACCCTTATCACCTTATCCACGAATTATATCAATGTGGGACCTTTTAAAACCGAAACACATTTTCAAATAAAGTAATATTTCTTTACTTTCCAAAAGTTCCCCTCCTCTCCTCTTATAAAAGGCCCCCACCTCTACCTCATTTCACACACTCCTCAAACCTTTGGCTCAGCAAAACCTCTGCACATTTACTTTCTCCAGACCCCTCTCCTCATCCTAGAGGATTACCTTTGGGCTTAATCCTTTCAAAGAATCCTTTAGGCTCAAATCAAAAGGAGTTACACTTTTAAAGGTAATTCATTCTCTCATGTTCATTTGTTTTATTTTGCTTCTCCAACTCCCTAAACTCTTTTTATTTACTTATTTTGTAACAACACCAGTATCTTCAATATACTAGGATGTTGTTATAAGATTTATTTGAGATACACTCTCACACAACTACATCAAATTGTAAAAGAACATACGTTTTCCGTGGATGGCGAAATTCTGCCTCCCGAAACGATGATTGTTCAATACTCTTTTATCACCTTCAAAGGTGGCCATTATGATGTCACTATTTTTATATATGATATATAATATGTTTATGTTTTTCTTAAGCTTCTGTTTTTTCATTTTGGGAATACCTTTATGGTTTCCATTATGGGTAAACACGATATCTTCATTTTCGGAAGTGCGGACTACCGCCCCCTGAAAGTGATTTGATTCGTTAATACCATATGTGGGATGTGTAAAGGATAAATTTAATGATATTATATATGTTATTATACTGTAATTATAATATACTCTTATATAATTATAATTCCATTCCAGAATATATGAAATAGAAATGGAAGTAGCGTTCATGCGTACGTACGGCTTACCGTCTCCATGAACGGTGCTTTTCATTTTTTACCTCTAAATGTGATGTAATATTATAAATACATGTATATGATGAATATATATGACATATATGATATCTACATCATGAATTCCATTCTGGATATAATGAACCCTTGACCAAATTAACAACATGTAAGTGTAAGAAGTCTATTTTTGACTTAAGAACCAAATACCAACAAAATGAACATTATTAACTTAACTGATTACATGATGTTCATAACATGGTATAAAAGGAATAATGAACTTGAAAAAGATTCATAAGCAAGTATAGATTAACTCATGTTTATTATTCAAGAGATTAAATAACGGTCGGGTCAAGTCGGTACGAGGTATGGGACTTCGTCTCAATCTCCTTTCGTTGAGGCATATTTTATTTTATACACAACTTTCTTTTATACAGTGTATAAAGCCCTTTTACTTTTACGTTTATTCAAAAGGAATCTTTTTTTTATACGAAGCGTTTACTAGACGACAAAAGGGAATGTTTTTGTCGTATGTATGCGGCGAGAACGACTTCTCCGCCGTCATGACCGTTATTTGAGTTTCGGCTTCCTCTACAAGCCATACCTTCTTTTTAAAAGAAAAATAAATACCCTGTTTTACTTTTCTTTTACTTTGGTATTGAAAATGGTTTTCATAATGTTTTTATTATATCAATGTGTTGTATTGATATCTCGTGATTGAAATGTGGAAATTTTATGTTTCCTTTATGCATGTTTTATGTGATATGATTATGTTATGGTTTGTGGGCATTATTATGAAGACGAGTGGTTCCGTGATAAACTAAGGGCGGGTGAGCCCGTTATAGCTCTCCAATGAATTGGGTAACGCGAAGGAGTGAAACGTTAAGGTTTCTCCGAAGATATTTTAGGGAATATACTGTGATGGGTATTCCAAACGTAACCAAGAGGGTTACTCCCTACGTAAGAATGTTATGAATGCCTCAAGTTACCTTTATGCCTTATGATTTATATGATTTATTCATGATTTTATGTGGTATGTTAAAGTGCCTATGTTTTATGGGTAAAGTATGATTTCATTCTTATGTATATATGAACTAATTTTTCCTTTCCATTTTTTTTATAACCCATACCGAGTTTTTATGCTCATCCCAAGTTTTTGAAATGTTTTTCACAGGTCAAGGGAAAGGTACATGATAAGATGATAGAG
The DNA here is from genome assembly GCA_963277665.1 of Viscum album. Classification (NCBI taxonomy): domain Eukaryota; kingdom Viridiplantae; phylum Streptophyta; class Magnoliopsida; order Santalales; family Viscaceae; genus Viscum; species Viscum album. Next base: position 71,507,577 of record OY728151.1, on the reverse strand, counting down.
TCAAGGATGTGTCAAGAAATAATCCATGTTTTATTTTAAATGTGTTTCTATTGATGGGAATGAAGAATACTATCTTTATGTAACCACTTTGTTTATATGTGGAATGTAATGCAAGTTTTATGATCTAATTCTCTAAAACTCTAAACCCGAAAAGATCCTCAATGTGTAATCTTGTAATAACTCCAGATTAAGTAAGGTTTAAGGTTGGGGCCTTATACTTATATCTCCTTCAAAAAAATAGGTAATGATTTATATTTTATAATATATGCATGTATTTAGTGGAGTGTGATCTCAATTGAGTAAAGGTCATGTTCGACTAAGATGTTATTAGAAGTGTGCCTTAATGAATATAATGTTCATTGTAGTGAACCATGACTACCAAGATGGTATTGGGAGTGAAAACATAAAACTAAAATGAATGTAGAAACATTAGTTGAATATAATGGAAATAATTTTATATGCTAATGTGTTTGAAATAATTCCATGTATTATTCCTTTGTCATGGTTTTATGGTTTATGATCTGGATTCCCTTTTGATTCATGTCATTTGAAAAGCCAATATATATTACATGATTAAGGTTTAAGATCATGGATATGCAATGTATTATTTTATAATATCTTGGTCATTTATTGATACACTTATATTCATGATCATGATTATATATATCCCATGTTTAACCTTACTGAGCATCGAAACTCAAATATTTTTAGTTTTATTCTCCCCATGTTATGAAGATATGTGTGACATATGATTTGTATAAGAATGGTTTTGGAATAGATAAACCAAGGGGGAGATATTTTATCTCACTTATATATTAATTTTTATTTTTCCATGATTCCAAAGGCCCTAATATAATAGGGGGATTGGGCGTCTATTTGTTTAATGTATTATTTATTCATTTAATAATGACATAATTTATATACACATTAAGTGGGGGTTTCTATAAGAATAAATAATGATCACATTGATTGTGACAGAGAATTTTATTTTGAACATCCAAATGTAATAATGATTGGAATATAGGTTATTGTGATTTCAAATAATCAGTTATAAAAAACATGATTAAAAATATGAATATTAACCAATAACGTGTCTCACAATTTAAGAGAATAATAACATTCACTAAGAGTTTTGTTAGTGTAGACCATATAGGGATGAATATTCAGAATCAAATGTGTTGATAATGTAGGAATTATAACTCAATTGAATGTCCAAATGGAAAAGAACATTTTTTTGGTGTATACAATATGTATATAAATATTGTAACTATGGAGGTAAAATTTAAATTTTATATAACATAATGGAATAGATTATTGTTTGACCAATGATATTATAAATCAATAGGTGTTTTAAATGAATAATCTATAATAATTATAAAAAATTATTTCATAAGGGGAAGGATCAAGACAACATTCATCACTGTTGTATGATAAATTTTATATCTATTAAAGATGAGGGGACTACGAATAATAAAAGATTAGAAATATGTATTACGTTATAATAATAAAAAACCTAGAAAAATGATTAAGAATTATGTATAATTATTAAATTTTTTATGTATTAGAAATCACGATGTTTAAGAAATATAATGATTTTTCAGTCTAAAATTTTTATTATGTATTTTCATAAATATGTTTAATGGTGAACATAACATAACAAAATTAATGGAAAAGTGGTTTTCATGGAACACACATGATTATATAAAATATATGTCTAATAATTTTCATGATGTTTATATATTTATTTTTGGATAAATAAATTATTTATATGGATAATGTAAATGGAAATAATTGATTTAATTGAAACATATTAATTTTTATTTTTAAAATTGGTTAATACTATCCTTGATGGGATTTACAATATTATTGTATTTTAATAACATATCTTGATTTTTTTTACGAATGTAATGAAGAATAATTTATGTTTTAAATAATTGTTTGGGGTAATTTAAGTTATTAAAATCAATTAAGAGAATATATGAAATAATAATTCAAATTTTTTGTATGTGAAAATCAAAAGTAACATTATATTATAGGGGGGATTAATGTTATATTTTTTTGGATAAATTTAGTGATGTTATTTCTAAAATTTCGATTTTAAAAATGGTTATAAGGATACAAATTTTTGGAATTATTTATGTTGTTCTATTGATAAGTTTTTACATATTAAGATATTACTTCACCAAATGATGATTCATCCATATTGGATAACCATTGATAACTTTTTTTAACTAGATACTGAAAGAGTGACTTTTCAATATATAATTGGTCTTATAATCCATTCGATCTTTATGAATAAATATTTTTATTCATTTTATAGTGGATTTTATGATGTTTAAATTTTCAAACGCACAACCATATAATAAAATATTTCTTGTGATGAAAATGAATGTTAATCACTAGGAAAATGTCTTCTATTGAATGATAGATTCATATTGGGGAGGTAGTCTATTGATTAGAACATCCACTGAAATGATATTAAGATCAGGATTTGTTCCATTTACTTGTCCTGAGGATGTACATAATATAACGCTCACCATTAAAAATCTGATAGTTGTAGAATAATAGAACCATATTCATATGAGAAAAAACTATAATAGATTCTCAATGAAATAGAAAATGTTATATGAATCCATACCACATTACATTTTAATTTTATGTGAAAAAAAACCACCATAATAATGAATTAAATTTGATCTTGTGGATGTAATGTTGTATATTTTTTCTAATGTGTTGGTATAAAGGTGAAGAATTTCGATAGAGATATTCTTTTTAAGGTAATCATATTGTAACTCTCCAATATTTTATGAAATATTTATTTTCAATTGAGTTTATTATTATATGTGTTTTTCATTTCATGTAACATTATATTTATCTTGGGTGATATGAAACATTTATTCTAGATTTCAATACATAAAATACTATGTTTTTATTATGTTACATGAAACATTAATTTTAAACAAAATGTTTCAAATTGATATTATATTTTTATATGATAGTTATCACCTTTCATTTTGAATAAATGGTATGAATATAAATAAATGAATTATAAAAATATAGTTTTTACACATTTATATATAATGAACTATTTTGTGACCAATTATTTAATAATTAAAATAAAAACTATTTAAATAAAAGAATTTATTTTATGAAAAAATTGTTTAATGGAAAAAACATATTTTAAAAAAAATTAATTAAAAAAATATATTAAATTATATTCATTAAATTTATATATTATATAATCAATAATTTTTATAAAATTAATTTTTGGTTTTTTGTATACAAAAATAAGAATAAATCTTATTTTACGATTAAGAACATAATGTCTCTAAATGTATGATTTTTTTCCATTTGTTTATATATTTTTAAAAAATTATTTACATTTTAGAAAATTGATCGAAAAAATTATGTTGATATTTAAAATAAAAATATTATAATTATATTTTTATGTGGTTTTGATGATTTTATGAATGGTATAATATTATAATGAATAGTGGTAGTCATTAAATTTTAACTAAAAATTTACATTTGTATTAAATTATTTAAAAATCTGTATTATATTTTAATTCTTAATTAAAAAACATACCAACTAAAATAGTATATAAATTAACATGATTTAGTTTATTTTAATAATTTTTATTTAAATTTTATTTATATAACCCTTAAACACTTTGGATCATTTTGTCTTCGAAACCCATTGTTCTCATCTGATCTACTAGATTAATTTTAAATAAAAATGTTCACATCGTAGAATTAAATATTGAAAAGTATGTTAAATACTGTTAATAATCATAAATTTAATTATCTAAAAAGGTTAATTTTTTTCTATTATGAATTGTTAAAATAATAAAAATTATTTTGTGTATTTAATATTAAAATGGGTTTACCATGGGTTTAATCTATGAAGATACGAGTTATAATTACATAAAAAATGTCTATAATAAATTTTCTATAAATATTTGTAACACACTATTTATAAGTTGTTATAATAATATAGTATTGAAATTACTTCCTATAAAAACAGTGGGTTTTCATTTTTATATTATATATTTACAGTTGTTCCAATCACCTAATATATAATAGGTAACCCCCTATCCTCTCCTCTTTGCAAAGTAATCCCCTTTTGGATAAACAATTACCTTACGAAATAACATAAAACAATCCCTCCTCTCATCTTAGATAACTCCTTTAGTGCATATTGACATCCTATTAACAATGATGGTGTATGTGAAGGATGGTTACCCAATAAAGAGATAACATTCTTCAACAATAATTTCAATTTTAAATCATTATCCACCTCATTCAATTATTATAAAAAATGAATATATAATAATAAATGTATGATATATATACCAATATTTTTTATGTCAATGTATTTACCAAAATCCACCTCCACTTACATCAAATGTATTATGATATCATGATTCATGTGTATTTTGGACTACCGTCTCGCAAAACTATGTCCTTAGTTTTCCCGTTACCAACTCTGACTGTAGGGTTCAATTATGGTTGTAAATTATATATAATATATTTAAAAATTAAATATACTTATACATACACTATATTATAAGTATCATATTCCATTCAATTATTTATATGAAATGATCATTTCACTTGTGTGTTCGATTTACTACCTCCTCGCTGGGCGATATGAATTTTTTTTCACTGATGATTTACATTTAAGATAATATAGATACATTGAATTATTATTTTTCATATAAATGAAATATTATTTGTACTGGTATAATATTTATCACACAAAAATATAATGTATCTCTTTATTCTTATCTTATTATTTCATTAAATTAAGAAAATGTCTTCAAGGTTTTGGTAAACTACTATCTTTGTGTACCCATATAACTCTCATTATTCATTACCAAAAAATTAAAATTATTTTTATTTATAATTAAATAAATAATATGGTATTTAATATATTATTTTCATTACATAATGGTAAAATACAACTTACCTCAATTATTTAATGATCATTCAAAAAATGTAAATGTAATTCATTTGTACGTACGAACTCATGTCTCCAAGATTGTAACATACTTCATTTATCATAACCATATTTCAGGATATGACTATAAAGTATAATTAATGAATAAATAATATTATTATTCCATTACTATAATTTAGAGTATGATGTGAAAATTATAAAAGAAATGGGAATGAAAATAATAATTCAAAACATATATGAAAAACAAATAAGTTATTACCCGAAGGGTGATCATAACCTGGAATTGGTAATAAGAAGGTAAAAAATTTGTTTATAATTTAATAAATTTTATATTATATATATATAATAAACATATATATACTATAAATGTGTTTAGGACATGTACAATTGTGTCAATACATAGGGTAACTGATTTTGTGTCACTGTTGTATTTCTAGGAGACATACTAAAAATCAACACTAATATACTATTTGTGGTGTATTTAATACCCAATAACATCTTATATAATTAATTTCCCCCTTTTATGAATATTAAATTAATGAAATGATTTTATGATTTAGTTAGGCTTACAGTTCAAATGATTTCATAAGGATTAAGGGATTTCACTCTCACTTTTTTACATCTGTGAGATACATCATATATTCACCACATGATTCATATATGTGGTGTACATAAAATAAATTACTTTAAAATAAATTTAATATCATTATAATTTTTTGGATTTACGTATCCATTTCGGACTCTATCTTTTATGGGGGTTATGATTCAAAAGATAACCAAGCGATTAGGGATCATTGTTCAAAGTTTCTATCATTGAGGCATATGTTATGTTGTGCACTTATCTTAATTATGATGTGTATATAAATAACATTTGAAATATAATATCGTGAATTTATTAATTCACCTGTCATAATATGTGTCAATAAATTTTATTATTTTCAGGGGCTAATGATTCATAGATACCAATGTGGTTGATGTTTTATGTTACAATATCATCATCTCTTGAGATTCATCATAATTATTATTCCAATGATGTAATAATAATATAAATATATAATTAATATTATCTATTTACATCTCCCATAGTTATTCAAGGATAATTCATGTTACCACAAAATTTTCGAAAATTTATAAAATCAATAGTTCAAAATAATGGTTTTAAGGTAAATATCACATTTATTTTCCAATAATTTCATTTTATCATTTACAGAAAATGCAAAATGTCTCATTATTTCGATATGTATGCAATAAATATAATTTTTCACCATGATGAAAATTATTTCCCTTCATGCACCAATTATATTATTTTTATATTATTTTCAATGAAAACGATTTTCATTTTATTAAACAAAATCCATCCAATTTTTTTTTCAAAGATGAAATAATATTTTATTCAATAAAAAGTATAATGTTTTTAAATATATTTGTTTATTTTTTTAAATTATTTAAAATTAAATTTATTTATAAATTTTTTTTTAAAATTTTTGGTTTTAAAAAATATTTTTTTCAGAAAAGTAATCCTCCCAATAAATATTTTATGTAATAGTTCAAAATCATTCTTCAACTAAGATGATATCCATTAATGTAACTTAAGCTTTTCCGATGATATGAACTAAAAAACAAATTATTATTAATTATCTAAATACTTTATCCATGAATGATGTTTTGGAATCCCACAAATCTTCTATAAGTTATACAATTAATAAATTAGTAGGAAACCCATTTCTTTTTTCACAGGTTCTATGGTGATGAAATGATGAAATAATTATTTAATGTGTCTCTTTTACATAAATTATGCAATGTTAAATTTATTATAAAATCCATTTCTCATCATGTATTATAATATGGTGATTGACTTATAGTCTTCTGGAACACACATTTATTATTTCAATTATGACATTGGTGGGACCAATATCTCCCCCAAAAATTAGGGTAATGTGGGATAACACATGAACAACAATGATATAAATAAACCATATTAAATATTAACATAGTTATTTATGTACTTTGTTACATGTTCAAAATGTTATGCATGAACCTAATCACATGTTCAGAATCTTTTGAATGAACCAAATTATATTTTCATAATGTAATTCATAGACACATCTTTCTTGTCTACACTATTATTTGTAGAATAGAATACATGTCACTATATTTATATGAGGCCATGATTACATATCCTTTACCTAATAATTGAATATATATACATTAGTAGACGTTCATGATGATAAAAGCTATCATATATAATTAAAATCTATACCTTGTGCCAATTTTATGCTCTATTGGATATGGTTTCTTTATTCCCATTTGATTAATGTCTTATGAAATTTAAATCCTTATTTCAAGACTCAATATTTTTATCATTGGTATATTAGGTGTGGTTTTCAATTTTTTCTCATGTTATCATAACATTATGATTATGTTATGCTGATGTATCCCCCTAGATTACCATTATTGTTCTTTTGAGATCCCAAATTCTTATTTTTTTCATTCCCCAATTTATAATGAATGTTGTTAATGATGTTATATATTTGATATTTAATGAATGGGAATATTGTTGATAGATATTTTTATGATCATTAATAGAATTAGATGATTGAGTGACTTTATTATATATATACTAATATATTTTCATCCTTAATAATATTTTGTGTGTAATGTGGAAAATATTCATATAAAAACATTAAATATGTATGAATGAGAATTTCGGGATTAAAAATAAATGCTTTCCGTTCAAATTTCCTAGTGTCTTAACAAATATAAATAAAACATGTTTCACAAAAAATGCCTCATTTCATAGTAGATTAATGAGTGGAATGAAAGTAGATTTGATACACATATTTTCATTATAAACATAAAACCTAGAGAAAAAAACAAGTATTTAATAATTGGATGATATCCTTAGAAAATAAAAAATATATTCAAGGGTTTTTGACTTTGTTGAATAGAAATACAATTAGAATATTACTAAAAAATTATGAGATAAATATATATTTAATTATTAAATATTTTCAATAATTTTTAAAAATGTTGAATATATTGTAGAAAATATTATTCTCAAAAATAACCAAGGAAGCATGTAATTATACTTAATATAATTTATCAGTTATGAATGTGTGAAATTTTTTTATTGCAGTATAACTTATAAAAACAATCCATTATACTTTTGTAAAATGTAAAAAAACAACTCAATCATTAAATGAATAAAAAAATTCCTAAAATTTTTATAAAAAATGTCAAAAATGGTTAATAGGAATTTATAAAAGCATAGAATAATATAAATAACAATATATAATGATTTGAAAAACAATTATATAGAATAAATTGGGTTTTCAACTAGAGACTGAAAAAATTTAATTTTTTCAAAAAAACTTATTATAAAAATATTGAGTCATAAAGAGGGGAAAACAATTGGAAAACATGTATTTTTGTAATTTAACCCTGAAAAACATAATTAATGACATTTTTATGTGAATAAAAAAAATTAATAATCATAAACACACTCATAATCAATCTTGATAAACAATGATTTTGTAACAATAAATCAGTAACATATTATAATTATTTGAATATATGTCCTATGAAATAATGGAACATATATGGATATGAATATCACATAATTTTAATTATATAAATCATAAAATAAATTAATTTGTTGTATATAAACCACAAAAAATAAACTAGTGGTTAATATGACATGGTTCCCACACAAATATTAGTGATATGAAAATCTCATAACATAGGCACAACTTCCATCATATACAATATAACCTATATTACAATAAATATTGTTTTATTATAAATATAATAAAAAATATTATATTACAATATATCATACCATATATTATTTATTTATAACCACTACACACATTTTGAGACATATTTAAAAAAACTAATAACAACTTATTTTGTCATGTGTGTCTTTCTTCTGATGTTTTAGTACATGATTTTTTAAATTTTATACATATTATATAGTATTATTGAAAAAATATTAATATAATATATATTAATTATATAACTATTTATAGAAATTCATATAATAAATATATTGATAAATATATGAAAACATTCATAGAGGCGATAAGCCAAATGTACACAAGAATGTTGTTTACAATTTTTTGAATGATTGAAATAAAGATAGTAAAATTATAATTTAACATTAAAAATTAATTATTATACTATTTTTATCATATATATTCATATAATAAATATTTATAACTTTACATTTTAAATAAAAATGAAAAAACATTAACATCACTTCATAGAAATGGTATTGAACACATATGCACAATCAACATAATCATTTTATTACACATTGGAATGTGAGTAGATATATATGGATATATCATACCATAAGAATAATTATGTCATTATTATCACATATAATAATTTTAATTATCATAATACTCATCCTTACAATATATTTTTTTAAAAATAATTGCATCACTATGTGGATATGGTTAGTTGTACGTACGCAAGATCGTTACATTAATTTACTATTTGATTTAAATAGTGTGTATAAAGATGTCTTCCAAATAATAATATAATTAATTAATATTGAGGAAGTCGAATTAATTAATTTTTAAAAAATATAATTATTTTGTAAGAGATAAAATTGTTAAAAATAGACTTCTCTATAAAAAAGATTACATTTTCATTTAAAGAACTTTTTTTGATAACCCAATAAAAGCTCTTATATTGGTATATTTTTAATAACCGTACATACAGAATGTTATTAACAATTATGAGAATTTTTTTTTGTAAATTTTTGAGCTATATGCCTCATGGTGGATTGAAAAATTGAATGGTGATGTTGCATTTTATAATTGAGTTGTGGGAATTATTGCAGTGTAATAAAATATTAAATGAATATTAAAACTGATTTCCAAATTTTAATGAATTGATATTATTTATTGATAATATCAATGTTAGTTAATATAATCTTATTAACAAAATATTAACACTATTTTCTCAAATTTAAACCATTATATTTTTTATTTAAATCATTGTTAACTCTTTTGAAATTTACCAATTTATTGATGTTTTCTTATGTTAAATAGTTAATAATATTACCATCAATTTCCAAACATCCAATTAATTTATCATGAATTGTTTTTAAATACTTATTCAATTAATTGGACAGATGTTAGGATTTTTATGAATTTTATATCATTTACTAAAATCGTACATTTAATAAAATATTATTTACAATGTAATATCAATAATGTAGTTTTTAACACTATTCATTATAATTCATAATTAATATATCAAGAAACTTGGAATTATAACTCAATGCTTCTAAATGAAACTGTTATTTCATATAGATCACAATAATTCAGGGTACACATTAACTCACACAAATTAAAACATTGTTAAAAATAATTTATTTCGACATTATGTTAATTGAATATATCAAATATTAACCTTTAATAAGAATTAATGGTCCTTATATAATTTCTAATAAATATTAATAAATTTATATAAGGAATTAATTCCCTTAATATCAATATATACACTTGTAATTCATTCATAAAATTTATTTTCTGTATGTGAACATATGAGAGATATTTTACAGTATATGCTGAAATCTTATAACATTAATTCTTTTAAAAATTATATATATCATTTTTATAGGAAAAATAACAATTTAAAAAAAATTATAGTCTATAGGGGTATGATTTGAAATAATTTTTTCAATATTAATTAGGGCCTAAATGAATTTCCTTGTAACATAGTTTTTAATTACATTAATTCAATTCAGTCTTTAACGAGGAAATACGTTTTACCATAGTTACTCTTTATATTGATCAGAAATAAAAGTGGAATATTTTCAAAATGTTAAAACTCGATTTCAAAAAATGGAATATAATATATAAAATTCATTACCTAAAATAGAAGGATGAAAATTTTAAAATAATATTGAAAAATATGATGAGACAACATTTATAAAAAATATAGTTTTTAGGCACAAATGTAGATTTATTCGTTTCCTATTCAAAATAAAAATATTAAATGACTGCTTTTAATTTTTTAACATATAATTTATGATTTTAATTAAAATAATTTTCCAGTGCTGACAAATTTTATTTATTATTATAAATACAGATTGAAAACTTGGAAGTATTTTTTTTAGGAATATACATTTTACCTATAATTTTTTGAAAAGAATTCAATCAATATACTGTCTATAATGGAAATAACTTTATTATTTAAAATAAATGAAAAATAAATTATCATTGAAAAAATTTTATTTCAAAATAGACCTTCAATTATTCTAATTTCAAAAATAAATAATCATAATTATATATTCACTATATAATGTGTGGACGTACATAAGAAAGGGGTGATTTTTAAATACTATATTGGTAAAAATAAAATAATAAAGTGATGGATTTATTATATTATAGTAAATTTAAAGTCAATACTTCCAGAAATATGTGATAATCATAAATAACATTCATAAAATCAGGATATTATACTATATAATCAAGGAATCATATTAATGTGTCAAAAATATTAAATAATGAATCAGAAATATATATCATGGTGAATTGTCATGATTTCATAACATATTGTGATTTTAATAAATTCATGGGCACCATACATGGTATCTCATTAGAGAAAAAAATACAAATGAAATATAGGGATATATTATTCTAAACCTACATGTGACATTCATATCATGTACATACATTTGAATGATACATATATCAAACAATAGAATAATATATTTAATCAATTTTAACTACATGTCTAGGGTGTGTAGGTTAAATTAATTGATTTAACTATTAAATTAATTATTTGTACATGTAGGTGAATATAATTAATTTTAATTTAGTATTTTTATTCACTAAAAAAATTATTTACTTTGAAGATTATAGGGTAATTGTCTAACCAAATTAGGTGTACATAAAAGTCCATGAAAGGGTTTAATAATAGCTAAAAGGGGTACATCATTACATGAATAACACACATATTGTATGATATATGGGTGAAAACTTATTCCATAAGGAATAATTAAAAATAAAATGGAATAATATAAAAATTTGATGAATAATGATGAGGAGGAGAGAATCTCTAACCTTGAAAGTGTGCTTCTAAAATCCTTCGAGAACCTTCATCAGATCTTGTGAGAAAATAGACAATTTGAGAGGGATTTGTAGAGTAACATCTTTCTAAAATGTTTATGAGTGTAGTCGAATAAGAATCTGGGATGTTTTTTTATAGATGTAAGTATTTAGAATCATTATAAATTTATAGACAATTTTTTTCTATATATGATAAGATAATTAAATCCACAAACCATCCCATGAAATTTTACCATTTTTTTGAAAAATTATTATTTTTATAAAAAATTTATATTTATAAGGATGTAAATCCTAAAAATAATACCCCTAGTAACACGTAAGTGAGTCACATTGATAAATAAATAATTTTAATACCTCAAAATTTAATATAGGTTTTGATGGATCCATTAAGAGATTAAAAATTTATTAAAATAACATAGAATAAACATTTTTGATAAGGGCATAAGTAAATTTTTTCATGGATACAATTTTATGTAATTTTGAAATCAATTTTTAGATTTTATGATGACCTACTTCTGATAATGTATTTACATTATATTTATAATTTAAAAAATTGACTCCCTCAAAAAAAATTGAAAAATTCATAGATAGATAATATTGACACATTTATTTTAAGAATTATATAAATTTCATCAAAAAATAAAGAAATATTATAATATACTCTCATAAATAAAAAATATATATTTATTGAAAAATATATGTTTTTATTATGATTATTGATTATCACAATTATTAAAATTACATTTTAGTCAAAAAATTACACTATCATTTATATTGAGAGAAATATTATTTTACAAGAAATTTTTTGAAAATATTTGTTTTTTAAAATATTTAATTAGAGATAATTCTATGGTTTAAAACTATATATTTTAAAAAAAATAAAACATCTATTTTAATATGTGAAAATCTAATTTTTTTTCAACATTTTCATTTTAAAATATATATATAAATGATTAAAGTATATAGATATAATCAATATTTTATTAAAATGTATGATTTCTTATTGTAACGTTCTAGATATATTACCTCTCATTACAATAAAATATTCCCTAATGTTAAGGTGAATTATGATTACCCTTTCATTGGGTGTTTTGGTGAAAAATGTTTTCACCATGATCATGATATATATAAACCTATCTTTTCAATTTTTTCCATCATTCTTTAGTTTTTGTATGTCATTTTATACAAGTTCAAGGGACAAGAAAAATGATTCTACCTCCCCAATATGAACTAATTAATGGACATTGTAGGACATAGTCCTTATGGTCTATAAAACATCATATTTTATATATTTCAATTGGATTTTATTATAATTAATAATATATACTAATCATAACGGTCACTACACAATTAATATATTAACAATGGTTATGATCTATAATAGTCTTTTAAATCTGAAATGATATAACTTATAATTGTTCCAAATAATAATATAGTTCATGTGTTTTTAAAACTTCATTATATAATAATGTATTCAATCATTTGGTATGGTAATTTCACTTATTAAAACTTATTAATTATTAAATATAGATTTCCTAAATTCATTGGGCTAATGGGACTCAAAACATATAATCATGATGTACAAAATATTCAAAAAAATAAGAACACTAGTTCTTTCTTGTTTCATGGAACCACATTTATTTACTTCAAATGGAATGAATATATTATTCTAGAATTAATTTCTCTACTTCAATTTATTTTTACACACATTATATATTTAATGTAAGGGTTGTTATTTTTTTTTTTGATTTTCTCAGTTTTTTCATCATTATCATTATTTTTCCCCATTTCCTCTTTTCTTCAGCAATAATTATCAATATAAAATAAAATATATCAATGAATTATTGTATCAATTATTTATGTTTTGTCATTAGTGCTTCAAATAAATCCTTAATTTCATTCATTATGGCCATTTGTTTCAAATTATCTTGTGAAGTTATGTAGGGAATTAAATTTGACATGTCACCATTCTTCCAAATACATTATTTATAAATTTAATGCCACCATATTTTATTATAAATCCATTTTTACTTGTAACAATATTTAATAATGAAATATATCAAATCATTCATTATTTTCTATTTTCTTCACATTATAGTGCAAGATCATTCTTGGGGATATATTTTTGTTGATATTTCCTCATAATAAAAATATTAAATCACATTTTATCTCCAAGATATGGTATGAAATTTAAATTCCTTTCTCAGAACAGGGTTTATAAATATAATTTATATTAAAATATTATTCAATGTTTCCTATAAAATGTAATTTTTAGGTTCACTTCCATGTTTTATTTTTAATTTTTTCTATTTGACGTTTGTATATTTTCTTTTATCATCCTTGCATATTAAATATTTATTCCATGTACATTAACCATTATTTTGAGAAAAAAAAATTTATATTTTTATACAAATCATCCATGATATGTTTCCCTAATGCCTCTTTATCAGAAACATTAACTACAATATTTTTTATCAATCTCAAATATATCTCCAATTCATCTTAAAATAAAAAAAATCATGATTAACAATTTTTTGAGTAACTCTATCAGAATAATCTATAAAATAGATAAACTCAATTTTCCTTGATATATAATTATTTCAATCAATGATAACATCCACCATTTTAGACTCTATTTTTCTACAAAAAACATTAGGCCATGTTAAAAAAAATCCGAAAATAGTGTGTTTTTCCAATTGATATTTAATTTATGCCCCATTGTAGGGTATAATAATGATGTTACCATAATGAGGGGGTGGGGGTTGAATTTGTGTTTGTAATTTTTATTCCCACTTAAACTCATGCTCTAATAAATGCCTCACTTTTACAGAATGAATAATTTTCTCTCAACGGTGTGGGTAACATGTTATTATCTTTCATGAAATATACTATATGATTCATGATCTATTGTAGTGGTCATGAATAAACTAAATAGTTACGTTATAATTTACATGGTCCACCTTTATTGGACTATTGTGTCATGAACTAGAATCCAGTTTTGATCTTATTAACCATCACTGGGGTATGACCCCATATAATGGTTTTTGATCTATCACTAATTTCCGATTCAAAATTAAATGAAATATTTAAGTATAACTCATTACTTATCAATGGTCACTCCCTTGAAAATTCCTTCTGATACTCATTTCTAGTGGAACATATCACCTTCATATATTTTAAGGATATATATGTACCTACTCAACCTTGATTTCATTGAATTAATCATTGAATGTTTAAAAATACTATATTTACATCTACTTGGGATATTTTTCGCACAATATTAATAAATCCCTATACAAAACATATTTATTTCTATTAGATGGAAAATAACTTCTTATTTGGAAGAATAATCATAAAATGAAAATTACCATTTTTATTTTAGCATCTCTTATGAAACTCCGATATTCCTCGTCTAAAAATATGATATGAATTTTCGAGAAAAATGGAATGACATGTATTTAGGTGATCTAACATATTAAAATAAGAATTCTAGTAAGTAAATATCTTTGAAACTAGTAAAACTCATTACAGGATAATAAAATGTCCCATTACTCCACAAAACCTCCACCAAAGTTTACCAAATTTTTATTTAATCAGATAACCACTTCCTTGGCCTACTCTGGACTCTTTTATCTCAAATTAACAATCCAATTAATCTACCCTAAAAATACTAAAAATATTCATCAATTGATTCTTATAATAGGGTTAAAAATTGAGTCACATGATATATGAATGATTAATCATAAAAATATTGAATTTATATAGTGATTTCCGCAAATATATTCATGTCCCAATGTGAAATGTATTTCATCATGAACCCATATAAAATATATTAACACATTATGTTATAATTGCAAACACCATGGGAATAGTATTATGGTTTGGAATATTTTGGCTTACTCAAAAACCTTTCGATCAGGACATCCTTCATGTACGAGTTTTCCCAATTTGGGATTCTATATTTTAAATACAGACCACATAAAACCTTCCTGAATACCTATAAATTTTAGTACGTTTTACATTGGACTCCATCAAGATTTATATCATCAAAATAGTACAATATTTAAAATATGACTTCATCACTAAGATGTGATGTGATATCTTTTGTTATTTTCCTTCAAAAACTCCAAACACAACATAATTCACCAAATCAATCCTATACAGTTTTGTTCAATACTCCAACTATAATCATTGAATTATTTACATTGGGTGTGTTCCTTCTATATTTTTTCCCAAAGGATCACTTCAAATTCACCATGGATGACACAATAATATACTACATTTCAAAAAAACTCTATAATTTTTTTCCAAACATTCCATTTTCTAAAGGAATAGATACAACTACACTATTATTTATGTGTCTTTATGAATATTGTTATAGTATTTCTTTACCCATCATGGTTGTCATAAAATAAACACACCGTAAACATTGGGAATAGAAACAATATTCTTTCACATAATTTTTCCAAAGAACATATGTTCCTTCTATAAACCATTTATACACCCTATAAAATAAAATATTACACTAGGGATTTATCCACTTAAACAATGATAAATTATTCACCATAATCATCTTGAATATTATTAATTCTAGATGTTACTGACCCACCATAACCATTACTACTTTGGATCAACCTGTCTTCAAAGAAACACATCATTACAATCATTATATCCAACAATTTATTGTCTATAATTCAACTTTTATCAACTAAAAACTACATTATTGAGATGGTAACAAACATCTATTGTATAAATTCCTACGTCAATATTTCTTGCCCACATTAAAAAAATTAAACTAAATACTTTAGGATTACTAACAGTGTCTCTGGATGGTTGGTATTTAACATCATAGTTTAACCACAAGGATTCAAAAATTATGATCTAATCATCTCAGAAACAATAAATTCCCCATTGAGTGGGTTCTAAAGTTACAAAATAGTCAATATGTCAGGCCCTTATACAATAAAACATATAAATACCCTCTAATACTACATTCCTTGACAATATATTCATCAAAATCCTAAATAAATTTAACATACATCTACATTTATCTTTCTCAACCATATAAGAAGACATAAACATTGGTATGGTGAGTTTTGAAATAAAAAACACACAAATAACCTACCCATCTTGTCTCCATGATCCTACCTCTCTTATTACATGATTTGCTAAAAAATACTAATCAAAATTCGGCAATGAAAACACTTTTAAAACACAAGGTTATTTTATTATGTATTTCACTATAATAAATAAAATCATTTGATATCTTATCAACCACACAAACTTGATATTTTGTGAAAAAATTTAACACATTATAAAACTATAAACATTATATTATAGGTATGTTTGTTATACTTGTGGACAATATTTTCTCATTAACTAAATAAATACTATTGATTTTACTGATGTCATATAAACTATTTGTTTTGATAAAATTATATTTATTCTAGGTTTTAGGTTGAAAAATATTTATCATATTAATAATTTTTTTCAAATATATATATATAATTGATTATAAAAGAAATAGGAATGAAATTTAATGAATTTAATGTAACATTTTTCTATTTTATAAAAAACTAATGTTATGGATGCATTGTATATTTTCATAATTAATAACATATAATCACTAATAATGTAACACCATAGGTAAATAAAGAATATGAAATTTTTATATTTATCCCTATTTGTTAATAAAATGTTAATATTAATTTAAATGGAACGTTATGCTCGATGGCTTACCCAATACGCAACAACGAGTTCCTTTAAAATCTTACGTTGCACCCTAATAATAAAATAATTTTATTTTAAATGGTAGTTAACACCTAGTCATTGTAATTATGGGAATGAACAGAACTAAATAAAAAATTATTATATATGTTTGTCAAATATTTTTACTTTTTACAATAAATGTTAGAGGATTAAAAATGTGAATCAATCCAATTTTAAGCGTAAACATTCTAATATTCATTAAAAGGTCGATTATCTGCCTTTTGATGGAAAACCTCTTTTGAATCCACTTTTTGACAATTTTATGTGTTATATTTGACAAAATAAATTTCTTATTTATAATTGGGACATCAAAATTTACTTTGTGTAAATTTTTGGTATTTTTCTGATAAAGTTCATTTTTTATGAATAGTGAAAAATGTTGTATTTTAATTCAAAACCTCTTTTTAGTCTAATTTATTCATATGATTAGAATATCTTTTTAATTTTTTTAAAGATAAATTAAAATATATTTTTACCATTTAATCCAATAGTGGTCATTGTAATTAATTTCACTTTGAAATTGTACTTAACCTAGTGTAAATCTTTTAATATATATTGTTTATTAAAAACACGCTATTTGTTTTGACAGCGGAAATTAATTATTAGATTAATTAATGCAAATTATATGTTTTTAATTCTTTAAAATAGAAATCATTTTTGAATTCATAATATCAATTATAGCTTAGGGTGAATTTTTTTTAATTTTCTGAAAAACTTCAATTTTTGATGAATAGTGAAACTACTAAGTGGTAGTTAAAGAAACTGATTTATCATTTAAATTAAACATTACCACATCTTTGATTTAATTTTAAAAAATCCTACATACATTTTTATCATTAAGAAGTAAAATTTTTTTCAATGAGATTAAAATAATTTTTTGGTGAATAGTAACTTTTAAGTTTTATTAATCGCGATTAAAGGTAATTAGTGTAATTTAAGGTAAAAATAATGTTTCAATAATATGAAATGACCTTGACACATGTCCTACCATTATTGGATGAGTCATGGACGACCAATACAATCCATGGGTCAACTTGGGGACCCCATGGAGCCACTTTGGTGGGAAAATGACATTAATACCTTTTTATTTAAAGTTAAAATTAAAATGTCACAAACATGTGTTGTTTTACTAAAATAATTTTTACCTGGGGTTATAAAAGTCATATATTGGACTATAAATATTCCTTATAAAGATAAAATTATTTCCTACATCATGATATTTTTTTTATAATTTTTAGACATTAAATAAATTAATTTATTTATGACACGGTGATGATGTAGTGATTACCTAAAAAATGAACGATTTAAATAAAATGAGAAGATAGGTTGAAATATTAGTCATACACTTGTCACAAAACTATTGTATTGGTGGATTTCAAACCCTTATCACCATAGCCTCTAAATATATCCTTTTGGGACCTTTAAAATCCGAAAATCATTTTATAATAAAGTAATATTTTATAACTTTCCATGAGTGCCCCTCCTCTCCTCTTATAAAAGGCCCCCACCTCTACCACCTTACCAACACCTCTAAATCCTTTGGCTCAGACAACCCCTGCCTAATTCATCTCTCCACATCCATATCTTTATAATTGAAGCCTCACCTTTTGGAATAATCTTTTCTATGGAATCCATTGAGCTCAAATCAAAAAGAGTTACCTGATTTAAAGGTAATGTCTTCCCCTGTGTTCTTTTGTTTTATTTTGCTTCTCCAACCCTCTAAACTATTTTTATTCGTTTATTTTGTAACAACAACAGTATCTAAAATATACTAGGATGTTTTTATGTGAATTATTCGAGATACACTTACACACACCTTCGTCTAATGGTTAAAGAACATACTGTTTCTGTGGATGATGAATTTCTTCCTCACGAAACGATTATTGTTCCATCTTCCCTTAACACCTTCCATGGTGGACATTATGACGTCACTATATTTTATATATGATATATATGGTATTTATGTTTTCTATATTATTCTTAATTATATATCTAAGACACGCCTTTATGGTTTTCATGTTGTGCAAATGTGATAATTTCATACGAGGAAGTGTGGACTACAGCCCCCTCAAGTTATGTGATTCGTTCATTAAATACATGGAATGTATAAAGAATGAAATTAATGAACATATGTGACCTATATAAAATATATAATATACTGTAATTATAATATATATATATATCTCAATTATTTTTAATTCCATTAATATGACAAAGAAATGAAAACAGCATTCATGCGTACGTACGGCATACCGTCTCCATGAATGGTGTATTTCATTTCTTTTTATCTCCAAATGTTATGAAGTAGTATAAAATGAATATGTACTGGAAATATATGATATTTAAATCATTAATACTATTCTGGAGATGATTTAATTATAACTACATGTACAATCATTTTCAAACAAT
Source organism: Viscum album (assembly GCA_963277665.1). Taxonomy (NCBI): domain Eukaryota; kingdom Viridiplantae; phylum Streptophyta; class Magnoliopsida; order Santalales; family Viscaceae; genus Viscum; species Viscum album. The sequence goes on along the minus strand of OY728151.1, from coordinate 71,487,351 downwards.
TTCATTTTTGACTCATGTACTAAACATCGACAAAAAAGTCTGATAAGAACTCACATTATTAAAAAATTATTATAACATCATAATATGAGATATGAACTGAATAATAATTTTTAAAAGAAGTACTTAATCAATTATAAATTGACCAAAGTTTATTATTCATGAATATAAAGAAAAAAAGAAGACAAGTCAGACTTGAGGTAAGGGATCCTACTTCTCTCTTTCTTTTTAAGTACACTCTTTTATGTCATTCCTTTGAAGCTAATCTTTCTTATGATTGTGATGTTATTTTATATTACTCCTACTGTACGTTTTATTTTCATATGATTAGAGACCCTATTTTCTCTCATCAATCCATTTTGAATGTTTTTGAGTGGCGCCGTTAGACTGCCGAATTTTCGTAAGAGATCTAACCGCTCTCTTTCTTTTTAAGTACTCTCATATAGGTCACTTCTTTTAAGCTCCAATTTAATAAGATGGGGGATGTTCTTTTATATTCCTCTTTCTGTAAATTTTATTTTAATATGATGCGAGACTCCATTTTATCTCATCAATCCATTTTTGGAAGTTTTAAGTGGCACCGTTAGGCTGCCGAGTTTTCGTAAGGGATTGTTCATCTCACTTTTAGTACCGTGAGATTTATGCTACATTTTCCACCATTTCCTTTGAGTGGCGTATGTAATTCCCATTATAATACTCTTTGTGTAATATAATTTCATTTATGGGTATTTAAATATTCATTCGATGACCCTTCTTCAATGGGTTGTACGTTTCGAATGTTACCTAAGTCGATAAGGGAACCCTTCACCCTCCTCTTTCTAAGAGACTTCTATTGTTATGTCTTTTAATTCACATACTATTATGTTGTAATATTTTATTCTATATCCTTATTGATGTAAATTTTATGTCCAAGTGATGAGATACCATTTTTTCTCTCATCAACTCATTTTCTAAATTTTGAAGTGACGCCGTTAGGCTGTCGGATTTCTGTAAGGGAACTTCTTAACCAACTTTAAATTCTTTGGGTTAAACCTCAACTTCTTGATTTTATTATGCCAAGGTTAGGTGTGGAATCTCTATGTTGTAATTTCCACAAACCTTTGAGTGGATATACTATTTCTACACATAATCATCTCATTGATAAATTCTTAAGTCATTTAGACGAACTTGTATGGAAAATCATTATTCAATCTCATTTCATTGAGTTAAATATCTTTGTCATTGGTTTTATTTTTCCACGATTATGTGTGAATGACCTATGATTGTTTTACACTTAATATCCACTTATATTTTTTGTATTAATATTTATCACACATAATCATGTAATTGATTTATCCTTAATCTAAGGATACCGACTTTGTAAGGGACATCATCTCAATCTCCTTTCATTGAGGTATATTATGTTTTATACACAACTTTTTTTATACGGTGTGTAAACCCCTTTGACTTATACTTTTATACAAAAGGAATATTTTTCAATGATTCATTTTACTAAATTACAAAAAGGAATGTTTCTTTTAACTTATTTGGTGACAACAACTTTTTTCGCCTCCGTGAGTATTATTTGGTCTTTGGATCCCTCAACAAGACGTAGTGTTTTTAAAATAAATTAAATACCATATACTCTTTTATGTATTTTTGTATTGAAAATGTTTTTTATAATGGATTTGTTTTGTCAATATATTTAGGTGATATATTGTGATCAAAGTGTGGAAATGTTTTCTTTCCATTATATTTGTTTTATGTATTATGATTTTATAATGGTACTTGGTCATTTGATGGGTGGTTACATGATAAACCATATGAAGGGTGGTGTCGTGAATACCAGGATGGGTGGTTACATTATAACCTCCAATTAATTGGGTATGGAAGTCGGCCGTATGACTATTCCATTAAGTATGTGTGGAAGTCGACCATATGGTTATTCCACTTAAGTATGTTTATGTCCCAAGTTACCTTTATATGTTAAGTGTTATTTATATGGGTTTTATGGTAATAGTTTGGTTACAAAAGGCTATGTAATGATCTTTTATTCAATGAAGAGTATTTTATTCTTCATAAAGGTGAAAATTATTACTTTGATAAAGTATCTTGGTTTACTGGTTGATTTGAAAAACTAACAGTTTTCCTTCTTTGTGTATCCCTTACTGAGCTTTTTATGCTCACCCCATGTTTTTTTCAAATGATTTTTACAGGACATAAAGTTGAATAGGGTCAAGGATGGGATCAAGGAAATGTCAGGCTGTCTAAAACATTGAACTAGACATGTTTCTTTTTAAGAGTTTTTATTTTATGGAAACTTAGTAGAAGTGTCCACTTTGTAATCTTCTGAGACGTAATAGTTCTGTCCTAAATCTCTAAAACTCTAAACATGAAAAGATCCTCAATTTGAATTATTAATTTAATTTAATATTATGTAAGGTTTAAGGTTGGGGCCTTATAGTTGGTATCAGAGTTCGTTTTAGATAACTTTAGCGGTTAGGTATTCTCTAAGCATAAGTGACATTACCATAATGGTTAGGATTTCAGAAATAGTCCTAGTTTTAGATAAAGTGAATAATTAAGTATATCTTAGTGTTTATCTTCCTCACTAGTACATGATGTTTTTTTTGATATACTCACACTGACATTTTTGGTTTTAGTAAATGGATGCATATAGCTGGAACCAAAGTGACAATTGGTTTGAAAGGAACTGTGGTGGTTCTCTGATAATGAGACTGGATGAAATGGGGGATTCAATGAGAAATCTCGTGGTTATTCTAAACCAACTATCAGGATTCATGATCAACCACTTGAACCTTGGTGAGTTATCTAATGCATCATGTATGAGAGAACCAACTCAACGTGGATGTTTAGGTAATAATTATAAAGTTAACCATTAGGGTTTATATGATCTTTACTTTTGAGGTAATTATGGGTTACTATATGTTATGATGGAAAATGAAAACCATGAGATAAAATTGAGGTTAAATTATATTATGGTTATTTTTGATAATTTTATCTCTTTTTGGGGAATGATTTGAGAATTATATAGATTGTAAAAAAGGACAACACGTAGACCGTGTGACAACCCGTCGCGTCAGACAAATCTGCGGGAATCGAACCCACAACCAAAGTGCGACTAGTATTTATCACTTACTACTGGACTACGTGATGTCCCTGGTTAGTTTGACTAATTATTTTTAGTTATATGATTTTAGGAATCAATAGTAAGTTGATTTTGGGTTATCTATGTAAATTATTGACCTATCATATAGGATATATGATTAGGTTAATTACTTTTCAGTATGAGACTTTAAGAGTAGCTGATGTTATTTGGAGATAAATGTTAAGGTTTATCTTGGAAGACTATGTGATTAAATCCTTCATAGATTTGGGTTTCAGTATTAGTTTTGATTACTTTGAAGAATTTTAAGGAAATATGTTTATTGAATGGTCTTTGTTGAGCTTTGGGTATAGTTTGACAAATTATGGAGATTAAGAATAGATTTTTTTTATAAAGGATTATCCTTTTGGGTATTATCTGATCTCACACTAACATTTTTGTTTTTAGTTTTGGATATGGTCTAAAGACATGGGAAGTATATAGTTCTATTTTTTGGATTAGGTGATTCACTAAATGTTGATTATAGTAATCTTAATCTGAACAAGTCGTCCTAAATACTCATCATTTGGGGAAAGTATGAGTTTGTGTAAGAAATATAGTAAAATTTAATAGTCAACATGACAAGTAAGTATATTTACTTAAGATCAAACATAAATTCCTCAATTAAATGTAACATAAAACAAAAATGTATTATATTAACTTTTCCTACTAGGGAATCCAATACCGTTTAACCCATCATATGTTTGTGATTTTCTTGTGGTTAACTTTCTCCTAAACATGTTTTCTATCACTCTCCCTCAGAACATGACCCTATGCTTTTTCTTCCATATCCATGTTTTCCTATATGGAAACCTAGTATGGGTTAACTCGGCTGACCTCTGTACTTACCTTTCTTTATTTTAAAGTTCTTGTTTTACCGACTCTTGTTCTGATGTGGGACTTTCAATGATGTTTCCAAGCCCAATTTTAAAATTGCGAGTACGCAATTCCCAAAAGGGGGGAAGGATATAACACCCCAGGTAAATAAAGAATATGAAATAATTATATTTACCCATATTTTTTAACAAAATGTTAATATTAATTAAAAGGGAACTCTATGCCCAATGGCTTACCCAATACGCAACAACGAGTTCCTTTGAAATCTTACATTGCACTCTAATAATAAAATAATTTTATTTTAAATGGTAGTTAACACCTAGTTGTTGTAATGACAGGAATGAACAGAACTAACTACAAAATGATTATATATGTTTGTCAAATATTTTTAGTTTTTATAATATATGATAGAGGATTAAAAATGCGAATGAATCCAATTTTAAGCGTAAACATTCTAATATTCTTTAAAAGGTCGATTAACCGCCATTTGATGGTGAACTCCTTTTAAATCCACTTTTTGACAATTTTATGTGTTATATTTGACAAAATAAAATTCTTATTTATAATTGGGACACCAATATTTACTTTGTGTAAATTTTTGGTATTTTTTCGATAATGTTCATTTTTTAATGAATAGTTAAAAATGTTGTATCTTAATTCAAACCCTCTTTTAATATAATTTATTTATATGATTATATTATCTTTTGAATTGGTTTTAAAGTGAAATTATAATATATATTTACCATTTAATCCAATAGTGGTCATTGTAATTAATTTCACTTTGAAATTGGACTTAATGTAGTGTCAATCATTTAATAGATATTGTTTCTTAAAACACGATATTTATTTTTACTGCGGGAATTAATTATTAAATTAATTAATTCAACTTATATGTTTTTTATTTTGTAAAATAGACATCATTTCTTAATTAGTAATATAAAATATATCTTAGGGTGAACTTTTAGTAATTTTTTGAAAAACATCAATTTTTGATAAATAGTGAAACCACTAAGTGGTAGTTAAAGAAACTGAGTTTTCATTTAAATGAAACTTTTCCACTTCTATGATTTTATTTTAAAAAATCCAACAGACATGGTTATCATTAGGATGCAAAATGTGGTTCAATGATATTAAAATAATTTTTTGGTGAATAGTAACTTTTATGTTTTATTAATCGCGATTAAAGGTAATTAGTGTAATTTAAGGAAAAAATAGTGTTTTAATAATATGAAATGACATTGAAACGTGTCCTAACATTATTTAATGAGTCATTGACGACCAAGAAAATCAATGGGTCATCTTGGGGACCCCATGGATCCACTTTGGTTGGAAAATGACATTAATACCTTTTTATTTAAAGTTAAAATGAAAATGTCACAAATATGTGTTGTTTTACTAAAACATTTTTTAAATTGGGTTATACAAGTTATATTTTTGACTATAAATATTATATAGAAATATAAAAATATTTCCTACATCATGATATTTTTGTTATAATTTTTAGACATTAAATAAATTAATTTATTTTTCACACCGTGATGATACAGTGATTACCTCATAAATGAACGATTTAAATAAAATGAGAATATAGGGTGGAATATAAGTCTTACACTTGTCAATAACCTACTGGATGGGTTTATTTAAAAACCTTGTCACCTTATCCTATAAATATATCCTTTTGGGACCTTTAAAATCTGAAAATCATTATATAATAAAGTAATATTTTATAACATTCCAAGAGTGCCCCTCCTCTCCTCTTATAAAAGGCCCCCACCTCTACCACCTTACCCACACCTCTAAAGGCATTGGCTCGGCCAAACCCTACCCATTTAATCTCTACACATCCCTATCTTTATCATTTAAGCCTCACCTTTGGGCATAATCCTTTCCAAGGAAGCCTTTGAGCTCAAATCAAAAAGAGTTACCCGATTTATAGGTAATGTCTTACCTTTTGTTATTTTGTTTTATTTTGCTTCTCCAGCCCTCTAAACTCTTTTTATTCCTTTATTTTGTAACAAAACTAGTATCTTACATATAGAAGGATGTTTTAATTTGACGTATTAGAGATACACTTTCACACTCCTTCGTCTAATGGTTAAAGAACATACTGTTTCTACGGAAGGCGAATTTCTGCCTCACGAAATGATGATTGTTCAATCTTCTCTTAACACCTTTCATGGTGGCCATTATGATGTCACTATATTTTATACATGATATATATGGTATTTATGTTTTCTATATGTTTCTGAATTTTATATTTAAAACATTCCTTTATGCTTTTCTAGTTGTGCACATGCGATAATTTCATACGAGGAAGTGTGGACTACCGCCCCCTCAAGTGATGTGGCTCGTTCATGAAATACATGGAATGTATAAAGAATGAAATTAATGAACATATGTGACCTATATAACATATATATTATACTTTAATTATAATATATTTATCTCTCAATTATTTTTAATTCCATTAATATGACAAAGTAATGAAAGTAGCATTCATGCGTAGGTATGGCATACCGTCTCTATGAACGGTGCATTTCATTTCTTTTTATCTCCAAATGTTATGGAGTAGTATAAAATGAATATGTACTGGAAATATATGTCATTTAAATCATTAATACTATTCTAGATATGATTTACTTATAACTACATGGACAATCATTTTCAAACAAGTTCATTTTTGACTCATGTACCAAACATGGAAAAAAACATCTGATATGAACTCACATTATTAACCAATTATTATAACATTATAAAATGTGATATGAACGGAATAATAATATTTAAAATATTTCCTTAATAAATTAAAAATTGAAAAATGTTTATTATTCATGAATATAAAGAAACAAAAATAGACAAGTCAGACTTGAGGTAAGGGATCCTACTCCTCTCTTTCTTTTTAAGTACACTCTTTTATGTCATTCCTTTTAAGATCATATTTCTTATGATTGGGATGTACTTTTATATTAAACCTTCTGTAATTTTTTTGTTCATATAATGAGAGACCCTATTTTCTCTCATCAATCCATTTTGGACGTTTTGAGTGGCGCTGTTAGGCTGCCGAATTTTCGTAAGAGATCTAACCTCTCTCTTTATTTTTAGGTACTCTCCTCTATGTCACTTCTTTTAAGCTCCTATTTGTTATGATGGGGGATATTATTTTATATTCCTCTTTCAGTACATTTTATTTTAATATTATTAGAGACTCCATTTGACCTCATCAATCCATTTTTGGAAGTTTTAAGTGGTGCCGTTAGGCTGCCTAGTTTTCGTAAGGGATTGTTCATATCACTTTTAGTCCTGTGAGATTTATGCTACATTTTCCACCATTTCCTTTGAGTGTCGTTTGTACATCCAATTATTATACACCTTGTGTAGTATAATTTCATTTATGTGTATTTACATATTATTTTTATGACCCTTCTTCAATGGGGTGTACATTTCGAATGTCACCCAAGTCGATAAGAGAACCTTTCACCCATCTCTTTCTAAAATACTTCATTTGTTATGTCTTTTAATTAACATACTTTTATTTTGGTATATGTTCTTCTATATCCTAATTGATGTAAATTTTATGTCCATGTGATGAGATACCATTTTCTCTCTCATCAACTCATTTTCTGAATTTTGAAGTGACGTCGTTAGGCTATCATATTTCTATAAGGGAACTTCTTATCCCACTTTCAATTCTTTGGGTTAAACCTCTAATTATGGGTTTTATTATGCCAATGTTATGTTTTGAATCTCCCTTTTTTAATTTCAAAAAACCTTTGTGTGGATATACTATTTCTACACATAATCATCTCATTGATAAATTCGTACGTCATTTAGACGAACTTGTATGGAAAATCATTACTCAATCTCATTTCATTGAGTTAAATATCTATATCATTGGTTTTGTTTTTCCATGATTATGTGTGAATAAACTTTGATTGTTTTACACTTAATATCCACTTATATATTGTGTATTTATATTTTTCACACATAATCATGTAATTGATTTATCCTTAATCTAAGGATACAGACTTTGTAAGGGTTTTCGTCTAAATCTCCTTTCATTGAGGCATATTTTGTTTTATACAAAACTTTCTTTTATATGGTGTATAAACCCCATTGACTTCTACTTTTATACAAAAGGAATATTTTTCTATGAATTGTTTTACTAAATGAAAAAAAGGAATGTTTCTTTTAACGTACGCATTGACAATGACCATTTCCGCCGCCGCGTGTATTATTTGGTCTTTGGCTTCCTCAACAAGCTGTAATGTTTTTAAAATAAAATAAATACCATATACTCTTTTATGTATATTTGTATTGAAAATGGTTTTTATAATGGATTTCTTATGTCAATATATTTAATTGATATATTTTGATCAAAGTGTGGAAATGTTTTCTTCCCATTATATTTGTTTTATGTCTTATGATTTTATAATGGTACTTGGACATTTTATGGGTGGTTACATGATAAACCATATGACGGGTGGTGTCGTGAATACCAGGATGGGTGGATACGTTATAACCTCCAATGCATTGTGTATGAAAGTCGGCCGTATGACTATTCCATTATATATGGGTGGAAGTAGACCATATGGTTATTCTACTTAAGTATGTTTATGTCCCATGTTACCTTTATATGTTAAGTGTTCTTTATATGGGTTTTATTGTAATCATTTGGTTACAAAAGTGTAATTAATGATCATTTATTCAATGAGGATTTTTTTCTTCTTCATAAAGGTGAAAAGTATTACTTTGATAAAGTATTCTTGGTTTACTAGTTATTTTGAAAAAATAACAATTTTCCTTTCTTGTGTATCCCTTACTGAGCTTTCTATGCTCACCCCATGTTTTTTTTGAAATGTTTTTCACAGGACATAATGTTGAATAGGGTCAAGGATGGGATCATGGAAATGTCAGGCTGTCTAAAACATTGAACTAGACATGTTTCTTTTTAAGAGTTTTCATTTTATGGAAACATAGTAGAACTGTCTACTTTGTAATCTTTTGAGATGTAATAGTTCTGTCCTAATTCTCTAAAACTCTAAACCTGAAAAGTTCCTCAATGTGAATTATTCATTTAATTCAATATTAAGTAAGGTTTAAGGATGGGGCCTTGTAAATAATCAATTAACTTTATTAAATTTTAAGATAATATATAAACTTATGTATGTTAAAATAAGTTATCATTATTTTACTATGAAAATAACTAGAATAAAATTTTATTATTCTTAATAATGTATTTTTTAATTCTTTAAATTTAATTTTCGTTATAATTATGAAATAAATTTATAAAACATATAGAAAATGAATAATAAAAAATAACCATATTAGAAACCAACATGTTCAAATTGAAAAGGGCCAATTTCATTTTGGGGATAATAAATAGTAACCATAATAAATCATTTCCACAATGTAAAAGGTTAAAGGACTAATGTGCTTCTAAACTAATGATAAAATTGTTCAAATAACATTAAAAACATGTCTAAATAATATTGGATGAATTGAGTTCAACCCACCATTATATTACCTTCTATTTTTTGTTACCATGGATCCACTATCACTTGAATATGACATAATAAAAATTAAATCTTCAATGTATTCACAAGTAATCCACCCACCTAACATATAAAAGGAAACACACATTGTTATAGTATAAACAAAATTTGATCCTCAAAAATTAATATTTACATACTGAAAAACATTACTAACATAAAAATCCTGGGATAATAAAACTAGTTTCCAAAATAATCAACATTCATGACCTAATGTGTCTTCCAATAGATGTTTTCCAAAGAAGAGACAATGACCTTTAATAATCTATTTTGTGTTTTCATCATCCTGAAGTTCCAATAAATATTTGAAAAACATATAAACATTATTGGATCAATATCATTATCAAACTAAATTTTTTAATATAATATTACAACCATTTTTATCTCATTTCCATCCTATGATAAATTTCAGTGTCATTCATCCATACATGTGTACTACCACCTCCACAAAGTGATGTATATCTCTTTTCATGTAGACAGTATATGAATGAATAAATGGATATATTTAATATTTATATATTTTTTATATATGATATAATTATGATTCCACAAATATATATTACTATTTATCATTATTTAAATCTATCAATTGGAAAACAAAAACATTACTCAGGTGTACGTACAAACTACATTATCCAGAAACTGATGCACACAATTTTTCATCACTAACTAATATTAATTGTTATAATAGTTTATATAATATAAAAATATGATACATATATAATTAATAAGAAATTTTAGATGATGATATTAGGAAAATGGTTCACCGACCAGAACCATCATACTGAAATATGATTTGAAAAAAGTCTAAATTTCACCTGCATGTTTATTTTGATGAGGAATTATTAATAAATGAATAATAAAAAATAGTATAGTAATTTTATATTGTAATATAATAATGAATATTATTTTATAATGGATTTATAATAAATTAAATTTTTATAAACTATGTTAGAATATTGTATGAATAATTTTATGACTTCAGTTATGTGTTTATGGTGTTATCAAATTTTTAACCAAGATTTTTTGTGCATTAATCATCATTTGGAGAATTATATTTCCTTTTTAAATTATGGTCCTTATATTTCATTATATATAGGTTATATTTTTTTGTTCTGTTTTATTATATTTATTTTCCTCTATTTGTTATTATAAATGATCAATAAATATTTTAGAAAAAATATAGACTTTTTTTACTTTTAATGAAGATTTTTAATCTATGTACATGATATTTGAATTTTTATCAAAAATAATATTTTATAATATCCAATGATTATTTATAGTTGTTTCTAAACATATTTAAATTTCTTTTTTGAAATTAATAAGTAATGTTTACAAGGATTTTATTAATATGTTGTTATGAATTTTTAATGTAAATGTGGAAGGAATATTAGTTTGAAAATTGCCTAGTGAATCATTTTTAAAAATACCATTATGATTAATTTATTTGGAGGATTTATTATATTTTAGATTTTTAATTTAAAATAAAATACTCATTTTAGAATAATTGGAATTTTAAATTTAGACATTATCATAAGAAATGATTTATTTCACTTGTTTTTAAGGATAAAATGTTTATAGAATTGAATTATTCATATATGATAAAATAATTGATGTTTATTTTGATCCATAATTAATATTGTATATTGATACAATCCATGTTAATTATCCATTAAGAAAATTATTATGTGTTGATGAAATATTTATGAAACATATATATTTTCCATGAGTTATATTATGATGGAATGTTGATTATTTCTATTATCATATGGTATGAAGGTTGTATGTTCATCATTATGTTAGAGACGGGAAAGGAATTAAATATACCAATAATTCATTTAGTAATTATTTCTCTATCATGAGACCATATGAAAGAGGATGTGGAGTGAACCCATTCTGAAAATGAAAAATTGTCATGGAGTTAACCCAATAATTTATATGACTTTTTCTACTATGTGAAAGAGGACATTGAAGTGATACTATACTTATGAGAATATTTTATATGATATAATTTTTTACCAAAATTAGTATTATTTTTTATGAATATAATATTCTCTCATGTATTTAGATTTATTAATGGTTATTTCCCTAACATAGATCTCAAGACTTTTGAAACTCTAAATACATATATCATGAATTATGATTTACAATATTTGACTTATTGGATATGATCATAGGATATAATTAATGAACTCTCATAAACATGTTCGTATATTATCATATCGTAAGATACATTATTTATATATCCCATATCAATAAATAATTTGACTTTATGAAATTTGTTTCATAGGTTTCCCAATTTCTGGGGTATGAAGAAATGTGTTAAATAACAAATATCTCATAATGTTACATTTTGAGAGGAACATTTTATTATATATTGAATATAATTAATAAAGTATGATTATTATGAATCTACTATTTAAAAATACTAAACCACTATGTATTTGTGGAAAATAATATTATGAAATTTATTGAATTTTTATCTAAACTAATGAAATATATACATATGAAATATTCAAGTCACATATCATATTATCATATATGGTTTTAGATATTTTTTTATATTACGTTGTGAATAATATGATGATAGACATTAATTCAGCATAAGATAAAAAATGTTATAGTTCGTAAACCTAATATAGTCATAGGGTGATAATATTTTTTCATAATTTAGGACATCCCAGTAATGATTTTCGTTATTATATTATTGTTCACAAGGATTTTTTACCATGATTCTTCCATATTTATTTTTTTAATGAAATTACTATGACTATGTGGAATCAGGATAACAATTATTTTTAAGAATATGAAATAATTGTTCTATAGGGAATCTAAAAAACATGGTAGTTATAATGAAAACTTGTATTCTATTATAACATAATAGTCTGAATCCATGATTCATATTCTATTTATAATTGGGAAATTGATGAAATAACACACCATTTAATCATTCACAAGGAAAAAATCCACCTTTATTTAGATTGTCCTCTAATATTTTATTTTCGTATAAATATATCAGTGTGACTAAAATGATACTTTTCAATCTATAGTTTCTCAATGTATGAATTTTTTTTCTTATTGTATTTTTTAAATGTAAATAATATCAATGGTGTAATGATAATAAGAATTCAAGGTAATTGAAATAAATCTAGTCCATGGAATTTGATAATTTTTTTTTAATTTATAAAATGTACAATCATAAATATCTTCACATTAAATTTAATAGTGATTTATATGATCTTAAGTATATGGATAATGAATATATTGTTACATGTGTGGAAAAAATTACAAGGCATACAAGTTCTTATAATAGATTGTTATTGAAATTGAGGGAAAAAATGATCGGTTCTTCAATTGCGCCAAATAAACTTCTTGAAAGGGATTTTAAATAAGGTATTGTAGTAGTAATGAATAAATTTTTTGTTATAATATCTTAGTAAAATAAATATTGGTGATATCCATCATTATAATAATTCTTATTATAATATAACTATATAGTTTTATGGAAATTCAATAAGATAAACCCAAGGTAGATTGTAAATGAATCATAATTTATTATAAAGGGGTGGAAAAAAGAATGAGGAAATTGTATTTGGGGAACTGATAAATTTTGTATTTATAGATAATATTCTCAAAAATAATTAAAATTCCACATTTATATAAAGATTTAATCTAATGAATTTAATGTGGAGAGTGATCAATTGAATGACCCACCCAAAATACAATGCTTAATCATTATAGAGTATTTTATTTATTAAAACTAGTGAACAAATCTAATTATTAATGAATTTTTCATCACTAAAATATTTTCCTCTGAGAAAAATAGAAATCATGTTTGATCATAAATCCAAAAGTTGGTCACGAGAATGAGGTACTAATTTTAAACCTATAGTTAAATGGATAACAAAAATTGTTCTATTTTAATTTTAATTTTATACTCATTTAAATATGGGGAATTTGATAATGTTATCACATCCCCAAATAAATATTTTTCGTTCAATTATCCATGAAATACCTTATTGTAATATGAGTTCATCTCATGTTCATATCTAGTCTCATGTTGATTTTTAAGGAATTATTCTTCACGTAAAAAAATTAATTCAATATATAGTTGATTTGTTTGTGATTTTAGTCATGGAATGTAATTTTTTATATATATTTCATATGAGTTATTGTTTAATATAATAAAAATTTAATTTTATGATTGAACCAATGGTTCTATATCAAATTGAGGATCAATATGAATATCTAATGGAAATTACCATTGTTATATAGGACATATTTCCTTTTAATACAGAGTGACTCTCACAAATGGTTAAGGTGAAACACATTATTAAGATATGACTATTATGAGGGAATTTGATTGTGTACATCATGATGTATTTTTCTAGTAATCTCTTAAATCATTATACTTATTTTTTAATAGACTGCATTCAGTGTACTATAAAAAGTAAAATGCATCCTTATAAAATTTTCTAATGAATTTTCAATAATTGAAGATGTAACTACATGAGAATGTATATAATGGAAGTATTCATACAATTTCAACGTTGTTGGTAACTTAAAATAATATATCATTATAAGGTATCATTTACCGAGTATTGATGATTTGTTTAATAAAAAATGAGGAGCTCAAAAAATTCCAATGATTCACATTTCATCTGGATATCATTAGATGACGATAAAAAATAAAAATAAATCCAAAATAATTATACATATTAGGTATGAACATAGTGAATATAATGTGGTTCAATTTTTTATTAATAATTTCCCAATTATAATCATTGATTTAATTATTGGATTATTTAGATATTACCTTGATCATTATGTGGTTATATGTTATAAATGATAATCTAAATTATTCATCTATAAATGGAGATCATAAAGTTCATTTGTGGAATTTTTTAATGTACACAAGGACACAGAATATTTATGATATTTTTGTAAATGATTGTTTTATATACAAAAATTATCATTATTGGTTTTTGTAATAATGGTTAAGGAGATATCAGCAGAACCTTCCATGAAATATGGTGTTGAATAATGGACCAAAACAACCTCATTTCCCAAAATCTATAGTTTTTTTTGGATTTTATATATACTACCTATCCATAGTGATTTATTTTTCAGTATTATAATATAAATTTATTATGATGAAATTTAAGGAAACCATGCTTCATTAGAAGGATTATTGTGATGAATATAACATTGAAATGAAGATAAGGTTAGTCTATATAATAGTTATCAAATTACCCTAAATTGGGGAAGAGTATTCAATCTATTTTGATTCTTTAAAAAATATTAAATGGTTTCTCTAATGAAAAAAACATTGAAGTAGTTTATGAATCATTACTATTGAATGTTAATGAAAAAAATTACATGAGTAATGATATTGAACAAGAATCTATAATATAATCATTCAAAATAAAAATGAATTATCCTCATAGTGAATGTTATGAAATATATATCAATAATAAATTTATTAAATATTATTTCAGAAGGAAAAACTTCAATAAAAAAAATAAGATGGTTGTAACAAACAAACGATTATGACTACTCAATATTTATTAAACCTTGGAATGAAAACATGGTTGATGATGGTCCGAGTTAGAATGAATATTCTAACATGTCCATGGATAAAATATAAATAAATCCTTTAAATATGGATTTACATAGGATAAATCACGAAATCATGAAATAAGGGGACACATCCTATATTTTTCAGATGGATGTTCAATGAAAATATATTTTTACAAAAAAAATCATCAATCCAATATGTGTTCCTCCAAAATAATTTAAGGAATGTTCTAGAGTCTAGTAAAGATATTTATATAATTATAAGATTCATGAAAAAGTTTTTTTCCATTAAATACTATAATTTACTATGTAGATAATAGTTTAATATCATATTTCACCATTATCAATTCATTCTATATGTAATATTATTTATAGATACAATAATGTAAATTTTAATTGGATAAAATTATGATATATATTATAGATTATATATAATAGTTCTTGGGATTCCTATAGATTAATTTTTATTTGGATTATTGTAAAGATATTTTATAACCATAATCAAAAAAATATGTAAGTTGTAAAAAAACAATGTATTTCATCAAGGGAATCCTGAATAAATTTTAATAGAATAATTCAACTTGGGTTATAGCATATATCCTTATAAATTTAAAAAATTATTTATAATCTGAGAATATTTTTATCTTTTTCATCAATCCTTGTTATATATTGTAAATTATTATCTATTCATAGTGGTACATATCATTTACCTTTTCCTGTAAACCTCTCATATTGTTTTTTTTCTTTTAATTATGGGAATATGGAAGGGTTTTAGTGCTTTTATATCATGTACAAGGAACACATATCTCATTTTTTGAGATATAGAATGAGAACCATGGTTAATTCATGCTTAGTGATAAATGTGTGGCTAAACCAAGAAAACTATATATATGGTTTCACAGTGTAGAATTCAATTTGAGGGATTCCACATGGATGTTTGAAATAGTGTGGGGGTTTTACCGAGTTGAAACACATGGTTTGGGAACGATATGTCAATATGTTAAGCAAATAATATATGGTACAATTATCTTGTATTGGGAGGATAGATGAGCTATACATTTAGTTCAATACATTGTGCATATATGTGTGTGGGTTGAGTTCCATATGAATGATTTATAACATGGTTTGTGCATGTTTTACCCAACTATGCAGCCAAAAAATGAACCCATTAAAAAGTTGTGATATTACATTCTTTTCATCATTTATGTAATCCTTGACCTATTTATCCCCCACCATTCAGAAAACATCAATTCAACCTTCATTGAGAGCTATCCAAAGAAAAAACATTATATTGGAGATACCATCCCCATTTTTGGTCTTTTTCACTGACTGTTCACTATATTGAATCAATGTATGTGACTAGTTAATTCCTCTTCCTTTATTCAGCTACCTCATCATATGGAATTTTAAATCAATGTAAGAAAATATTTGTTAATTTAATTTTATTCATCTACATAACTACTTTCTCAAATTTAATCCTCGAATTAAGGCCAATAATGTATTTTGTGTATACTATATCACCATTATAAGTAGTTTATCATTTTTTTCACTAAATCATTGATGAATATATTATGTGTCTTTGATTAAAATTAAATAATTTTCTTATGAATATTTAAATGAAAAACTATATTATTTTATCAATAGATCCTATGTTAGGTTGGTGTTTAAAAACAATATTCATCATTGGAGATTGTCTACTGTAACATGATCCACCCCATAAGTTTATGGGGTTTTTTAATAGACTATGGATTTTATTCCATGAAAACAATTAACCGACTTATGGTTGTGTTTTTGAACCCTTTCAGTTAAATTGTTTTGTTACTTTTAATGTATGGGTTTATACCTTTTCAGGAATCTTAATACAATAATATGAAATTGAAAAACATTTTATGGTGAGTTATCATTCATTTCATATAGAATTGAAATGGAAAAATAATATAAATGATTTCTGAATGACATGGTTTTGGAACCCAATAAATTATAACATTTAATTATTTATCCAATTATAATAATAAGTGTTTTATGGATTATTATATCATTATATTTTATTGATATGAACCTAGAATAATTATATAGAAGAGGTGTGTCAAGAGGTACTTGGTACTCTCATTACGGGTTTCCTTGGAAAAAGTCATGGGGTGACACTAATTCATTTTTTTTCAAGTGAATTCCCAAAAATGGAATCATTTTTTCCTTATGGATGTGAATTCCTTGACATAGCACCGAGTTTCCCCTATATTTGAAAAAATGGAATTAAATGAATAAATTAGATTACTATACATTGATTCAAAAAGATATTATAGACCTACATGTATTGTCACGAACCGAATCTGGTCACCGCCAAAACCGGCACCAAACCCTGCCCGTGACATGACCCGAAGGGCGTTCCCTATCCTCACGGGCTGGCACAAGTGCCCGGGTATCATTTATTTAGGTTTGGGAAAGATTTACCCGAATATGAAGGCATAAACCATTAAAAACAATCAATAAATTGAATCTGAAAAATTTATACCAAACGATGTTTAAACAAAAACAAGAACTGAATACATAGGTTTAGAGTCAATAAAAAAGGTCCAAAGACACAATGGAACAGAAACAAAACATCCCCATGGACTCCACATGACAAGGGGTCATCACCCCCAAGTCGTCTCCACTACTCCTCCCCAAGGATGAGGACTAACACCCTGAACCGTCAAAACCCTTAGCCTTTCCTTTACCTGGGTCAAAAAAAAGGTCTACATACACCCAAGGGGTGTAATTAGGGTGTGAGCCTAAGCCCAATAGGATACCACCCTATGATTCCAAGGTGCATGCAATACATGGTGAAAAAGCAAGCAGTTTTAATATGCAATTAAAAGCGGTGACAAATTCCACGAAATGAAACTTTAAATTGAAAACATATTTCAAGATAAAACTTTCAGAATGTTAACAAATTTAAATAGGAATATTAGATACTGCATTATAATTCCTAATACACCCAAAAACAAGGGCAAATACCACAAATCCACTGAGCAACAAAACCGGGAACACCCCTAGGCACTAGATAGTCTCAGGCCCCATGTACCTCGTACCTCAGTGTAATGTAGCCATAGTAAAATCCTTTCTCGTGCACGATCCACTAGTAGGGAACATACCCATAACCTAGTGGTCCTCAATCATCATCCACATAGTTTAGGTATAGTTGTCGTTATCCCAATGCTAAGTCAAACAGGGACAAAACCCATCCGGTCCACTAGCCGTACTAGTACAAATCCGCCCCACCTAGGTACCTGGGCTTCCCCCTTTGTGCTCAAACAATTTCAGGATTTAACACACATCCATTTTAATGTAAAACACCACTACTGGTCACATACACCAAATACAGTATCTATCTCATTTTCTACCACTTAAAACACACAACAAACTCTTTGAATTTGAATAAATCAATTTCACAAAATCTCGTGTAGTTTTGCACACAAAACCCCTTAAGAAACCTACTTGTACACGATGTTCAGAATTGTAAGTTACCAAAATAGTAAAGGCAGCCCAATAAATATCTATTAAAACAACAAATCAATTTTTGGGCATCCTCTGTTAAACAAGAAATGTTCTCTTTGTAAAACCTTCATTTTCACACAAAAGTGGAACCAAAACTTCACTTTCATTACAAGCACAATTAAAACTCATTATTTGCAGCAATTACCAAAGGGGATAAACATTACAAACAGTATTTTATGCCTTATTACAGATCAATAAAAACAACTAAGTATTTATAGGGCATCCCCAAATAAACAAACAATACACTTCTTTGGAAAACCCCCAATTTCACACCAAATTGGCATTTTAAATTCAATTGCAATGGAAACATCATTAGAACCAATTTTTGTAGCAATAATAAAATTATATAAATCTGAAAATATGGTAAATACAGCTTGCTAATACACAAAGATTGCATCAACATTGGAATCACCTACCAAATCAAATGAAACCATTGAATCCTTTGTGCGAAATCACAAACGCACCATCGCTGCACCTCAAGAAGGGTAGATCAAACCTAAAAATAAAAAATTGGACCAAGAAAACCCAAGGTTAAACCTTAGGTTCTAACCCCTACCCACTGGTCATTGTTCACTTCTGTAAAAATGGAGGAAACCCTAAAAAAATAGAATGAAACCCTAATCAATTTGAAAGGGGAAAAGAAATGGACAAACTTACTTGAGAAATCTAGAATGAATCTCCCCAAAACACTAGTATATGAAATTTAAATGCGCCAAAACTCAGGGGATGGTCTTATAAGAATTATTAGGTCATTTAGGAATTGGAATGGAGGGAAAAGATTTATAATAGAAGGAGTTATGAAAGGATCAATTTACCTCTCCAAAATCTGGACGATTTCTGAAATCCAGAACGTTTCGACTATTTTCGCGACGCTATCGAGCTCCAAGTTGTGGGAGGAGGGCATGGGGTCGCGCCGGAGCTTTTTAGGGTCGATAGGGAGGTGTAATCACCAAAAAATCCATTTTAATGAATATGATATTAAAAAATTTATGAAACAATTTAAAACTGGAAAATGGGCCTTCGGGTTGGCCCAATTCTCAAATAAAAACAAAAATCCCCCATGCTTATGGATTTATAAAGGCCCAAAATTTAAATTTGGGGTTAATATATCAGGGTAGAACAATTAGGAGTTGGAATGAGTCAAAAATATTAAAAATTGAAAATGTTATAAATGAAACAAAATTTATTTTAAAATCTGGAATTGGGCTCGCAGTTTGGCCCAATTCATGAAAACTCACCTATTCTCAATAAAACCTTTGGAAACCACCAAAACAAATCATGAGTGGAAAATAAATTTAAAATAACCCTAAAATAGTTTACGTACGTGACAATTCTCCCCACCTTGAAAACTTTCCGCCCCGGAAAGTCACAGCAAGGTCAAAGCAACAACCAAACCCAACTGAGAAACCAATAGGTACACCCTTGCCAGGTTTCACCCCCAAAGGTCAAAACACCTCCAGTGATCAATGATGGAAGGAATACTGTCACAAACCAAACATACACCACTTTCCTGAAACAATAAAGTACATTCAGGATTTATCTCAAATGAAAACTCCTCAAATACAATCTGAACAATACTCAATAAATTTACCCAAAAAAAACAACAACATTGAACAAAGTTACACTTCCCTACTATAACTAAACCATTGGAAAATCTCCAATATCAATGTTTACCCAATGAATATGTAGGTAGTTAGATATCTTCGAATGATAATACCTACTTCCCAGACCAGTCCAATGAAAAAAAATATGAGTTACTCGTATGAAGAGACACAAATGGGCTCCCCACCATAAGAGACAACTTAAATTGTTTTCCCGAGACAGAATCAAGACACTAATAGTGGGAGGGCCAAACATACTCTCTAGTAAAAGGGATATACTTCCATTAAATGTTTATGAAGGAATATTCATGAGAATCATAGTGGGTCTCCCCACCATAAGAACTGACCATCTTAACCGACCAGCATGGGCCGACACAGAAAGACCCAAAAAGAAATCAAAGATTTAGGAAGGGTGCATGATTAGTCTGCATGGTTGGGGAAACTGTGCACTAACTATGAATATAATTCTTTCTACATGGCTTCTTAGCACACGACCACTACTAAACGTGCACAAACTATGTGCTCAACCATGACGAAACCATAGGTTTGAACTATTCCCATCTTTCATACTAAGGATAGGACTTTGTACAAGGGTTTAAATGGCCCTGGGATTTTCCCTGACTACGAGCCAGCTTCTCTCCGAGACCTATGGCTGGAGCTCAAATGATTGAAGCATCTTCGGCCTCGTAGTTAATATTTGGAAACCCACTGAATGAGAATTCTTCTTTTCGGTGCCACCAAAAACTACACCGCAGTCCCAAATAATTTTTCTAGACATAACACATTCCAAACTCACTTTACCTTATCCTGATATTTCACTGAAACAAGGGCTGAGAAGATACACACACATCACAACTTGTTTCTTCAGGTGAGAAACAATAGAAGTAAAGAACACCTACACTCACATTCCTTCAAAATAGATGATTTTGATGTTTTTTCAAGGGAGACATTTTCCCAACATAACAGGGACTCTCAGAGGATTTCACTACTTTCACCTATACAGTCAATCGAGTACATGACATCATAAGGCATCACCAAACATGACCATTTCAACTGATATAAACAATTCATGGAGAGGGACCTTATACAACATCCCCAAACAACACACAATTCTAGAAAGTGGCCACAATATCCTATCGTGACCATATTTCCCACACCGGTGGTTTAACATGAATTAATGCATCAAAGAAACTTTGAAGAACCCAAAGGTCCTCTTAGACACCATCGGGACACTCATCCACACTTACAACCAAAGAACACTTCCTCCTTCGATGAATCATGAAACATTAGAAACTAAGGTTTCTTTCAACCTTCCATAATAACTTTACCACTACAAGAGGATCCAAAAATCAACAAAATGAATGGGTGTAGACTCAATCAACAATGATCGATAAAATATTCCTTATATTGATCAACTGGAGGATTTTCCAATGGCGAAACAATATGGATTGCACTTCAGCTGTGCATTAACCCTTAATGGGGGCATACCTTATCCAATGAGAGAACCCAAGGACCCAACCAATCTGGTCCATTAGTCAAAACATGCCTCAAACCAGATCCAAACACATGAAGGGAACCACCGTAAAGGCATCCCAAAACATTTTTCAAAAAAGACCACTAATCGTCCCTACAACACTACTTACTGACCAAACCCAAACCCAAAACACAGTTCAAACAGGAGGGGTTCTTGGACTCAAAACATCCCACAACATCAACATTTTCCGAAAACACATAATATACACCATCCCAAAAAAAATCATCAAGAAATCATGTTTTTTTTATTTAAAAACATTTCTTTGAAAACAAATGGTTCAGCGGTAAGCGCATCCACCAATGGTACCACATGGGCCTTACACATGCATGTTTCTATGCCACACCAGGCACCCTCCTCATTTCCATCCCGACACTCATCCAGTCATGTCATCAACCATCCCTCTTCCCATATAACCCCATGCATGTGGTTGCTCATGAAAATACCAAAGGTTAAAAAAAAATTTCTTTCCACTTTTCAAAACCAAAATGGTCAACCAACACATCCTTTTTCTCAAAACCGCTAACCACGAGATCAAATTCCAACTCACATCTTACAAAACTTTTCAGAAATGCACAACCATTTAAAAAAAATAACTCACTTTCAATATATTCACATCAATTTCAAAACATCTCATCCCATTAAAACACTATTTGATTGTTTAGAAAACTCTATTGTAAACACTTTTCAAAACCAACTTCAATATAGTTCTTGCTTTCAAAATAGGTGTAAAAACACCATTTTCCATTTCAAAACAATTCTAAAAATTCAGTTCCACCATTTCATAAATCAATCCATTCCTTATTTATTTGAAAATAATTTCAAAAAAAACTTTATACTTCTTAAAACCAAGTCCTTTTAAAACCAAAGTTCCAAGATTGCAAAACTATAGTACAAAACAATCTGATAGGAAACTAGTTTCAGTGGGTGACTTGGACATATGGTTGGCGGCCATATTCCAATCACTTCACTATCACAGAGAGTGTTCTAGGGTATATCCCCAGCTCCACATGGCTTTCCAGGCCCTGCGAGCTTACGGAGACCATTAACCCAACCCTCTTTTCATTTCCCCTAACCATCATTAAAACAAGAAAACCAAAGGACATAGATAAATCCTGACTTCCCTAGGAAACTTGAATCCTGTCATGAGGTGTGGTGATCAAGCACACTACCCATAACTATAATACCAAGTCCCTACAATCCTAACTCCATGATATCCTGACTCTTCCCGAAATAACATGACCCAAAGAGTTAACATGAACCCCCTTTGATACCATTTTGTCACGAACCGAATCTGGCCACCACCAAAACCGGCACCAAACCCAGCCCGTGACATGACCCGAAGGGCATTCCCTATCCTCACGGGCTGGCACAAGTTCCCGGGCATCATTTATTTAGGTTTGGGAACGATTTACCAGAATATGAAGGCATAAACCATTAAAAACAATAAATAAACTGAATCTGAAAAATTTATACCAAACGATGTTTAAACAAAAACCAGAACTGAATACATAGGTTTAGAGTCAATACAAAAGGTCCAAAGACACAATGGAAAAGAAACAAAACAGCCCCATGGACTCCACATGACAAGGGCTCATCACCCCCAAGTTGTCTCCACTACTCCTCCCCAAGGATGAGGACTAACACCCTGAACCGTCAACACCCTTAGCCTTTCCTTTACCTGGGTCAAAAAAAAGGTCTACTTACACCCAAGGGGTGTAAGTAGGGTGTGAGCCTAAGCCCAATAGGATACCACCCTATGATTCCAAGGTTCATGCAATACAAGGTGAAAAAGCAAGCAGTTTTAATATGCAATTAAAAGCGGTGACAAATTTCACGAAATGAAACTTTAAATTGAAAACATTTTTCAAGATAAAACTTTCAGAATGTTAACACATTTAAATATGAATATTAGATACTGCATTATAATTCCAAAGACACCCAAAAACAAGGGAAAATACCACAAATCCACTGAGCAACAAAACTGGGAACACCCCTAGGCACTAGATAGTCTCAGGCCCCATGTACCTCGTACCTCAGTGTAATGTAACCATAGTAAAATCCTTTCTCGTGCACGAGCCACTAGTAGGGAACATACCCATAACCTAGTGGTCCCCAATCATCATCCACATAGTTTAGTTTGAGTTTTCGTTATCCAAATGCTTAGTGAAATAGGGACAAAACCCATCCGGTCCACTAGCCGTACTAGTACAAATCTGCCCCACCTAGGTACCCGGGCTTCCACCTTTGTGCTCAAACAATTTCAGGATTTAACACACATCCATTTTAATGTAAAACACCACTACTGGTCACATACACCAAATACAGTAGCTATCTCATTTTCTACCACTTAAAACACACAACATACTCTTTGAATTTGAATAAATCAATTTCACAAAATCTCGTGTAGTTTTGCACACAAAACCCCTTAAGAAACCCACTTGTACACGATGTTCACAATTGTAAGTTACCAAAATAGTAAAGGCAGCCCAATAAATATCAATTAAAACAACAAATCAATTTTTGGGCATCCTCATGTTAAACAAGAAGTGTTCTCTTTGTAAAACCATCATTTTCACACAAAAGTGGAACCAAAACTTCACTTTCTTTAAAAGCACAATTAAAACTCATTATTGGCAGCAATTACCAAAGGGGATAAACATTATAAACAGTATTTTATGCCTTATTACGGATCAACAAAAACCACTAAGTATTTATAGGGCATCCCCAAATAAACAAACAATACACTTCTTTGGAAAACCCCCAATTTCACACCAAATTGGCATTTTAAATTCAATTGCAATGGAAACATCATTAGAACCAATTTTTGTAGCAATAATAAAATTATATAAATCTTAAAATATGGTAAATACAACATGCTAATACACAATGATTGCATCAACATTGGAATCACCTACCAAATCAAATGAAACCATTGAATCCTTTGTGCGAAAACACAAACGCACCATCGCTGCACCTCAAGAAGGGTAGATCAAACCTAAAAATAGAAAATTGGACCACGAACACCCAAGGTTAAACCTTAGGTTCTAACCCCTACCCACTGGTCATTGATCACTTCAATAAAAAGTGAGGAAACCCTAAAAAAATAGAATGAAACCCTAATCAATTTGAAAGGGGAAAAGAAATGGACAAACTTACTTGAGAAATCTAGAATGAATCTCCCCAAAACACTAGTATCTGAAATTTAAAACGGCCAAAACTCAGTGGATGGTCTCAAAAGAATTATTATGTCATTTAGGAATTGGAATGGAGGGAAAAGATTAAGAATAGAAGGAGTTATGAAAGGATCAATTTACCTTTCCAAAATCTGGACGATTTCGGAAATCTAGAAAGTTTTGACTATTTTCGCTACTTTATCAAGCTCCAAATTGTGGGAGGAGGACATGGGGTCGCGCCTGGGCTTCTTAGGGTCGATAGGGAGGTGTAATCACCAAAAAATCCATTTTAATGAATAATATATTAATAAATTAATGAAACAATTTAAAACTGGAAAATGGGCCTTCGGGTTGGCCCAATTCTCAAATAAAAACAAAAATCCCCCATGCTTATGGATTTATAAAGGCCCCAAATTTAAATATGGGGTTAATATATCAGGGGAAAACAATTAGGAGTTGGAATGAGTCAAAAATATTAAAAATTGAAAAAGTTATAAATGAAACAAAATTTATTTTTAAATATGGAATTGGGCTCGCAGTTTGGCCCAATTCATGAAAACTCACCTATTCTCAATAAAACCTTTGGAAACCACCAAATCAAATCATGAGTGGAAAATAAATTTAAAATAACCCTAAAATAGGTTATGTACGTGACATGTATAGTAAATTTGGATCCACTCATGTATATAATCAGTGTTATCGAGGACATGAACATTTGTCTCATATATCACACTTTTCATAGGATCAACTACTGATGGAATACCCCTATGAACATTTACCTATTTTTTTTAAAAAAATATATGGAAAATAAATTTTGTAATTTGATTTTTTAAAAATATTGAAACATCAGTAATATGAATTGGGTCAAAAAACATAATTGAAATCATAAATTGAACTATTCATATACATTCTTACTTACAGAAAATCTTGTACTATTTCACGGCTCTCCCACTGAAAACCAGAACCAATTTGGATTATTTATTTATTAATTACATTGATAATTACTTTCAGATTTGTGATTCTATATTCATGGAAATGTATGTTATATACACCATTTGTGAGGGATTAATGACTTTTACTCACATATTAATTAGGCTTAAATTTTGTTCCCATATATAACTATTCTGTATAGGTAGAGAAAAAGTGAAACTCAATATTTTCAGATTCTTGATTATGAGTTTGGATGGGATCATGGTAATAGATTACTAGGACACTACATGGTATAATCATGGGATACAATTCGGTCCCTATATTTTTTGTTGCACATTTATTATATTGTATGCATACTAGCATTTGTTAGTAATTTAAATTTTATATATCATCATGTAATAATTTTGAAATTATTAGTGGATGTGGTTATTTTTATTTGTTATACATTTTTCTTCATTTTATTTTTTCGATTTAGGATTCTATTATTATATTTATATTACATTTAATGACTTATCTAGTATTACCATTTCATGTCACTCTGATAATGAGGATATAGTATCGTCAGTATAATATCATAGAAACTCGCTTATAATTAGTACACTAGTTTATAAGGGAACGTACATAAGGACATGTAGAAAACTAGGATTGGTTACTTATGATTCAACTAGGCTTGGAGAATTACATGTGATATCAACACACTTTTTAACATTCTTATATTGTTATATGTTATTATACTATAGACTATAAATTTATCCTAATTTGGAAATTAGAATATTCATAGTAGTATAAGATATATCTACATGAATATACCCATATTTCATTGTATGTGACTTTTTTACACTGTATTAACCTATTACAGATGTATAAACTTCTCTAATGGATTATCAACATTAATTTTTGATATTATTAATACTATATGTTTTCCTTTTTTTATTGAATAGGCACGGTAAATGTGTCTTGCATCATTATATTCAGCTAAGGAAATAAATATCTTACATATTCCATGATACATTTATTTATTGTTTTAATATAATAGAACATATATTTATTTCCTTCACTAAAAAATATAAAATTATATTATCATTTACTAGAGATTAATATTAAATAATTGATCATTAGTGTGTATTCCTCAACCTAAATGAAATTTTTCTTGCATTTCATATATGGGTAACATTTGTTATCAATTATTACATGATTGATTTATGTAACATTTGTTACATTATTGGTTTATATAACATTTGTTACATGAGTAGTAATGTATGTTGATTTCAATTACATTAATTATAATTTTAATTTATAAAGAATGTAATTATATATATTTGGATTTGAAATTACTCTAATAAAATAATATTATATGGAATTTACATTATGAGACATTATATAATACCACTACATTTAGTTAAATAATGTGACTATTGTATCTTCTATTCACTAACCATCATATCATGGGAATGGTATCTCATCTTACCAAACCTCTATATATTTAATCCCATTATATTAATTTTTAATCGAAATGGATGAAGTTATAAGGGGAAGAAAAAAGAAACCCAATGGGTGTTTTCCCCATTATAATTCAATTAACATTCCATTGAAAATAACCTCTGATTTTAAATAGAGAACATTCATTTGTCTTGACCATAAAAGTGGGTATTTTGAAGTAACTCTTTTGGCCCTTTATGATCATCTACATCAAATATTCCTGGTTTTTCGAGCTATATCTGAGTGGTTACATTTGAATTAGAAGGATTATGCATGTACTATTCGTATAAACATGTTCAATTATATTATAAATTATTTTTTTGAGGAATTGTTTTGTAATTATTGTTAAATTCCCCCATAATGGCCTCAAGTCATGTTTGAAGTGGGAGGAAATGACTATTATCCTAAGGTGGCAGGAGATTAGCCTCTATTGAAACCTTATGTAGTGTCACCCATAACTCTACCTTCAATTCCTAATATATGAATCAATTCTTCATTTCAATTAGGTTTTTCTTAACTTTTAACACTATAGAGGGATCCGCATGACCTACCCCATATTTGGATAAGTTCACTAGGCAGTTCTAGTAGAATCAAATTCTACATTTGTAGTGGTAACATGATATTTATGATTTATAGAAATTGATAAAGGACATTTTATCTATAATTTTACTTCATGAGATGCCTTCTAATATTATGTTCATGATTTTAATGTAAATTCATATAGGATCTACCATGTTATGGTGATATATTTTAAAATAGATGACCATATTAATCTTGTGACATAGTGACATTTCCAAATATCATATTTTGATTAAATACATTTTGAGATACTATTAGGACACAAAGATAGAGATTTTATGCACGTAGATTTGAGAACATTATCTGTTTTGGATTACTCTACTTGTTTTATAGATATAATGAATTGAATTCATACTATACATGTTGATGAGGTATCCTAGGAAAATTGATTTTTTGGATGGGCTCAGTTATTCCATGCTATCATATGTGGAAGTGTTTCGTTCAATTTTTAAAAGTGAAATTGTAATTCCATCACTCCACATTGAGTGAACACAAAGATAATCCCATGGTTTGTGGAAATATAGATCAATACTCGAATACAGAATATGTTACTTTAGAAATTTCATGTAATGGTTTGTGGATTCTCATCGATGCACATGTATTCTAAGTGTGTGTAAAATTAGCCGTGAGATCTGTCACTAATGAGGATTTTCTTTAAGATAAAGTATCACTATATTAAACGATGAATATTTATGTTCTTGTTGAAGGATACTTCGTCTTTACATGTTTTTAGAACCTTCCCTCATATGGATAGTTATAGGTGGTTATCATTTTCTCTAGGTTGCAGAGTGAGATCAATAGATCTACATCAACCAGGTAGATGATGTACTATGGGCTATCTAGGAAGAGGAGGTGCATGATGTTTGAGATGTAACACTTCTAATATAAAGAGCTAGAAGTTCATACCAACATATGGGTATTTGTGTTGTAGGTTATGGGTGTGGATTAAAAAAATATTTATACATTTATTTCTTCTCTTAAAGAGAATATTTCCAGACCTTCAACCTTCCATATAACAGTTTTGGTATACCCCACATTAGAATCATACTTCTTTGATACATTCACTACACATTTATTTGTATATATAGTAATCATGGAATGAATTCACCATGAGATACAATTTATTTTTTGAGTGAAAATTCATGATACTCTATTAAATTTCCAATAATTAATTGTATACCAATTCAATGATTATGTCACAACCCACCTTACCCATGATGAGGAAAGGGAGAGTGGATTTCTATACCCTTCCTTCCTTATGTTTAAGGAGATATAAGGACCCATAAAACCCACCTTCAATAGGGCATGGAGTGGAAAATAGCACCAAGGCTATAAAACCACACACAAAATGGAAATAGTTACACTTTTTATTTAGTAGGATCAGGAGATACGATAGTAAATATTAAACAACACAAAAAACTGGGGGTAGAAGTAAAGCCAAAACAAACAATTACCATAAGCATTGTCAAGACCCATCCCTAGGGGCCAATATCGTGACTACCCCAAACCCGCCTTCCATAGGCCAGGGGCTGACAACTAGCACCAAAGGCATAATTCCCTAAAACTAGGAAGGCGTTGCCTTTATAAAACATAAACACACAAAACCAGAGTACAAGTGGAAGAAAACACTAAGTAAAAACTGTATACAAAAGTAGTGCTGAAACGTAAAGGGGTCGTAAATACAAGCCCAACTGAAAAGTAGAAGGAAATGACAAAACGTGTATAACTAATAGATAAATGGTTGGAAGGTGTCTAGAAACTCCTGGATTGTCCACTATGTATCCTTCCAGAAGGGTAGGTACAAATATCCTCCTTAGAGCTCCCTGTATGAACGTCTCATTCGGGTACCGACACGTCATGAGGTCCACCTCCAGGTACCGTCCAGTCCTGGCACTCTCAGCCGCCGTCAGCGCTGTCTGTCATCCGCATCCAACACAACGAGGTGTGGGCATAGCCCATGTAGGGGTGAGTATAACGATACTCAGTAGGGACCCCGAGATCCTCAATGTCTCACAAAGACAACAAGGATAAGCCACAAAGTATGATTTCAACGGATAACCATTACTTAGTTATATTCCCATACATATACCTAAGTTATCATGTAACCCATATCAACTATGAGGAAAACACAAAATTCATTGACTCAGCTCAAACGAGGATTTTGATTAACGAATCCACAACTATTGAATAACTCCTCCTTTGTCGATTACAGTGGTCATGTCGCGACTTTGAGGTGATACTCATTAAACATAGACTGGTGAGGTACTCTTCCTGTCGAGTACCGGAGGGCTACCGCATCACATAGTAGCGCTCCCCTCCATGGGTCTTCCGCCTCACATTGTAGCTCATACCCTAATTTCCAACATAGGTACTACTCATGTTGTGTATCGTGGGTCTTCCGCCTCACACAAGACGGCTCCTCCCCCATGGGTCTACCGCCTCACAATGTAGCGCTCCCCACTTGGCCAGTAAAGTCACTCCTCAAAAAATTAGACAAGTAGTC
Organism: Viscum album; assembly: GCA_963277665.1. Lineage (NCBI taxonomy): Eukaryota > Viridiplantae > Streptophyta > Magnoliopsida > Santalales > Viscaceae > Viscum > Viscum album. The sequence goes on along the minus strand of OY728151.1, from coordinate 71,456,910 downwards.
ATCAGGTCTCAGCCAGCTTCTAGGTCTTCGTACTCTTCTTGCTTGTCTCAGAGAGGGTTCTCTCCATGAGCTACAATATGATACTCCAAGTGTCACGATGTCCCACAAAGAATTATCTCAATGGCCTGTCACGTCAAAAGGGGTCTCAATGCAACAGATGCCTCATCAATTGGATGCACAGTCTGTGAGTTATTTGCATTTTTTCCCTGGGGGCCCGGATGGTTTCGTGTATGAACCAACCCGACTGTTTCTCAACGATACCCCAAACTACCCTGGGGTATTTTTTATGGGACTGTATCTCAATGACATAAGAAACGCCACTGACGGTTCGTCAAACGTACGTATAGTGCCAAAGATATGGACCATCAAATGAAAAGGGTCAGAAATGGGCCCGGGTCCGATCATACTCGGTCGGACCGACTCGGCCCAACCCTGTCTGGGCCGACCCGGTCTAGGTCGCCCGGTCAGACTAACTGGGTCTGACCCAGCCCATTGGGTGGGTCATTCTGCTCTGTTTTGACCCAGTCTTCTGGGCCTGACCCAGTGGACTGTGCGGGCCATTCACACTGATAGTCGCCTCATAGGCGGCTCTATTACTCGGCATTGGAGACCGGTCCGGTTTGACCAGCGACATCGTGGGGGCGCCATGGGCAGGTTCAGTAGGTCGATGAATGGGAGGCCAGCGGACATGCCACGCAGGGTGCCATCTGGACATTGGGAAGGCCACGAGGGCACCCAACAGGGCGCGGGTGCTCCGAGTAGGGTGTCGGGCGCCGGGCAGTACGTGGGGGCAAACCGGGAAGTGCGGCAGTGCGCCGGGGGGGGGGGGGGGGGGGGGGTAGGGTTGCATGCTGCCGCGGGGTACGCCGTTGTGTGTCGGGCTGCACGGGAAGGGCTTCGCGGGCTGCTAGTTGGGTGGGAATGGCACCACAGGGGTGCCGGAGGGCACCAGGCAGGTCGGGCAGCGCGCCATGGGGCACGGACAGAGCGCGCAGGGCGCCCTGGGGGCATAGGAGCACGTCGGGCAGTGCGCCATGGGGCGTGGGGATGCGGGTAACTCACCAAGGCGCCATGATAGTGGCATATTTCACAGAGGACGTGGGTAGCGTGGCTTTTGCTCGCTGTTGTCATCGTGTTCGCCTCATTTCCAAGTCGTTGTTACATCATCATCGACTCAGGGTTCCAAAAGAACAACGACTGTAGAGGGTTCGGTTGTGTTCATTTGACCCGAACCATACACGTTATAATTATAGAAAGTGGCTTATGATGTTGATTAATCATGAGAAGATAAAGCATTAAACAAAATAAAACACACCCCTACCACGCTTATCGTTCGACGATGATTAAGTCGCGGAAAGCAGGTGTCGTTCTATTGACATCAGAAAAGAATAATTCAAGGATGACATTAGCATTCTTCGAGGATAACTCTCCCCTTTCGTTGTTATAGTAGAAGAAGGAAGAAGGCATCCGAGTAAGAAGTTGAAGAAGAAATCTGATGTTCTTCGCGTTCTTCGTTGGTAGAATAATTCTCCAAGGGTTGGGTGTTGCGCCTCTTTTCCAGTGTTTTTCTACTTATATAAGTCGTCCCAATACCATTCCCCAAACATTCATTATATAGGACAGGGGGAGATGTAAATAACCATCGTGGAATTTTTTATGGTTCATTTATTAGGAACCTTCCTAATTTCAAACGATGCGGTTACTTAATTTAAAAAGGAGGTCATGTGAATCAAAGTGAATTTGTGCAATTTAAGAGGTGAGTTGGCACAATAAAAATGGGAGGATCCCAAGAGGATTCCCTTTATTAAATTACACATGTTGGGATAGTATTAAATAATGGTGAAGGTCAAGGGGTCCTCCCAATTTAATAGGGAGTTGAACAGGTTTTATCCTCCTCCATTAATAGGTGTTAAGCCTCGTGTGATCCCCACACAATTATCCTCCCTTTGTAGGTAATGCTAGGGTGGGCCCCACCACCATGACCTCTCATGGGAGATTAGGGTGTGAATGTCCCACCCCCAACTCCCAAGGTGAGTTTTCAACTACCAGTGGGTCCCACCTCTAAACACTTTCATGGCGGCTGAAAATAAAATAAAGTGTTGTACATTATTTTATTATTTCCTTTATAAACATCCAAAAACTAACTTTTATTTCCAACAAATTTCCATTAAGGTGAAAGTATTCATAAGAGAATACTGGCGTTGCGAGTTCAACGGTGCCCTCAAATTTCAATTTCGAGCACCGGTTCAAAAGATATAAAATGCCGATCGCACGTTTACTGAATATACCTGAAAATAAGTTTGGAAAATTATTATCAGTCACCCTCAACAAACAGCGGTCGACGTTAGGCCCTACCTAGGTGAAAAATTCCTCAACGAACCCATATGTACTCTCCGATTTTCATTTATAGTAACTGTTTAGATTTTATTAATTTTATAATAAAATAATTGTCACCAAATTATTTTATTTGCGGCCAAAAACTAACATTTCCTGGTGGCCCGCACCAGCCAACGTTACTATCATCATAAAGAAACCTACCCTCAAAAGTTCAACGGTGGTCTCAGATTTTTAATCCGAGATACCATTTGTGAGATATAAGCATTTTAAAAATCAAATACCTTTATTTAATTATTTTATTTACGGTTATGCCATTTTTTGGGATTTTTACCAGGAGGCCCGTGCCAACTAAAATTAAATCACACTAAGGATAAACACAACATCCTGAGCACAACGTTGGCTTCGAATTTTTGATTAAAGTGACCATTTAATATTTATTCCTCATTTTCAGGAAAATGGCTTATGAGAGTTAATTTAAGCTTAACAAAACTTCAGAAATTGATTCCGGACACACCGGGCCTCAGAATCTAGCGCTGTCAGAAACTGCGGACTTGTAAAATTCACATACATTTAAAAACAAATTGATAGAAATTTTGGGTATTTACATTCACCCCACATCAAGGATTTACATCCTAGTAATCTAAATCCCAAACTAAGGGAACAGAAAGGGGGTACTGAGCACGCATATAAGCCTCCTGCTCCCATGTGCTCTCCTGGAGATTCTTGTGCTACCAAAAAACATGCACAAGAGGTATTGATCATCTACGTAGGACCCGCTCCTTTCGATTATCAATCTCTATTGGAACCTTCGTGAAGTTTCCCCATCCTCGATGTCCAGCTCCCCATGGTCGATGATGTGAGATGGTTCATTAATGTATCTCATTAGCTGAGATACATGGAAGACGTCATGCACCCAATGCAACTGAGGTGGAAGAGCTAAGTGGTAAGCCACCTCTCCTGCTCTGATGGGGATCTGAAAAGGTCCGATTAACCTTAGAGATAATTTTCCATCTCAGACTAATCTCTGTAAACCTCATCGAGGTGAGATCCATAGAAAGACGTTGTCGCTATCTTTAAATTCCATAGGTCTCCATCTCCTATCGGCATATGACTTCTTTCTACTCTATGTAGTCTCAATCCACTCCTATATGTATCGTATGTCAGGATGTTGAACTCCCTCAACACATCCTCTAGATGTGATACTGGTACTATGGTATGTCCTCTAAAGAGGATGACGTTCTCCCCACCTTTATAAAATCCGTCAGGAGAACATCCTAAAGATATCTGAGCACTTTGGGCCTCGACACAAATGTCTCAATCTATGACTCCCGAATTTGCTGAAGAATCGGCGAAGTCATAGTCATAGACTAGAGGTAGGATACTCCATCCTTATCCACGAAAGATATTTGTAAAAAAATCCAACTCCTTTGTCGCCTCCACTAAAAGCTATATACCAGACCTCTTGCTGAGTACATATGCAACAAAATCCACCTTCCCATGAGTATATACTATCTCTAATTCCTTGTCATGATGGAACTGAAATCACAAAACTCCTGCTACCATGAGGGTAAGGCTGGCTTCCTCAAGAGTGAATGGATGCACCCTCATATGCATAAGTTTAACCTCTGCTTCATGGGTTTCCTTTTTCGAAGACTAAGGAAAACCTCATCTCAACGCTATAGATAAACCACAACTTTTTTCCCTAATACAGTCAATCTATGTATGAACTGTGGTTTTCTATTCTATACCCAAACTAACTTTGTAAGGCCTCGACACTGCCAAAAAGAGGTTCCAACTGAAGCTCTCACCTCAAGGGTCAGATCACACCGTCGGTGTAAGTGTGATTTTGGAGTCTCCTCATAATGGTATCTCCTAATGTGAGGGTCAAGTAAATGGTTTAACTGAAAACTCTATGTCTGGGACAAGATTTGTGGAAGGAACGAATTTTTGGTACCTATGTCTATTGATACGACAACTAGTAGTAGACACATTCTGTACCTCGAATCATTCCTAGAGCCCTTGGGTCTCACTCCTTGACCGCATGCAGCTATTCTCTTCCTCTTCCCTCCATCTCCCTGATCCTAGTGGGGACTACAAAGGTGGGTGGTTTTAACATGTCAAAATTTACACCACCTCATGCTACTCTCCTAGGTCTGATTTCACGTCTACTACCCTGCAGATTCATCTTTCACTGTTACATCCAATTTCTGAAATAGTTTACATGTCTAATTCTTTGAGGTTGGTTCTGGTTTCTTGCTTTCCCACTTCTAACATTCACTGGCTATATCCGCTCAACCAAAGAACATTCAACCACAAAGGTTCTTTCTAGCATCCTAACAAAAGTAGAAATGCGTAGAGGAAAAAGAAATTGTTTACTCGATTTTCCCTAAACACATCTCACTCAAAGGTCTATGCTCTGAAGCTCTGATCATATCATAGTCATCAATTACTAGGAACGATCGGTACGCCTCGATGAATACTCACCTACTAACATGTCGTCCTCCCGAAGATATAGAAGTTCTAGAGAACCCTAATCCACCTCCTTAGGCCAGTCTTTAGCCACCTGGAATTCAGACTCACCTCAGAACCTAAGGGGTATCTAGTGCTAAAACAGATGTAAGGCACTAAGTCTACAAGTGTCCACTACCGGTACCGCCGGTAGTGTCTGTTGACCAATGGGAAGTGATATAGTTGGCACACTACCAAAAGGTTCCATCTCGAAAAATTCTCCAAGTATCAAAACCCCATTTCTAAGAAGACTATACTCATGGTCAGTGACGTAGAAAAATACTAGTAGCTAAGATCAACATCTTCTCTATTAGTGTCGCAACTAGGAGAAAAACTGTAGAAATCGCCTCCAGCTAAAACATTGTTGCCTGGGAATCTACCTCGGCTCAATACCTTATTGGCATATGCCACTAGGACTTGTGAAAAGCGCTCGGTCAGTGTGCATTGTCCTCTAGTGCGGCTGGTGGCATCTACATCCCAACGGGCGATGGTGCTGCTAGTACACCACCCGATGGTGCCAAAATAGTAAGAGGGCCCTGCACCAGAGCCTCGTCGCTCGATGGGCTTTCATCGGGTACACTATCGAAACTCCAACTTGATGTCTATATGGAGGCATCCTGAACAGATGCGACAAGGTCAAAAGATTATACCAGGTGAGCTAACATGCATTGATCTGACTTAATGAAAACTTTTTAAAACACACATGCAATCATTTTTTTCGTGCACTGATTCAGAAATCAGTAGTCAGGGACCTGGTGTATGGATAGGTCAGCCTTTGCACCAACACTGGACTCCCTAAACTGAAAACCACACCTGGTACCCTTAACACTATTTCATCATATAAAGGGAATATCAAATTCATATGTTCTACGGTATAACTGAATCCTCTGATACCAATTTGTCATGACTCATCCACTAGGGCCCGTATCGTGACTTCCCCAAGACCACCTTCTATAGGTCATGGGCTGGAGTCTAGCAAAAAAGGCGTAATTCCCTAAAAACATGGAAGGCATTGCCTTTATAAAACCTTAACACACACAACCATAGTACGAGCGGAAGCAAACACTATATAAATAGTGTATACAAAAGTATTTCTGAAAAGTAAAGGTGTCGGAAATAGAAGCCCAAATATAAAGTACAAGGAAAAGAAAAAACACATATAACTAGTAGAAAAAAAGATGGAAGGTGTCTAACAGCTCTTGGACCATCCACCACAGATCCTACATGAAGGGTATGTAAAGATTGACTCCAAAGCGCTTCACGTCTATATGTCTCCTCTGGGTACCAACTCATCATGAGGTCATCCTATGAGAACCGTCCAGTCCTGGTGCTCTCAACCGCCATCAACAATGTCTGTCATCTGCATCCAACACAACAAGGTGCAGGAATAGCCCGTGCAGGGGGGAGTATAATGATACTCAGTAGGTACCTTGATACCCTCAAGGTCTTACTAATCCAACTAGGATAAACCAAAAAATATGATTTGAACAGATAAACATTAGTTATGTATATTCTCATACATATACCTATGTTTTCATGTAACCAATCTCAATCATGAGGAAAACACAAAGGTCATTGACTGAGCTCAAACCATGATTTTGATTAACTAAATAGTATCTATTGGAGAACTCCTCCCTTATTGAGTACAATGGTCATGTTGTGACTCATATGTGCTACTCACTATCCTTACACTGCTGACGTACTCCTCATGTTGAGTACCACGGGTCTTCCGCCTCACACAGTAGCACTCCCCGCCATGGGTCTGCTGCCTTACACAGTAGCGCTCCTCCTAATATCCTATAGAGGTACTCCTCCTATTGAGTACCACACGTCTTCCACCTCACATAGTAGCATTCATCCTCTGTGGGTTTGTCGCCTCACATAGTAGCGCTCCCCACTGGGATAGTCATGTCACTCTGAAAAGAATCGGACAAGCAGTCATCATGTCTCCATCATCTTCTAGGTCTCCGTACTCTGCTTGCTCGTCTCCAGGAGGGTCCTCTCCACAAGTTACAAGCCGATACACCAAGTGTCATGAAGTAACATGAAGATGTATCTCAAATTTACTCCATGCCAAAGGGGTCTCAACGCAACAGACATCGCATCAATCAGACGCCTGGTCTGTGAGTGATTATCCTTTTTGTCCTAGGGGCCCAGTTGGTTTCGTGTACGAACCAACCCGACCATATCTCAACTATAATCCGAACTGCCATGGGGTGTTATCGAAGGTTACATTTCTCATATAGATAACTAACGCTACTGAAGGTTCATCAAATGGACGTCTGGTGCCAAAGCTATGGCCCATGAAAGGTAAATGGTCATAAATGAGCCACAGTCATGTCTGTCCCGGCCGGACTGACTCAACCCAACCTGGTTAGGGCCGACCCGTTCTAGGGAAACTCGGTCAGACTCGCTGGGTCTGACCCGGCCCATTAGGATGGCCAGCCCGATATGTTTTGACCTAATCTGCTAGGCCTGACCCAGCGGACCGTGACGGGTGTTCGGTGCAATAGTCGCCACGTTGGAAACATGGTAACTCGGCCCGGGAGACCGGGATGGTTTGACCAGCGACACCGCGAGGGCACCATGGGCCGGTTCAGTAGGCCGATGGCCGAGATGAAAGCGGGCAGGCCACATGGGGCTCGGGCGGGCCAACTGGACTCCGGGCGGGCCACGAGTGCACCCGACAGGGCGCCAGTGCACCGGGCAGGGCATCAGGTGCCAGGAAGCGTGCAGAGGTGCGCCGGGCAGCCTGCGGGGGTCAGCCTGGCATCGCGGCTGGGCATTGGGGGTGCCGGGCAGGGTGGTAGGGAGCACGGGGTGCGCCGGTGTGCATCAGGCAGTGCGGGCAGGGCACTGCGGGGCGCCGACAGCATGGGCAGGGTGTTGCGGGTGTGCCGGAGTGCACCGGGCAGTGCGCCTGGGGGCACGGGCAGCGCGAATAAGGCACTGCGGGGTCGCTGGAGTGGGTCATGCAGCCCAGGCAGCACACCATGGGGTGCAGGCAACGCGAGCAAGGTGATGTGGGGGAACTGTAGTGTGCCAGGCTGTTCGGGAAGCATGCCATGGGGAACGAGGATGTGGGTAGCGCATTGGGGCATCGTGGGGGTGGCGTAGTTCATGGAGGTTGCGGGGTGTGTGGCCTTTTATCTCCACCTTCATCTTCTTCTCCTCATTTCCAAGTCGTCGTTACATCACCTTGACTCAATGTTCTGAAACCACAAAGGTTGCAGAGGGTTCGTCCGTGTTCATTTGGCCCGAACCCTCCATGTTAGAACAATATCATGCGGCTAATGAAGTTGATTCAACGTGAGATGGAAAATAGTTAACCATCTTAATACAAACCCCTACCTCAATTATCGTTCGTCGATGATGAAGTCGCAGAAAGCGGGCATTGTTCTGTTGACGTCAGAAAAGAATAATTTGAGGATGACATTGGCATTCTTCTTGGATGACGCTTCCCTTTCATCATTCCTGTAGAAGAAGGAACAAGTCATCCGAGGAAGAAGTCAAAGAAGAAATACAGTGTTCTTCGCTTTCTTCGTTGGGAGAATAATTTTCCAAGGGTTGGGCATCGCTTCTCTTTGCTAGCGCTTCACCGCTTGAAGAAGCCATCCTAAAACCATTCCCCATGCTTCCTTTATATAGGATATGATGAGAGGTAAGTAACCTTCATGGAATTTATGACGGTTCAAATTTTAGGAACCTTCCTAATTTCCAACCATGCGGTTACATAATTTAAAATAGGGGTCGTGGAAAATTAAATTGTGTTTGTGCAATTTAAGAGGTGTGTTGGAACAATTAAAAGGTGAGGACGCCTAGAGGATTCCCTTAATTAAATTACACAGGTTGGCATAGTATTAAATAAAGGTGATGGTCAAGGGGTTTTCCCCCTTTTAATGGGGAGTTAAGAAGTTTTTATCCTCCTATATTAATAGGGGTTACGCCACATGTGGTCCCAAAAAAATTAACCTTCCTTGGGAGGTTATGCTATGGTGGGCCCCACAACAATAACCTCTCGTTAGAGGTTAGGGTGTGGTAGTCCCACCACCAACTCCCAGGGGGATGATTCAACTACCAGTTGGTCCCACCTCTATACACTTGCATTGAGGTTGAAAATAAAATAAAGTGTTTTACTTTATTTTATTATTATTTTAATAAAAAGCCAAAAACTAACTTTTATTTCCAACCATCCACCATTGAGGTGAAAGTCTTCTTAAGAGAATATTGGCTCTATAAGTTCAACAGTGTCCTCAGATTTCTTTTTTGATCACCGGTTCAAATGTTATATAATTCCACTCGCATGTTTACTGAATGGACCCGAAAAAAAGTTCAGAAAATTATTATCAGTCACCCTCAACCCACTTCGTTCAAGGTTTGGCACTACCTTGGTGAAAATTCCCCAAATAATCCAAAATCACTCTCTGATTTTCAATCTGAGTTCCCGTTTAGAAGTTATGAATTCTACAATAAAATAATTGTCGCTTAATTATTTTATTTGCGGCCAAAAACTAACCATTTTTGGTGGCCTGTGCCAGCCAAAGTTAGTATCTAATTAAATAAATCCTTCCCTAACAAGTTCAACGGTGGTCTCATACTATAAAATTGAGTTATCGTTTTTGAGTTATAAGCATTTGAAAAATAAAATAACTTTATTTAATTATTTTATTTATGTTTATTCCATTTTTGTGATTTTTCACTAGAGGCGTGTGCCAACTAAACATAAGTCACAAATAGGGTAAACCCACCATCCTTAGAATAATATTGTCTACATATTTCTAATCTGAGTAACCTTTTAAGAGTTATTCAACTTTTTTCAGGAAAATTGCTTTCGCGCATCAATTTAAGCTTAACAAAACATCAGAAATTGATTCCTGGAACAGCGGGCCTTAGAATCAAGCACTGTCATAAACTACGGACACATAAAACTCCCATACATTTAAAAATATTTAGATGTAAATTCTAGGTCTTTACAAGCTTGTTCAAAAAGTAATTTTTGTAAAGTACAAGAAAACATAAAAAATGTACCCAAGAAGTGAAAAGTAGCAAAAAAATGCCCCAAAGTCCGAACTGTTAGGGTCCAACACGATCCTTAAAGACCTTTTGGAAACTAGAAAACAATTTTATATAAGTAGGGTGAGTATACAGGTATACTCAATAGGGAAAAACAAATATTTTCGCCCACAAGTGGGGTGGCATACTAATGTCCTTTGTAAAAGGAGATAACCAAATCACCTAACAAGGAAACTATCCACCCAAACATCAATAAGGAACACTCCCAAAAGAACTCTATTAAGGTAATGTAATTATAAAACACGTCGATGTTTGGGTAACCCATGCCACATTCCCATTGGTTATTGAAGACATCCTACGCATCATTCCTCCCTCATCAATAATCCCATAGCCATTCCCCAATCGCACACACCTAGGCTACCACAACCACATATCCTGCCTACAGACACCTGGGCCACATCCACCAAATGTAACAATGTCTGCAAACACTTCATCCAAAACAACTTCCACTATGCTCAAAGTCACTTGGGCCTCATCTCATAGATTCTTCAGAAACAACCCTCTCGCACACACCTAGGCCAACTACCACAATGTAACCTGCCTGAAGAATCTAAGGCTCTAATGGGCCTTAGACTATCACAACCTCCCTGATGAGTATTGGGATACTCCAGAAACGGAGAAGAAAATGAGATAATAACCATCCACCAAGAACAGTGTTGGAAAAAAATCGTCCCCCAAGAAAAGGTGGTGTTCAAAACGAAGTGATCCACTTGGGTGGGGCATGAATATGAAACCTAAAAACTTTATTATAAATATAGGTAGACCGTACTGATCATATTCTAGGGGTTCCAAAACCATTCCACATACAAACACTCTCGTTACTCTTCAGTCATTAGAAGCACACCAGCCATAAACATGTCACAAATTATTCTTGGAAAACAAATCCCCATTTAACCATTTATTATTTTCATATTCTAGTGAATCCATTTAAATAATATCTTCAATACCGAGAAACTAACTGTCACAACCACAAGGCAAGGGAAAAAACACCCAAACTATAATTTAAGCATTCACACATGGTTCTCTTGTAACGTCACCTCAACAAAAGGGATCTATGAGATCCCTCAATGTACTAGAACCAAACCAATCCCTAACAACAGCACAACAATAGAGGATCACATACCCATCCACGTCACCTCAAAATAATCAACTGTAAACATCACCAGAATAGGGCATGGTAGTTTTTAAATTTTAATATTCCATTGATTCAGATCTATTTTTCAATTTGGTTAACCGGGGTGATCACACAATGATTCTTATTCATTGGGAATCAATTTTAATCAAACGTGTTTACGTGATATATAATATTCAATGTTACATACATTCAATCACATAATTATCCTAAAAAATAGGGGTTAATTAGTGTGAAAGAAATTACCACCAACAACCACGCTTTTCAGTGGACAAAATCCTACTCAATTAACAACATATAGGAAGATATAAAGAAGTACAAAAACATTATCAAACCCACCGGTTCATTCTATTAAATCCATTTATTTTCTTCGTTAACGTTGGGTTTCATCCATCCCTATAAGAATAATTTTCATACCCACCCCACATGATAGACAGTAAAGTGAGATATCAAACCCTAATAGGATGATCAACGAAAGAAGTTTTTACCCTCACGCCAAAAACATGGGATGTGCGACTTGTAGGGGAGGAACTCTGTAGAGACCCGTATCTTGACGTACGTGGACATTACATTACTTTTGCGGAATACTTAGTACATAACAAAAACACACACACAAGGATCGTAATAGTTTAGTGTCTTTGGAAACTCGGAACGTAATCTTCTAATCTTGGTGAAAGATCTTCAATATCTCCCATAAAGATCTTCCCTTTTTTTTACCTAAAACCTTTATTTATATCCTGGGGAAAAGAAAACATAAAAGGGTGAGCTCAAATGCTCAGTAAGGGTATAAAAAAAGAAATAAAAATCATATCAAATCTTTTTGAAAATCATAACCTGCAAAAGAGATCATAATATCTTAACATGGAACAAATCATAGAAGTGAAAATGAGATCACCATAATCATAACATGAAACTTGAAACTTTGTGGCATGCACACATAATCATGGAAAATCATTTCTTGTTAGTCATGACTCATTGCCAAGACTATCTTAGTGGACAAAGTCCCTTTCTGAACCGAGTTCACTCCTCGTTTCAGTCCTGTATCACTGAACCGAAATAACCTTCCGTTCCAGCCATGTCTATCTCATGAGATATAAAATCATTACCCAATGCATTGGAGGGAGATATAGGTCCCACCCATCTTATAATGAATCCTTTCTTATGTGTGCCATATAATCATAAAACATACATCATCGCATAACACATGTAACAAAAATGGGATTCTTGAAACATTATCAATTCATATAAGATAAAGGAATTCATAAACATAATTCCATCACAACATAGTCAAATCAATGTAAAAATATGGATAGAAACAGAACCCTTTATTATCTTAGATGGAAAATAATTTTGATAAAACACTTGAATTGAATTCTTGAGGAAAATATCCTTTCTTCTTTAAAATCAATTTCTTTTCACAAAACATCATGCAATTTTAAAAGAAAGAGATTTTATTGAAAATAGTCATGAAATCTTTTAGAGGAAGCTTCATGAAAATAAGGCTTTATAAAACAGTATAAATCCGTTCGTGCCGTATAAGTAAAAAAAACATTCTTCGTACTTTTGTCGGAAAAGTCAAAAAGTACCTCGTACGGAAAAACGACAAAAGATTCCTTTCATATTCTTTACTAAAAACTCACCTAAGGGTAAAATTGGATTTAAACTATTGCAAGAGGATGGAAATAATATTACATATTGAGGGAACATGGATGTGGATGATAAAATACACCCCAGTAAATACTTACGAATAAACAATCTCGGATAAAAATGAGATTGTGATATTTCCCTTACCTTAGGTCCGATTTGCTTTGTTCGTGTCCGAAGCTCCTGTATAATGGTTTAAATAATGTTATTGACTTATTCCAGAATCATACATATTGATATGAGATCATATATGGTCATATTATTAGCTTCTTGTTAGTAATATTTCATTGTTACTTGTTACTCGGGTCTTTATAACTTTTTGTTCTTATGCGTGTTTTGTCGAATAAATTCTTATTCTTATCTTTAGGTTATAGATAATTCATTTCCAGAATGGTATTAATGTAGTATATACCATATTCATTCATTCAATTCATTTATATAATCATTATGAAATGAAGATCATGTAGAACGAGTCGCATCACATCGTGGAGACGGTATTCCGTACGTACGCACGAGTGATGATATCGTTCCTATGATCGTGGAATTTTATTGGAGTATATATATATTATTTCAGTATCAATATTACTTCATAATAATCATATATAGTTACTCATTACACCATTATACCCATCCTTGTAAGGTGATGGTGGAAAATAGATTACACCACGGCGTGGAGACGGTATTCCGTACGTACGCACGCGCGGTGATTTCTTTTTCCGTAGGATGGATAGATGGTGAAATACGGTTGTTTCATACTTATAATAACATATCAGTATATGAGTGATACTGATGTTATTACTTCATAATGAAACAACCTAAGAAGAAGAAGTGGAAGAAGAAATAAAGATGAAAGAATTGGTAACGGTAATTACCTCTTCTTTGAAGTGCCTCTTTGAGACCTCCTCATAGGGCACTAAAATTGGTCTTTGAGGAAGACCAGAACCTCTAGGATGTTTCTAGGGAAGTGGAGAAGAGAATTTGGCAGGGGTTGGCCGAGCTTGAGAGCTCAAATTTGTGTGAGGAGGAGGGGGAGGAGGTGTCCTTTTATAAGGGGGGAGAGGGGCACCTTAGGAATATCTCAAAATATTATTTTATATTAAAGTCAAAATCGGTTTATAATGGTTCCAAAGGGTCTTATTTCGAAGATAAGGTGGGGATGGGTCTAAATCCTATCAACCAATAGGATTTAGACAAGTTTAGGGTATTATTTTAACCTTATCAATTAGATTTAACTCTAAGTTAAATAATTTAACTTTTACCGTGTCTTTTTTTTTCTTTCACTATATGGTTAATAAACTTACTATAACATGCCAAACGAACTCCAAATTGTATATTATTAATACATATATCTTTATCTAAGTCATTTGGCCGAACCTTAGATTTTTAGAAATAAAATAACAATTAATAATATAATATTTGATTTAAAAACTATTTTGTGTCAATTTTGACACTATTTGATATATAATTTTTGTGAAAGTCATAACAGAATTATATGTTCGAACCAAGTTGATTAAATCAACATTAATATATCATAGTAACCTAGAAAATTAGTATAATTCATAAAAAGTCTCAAATTACATTTATTTTGGTGTTTATAACATCAATTATGTCAATATTTCATTAATAAGATAATTACTGCATCATCTTTGTGTCATAAATAAATTATATTATCTGATGTCTAAAAATTACAAATAAAATACCATCATGTAGGAAATCTTTTTAGCTTTCTAATGAATATTTATAGTCGAATTTATCTTATGTATAACCCCATATTAAAAATGATTTACTTATTAAACTTTGATTTTAACTATTTTAACCCTTCTTTAAATAAATTAATAATAAATGTCCTAATCTAATCCAAGTGGGCCTAAATGGTCATATTTTATTCCTAAGTTTGTTTTTGGTCGAATTACACTTGTCCAATAGAATTAGGACATGTGTTAGGGTAATATTAATATCATATTTACCCTTAGTTACCCTATTTACTATTAACCGTGGTAAAAAAAGTAAAAAAAGTTACTATTCACCAAAAAATTATTTTCATCTCATTGAACCACATTTTAGTCCTTGATATTAACCGTGTCTCTCGGATTTTTGAAATTCCATTCACAGAAGCGGTAAAATTAAGTTTTATGCAAAATTCAGTTTTTAACCTACCACTTAGTAGTTTCACTATTCATCAAAAATTGATGTTTTTCAGAACAATGCCAAAATTTCATCCCAAGCTATATTTCATATTCCGAATTCAAAAATGAAGTCTATTTTACCAAATTCATAACATAAAAGTTGCATTAATTAATTTTATAATTAAATCCCGCTGTTAAAACAAATAGCGTGTTTTTAAGAAACAATATCTATCAAAAGATTGACACTTGTTTATGTCTAGTTTAAATGTGAAATTACATCCAATGACCAACTTTGTATTAAATTGTAAAAATATATTCTAAATACACTTTAAAACCACTCAAATTAATGATTTATCACTATTAATTATATCGATTAAAAAAGTTGTTTTTAATTATAATTTAGTAATTTTCACTATTCATCAGAATATGAAAGTTATCCGAAAAGTACCAAAATTTCACCTTAGGCTAAATTCGATACTCCGAATCCAAAATAAAGTTCATTTTGAAAAATAAGATTTACTGGATTTCAAAAAGTGGTTATTACTATTCATAACGTCTAGTTTTAATAATATTTTTATAGCATATCGTTGTTTAGTGAAACTCGGTATTGCGTACTACACACGCTATCGAGGAAGGTCGCGATTGCGTGTAATGCAAGGCAAGTCAAGGATGTGTGTTGTGCAAGCTCCTTTTGGTGTAGCGTACAACACAAGACATTAATAAAATTAAAAAGAATATATTTTTTTATAAAATCTTGGGCTGTTACAAACTCAGAGCACTCCATGAATGATCCAGAAAGGCTTCGACACTGGCGCACCACTATCCTTTGGAAAGGGGACTCCAAATGCACCAATAAAAGAAATAAACCATCCAAGAAGAAGAAAGAAATGATTCTAGTGTGATAGAAAGGGCGAGTTCTAGGAGTTACGACATTTTAAAATCATGAATGGAGTTGAAGATAAATCATGGTCTCACCACATAGTAAGACAGTTACACATGATGTAATTAATTATTATTTAAATAATTATCATCAAATGGGTCGCCAAAATAGTTTTTCATTAAAGTATTTCATTTGAAGAGAGGAAAATGCGCCTGTTGAATGTCTCCGAACACCTATGGGATTTAAACTGTTGTTTATGGAACTAAAAATGGCTTTGATCCCCATTAAAAAGGATAAAATACATAAAAGTGGTGTTACGGGAAAAATAGGGAAGGAAACCCCAAAACCCCTATGTGGCTAATTTGTGAGACTCATTGGTGAAACCGATCAGTGGAGCTAATTAGGTGATTCTCTTCCTGTGAAGTTGATACCATAAAACTAATCAGTGAAGCTGATATGGTGAGGCTGATCTAGTGAAGCTGATTTGTGAATCTGATATGTGAAACCAATTTGGGGAAACGATATGTGAAACCAATTCAGTGAAACTGTTCTGCGAAACCGATTTGGTGAAACTAATATGTGAAACTGATTTTGTGAAAATGATCTGTGAAACACATTTTGTGAAACTGATATGTGAAACCGATTTGTTGAAACCAATATGTGAAACCGATATGGTGAAACCAATCTGTGAAATTGATTTGGTGAAACCAGTCATTGATACGGTTTTAGTGAAACCGATCTGTGAAACCAATTTGTTGAAACTGATATGTGAAACTAATTTGGTGAAATAGATTTGGGAAATTTTTTTGGTGAAAACAATTTGTGAAACAGATTTGGTGAAACCATTCTCTGAAATCGATCTGGTGAAACCGATCTATGAAACCCATTTGGTGAAACCGATCTGTGAAACCAATTGGGTGAAATAGATCTGTGAAGCCGATCTGTGAAACAGATTTGGTGAAACCGATCTCTGAAACCGAATTGGTGAAACAGATCAGTCAAAACGGAATGGTCAAACTAATATGTGAATATGATTTGGAGAGACCGATATGTGAAACCAATTTGGTGAAACCGATTTGGTGAAACCAATATATGAAACCGATCTTTGATGTTGATCTGTGAAGCTGATCAGTGAAGCTGATCAGTGAAGCTGATCCGTGAATCTCATCAGTGAAGCTGATCGGTAAAGTTGATCTCTGAAGTTGATCAGTGAAGCTGATCCATGAAGCAAATCAATGAAGTTGATCGGTGAAGCTGATCTATGAAGGTGATCTATGAAGATGATATGTGAAGCTGATCAGTGAAGCCGATTAGTGAAGCTGATCTGTGAAACATATGGGTGGGAGTGATCAATGAGTATAGGACACCCCAACCGTTATAATTTTGCAAGGTAATAGTTTAAGAGGGTCTGGTCCATTACATAAGATACCTCTAAAATAAATTATCGCCCTCTAGAACACAAGAGTAATCCAAGCAACCTCTCTAGAAGATACCTCTCGTGAAAAAACCACCCCAAATAGCCATACAAATTCTAAGGATCACATTGTCCCAACACATAGATCGAGGAGTTATTTCCTCCACGTTAATATACTATTACCTTTGGGCGGCACAGATTCGCCTGCACGGGTTTAATCGCGTCCACCTTATTTCATCTTGATTGGGGATCAGGTCCTCCCTTCCCTGTATATCAGGTCTTCTCAAAATCATTAAAATGGTAAGGAAACAAAATACCTCATAAACCAACATGGTCAGCATTGAATCACAGCAAGTCACAAAAACAAGAACAAAAAGGAAGGCTTGGAACAGCAACTCAAAACATCTTTGGTTACTGGGTGTGCATTTTAGCTCTCTCGCCCATGTACTCTCCTCAAGGCCACTGTGCCTCCACAACACATGAACTAATGGGATGGTTCATCCACAAATCACTTCCTCCATTAGATCCTCAATCCTCATTAGTCACTCCACGAATGTAGCATCATCCCCGATATCCAACTCTCCCCAGTAAATGACATGAGTGTCAACATGTAGATATCAAAAAAGATGAGTGGCATGGAAAACATCATGAATCCTTTCCAACTAAAGAACAAATTACAGTAGATATCACACCTCACTGACTCTCCCCAACACTTTTAAAGGACTGATGAACCGAGGAGAGAGCTTTCTCCCTTTTATAAACTATCGCTACCCACGTCGATGGGAAACCTTCAAGAACACATATTCTCCAACCTATGAACTCCATGGGAATCCTCCTAAAATAATCATATCACATATTCTAGTCCTGTGCTACCTTCATCCTATCAGGCACCAGCTGAACCTTCTCCATTTTCCTCTACACTACCACTAGGCCAAAAACACCTGCCTCTAAAACCTCGGTCCAACACATGGGAAAATGACACGACCTCTAGTACAAGGCTTCAAATTGATCCATTCCAATAGTATATTGATATATATTATTGGAGGAAATCTCTACTAAAGGAAAATGTTGTTCCCATGATCCCCTGAAGTACTAAAAACTTTCATGTAGCATATAGTCTATTATCTGGATGGTTCTCTCTTTCTGCAGATCTATCTAGGGGTGGAAAGCAGTGCTAAGACGTAGATGGGTGCTGAAAGAAAGGTTCAATCCCCTTTAGACTTTTGAGGTAAACTGTGCATCCCTATCCGAGATAATGGACCTCATAACACCATGAAATTTCACCACCTCATCCATGTATCTCCGTGTGAAGGCATCCACCGCACTTGACTCCTTGATCACTAGGAAGTGAGGTGATTTTGTCAGCAGTTCTACCTCTACCAAAATAGCATTACAGCGTCCTTGAGCCCCTAGAATTACTGTGAAGAAATCCATCGAGATTTCATTCGACTTCCACTCAGGTAAACTAAAGGCTACAACAAACCTCCTGGTACATAGTGTTTAGCCTTCACCTGCTGACACACAAGACACCATGCCACAAACTCTTCCACAACCTGTTTCACCCTGGGCCCCCAATACTCTTCATGCAGGCCTCGGTACATCTTCGAAACTCTATGGTGTATCGCTACGAGTGAGTTATGGAACATACAGAGAACTCCCTCACCCATCGCCTCTAGGACCAACCACATACCTAAAAAGCATATGATTCTGACCATACTTCGACCACCCTTCATGATCATTCCCTTGGTTAACCTGATCATTCTTCACTTCGCTCTCTATGTCTCTGCATTGAGGCACCACCACCTACCGCAACAGATAGGATTGCACTATCATTTGAAAAAGGAAACATCTATCACCATTCACACTTGCATCCAGGTGTAGGGAAGCCAACTCCTCCATTCCATCCAAGAATCCACAAATTATAGAACAGTATCCCTTCGTGACTTCCTACTCAAGGAATCGGTAACAATGTTCCCTTTAACATTATTGTAAGAGATCTCGAAGTTTTAGTCCTGAAGAAACACCACCTACATTTGTTTATGCATGTTTTGGTCCCTCTGGGAAATGATATGCCTCAAACATCTGTGATCCGTGAATACCACAAAGTTCTCCCCAATGTGGTAATGTCACCACAACATCAATGTGAACAGTAACGCTGCAAGATCTATTTCATGGGTGGCCTATTAATGCTCACGAGGATGCAATTGCCTAGACCCATAATATATCACTCCCCCATGCTAAATCAGAACAAAGACTAGGACATGTCTAGAAGAATCACAAAATACCTCATAAAATAGCCCTTCCCCTGGCAACCTGAGCACTGAAGCATTGACCATCCTTTCATTTAGATAGCTGAACGCTACCTAACACTGCTCACTCTATATAAAGGTCTTGTCATTTATGGTCAGAGATGTAAAAGGATATGCAACTCGGGTGATGTCGAGTACAAACAACCAATAATAGCATTCCATTCCTAGAACACTACAGACCTATGTCACATTATTGGCTGCTTCCTAGGAAACAAATGATACAACCATTGATGGATCAAACACTACCCCTTGGTGAGAAACCACGTGTCCGAGGAAATTCACTTCATGAGTCATGATCTTACACGTGGAAAAATTCACATCGAGATGGTGATGTAGAATGACTTCTGTGACCATCCTAAGTTCCTTAATATGTTCCTCCTTTGATCTGGAGTATATCAAAATTTCATCAATGAACACAATGACGAACTGGTCTAGAAACTCATAGAAAACAGGTTTCATGAGCCCCATGAACAATGTAGGTGCATTTGTAACACCGAACAACATGAATACGAACTCGAAGAGACTATACCTGCACCTAAATTAGTCTTCAGAATATCATTGTCCTTCACTCATAAATAGTGATTCCATGACCGCTGATTGATCATAGAGAACCAACCTACTCCCCTCAGTTAGTCAATGAGATTTTTTATCCTCAGGGGAGGGTAACAGTTATTGACCGTTACCTGATTCAGTCTCTGGTAGTCTATGCACAGCCAGAGACCACGATCTTCCTTCTTTGTGAACAATATCATATCACCCCATGGTTACATTCTAGGTCGGACAAAACCTTTCTTTTTCAGATCATCAATCTGAGTCCTCAACTACCACAACTCAAAAGGCACCATCCGATAATGAGCCATGGATATCGGATGAGAACCAGGTTGTATGTATATCCCAAACACAACATCATGTCGAGGGGGTAGAGGCACTACCTCCTCAGAAAAAATGTCCTTGAACCCTCTAACAACTCTAGAAACATCCATCATCTCCACATATACTGATTCTTCTGAAAGCTCAGCTAACATAGAAAAAAGAGTTTCCACACATCTTCTCCCCACATGACAACTCTGTTCTCCAACAAAAGCCACACACTGGCCATCCGGATCAGAGAACACGACTCTTCTTCGGATACAGTCAATAACATCATGAACCAAAAACAACTAGTAGAATTCTTGGATGAAATCGTATGGCAGTATTTGTAGCAAAATCAGATACCCAGTAGACCGATGTGGCCCTAACATCAGTCTGCATCCTCGAAAAACATCTAATAGGATGTTATGACCCCCAAATAGCGTACTCTACACTAGGGGTATGAAGAGTCTCTCAATGTATAGGCCCATGGAATTTGATATATCAGGTTAAAAAAGTAGTTTGAGGCTCCTGAATCAAACAAGGTGAAAGTAAGAGTGATAAACAAGCTAAAAGTACCTCAAACACCTTCTGGAACTACTTGAACTACTGCCTCTATAGCATGCAACTACACACGCCCAGTTTCTCTACCTCTAGGTTGTCGGTGGCCTCCCCGACCACAACCTGGTTGAGGAATTTGGGGAGCACCCTAGGGTCGGCCTCCTCCTACCACATCATCTCTCATAGGAGTGGGGGATATGTGTCCCTGCTACTACTCAAGAAAGGGCATAGCTAGAAACTTCTATAGCTGAGGTGGGCACTGAACCTTCCCAGCCCCATTATTCTGCACTCTATCCAGGAACTGATTCCAATGGTGACAAGACTCCCATAGAAGAACCACCTCAGTGATGGGCCCTGGAGGAATACGAGAGTACCAGGTGATCGAAACTGGAACTTCTAGGGCTTGCTACCCACAAGTCGAAACCTAGAAGGCCCTAACAATGGAGGCATGCTGCTGACGGCCTTCCCCTTTGACGAACCCAACTGGCTCCCCTCTCATGCCACACCTCCCATAGTGTGCATCCTTTTTACCAATTCATCCTTCTTCTGGACCTCCATGTACCTCGGTAGGGTGAAGGGTGTAACCGTATACTGAAGAGAAGGTCGGAGTGCCTCCTAAAAACTTCTCTCCCAGGACTCCACATCTAGAAAAAGGACCAGAGAAAAACGAATGAGATACTTGAAATTGATTCCAAGTTCCCTTAATAACATGCTCCCCTACTTAAGTGAGAGTATCTCCTACCTTTTTTCTGCATACATCGAGGAAGAGAGGAATTGCGCCTGGAATTCCCTCTCAATGTTAGTCCACAATACTTCATCCTCCATCTTCACACCAAGATAGAGAGTATACCAGAGACACACCACTCCACGCATCTGGATTATAGCTAGAGGAACCCAATACTCCATCACAGCCTGCATCGAGATGAATGTTATCACCAGATCCTCGATCCATCTCTCTATCTTAATGCCCGAGACACTACACTTGTACTTTTTGAGGGTCTTCCACTGAAAGGAACAAAGCATCCTCTGCCACTAGTCATCTTTCCACTCTCGATCAGTCATCTCCTGATCATCCAAATCAGCAACTTGGGTCTTCATCACTCGCACTACTCATGGTCCTCGTCCAGGTGCCAAAACTACAAGGTAAACAAGGAATGCCGATTCCTGATAATATTATGAGACTTAATTCAAATTTTTCTTAAACTGTTTATCAATTTAAATTCCAAGAACACCTAGAACACACAATAACACAAGTCATTATGATGCTTGTACATTTCCTAGCGTCTCTACACTAAAATCATTGTAGCCTCACTTGGTCGTTCGGTAGGTCCTGAGTCCTTGCATCGGAACATGGTGGGGGGGATTAAATCTTTTGTCATAGTCAGTCTTCCAAGGCCTATTTCACAAAAAAATATTCCCTAACATTGTTTCCATACTGTTTCGGTGCGGATGTGCATCAGGTTTCCGTTCTGATGCTGTTCCGCCAGGACGCGTTCGTGCGTGCGCCCGTCGACCTGAGGGGATGGGAGCGCGACTTGTGGCCCTGCAGTCCCGCTTTCCAAAGGCGGGCGGCATCCGTCCCTTATTCAGGGACGTCTGCTCCTTGATCGAAACCGGGATGATGGGATGTCGGCTCTTCCTTCCGTGGACGTCTCCTCGGAACTCGTCACCTAATACGGGTCTCCCTCATAGATTTAAGAATGTTCATGAATCTCGTTCCCGGCGCCATATCTTCATGGACACCGGTTAATTACGCTGCTTCCGCCCGGACGCTCTAAGGAGTCTGGTCGGGGCGGCAACCTGTGGTGAGGAGACCGGGTAGCTCTGGGTGTTGGGGGTGTGTCTTAACATTTCGGCTCTGCATGTCTGCCTTCCGTCCCTAATAGGGCTTCTCGAAGGCGTGATGGCCTGAGGCATCCCACGCTGGGTGCGGGGAACTGCGTTACCTGAGGTTTTCCTCAGCTTCCCATGTTTAACACGGGGTATGCCGCGAGTTTAACGTCCAGCGGGGACGGCATCGGACTGATCAACACGAGGAGTGGATCAGATGACAGAACCCCTTGCGGGGAACCTCCGATGCTGGGGCCAGCACATGGGCGGCTTCCCGAGTGAAGTGGAGTGGAATGAAGTGGCATGACCTCACCGGGATGTGGCGGCCTGGGTAAGGATCAGGATGGATGATGGAGTGAAGAGCTTGGACCCCGTAGAGGCTTCCTATGTACCGCGCGTTAGCGCGGATCAAAGTCAGCGTAGTTCGGATATACAGTTTAACGTCATGCTGGACGATGGCAAACCGACTCACAAGGAGGTTGAGGCTGCCGGGAGGAGGATTGAACCGAACTACCTCGCACAGAGGGGGATGGAACGGCCGGGTGGATCACAGTTTCACGTCATGCTGGACGCTGGTGTTTGGGGATTACACTCTAAGGAGGCCGATATGCGGCAAAGCTCAGTTGGAGAGGGACTTGAGCCGAAGGTAATAGACACCTCGATCCCTGTCACGCCCTCTACTGGATTTGGCAGTGGGGAAGCACAATGGAGATACACATGTGCAGTCCCCCACAAGGGCGGATTCATAGGTGAATCGACGCGAATGTGAACCCGGGAGGGGTCCACTGATGGACGAACCGATGTGAATACGACCGAGACGACCAGGTGGTGGGCTTGAACCTCAGGGAGGCTTCCTACATACCCTGTTTAGGAGACAGGGATCAAATTCCACGTAGTTCATTCTGTCAGGACTTACACACTAAGGCAACCTGAGTGCGGAAAAGCTCAGTTGAAGAGGGACTTGGGCCGAAGGTAAGAGACCTCGATCCCTGTCACGCCCTCTACTGGCTTCGGCAGTGGGGAAGCACAATGGAGGTACACATGTGCAGTCACCCATAAGAAACTAGGGGTTTGTAATACCCTACCCCTGTGGGCGAAGGCCACTCCAATAAATTGTCCCTAAGGAGGGGCAATCCTGACATCCCTGCAGAGACGAGCGGGTGGGGGCCACATCCAAACCGGGGGGGGACCCTGCGTGCGAGGCACGAGATCGGGTGATGCGGACGGTTTAACGTCTTGCCGGACGAAGTACAGTTTAACGTCGTGTGTTGAGGATGAAGCGGACGGTTTAACGTCTTGCCGGATGAAGTACAGTTTAACATCGTGTGTTGAGGACGATGGGGTTTGGGGCTTACACCTTGAGGAGGCCCATATGCTAGGTAGTTTAACGTCGTGAAGCTTGGACGAATTCAGTTTAACGTCATGTTGGACGAAGCGGACGGTTTAACGTCTTGCCGGACGAAGTACAGTTTAACGTCGTGTGTTGAGGACGAAGATGCATGGCATTTTAACGTCTTGCAGCGCGGATGAAGTGGTTCCACCAACGGGTCCGTGTCACTTCGCGCGAGCCTGGAGGGCCGCACGGGTAGACAACGCACAGTGTGGGCACCCGGGATGAAGATCATCGGGCGCCACGCAGGCAGGTACCCTCAGGGGGTCAAAGGGGGCGACCCTGGCGGTTTGCGCGCAAAAGAGGAGCTTGGCACGCAATACCGCGGGTCGGCGCGCAATTAGGCGGGCTGGCGCACAATTGGGCCAGCGCTTTGCGCGCGGAAGATGGAGATTGCGCGCACCGGCCTCTGATAGCGCGCGGGGGCAACGACCCATTCTTTAACGAATGGCCACTTAGTAAAAAAAGAGGGGGTGCGCGCAATCGGGCTGGATTGCATGCACCCAGGGGGAAATTGCGCGCCAGAGGCTTCTTTTAAGTGCGAAGGCCTTTGGGTGAGGAGTTGGTCAAAGGAAAGAAGCCAAAGTGGTTGCGCGCGAAGGCGAACCTCGAGGCTTGCTTGCGCGAAATAAAGGAGGTTACCTGAAGATCGGCATTGCGCGCGGAGGGGGTGGGATTGCGCGCACGAGCGACTCTTCCAATTCTGGAAACCTTTAAAACGTTGGGGGTCGCCTGGTATTTATAGGCAAACCCCAGGCGCGCAATTCAGCTCACGGGCGCGCAGTTCGGCGCGCGGGCGCGCAACGCGGCCCGGGCGCGAAATAGGGGCCCAGCGCGCAATATGGCCGCGCACGGGCGTCGGGCGCGGAACATTCCGCACCGACTCGTCCCATTGCCCGAATCCCGGAAGGATTGCAGGTGCCTCGCCAATATTGCGCGCGGGCCTCCGATATTTTGCGCAAGGCCTTCGGGCCTTCTGAAACGTGCTTCTGACTCCCAATATAACCTCACTTTCCCCATCCGGAACTTCGTTTGAGGAGCAACGGACTTTTCCGACGTCTACAAAAGCCCCCCCTCGGAATCTGATCGGCGAGAGGTCTCAACGATCGGGTTCCGAGGGAGACGTCGGAATGCTGAAGTCCTGGGCGGTGCGGGACTTTGGCTTAACGTGCTCAACCACAATTCATTGTCTTGCGGGAGCGTTAACCAAGCTTCAGGCATCCACAATTGGTCCTGGATTTCTAAGGAAAAGAGGGATGTCATTCCAAGGAAAGGAGACCTCAGACCTAATCAATGTACCATCCCCCCAACTTGTTCCAACACACGAGCGGGACAACGCTAGGGGCGTTGAGATTTTATCCGAACATAGGGAAATGAGAAAGGGTGAATCGCGTGTCCCGAATTCAGAAATCCACGACGGTCAGTCTTCCATGAAATGCCCAAGACGGCAAGCGGACAATGGATCAATCGACCATACTACTGCAATAGACGGACGTAAGGTCATCATTCATATTGCAGGAGGCGGATCAAATGTCATCATCAATACCGCTTTGGGGGTTCCTTCAAACACAAGTGTGGAAATCCGGATCAAAAGGGCATGCAAAGCGTGGGGCGAAGTGATGATTTGTTCGGACAGAATCTAACACTACAAAAATTGCGCCACCGTGGGGAAAGCGTATTAGGCGGATGCACTAATCTGGCCGTGAATCACCCCAATTCTCAGACAGAACCTCTGTGACGAGGAAACTATCGCTTCCCATCATTGCAATGGGGCATCTCGAACTGAATCGGGGAGAATATCACAACTGCACCACTCTACCAGAAGCCAGGCCAGACGGCCGGCGACGAGGAGGGGCGGGACTTAGCGATCCCTGAGGCTGGACCCGAGTCGAGATGCCCGGGCGTTCCTACGTACTCCATCAGGCTGAAGATCAAGCCACACGTAGTTCTGAGAGTGCAGTTTTAACGTCATGAGAGACATAGAACCCCGATTAGGGATATCTTAGTTTAAAGTTGTAGAGCTTGGACCATAGGGGCAGATCATTGTTTAAGGTCTTAGAGCTCGGACCATAAGAACCTCAATGTACGCCACATCGTGGTCCTATCCCCTGGATATGCGAAGATGTACTGATGGATAGTGTCAATAGTGCCGAGATTTTCCCTGGTCAGAATGGGGGGTGGAAAACGTAATGTGAATCATGCGGCCATTCACTCATGGACTGGGGGCACCGGCGTAACGATATGGGAGTACTGCCGACCGTGGCAGAAAAGCAGCATCAATATCGCACTGACCGTTGATGGAATGAGGCAGCAAACGAGCATCAACCGCTCAAGCGCAGGATTCATATCGATTTGCTGCCCAAGGCCCTTGGGGGCACCAGCCCGGATCGGTGGGAGAGCAATGAGGCATTGTATCCTGACCGCTCACGGGGGGTTCCACCCAGGGCGTAGGTGATGGGTCCGAATGAAGGGGAGCATGAAGCCTGAAAAGTTGAAGGAACCTGACCAAGCTGAACCTGACCCTCCTGGCAATAGACCAGAGTACTCTTGACACCGGTGGACCACTGCAAGGGGTCGAAGTACACGCCTTGAGGGTGACCTGAAGGCGGCGGATTCCCCAGAGAAGGGGGAATCTTTAAGAGGTGGGGGGCTGGACCCGAAGTTTCAAACATCTGGGCATTCCTACGTATCCCATAAGGATGGGAATCAAGCCACACGTAGTTCTTGAAGCGCGGCACAACACAATCGGGCACCAGCGCGGGGAGGGGTGTGGGTCTGGCCCTCGCACCCAAAAGAAGCGGTATTTGATATTTCTTGTTTGTCCTTAAAGGTGGATGGTTTTTCTTTGTGCAGCGACATGCCTGTGATTAAGAAATCCCTGGCGTCACCACAATAATCAAGCCATGAAAGGCATTGATAAATGGCGTAGTTATTAACCAGCGCTCAACGTGAGTGTCCCCTGGGGAGAACATCACGATGCAGTGCCGTTTCTCGTCGGGCGGCCAAGACGATCACAGTTTACGGTCGTGTGGTAAGACCAGGCAACACAGTTTAAGGTCGTGTGGCTCGGACCATGGAGGAATCCGCTTATTGTGATACGGCGGACCCAGCGGAGGTGGGGACACATCCCAGCCCTGCGGTCACGCACAATTCCAGGGGAAGGATCCTGGGATAGGGGCCTGCATATGTCTATCAACCGAGGGGCAGAGATGCTAGCCTCCAGCTATGTTGGGCCCAGAACGCGATTGTTCGGGCGACTCCTTCCTCCTCATGGGGACGAGGGTCTAGCTACATATGGCCCTTAGGGAGGACATCAGCACCTATCATTGGTGCTCATATCGTGGGAGCCTCGAATGGAACCATTACCCTGGTTGGCCTGCCTAACGTGTTGAGGTGTACTGAGGGTCAGTATGAAGAGAGAGTGTCGAGTTTCCACTACAACGCACTGTGGCGGAGTGTGATATGGACTGCGCAACCAATGTTCATAGCCTGAAATAGTTGACATGGCGATCAAGAACATTGCTGACCATATTCGCAACACAACATCCGATCGCGTCAGCCTAGGATGAGGCAATCAAACGATCATCAACCGCTCAAGCGCAGGATTCATATCGATTTGCTGCCCAGGAAGGCCCAAACAAGAGGAAGTGCGAGGCCCGACAAGTAACACAGGACTTGTCGCGATTGAATCCGACACTATAGGTCATAGACTGGAGTACCCCAAAACATGCTAACAGATCACCGAAAAGGGTAGGAGGACTCACCTTGAGAGAAACCAAAGGACGGCAGATCCCCGTGATCAACCAAGAGACGGGGCTGGACCTGGAACACAAGTGTCCAGGCAGTCCTACGTATCCCATAAGGATGAGAATCAAGCCATACGTAGTTCTTGAGAGGCAGTTTAACGTCTTGCGGGACGAAGTGCAGGTTAACATCATGCGGGACGATGGAGCAAGCAGTTTAACGTCCTGCAGCGTGGACGAATGCAGTTTAACGTCGTGTGGGACGATGGATGCCTGGCAGTTTAACGTCTTGCAGCGCGGACGAATGCAGTTTAACGTCGTGCGGGACGAATGCTGAACAGTTTAACGTCTTGTAGCTCGGACGTGGTGCAGTTTAGCGTCATGAAGGACGGAGTGCAGTTTAACGTCATGCGGGAAGAATGACACTCAGGCAAAGTATTTCTTGAGGAACCTAGCGTTGGTGGGAGGAGTGACATGCTCACCATCCATAGTCTCTAGGGAGTACGCTCCATTGCAATAGAACTTGTGGATGACAAATGGTCTCTCCCACTTGGGATCCATCTTGGGCGGCTTCCTGTTGGGGATCATTGGTGCTCTTAGGGCCCGTACTTGGTCACCCTGTAGGAAGGAGCGGAGGCGATCCTTCTTATTGAAAGCTCGAGCCATTCTGCTTTGATGCCTCTCCAAGTTGTCCAATGCGCGAAGACTATTCTCATCCAGTTCTTCCAACTCGACTAGACGGGCTTCAGCAGCTCTGTCCGGCGCTTGCTTATCGTAGACCGCAGTGCGCAAGGACGGTAACTGGATCTCGATGGGCAGGACGACCTCAGCTCCATACACCAGTGAATAAGGGGTCATCTGGGTGGAATTGCGAGTCGTCGTCCGATAAGCCCAGAGGGCATTGGGGAGCTTGTCCGGCCAACTCTTCTTGTTCTGACCAACCATCTTTTGCAGAATGTTAGAGAGGGTTTTGTTAAACGCCTCAATCTGTCCATTCGCCTGCGCATGATAGCGAGATGTATGGTTCGAGCGAATGTTGTACTTCGCGTACAACTTCTTCAACTCGGCTGCTTGGAAATTGGCTCTGTTATCCGTGAGGATAGCTTGAGGCACTCCAAATCAATAAATGTTGTTGGAGGTTACGAAGTTAGCGATAGAACAGGATTTGACCTTTCTGAGCGGAATCGCCTCTGCCCATTTGGAGAAAAAGTCTGTGGCGGTCAGAATGAACCGGCACTGGCGAGCCATCGCCGGCAGGTAAGGTCCCACAACGTCGATCCCCCATACTGCAAAGGGCCAAGAATACCTGGTGGTAGGGAGAGGCTCCGGCGGCCGATGCACAAAGTTCGCATGAACCTGGCACGCATGGCACTTCCTGGCATACTCGATGTAGTCATGGATCATGAAGGGCCAGAAGTATCCCAACCTCTGAATCTGGTGGGACAGCTTCGGCCCAGTCTGATGGGCACCGCACGAACCAGCATTAACCTCTTGCATGACTCGTGGGATCTCAACTCCCTGAAGGCAACGGAGGAGAACACCATCAAATCCGCGTCTATAGAGGATCTGCTCCAGGATGGGACTGCTCTGGAGGACAAACTGCGATGCACGGCATCGAACTCGCTCGCGCTCGGCCAGATCTGATGGGAGAATGCCATGTTGGAGGTACTCAAACAGGGGAGTCTTCCAATCAGGGGCTGGTTCGACTGCCATATCTGTGGTACTCGGGGCTCCGGGCACAGGGGCAACCGTGGTGAGATTACTTACCGACGGGCCGTGATCTCCCTCCGGGATAACGGGAGTGAAGAGCCTGCGGTGCGTTACGCGGATGATCAGGTTGTCCTGTTCAGGCTCTACGAGTGACGCAGCAAGGCTGGCCAAAGCATCTGCTCGACCGTTCTGCGACCGGGGAATATGGACAATTTCTGGCCGAGAAGAGAACTGGTCCATCAGGAGGAGGGTGCACTCCAGCAATGGCACAAGTTCCGGCTTCCTGACAACATAGTCGCCATTGATCTGCCTAACGACCAGCTCGGAGTCCCTTTTCACACACAGATGGGGCACGTCGATCTCAAGAGCTAACTCGAGGCCAGTGATGAGGGCATGGTATTCCGCCTCATTGTTGGTACAGCCCTCTGACAACAGGAAAGAGTATGGAAGCACGGATTTCTCCGGGGTAATGAAGACGATACCCAAGCCCACTCTGTTGAGCTTAGGATTATCGATTCTTCTACCAGTGGGGCTCCGGGAGGCACCGTCAAAGTGCATCTGCCAGCATGGATTGGCGCGATCGACCGAGAGAACGGACTCATCAGGAAAGCCTAGATCCAGTGGCTGATCCGAGGAGGTCGGGTGAGCAGCCAGAAAGTCTGGCAATGCTTGCCCTTTGATGGCCTTCTGAGACACATACCTGATGTCGAACTGCTGGAGAATCACAACCCACCGCGCTAGACGGCCAGTCAACATAGGCAATCTCAGGATATATTTCAACGGGTCTACCCGAGAAACCAACTGTACCTCGGGGTGCTGCAAGTAGTGTCGTAATTTCTGTACAGCAAATACGAGCGCCAGGCAGCTCTTCTCGATGGGGGAATACCTAACTTCTACATCGAGGAGCATGCGACTGAGGTAATAGAGGCTATTCTCTATTCCCTCGTTGTTCTTCTGGGCAAGAAGGGCACCAAGGGACCATTCCAGGGCGGTCACATAAAGGACCAGCGGCCTCCCGGATACATGCGACATCAGAACCAGAGGTTGAAGCAGGTACTGCTTGATTTCCTCGAAAGCGGTCTGACACTCCTTATCCCATACATAGGTGGCACCTTTCTTCATGAGCTGAGAAAAGGGCTTACACTTGCCGGCCAGATTCGCGATGAATCGGCGTATATAGGCTAAGTGGACTTGGAACCCTTGCAGTTCCCGGATGTTACCTGGGGGAGGCATCTGGCTAATCGCCCTGATATTCTTTGGGTCGATCTCAATACCCCGGTATCTTACCACAACGCCTTGAAACTTCCCGGAGGTGACCCCGAAGGCACACTTCAACGGGTTCATCTTCAGGCAGCGAGACCGGAGGAAGCCGAACACTTTCTCAAGATCTTTGAGATGGTCCTGACGCTGGCGCGATTTGACCACCAAGTCGTCGACGTAGCATTCCACCAGTGTGACGAGGATTGGCTTGAATATGCGGTGCAGCGCCCATTGATAGGTGGCACCTGCATTCTTCAGGCCGAAGGGCATGACCTGGTAACAAAAGATACCTTGGGGGGCCCTGAAGGCAGTGAACTCCTTATCCTCAGGGGCCATCCGGATTTGGTTGTATCCGGAGTATCCATCCATGAAGGAGAGGGCTTGGAACCCTGTCGTGGCGTCAATCAACAGCTCTGTCACTGGAAGGGGAAAGTCATCCTTCAGACAGTGGCGGTTGAGATCGCGGAAGTCGATACAGACTCTGATCTGCCCGTTCTTCTTCCTACCCGGCACGATGTTGGACAGCCATCTGGGGTACTGAACTTCCCTAAGGAAAGTTGGCTTTGATAAGCTTGTCAACTTCGGCCTCAACCATGGCACTGTGGAATGGGTGCATCTTCCTGGGAGGCTGCTTGAACCCGCGATGGTTCGCCGCGAGACCAAGGCGGTGGACGGATACCTGAGGATCTAGCCCCAGCATCTCGTCATAGCCCCAAGCGAACACATCACGGTGCTGTCTGAGGAAGTCCACGTACTGCTGCCGCTCCTCAGAGGGCATGGCGGCACTGACCAATGTGGGTCTTGGATCTGCCTCAGTTCCAAGGTTCACCTGTACTAAATCATCGACCGTGGCGGAGACTCCCTCCTCAAAGGCTGGGGGTGCGTCTTCCACGTCCTCTCCACTCGGGGGGGGGGGATCGTCCACGGGAGAGACTGCGTTGGAAACTGCCTTGGGGCAACCAGATCCTGCTGGGCCACTGGTGTTGGCATGGGCGGTCGCGGTCATCTCATCCGGAGACTCACAGGCCATTGAGACCATGGCTACGTCCAACCGATGGATCTGGAGGACGTAAGCATCATCCAAACTTGCCCAGGGATCACTTGCAACAGCGACAGGCTCAACCTCACCCGTCAGGATCTGCTTATCCTTGCTCTTGTAATAGTACGCGTCCAGATAGTGGGCTTCACATGAGGCAAAAGGAGAGGCATCTCCCTGTAGCACGCCTACTCGACCATTAAGGGAGTATTTAAGTCATTGGTGGTATGACGAGGGAACCGCCGCATGAAGGTGGAGCCATGGCCTGCCCATCAATGCGTTATACGCAGTGTCTTGAGAGACTACCATGAATTCGTTGTTGGCAACCAGGTCACCGAACTAGGTCTTCAAACGTATCTTGCCGACCGGAGTTTGCTCGGTGCGGTCGTACCCCTGGATCCTAAGGTCGGAGGGAATCAAGTCATCCCCAGACAACCCCAATCTCTGGAGCGTCTGAGTTGGAATCAGGTTAATCCCAGACCCAGTGTCGACAAGATAGCGCCGGACTTCAAGGCCATTGAACTGGCTAGTAACATACAGCGGATGAATGTTCCCTTGTATAGGAGGGTCTTCATCATCACCAGAGAACGAGATAACTGCCTGACATTCGGCGTTCTCAATCGCTTCGGCGTGAAAGTCCTTTGCAGCCCCATCCTCCGTCTCAAACTGGAGGGGGCTCTTCAGGGCTTCAGCGAGCGCCTCGCGCATCTCAGGTGACAGGCGCAGAGCCTCAAGGATGGAGAGCCTTGCTGGGATGTCTGCCAAGTGCTTCAGGACATCATACTTTCTTGCCAAGCGCGAGCCCCTGGTTGCAGGAGGTTGCTCTGCGGTTGGAGGCATGACGGGCCTTGCCGGTTGGACCGGCGGCCGACTGGTGCTTGGCGCATCTCGTTGTTCACTGGTTGAAGCCCGGGAAGTGGTCACCGTACTGGGGCCAGGAGGCTGGGATGGACTCGTGGAAGGACGGATCTGGTCGCGGTGCGGCTGAGGCGGTTCTGCCTGGTCCCACACCACAAACGGTGGCGGAGGCGAATCTGTCGTCCCCGGATGGGGGGGCTGCGCGCGCTGAGCTCGGTTTTGAGCCCGCTGCCTAGTTTCAGTGGTGTGCACGGCCTGACTGTAGGTACCAACTGCCGTGCCCCAGCGACTCCTGTTGTTGCGGTTCCCCCGACGGTGGTGACGACAGGGGACACTAGGGAGGTCCACCTGGTGTTCTTCAACGTCGGGAACCGAAAAGGGATTTACCAGCTCGACGGTATTAACCGAAGCGTACCCAACACTTTCATCGGACGAATCATTCATCACCGGGCGGATCCGGGGAGGGATCCCCATCTCCGGGGGCATGAAATCGCCGAGAGTGCGGGATAGCGGCAGAACTGGCGGGGCACGCTCTTCCTTCTTGCGCCGCCGCCGTTTGCTCTTCTTGGAAGAGGCAAGCTGGGACGACGATGCCGAAGCAGCACCCACAGATTTTGGGGGCTCAGGCTGATTCAAGCGCGCACGGATGATTCCATGGGCGCGAATGATCATCTTGCGGGCCATCCATTCATTATACTTCTAGGATCCGTGGTCGGAGACCAGCTGCCATTCGTCCTCGTCGCCACTATCGTCATCTGATCCCCACTTGTGCTGGAGCTGGGCCCAACCTGATTACATTTTTGTTAATCTGGCCTTGGAGCCAGTCCTTAAACACGTAGCATCGCCGGATGGTGTGCCCCAGGGCCCGATGGTAAGGGCAGTAGCGGGGGTTATCCGTGAGATGTGCCTCCTCTGGCATCCAACACTCAGGCAGTCGCACAATCCTCTGCTCCAGGGCGCTCCGGAAATAACCGGGGACCTGATCCTCGTGAAATGAGTAAGTCAGGTATCGCGGGGCCCTGGGAGCATGGTCTTGACGAGGGCCTGGAGGGGCCTGCCGAGGAGGTGGACCCTGATTATCTCGCCTGGGTTGTGGCGGTACATTACGCGGAGGGGTCGGCCGGTTCTAGGGTTGCCGCTGCTGGGCCGGGAACTGAGCCCGTGGAGGCGGATTCCTGTGAGGCTGTGGAGCTGGCCTCACCGGAAGCAGCTCCAACTGCCTGGGGGCCTCTATCTGGGCAACAGCAGCGAGCTCAGCCCTGCTGACTCTCTTTGCAGGGATCATAGGAGGCAGCGGGTGTGCCTGACTGGCCTGTTGCAGGGCTTCCTCAAGACGTTGAGCTTTGTCTGAGAAGTCCCTGAACCCTCCGGGGCAATTCTGAGTGATCAAGGAAGGGACCAGCTCGGTCTTGACGTTCCCGACTCACATTGTCAGCAACTGCTCCTGAGTCAATGGCATGTCAAGGGAATACGTGAGACCCTTCCATCGGGCGACGAAATCTGCGACTTTCTCATCAGGCCTTTGCTTTCACTTGAAGAGGTCTGCGATACTTGTCTTCCTGGTCGTGGAACTGAACTGGTAGAGGAACTGTCTACGAAGGTCCTCCCAGCTAGTTATCGACCCGACGGGGAGCTGGCTGTACCAGACAAATGCTGGCCCTTTCAGTGTCTGGACAAAGCAGCGATGTTTGGCGGCCTCCTGCTGCGCCGGAGTTCCCAACATAGGCCCGCACCTCGAGTTGAAATGGGCCAAATGTTGTGGCGGATCTCCAGTCCCGTTGAAGGGGGCGAAAGTGGGGTTCCCAAATCCTGGAGGTGCCGGCATGTCATCCACCCATGCTGGGTATGGCTTGCCGTCCGGTGGGATCGCCACTTGCCGAGTCTCCAAGGCTTCCAAGCGGGCGATGAGTGCCGCCATCGGATCGTCCGGACATGGTTTCCAGTCCTGGCGAGGATCTCTAACCACGAGCGCATTGCATGGCTCTTCAATCGGGTCATCGACCGGGTCGTCGAACTCGGCAGCTCGTGGGATGGCGGGCGGAGCGGCCCTTGGGGCAGCGGCAGGAATCCGAGTGGGGTCTCTCAGGTAGTCACGCCGCTTGGGAGGGTGTGGTGAAACATACTGCGCCCTCTTTCCATAGGCAATGGCCTCTCCCCTGTCGGCAAACACGGCATAATCACGGTTGCCCGGGAGAGTCTCGTCGAGGAGTGGTTGTTCCTGTCCCTGCTGTCCTAGCCTAGGATCACCGTAGTCAGGCCACCGCTCAGCAGCGCGCTCGGCGAGGAGCTGGTCAACTAGCTTCTTCTGCTCGGTGAGCTGTTGACGTAGAGTGGCCTTCTCGGGATCCTCCTCTGCCCTCTGCATGGAGGCAGATGGGTCGGCGGGCTTTATAGCCCCGCCATGCTCTTTACCTTTGCTGACGTTTCGGCTCAACGTCAGTGCTTCAGTGGGTGTGGGGAGACCCAGGAGGCTCCCCTGGTGATGAGTAACTCTCACCGATGGATCCGACGACGGCTTGTCTTCGGGGGGAGAGCCCCCGTCGAGAAGTTCCAAGTCGTTCCCCTCTCCCGACAGGTCATCCATATTGACCGTTTCCGTCCCTGGGGATATACCCTCAGGGCCACCCAGCGAATCGGGCTGTCAGCGAATCGCACTGAAGCGTAGGGCAGCGTAATGCCCCCATCCACGGATATACACATGGGGGGTGGCTTCCTCGATAACCTTGCGGAGTACTTGAAAACACTCAACACATCGTTGTTGGAGGGCCTCGTGGTACCCAAATGACCCGGGGTGCCGAACCGCGGGGAGCGTGGCCAGGTCGATCTGACGGCACTGCTCACCAATATCCTCCAGGTGCACTTGACTCCCGGGATATGGCATTTGTAGGCGGTGAAGACGAGAGTGAGTCTCCCGGAGATTTCGGCGGAAGCATTCGAACTCATCCGGGGTGAGCGATTCTGGTGCATCAAAGTCCGGTCCTGCGACTGGGCAAAACTTCTCAGGGAAGTGGCCCTCTGCAAGGACGGTCCAGAAGCTCCACGACTCAAACTCGGGACCCAGGTCTTCTTGGTCCCCTTCAGCGACTGGGAATGGACGGGTAACCGGCAGTGGTGCTGAGGCGGGCCGTTGGGTCGGCGGGCTGGCCGGCGGTGAATACGGCGAGCAGGCCGATTGGCCTCGATATCCCGGGCCTCCCTCTGAGGGTTGCGGTGCCCCAGCTACAACATCACGGTAGGACGGGCCGGCGAGCGAACATCCTGCTGTAGCGTCGGTGCTCTCCGAGGGTGCACTAGATCGTGGCTCGACCGTCGGTCCCCAGAAAAGGTCTTCGGCTTCTCCAATCGAGGCAGAAGGCGCTTCCGGAGGGGCCGGTACCAACCGCAACCTTGATCCTTGGGGGTCTACCAGGCCCTCTCTACTCCAGATATACCTTCGGAGAGAAGTGGGGATCACATCGATCTCACTCTCGGGGAGTACGAGGCTGACGTGCCGCATTCCTACCCCTGCCCCTGACTGGCGGGATCGGGGGGAGGGCTCCATCGTCGAATCATACTCCGCCTCTGTATCAAAGAAACGAACCGGTCGGATCTCTGTCCGGAATTCCCTAGCATTCCTCCCTCGACGTCGACGCCTCGCCTTCCTGCCCCTGGGTGGTTCTTCGGGGCATGGCTGATCTCTATCCTGGCGTCCTCTGGCCGCACCGGTGCAGGGGCCAAGAGGACTGGAAACCAAGGTGCGAGGAGCACCAGGACAGATATCAAAGGGGACGCGGGGAGAGATGATTCTGGGCAGGCCTCTGGGCCAGGATCGGAAGGTGGGATAACCCATGCCTCTTGGATCGGCCACACAGAGTAGACCCTGCTGGTGAATAGCGCTACCGCGAGGTGGTCCGCGGTGGCTATTGCCTGTACCAGCAACCGGGAGAGTCAACCCAACCTGCCTTTGGGGCGGTCGGGGCCTCGATCCAGGTCGGGCATAGAAGTTCCCCTGCTCAGGATGCACAGGGGCCTGGTGACTGGAGCCTGCAGTGGCTTGGGCCAACGCAGCTGCTGTTGCTAGGGCCCCAAGTTGGGCATCCTCTTCCGCTCGTGCCCGAAGTTGGCGTCGGGACAGACGAGTCGGGATTAGCGGCGCAGGCAGGTGGAGAGCTCGTTCTTCGACTTGAGAAGCCTGGCGGAGGTGTCGACATGGCCTGGAAGGAGCCCTTATCACGGATCCCTGGAGAGAATCTCGGATAGGGTGGTCCCGGACATCCTCCACCTCATCCGCATAGGGGAGGGAGCTGTCGGAGCGTTTCGGGGATAAACTCCCAAAGCGGTTGGACGTCGAGGTAGGCAGCGGTGCCTCCCTGCGCGGCCCTCGGGGGCGGTGTTGGTGGTGAGGTGCAGCTTCCTCGAGGTCTAGGCGAGCCATGTCTGTAACACCCCAAACTTCCACGGTACGTTTCCCTTCGAATAATGCGATAGCGTGTGTTGTACGCAACCTCGAGTTCTAACACACACCACATCTAATTAAACTAGCCGTTGTGAATAGTAATACCTACTTTTTGAAATCATATATATTTTATATTTCAAAATGGACTTCATTTTTTGGATTCGGAATATTGAAATTATCCTAGGGTGAAATTTTGGTACTTTTCGGATAACTTTTATATTTTGATGAATAGTGAAAATTACTAAATTTTAATTAAAATCAACTTTTTTAATCAAAATAATTAATATTGATAAATTATGAATTTGAGTGGTTTTAAAGTATATTTAGAATATATTTTTACCATTTAATTTAATGTTTGTCATTGGACATAATTTCACAATTAAACCAGACATAAACAAGTGTCAATCTTTTGATAGTTATTATCTCTTAAAAACACGCTTTTTATTTTAACAACGGGAAATAATTTTAAATTAATTTCTGCCACTTCTGTGTTTTGAATTTGGAAAAATGGATTAAATATTTGGAATCAGGATGTCCAAATTATGTAAATAGGTAACTTTTATTTTTACACATTTTGAATAATTACTGCGGTAAATATTTTATTTACCATGGTTAAAGGGTAAATCCGGTAAATAAGGGTTAAAAAAATAATATTATAATAATAAAAAATTACCCTAAAACGTGTCCTAACCTTATTGGTGGACACATACCCATCCATGGGCATCCTTGGGTCGATTTGGGGACCCCTTAGATCCACTTGTATGTGGTAGGGACACATTATATTAATAAAGTTAAAATAAAAATAAAAATGGCATAAGCTTACATCTTTTAGAAGAACAATTTTTACATAGGGTTATACATGTTGGATTTTCGATTATAAATATTAATTAGAAAGCTAAACAGATTTCCTACATAATGATATTTTATTTATAATTTGTAGACATCAAATAATTTAAATTATTAATGACACAATAATGATGCAATGTTTACCTCTTAATAAATCATTTAAATAAATAAGATTATAATGATTAAAATATTATCTAAAACCTGTCCAATTATTATTGGTTGATGTTATTTAGAAAATGAGTCATCTTATCTTTGACCTCAATGATTTTTGGACCATTAGGAACCGAATATAATTATATTATAACGTAATACTTTCACTCTTTCCTAAAGAGCCCCTCCTCTCACTTATAAAAGGAGACCACTTCTACTCATTCCTCACACCTCTCAAGCAACTTGGCTCGTCCAAACCCTGCCCAAATACTCTCCCAACTTCCCTCACTAAAACCTAGAGGCCTTAGTTTGATCAGAAATCCAACCTAAGGATCCATTTTGATCAAATCAAAAGGAAGAACCCGAAGAAGAGGTAATGTTTTCACCACCCCTTTTCAAGTTCCTTTCTTCTTGCACTTGTTCTTTCTTTGTTCTTACCATTCTAAAATAATAACTCCAGTATCTCACATATACTGTGATGTTATTATAAATATGGTACAACCATATTCAGTATTCTATCCACCCTTTGAATAACATGTCACCATACGTGTGTACGTACGGCTTACCGTCTCCACGTCGTGGTGTAATTGTTATTCAATATATTATTATTTGGATGGGTATAATAATGATGTGCAACTCTTGTAAATAATAAATATAACATGTTAATTATTCTTTATATATGATATAACATCCATTTATATATTATTTTAATATCAAAAGATTGATATTGTCGCTAGTGCGTACGTACGGACTACCGTCTCCACAAACGCGATAAGATTCATTCTCCATCGTATCCATCCAAGTATAATTATCATTTGATGATTTAAAAATGGTGCTTAAGGACTTGATATCATTATGGATATGAATAATATACAACCTATCCATTACAAACATGGCTTATGTAACAAAACATATAAATGAAAATGAGTAAGTTAACACCCGAAACGACGATAATTCTTAGATATTATTAACAAATCAATGTTAAAAGATCATATATGATATCATATTAATATATATGATTCTTGTATAATTTAATAACAATTATTTCACCATTATACATAAGGTTAACCTACCCCAACCAAGGAAAAGTACAAGGTAAGGGATTTTCTTATCTCACTTTCAATTCCGTGAGATTTCCATTGTTCGCCACTAAATTATTGAAAGTGGTGTATTGTGTACTGCCATTTGATATATATTATCATGATTCTCTTTATATTCATTTTATTCTGTAAATCATTTGGTGGTTATTAACTTTTGTCCATACGACTCAGTTGATTAACGTGGTAAGGGGTTTTCATCTCACTCTTTATTTCCGTGAGATTCATGCCATATTTCCACTATTATCTTTTGTGTGGTGTATGTACTGCCCATAATTGTATTCTTTGTGTAATACACTTTACCTTATGTGTATTTACATTTTCATTGTATGATACCTCTTTCATGGGTTGTATGTTTCATAATTTACCAAATTGATAAGGGTTTACTTCACAATCTCATTAATATCCGAGGTTGTCTTTACGTAAGTATCTATAGGGACATATTTACTATCCATGTCCATATTTCATAAAAGAGTTTTCAAAGGGGTTTTTTCTAATGGAACTTTTACTAAAACATCATTTTAAATGTTTTAAATATTTATTATTCTAAATCATCCTCATTTATGTCCACGTTTTCAAAATGGTTTGTAAGGATTTATTTATATGAAAATGAATGTTTTAAAAGTTTTAATTCCATTCAAAAGTTTCAAAGTGGTATGGGACACTTTGATTCAAAAATGTTTTTAAATGCCTTACTTTCTAAATTGTGTAACATTAAAATGTTTTCATGAAAAGGGATATTTCTCTCAATAATTTTTAAATAAACATTTTCATCTATGTCAACATCCTTTGATGGATTTTAAGATTATTTGAAGTTGATTTATTATGATTTAAAACTTCCATATTGTAATTAAGTTTTGTGATATGTTTGACTGTAGATGTGTCATTTATATAGCATTCATGGTTTATGAGTAAAGTATTGACATTCTGTATGCTAGTTACAATAAGAATGTTTATATTATATTTCAACCTTTACTTCATATGAATGTGTTGGACAAGTATGTTCCAGGTTGGGGACTGGTTAAAGTAAGACCTCCAGGTTGGGGACTGGTTAAAGTAAGCCCTCCAGGTTGGGGACTGGTAAAAGTAAGCCCTCCAGGTTAGGGACTGGTAAAAGTAAGCCCTCCGGTTTGGTCTCCGGTTATTAGAGGAACTCCGGGTTGGTGTCCGGT
The DNA here is from genome assembly GCA_963277665.1 of Viscum album. Taxonomy (NCBI): domain Eukaryota; kingdom Viridiplantae; phylum Streptophyta; class Magnoliopsida; order Santalales; family Viscaceae; genus Viscum; species Viscum album. The sequence continues at coordinate 71,416,550 of OY728151.1, read as the reverse complement.
TATTAGAGGAACTCCGGGTTGGTGTCCTGTTATTAGAGGCACTCCGGGTTGTGTTCCGGTTACAGTTAGCCCCAAGGGCTTGGGACGAGGCTTTGAAAAGAAATTAAAGTTTAGCATTATGAATTCCATCATTATGAAAGTGGTTATTGATTTTTCATGTGATTATTCGATTAGTAGAATAACCATGTGAATAAGTAAATGGCATTATTTCATTTTATTTATGCCATACTATATTTAATGTTAATGTTTAAAAGGCATTTTTTTTAGTTATACATTTCCTTAAAATGATTATTATTATTTATGAAAGTTTTCGCTATATTGTTATCCTTACTGGGAATTTGAGCTCACCCCTTTTCTATGTTTTATTTTTCCCAGGATGTGAAGATGTAAGTTATGAATGACCTTCAGGGATATTATGAGGGGATTATAGTGTGGACTGTGGAAACATTATGTTTTTGTAGTAGTTTTTCATTTTATGATTTAATGTAAAACTTATGAATATATCTATTGTTTCCAAGGCTACTAAACCAATCGGTCTTTCGAGATTTGATCTTTCTTGTGATCATGCCAATGTTATGTAATAATGCACCGACTCTGGGTAACTAGGGTCGGGGCGTTACAGTTGGTATCAGAGGAAGTTTAGTACAAACCTTGGAAGAAAGATTTAGATAAACTCTGATTAGAGCACGTAGACCTAAGATGAACTTTGAGGATTAGTATAGAAGAACTTCCTAGAATTTTGGTATTGTAGAGATTTTGTGAGTTTTCCGAGCAATACATCCCTATCTTGATACGAGCAGGTAGAGGCGGCTGTGGCACAGATGTACCTAGGGGTAAAACCCGAAAACACCGCATTGAGCTAGACTCGAACGGGAACTGGTGCACGATAACGGGTCTTGCTGCACTCTTGGTTATGACACTCCCGGGGGATATGCTTAGGATAACTCTCATTTTCTTTACAAATCATTATGAAGGGTTTATGAGTATATAATTCCTCAAAGAAAAAATTTTTATGATTATGGATTATATCTATAAATAGTTCAATTTATGTTATGAGTTTTATAAGTATGGGATTATGTATTTTGATTCATAAACTGATCTAGTTTATGCCATTGTTTAGAAATGGCGCCTAGTGGAAGAAATGGAAACCATATCAATGCACGCACTCCATGTAGGGATTTCCCTACTGCTCAAGATAATTATAGTGGGGCTGGTGATGCAACTGGTGCCGATCAGCTAATCACCATACTGGGACAACTTACTCAGGTTATGAATAATAACCTTACCCGTATGGAGCACCCTGATCCGCATCGTGGAGGATCAATGTTAGATCGATTCACGAGGCAAAAACCATCAACGTTCAATGGGAATACAAATCCCTTAGTAGCCGAGAAGTGGATAAATTTCCTGGAGAAAATAATTCAGGCTTTGGGGAGCAGTGAAAGGGAAAAAGTTATCATGGAAGTTTACCGCCTCACTGGAGATGCTGATCAATGGTGGTCATTGATTCAAAACATGAAGGAAGATGATGAAGTATCAAATATGGAATGGAGGGAGTTCAAAGATCTGTTTTTATAAAAATACTTCCCTTGCGACCATCGAGCAGATATGGAAAGGAAATTTCTAAGTCTGAGACAGAAGGAGGATGAGAATGTCGCAAAGTGTGAGGCTAACTTTACAAGGTTAGCAAGGTACGCTAGTGATTATATACGTAACCAAAGAAGTAAGATTGATCGTTTCTTTGATGGGTTAAAACCATTTCTCCGTCGAGCATTAGTCTCACAATCCTTTTCATCGTACGAAGACATTGCCTCATGTGATATCAAGACCGAAAAGGAATTCTCTAAGTCTTATGACTTTAAAACAAAGCAAGAGAGGAAGAGACCTGATGATCAATCTGGGAATGGAAATAAGGGGAAGAAGGGAAAGGTTGAATATCCATCCTGTGGTAAATGCGGGATGAAACACCCTGGTACTTGCTTGAAGGGAATGGGAGTCTATTACAAGTGTGGTGAAAAAGGCCACCAAGCTAGTGATTGCAAGGGGAAGAAGGAAGCTACCAACGTTCAGTGCTACAATTGTAGGGATATGGGGAATTATTCAAATGAATGTCCTAAGCGTCAGGAGATCTTACCTCAGAAAAGGGCCAAGGGATCAAGGCCAGACTTATGCTGTCACTACTGCTGAGGTAGAAGCTCCGAAAGACGTGGTGGCAGGTAATTTAATGGTTTCCTCAAGTTTAGCAAATGCATTATTTGATTTTGGATCATCACATTGTTTCATATATTCCTAGTTTTCTAAGAAAATTAGATATTTCCAATTTGATTTAATAAGGGAGTTGTCAGTTAAAACACCTAAGGGAAGTATCATTGCAACAATGTTTTGTGAATCAGTCCCCATTAGAGCACATAAATTTTATTTATCTGCTGATCTCATCGTCATACCTATGATTGAGTTTGATATAATCCTCGGTATGGATTGGATTTCGGACTATGATGCGAAGATTTATTGTAAGAAGAAAGAGGTTACGATTCTTGATGATAATGATAAGGAACACCTTATCTTTAGAGCAGAATCGTCACCACCTAATTCTTATTTAGATCCACCCCCAGTAGCTCAACTTAATTCAATTATTGGGGAGGAAGAGAATGAAATAACTGTCGGTAAGGAAAGGAATGTTCAAATAGAGGATGTAACTATTGTGAAAGAATTTGTAGATGTATTTCCGGAAGATTTACCTGGACATCCTCCAGAACGAGAAGTTGAGTTTTCCATTGATTTGATTCCTGGATCAAGGCCTATATCGAAGACCCATTATAGAATGACCACTGTAGAGTTAGTCGAACTAAAGAAACAACTAGAGGAATTGAGTAATAAGGGATTTATTCTCCCTAGTGTTTCTCCATGGGGAGCCCCTATTCTTTTTGTTAAAAGGAAAGATGAATCTATGAGGTTATGTATCGACTACAGGGAGGTCAATGCTATAACGATAAAGAACAAGTATCCCCTACCTCGTATTGATGATTTATTTGACCAACTGCATGGAGCACAATACTTTTCAAATATTGACCTTCGATCTGGATACCATCAGTTGTGTGTGAAGAAGGAAGACATTCCGAAGACAGCATTTCAAACCAGGTACGGGCATTACGAGTTTACCGTAATGCCGTTTGGATTGACTAATGCACCCTCTGTATTCATGGATCTTATGAATAGAGTTTTCAAGGAGTATCTCGATGAATTTTTGGTGGCATTTATTGATGATATGTTGGTATACTCCAAAACCTACGAAGATCATGAAGATCACTTGCGCATTATCTTGAAGACTCTGAGGAGGCATGAATTATATGGGAAGTTAAGCAAGTGTGAATTCTGGCTTCAGGAGATTTCTTTTCTTGGCCATATTTTCTCTAAAGATGGAATCTCTGTTGATCCTTCTATGACCAAGGAAATCCGAGAATGGACAACACCTACGAGTATAACTGAGGTACGCAGTTTTATTGGTTTGGCAGGTTATTATCGACGTTTCGTCCAGAATTTTGCCCGATTGGCTAACCCATTAACGAAGCTCACACGTAAAGGGGTTAAATTTGTTTGGGCAAAAGAGTGTGAAGAATGTTTCGATGAACTGAAGAGAAGATTAGTCAATTCACCTCTATTGACTCTACCATCGGGGAATGATGGGTTCGTTATTTATAGTGATGCATCAAAGAAAGGACTTGGTTGTGTCCTTCTGCAGAATGATAGAGTTATTGCCTATGCATCACGATAGTTGAAAATTCATGAACAAAACTATCCTACTCATGATCTTGAGTTAGCAGCTGTGATCTTTTCTTTGAAGATATGGATGCACTACCTCTATGGTGAAAAATGTGAGATTTATACTGATCACAAGAGTTTGAAGTATATTTTCTCACAAAAAGAACTCAACATGAGGAAAAGGATATGGCTTGAATTACTCAAGGATTATGATTGCACGATACACTACCACATGGGGAAAGCAAACAAGGTGGCAGATGCTATGAGCAGAAAAGACCATGGTGTTTTGAACATGATGAGAATTGAAAGGGATCCAATTTTCATGGATCTAGTGAAGATGGACATGAGAAAAACCAGGGAAGGTGAAACATCAATGCTTTTTCAAATGGTTGCCAAACCATCTTTACTAGAAAGGATTAAGAGTTCTCAGACCGATGATGAAGAATTTCAGAAGAAGATTAAAGCTGTGAATGATGGGAGATTGAGAGACTTTGTGTATGAAGATGGGATTTTGAAATTCGGGAAGAGACTTTGTGTTCCCGATTTACCTGATTTAAAAAGGGAATTGCTGGATGATGCTCATAGTTACAATTTCTCTATACACCCTGGGTGGACCAAAATGTATAGAGATTTGAAGGAACATTTTTGGTGGGACAACTTGAAGAAAGAGATTGCTAATTTTGTGTCAAGATGTAGGGTTTTTCAACAAGTGAAAGCTGGAAGGCAACAGCCTGGAGGAGTCATGCAACCTCTTCCCATACCAGAGTGGAAATGGGACAATATTACGATGGAATTTGTCATGGGGCTACCAAAGACTCCTAGAAGGAATGATGCAATATGGGTTATTTTTGATCGTCTTACCAAGTCAGCACATTTTCATTCTATAAGAGAAGATATACCCCTGGAACGTCTAGAAAGACTATACATTAATGAAGTTGTGAGACTTCATGGAGTACCCCTATCGATTGTTTCTGATCGTGATCCCCGTTTTACTTCAAGATTTTGGAAAAGTCTTCAGAAATCCCTGGATACTGAACTTCATTTGAGCACTGCTTACCACCCTGAGACAGACGGACAATCAGAACGGACTATTCAAACCCTAGAAGACATGTTGAGATCTTGCTCACTTGACTTTCAGGGTATGTGGGATCAATATTTACCACTGGTATAATTTTCCTATAACAATAGCTTCCATTCGAGTATTCAGATGGCACCATATGAAGCGTTATACGGAAAGAGATGTCGTACACCAACCTGTTGGGATGAGGTTGGTGAAAGAAAACTTGTAGGCCCAGAACTGGTGGAGGAAACGGTGGAAAAGGTGAAGGTAATCCAAAATCACATTAAAGCAGCTCAAAGTAGGCAGAAAAGCTATGCCGATAATCGAAGGAAGGATTTCGAATTTCAAGTCGGTGATCATGTTTTCCTGAAGGTATCTCCATGGAAAGGAGTTATACATTTTGGTAAGAAAGGTAAATTGAGTCCCAGGTACATCAGACCTTTCAAAATTCTATAACGAATTGGGGTTGTAGCTTACCGATTGGCAATGCCGCCAAGTCTCTCTAAAGATCATGATGTGTTCCACGTATCTCTGTTGAGGAAATACATGCCTGAACCAACACATGTACTCACCTATGAAGAATTAGAACTGGAACCCGATCTGTCTTATTGCGAAGAGCCCGTCAAGATTCTTGATACGTGAGAACAAGTGCTGAGAAACCGGACGACGCGTCTGGTAAAAGTTCTGTGGAGAAACCATAAGATGGAAGAGGCAACGTGGGAACCCGAGGAACTTATGATGAAGAACCACCAAAGTCCTTTTATGCAGTATTACCCTAGAAATTGCGAGGATGCAATTATTTGAAGGAGGGGAGAATGTAACACCCCAAGCTTCCACGGTACGTTTCCCGTCGAATAATGCAATAGCGTGTGTTGTACGCAACCTCGAGTTCTAACACACACCACAACTAATTAAACTAGCCGTTGTGAATAGTAATACCTACTTTTTGAAATCATATATATTTTATATTTCAAAATGGACTTCATTTTTTGGATTCAGAATATTGAAATTAGCCTAGGGTGAAATTTTGGTACTTTTCGGATAACTTTTATATTTTGATGAACAGTGAAAATTACTAAATTTTAATTAAAATCAACTTTTTTAATCAAAATAATTAATATTGATAAATTATGAATTTGAGTGGTTTTAAAGTATATTTAGAATATATTTTTACCATTTAATTTAATGTTTGTCATTGGACATAATTTCACAATTAAACCAGACATAAACAAGTGTCAATCTTTTGATAGTTATTATCTCTTAAGAACACGCTTTTTATTTTAACAACGGGAAATAATTTTAAATTAATTTCTGCCACTTCTGTGTTTTGAATTTTGAAAAATGGATTACATATTTGGAATCAGGATGTCCAAATTATGTAAATAGGTAACTTTTATTTTTACACATTTTGAATAATTACTGCGGTAAATATTTTATTTACCATGGTTAAAGGGTAAATCCGGTAAATAAGGCTTAAAAAAATAATATTATAATAATACAAAATTACCCTAAAACGTGTCCTAACCTTATTGGTGGACACATAACCGACCATGGGCATCCTTGGGTCGATTTGGGGACCCCTTAGAGCCACTTTTATGTGGTAGGGACACATTATATTAATAAAGTTAAAATAAAAATAAAAATGGCATAAGCTTACATCTTTTAGAAGAACAATTTTTAAATTGGGTTATACATGTTGGATTTTTGATTATAAATATTCATTAGAAAGATAAATAGATTTACTACATAATCATAGTTTATTTATAATTTTTAGACATCAAATAATTTAAATTATTAATGACACAATAATGATGCAATGTTTACCTCATTAATAAATCATTTAAATAAATAAGATTATAATGATTAAAATATTATCTAAAACCTGTCCAATTCTTATTGGTTGATGTTATTTAGAAAATGAGTCATATTATCTTTGACCTCAATGATTTTTGGACCATTAGGAACCGAATATAATTATATTATAAAGTAATACTTTCACTCTTTCCTAAAGAGCCACTCCTCTCCCTTATAAATGGAGACCACTTCTACTCATTCCTCACACCTCTCAAGCCACTTGGCTCGTCCAAACCCTGCCCAAATACTCTACCAACTTCCCTCACTACAACCTAGAGGCCTTAGTTTGATCAGAAAGCCAACATAAGGAGCCCTTTTAATCAAATCAAAAGGAAGAACCCGAAGAAGAGGTAATGTTTTCACCACCCCTTTTCAAGTTCCTTTCTTCTTCCACTTCTTCTTTCTTTGTTATTACCATTCTAAAATAATAACTACAGTATCTCACATATACTGTGATGTTATTATAAATATGGTACAACCATATTCAGTATTCTATCCACCCTTTGAATAACATGTCACCATACGTGCGTACGTACGACTTACCGTCTCCACGTCGTGGTGTAATTGTTATTCAATATATTATTATTTGGATGGGTATAATAATGATGTGAAACTCATGTAAATAATAAATATAACATGTTAATTATTCTGTATATATGATATAACATCCATTTATATATTATTTTAATATCAAAATAATGATATTGTCGCTCGTGCGTACGTACGGACTACCGTCTCCACAAACGCGATAAGATTCATTCTCCATCGTATCCATTCAAGTATAATTATCATTTGATGATTTAAAAATGATGTTTAAGGACATTATATCATTCTGGATATGAATAATATACAAACTATCCATTACAAACAAGGCTTATGTAACAAAACATATAAAAGAAAATGAGTAAGTTAACACCCGAAACGACGATAATTCAAAGATATTATTAACAAATCAATGTTAAAAAATCATATATGATATCATATTAATATATATGATTCTTGTATAATTTAATAACAATTATTTCACCATTATACAGGAGGTTAACCTACCCCAACCAAGGAAAAGTACAAGGTACGGGATTTTCTTATCTCACTTTCAATTCCGTGAGATTTCCATTATTCGCCACTAAATTATTGAAAGTGGTGTATTGTGTACTGCCATTTGATATATATTATCATGATTCTCTTTATATTCATTTTATTCTTTAAATCATTTTGTGGTTATTAACTTTTGGCCATACGACTCAGTTGATTAACGTGGTAAGGGGTTTTCATCTCACTCTTTATTTCCGTGAGATTCATGCCATATTTCCACTATTATCTTTTGTGTGGTGTATGTACTGCCCATAATTGTATTCTTTGTGTAATACACTTAACCTTATGTGTATTTACATTTTCATTGTATGATACCTCTTTCATGGGTTGTATGTTTCATAAGTTACCAAATTGATAAGGGTTTACTTCACAATCTATTTAATATCCTAGGTTGTCTTTACGTAAGTATCTATACAGACATATTTACTATCCATGTCCATATTTCATAAAAGAGTTTTCAAAGGGGTTATTTCTAAGGGAACTTTGACTAAAACACCATTTTAAATGTTTTAAATATTTATTTTTCTAAATCATCCTCATTTATGTCCACGTTTTCAAAATGGTTTGTAAGGATTTATTTATATGAAAATGAATGTTTTAAAAGTTTTAATTCCATTCAAAAGTTTCAAAGTGGTATGGGACACTTTGATTCAAAAATGTTTTTAAATGCCTTACTTTCTAAATTGTGTAACATTAAAATGTTTTCATGAAAAAGGGATATTTCTCTCAATAATTTTTAAATAAATATTTTCATCTATGTCAACATCCTTTGATGGATTTTAAGATTATTTGAAGTTGATTTATTATGATTTAAAACTTCCATATTGTAATGAAGTTTTGTGATTTGTTTGACTGTAGATGTGTCATTTATATAGCATTCATGGTTTATGATTAAAGTATTGACATTTCGTATGCTAGTTACAATAATAATGTTTATGTTATATTTCAACCTTTACTTAATATGAATGTGTTGGACAAGTATGTTCCAGGTTGGGGACTAGTTAAAGTAAGCCCTCCAGGTTGGGGACTGGTTAAAGTAAGCCCTCCAGGTTGGGGACTGGTAAAAGTAAGCCCTCCAGGTTAGGGACTAGTAAAAGTAAGCCCTCCGGTTTGGTCTCCGGTTATTAGAGGCACTCCGGGTTGGTGTCCAGTTATTAGAGGCACTCCGGGTTGTTGTCCGGTTATTAGAGGCACTCCGGGTTGGGTTCCGGTTACAGTTAGCCCCAAGGTCTTGGGACGAGGCCTTGAAAAGAAATTAAAGTTTAGCATTATGAATTCCATCATTATGAAAGTGGTTATTGATTTTGCATGTGATTATTCGATTAGTAGAATAACCATGTGAATAAGTAAATGGCATTATTTAATTTTATTTATGACATACTATATTAAATGTTCAAGTTTAAAAGGCTTTTGTTTTAGTTATACATTGCCTTAAAATGTTAATTCTTATTTATGAAATTTTCCGCTATATTGTTATCCTTACGGGGCATTTGAGCTCACCCCTTTTCTATGTTTTATTTTTCCCAGGATGTGAAGATGTAAGTTATGAATGACCTTCAGGGATATTATGAGGGGATTATAGTCTGGACTGTGGAAACATTTTGTTGTTGTAGTAGTTTTTCATTTTATGATTTAATGTAAAACTTATGAATATATCTAGTGTTTCCAAGGCTACTAAACCAATCGGTCTTTCGAGATTTGATCTTTCCTGTGATCATGCCAATGTTATGTAATAATGCACCGACTCTGGGTAACTAGGGTCGGGGCGTTACAATGTCCCTGGTGGGGATGACTCCCTCTTCCTCATATCTCTGCACCAAGTTGTTGATCACCCTTCTCTGGATGACCTCCGAGGGGGATAGAGGGCGTGGTTGCCCCGCAGTTGCGGCTGTAGGGACGGCTGTGGAACGAGCGGGACCGCGCAGAGTAGCCGCGTCGGTGTTTCCCCTACCCCTGCGCCAGTGGGCAGGCGGTGATCGGGCACTGGATTGGGCGACCTGATTCCTGAAGACAGGGAGAAGAACCCATTAATACTGACAGGAAAAGGACTTGACAACTAATCATTAGTGCCACGACGCCATCCGTGGGGGGAACCCAGGCCATCGACGTCGTGAGACGGAGTGCCCGATTTCCCTTTCCCAGCCCCTGGCGGGTTCCGTGCCCTGGTGCTGAATGCTCGGCCGGGCAACATGCTAGCCTTCCAACACCTCCGGAAGCTATCGGTCTTCGTATTGAGGAGAAGAGATTCACGTCGGGTTCACCATTTTCTGTTTCGGGGCGGATGTGCGTCGGGTTTCCGTTCTGACGTTGTTCCGCCAAGACGCGTTCGCACGTGCGCCCGTCGACCTGAGGGGATGGGAGCGCGGCTTGTGGCCCCGCAGTCCCGCTTTCCAAAGGCGGGCGGCATCCGTCCCTTATTTAGGGACGTCTGCTCCTTGATAGAAACCGGGATGATGGGATGTCGGCTCTTCCTTCCGTGGACGTCTCCTCGGAACTCGTCGCATAATCCGGGTCTCCCTCATAGATTTAAGAATGTTCGTGAATCTCATTCCCAGCGCCATATCTTCATGGACACCGGTTAATTACGCTGCTTCCGCCCGGACGCTCCAAGGAGTCTGGTCGGGGCAGCAACCTGCGGTGAGGAGACCGGGTAGCTCTGGGTGTTGGGGGCGTGTCTTAACATTGCAGCTCTGCATGTCTGCCTTCTGTCCCTAATAGGGCTTCTCGAAGGCGTGATGGCCTGAGGCATCCCGCGCTGGGTGCGGGGAACTGCGTTACCTGAGGTTTTCCTCAGCTTCCCATGTTTAACACGAGGTATGCCGCGAGTTTAACGTCCAACAGGGACGACATCGGACTGATCAACACGAGGAGTGGATCAGATGACGGAACCCCTTGCGGGGAACCTCCGATGCTGGTGCCAGCACATGGGCAGCTTCCCGAGTGAAGTGGAGTAGAATGAAGTGGCATGACCCCACCGGGATGTGCCGGCCCGAGTAAGGATCAGGATGGATGATGGAGTGAAGAGCGTGGACCCCGTAGAGGCTTCATACGTACCGCGCGTTAGCGCGGATCAAAGTCAGCATAGTTCGGATATACAGTTTAACGTCATGCTGGACAATGGCAAGCCGACTCACAAGGAGGTCGAGGCTGTCGGGCGGAGGATTGAACCGAACCACCTCGCACAGAGGGGGATGGAACGGCCGGGTGGATCACAGTTTCACGTCATGCTGGACGCTAGTGTTTGGGGCTTACACTCTAAGGAGGCCAATATGCAGCAAAGCTCAGTTGGAGAGGGACTTGGGCCGATGGTAAGAGACACCTCGATCCCGATCACGCCCTCTACTGGCTTCGGCAGTGGGGAAGCACAATGGAGATACACATGTGCAGTCCCCCACAAGGGCAGATTCATAGGTGAATCGACGCGAATGTGATCCCAGGAGGGGTCCACTGATGGACGAACCGACGTGAATATGACCGGGACGACCAGGTGGTGGGCTTGAACCTCAGGGAGGCTTCCTACGTACCCTATTTAGGAGACAGGGATCAAAGTCCACGTAGTTCATTCTATCAGGACTTACGCACTGAGGCAACCTGAGTGCGGCAAAGCTCAGTTGAAGAGGGACATGGGCCGAAGGTAAGAGACCTTGATCCCTGTCACACCCTCTACTGGCTTCGGCAGTGCGGAAGCACAATTGAGGTACACATGTGCATTCCCCCACAAGAAACTATGGGTTTGTAATACCCTACCCCTCGTGGGCGAAGGCCACTCCAATAAATTGTCCCTAAAGAGGGGCAATCCCGACATCCCTGCAGAGACGAGCCGGTGGGGGCCACATCCAAACCAGGGGGGACCCTGCGTGTGAGGCACGAGATCGGGTGATGCGGACGGTTTAACGTCTTGCCGGACGAAGTACAGTTTAACGTCGTGTGTTGAGGACGAAGCGGACGGTTTAACGTCTTGCCGGAAGAAGTACAGTTTAACGTCGTGTGTTGAGGATGAAGCGGACGGTTTAACGTCTTGTCGGACGAAGTACAGTTTAAGGTCATGTGTTGAGGACGATGGGGTTTGGGGCTTACACCTTGAGGAGGCCCATATGCTAGGCAGTTTAACGTCGTGCAGCTTGGACGAATGCAGTTTAACGTCATGTTGGACGAAGCGGACGGTTTAACGTCTTGCTGGACGAAGTACAGTTTAACGTCGTGTGTTGAGGACGAAGATGTTTGGCAGTTTAACGTCTTGCAGCGCGGACGAAGTGGTGCTGCCAATGGGTCCGTGTCACATCGCGCGAGCCTGGAGGGCCGCACGGGAAGACAACGCACGGTGCGGGCAACCGGGATGAAGATCATCGGGCGCCACGCAGGCGGGTACCCTCAGGGGGTCAAAGGGGGCGACCCTGGCGGTTTGCGCGCAAAAGAGGAGCTTGGCGCGCAATACCGCGAGTTGGCGCGCAATTGGGCAGACTGGCACGCAATTGGGCCAGCACTTTGCACGCGGAAGATGGAGATTGCGTGCACCAGCCTTTGATAGCGCGCGGGGGCAAGGACCCATTCTTTAACGAATTGCCACCTAGTAAAAAAAAGGGGGTGCGCGCAATCAAGATGGATTGCGCGCACCCGGGGGCAATTGTGTGCAAGAGGCTTCTTTTGCGCGCGAAGGCCTTTGGGTGAGGAGTTGGTCAATGGAAAGAAGCCAAATGGGTTGCGCGCGAAGGCGAACCCCGGGGCTTGCTTGCGCGAAATAAAGGAGGTTACCCGAAGATCGACATTGCCCGCGGAGGGGGTGGGATTGTGCGCACGAGAGACTCTTCCAATTATGGCAACCTTCAAAATGTTGGTGGTCACCTGGTATTTATAGGCAACCTCGGGCGCGCAATTCGGCTCGCGGGCGCGCAATTCGGCTCGCGGGCGCGCAATTCGGCGCACGGGCGCGCAACGCGGCACGGGCGCGAAATAGAGGACCAGCGCGCAATAGGGCCACACACGGGCGTCGAGCGCGGAACATTCCGCGCCGACTCGGCCCATTGCGCGAATCCCAAAAGGATTGCGCGCGCCTCACCAATATTGTGCGCGGGCCTCAGATAGTTCGCGCAAGGCCTTCGGGCCTTCCGAAATGTGCTTCTGACTCCAAATATGACCTCGCTTTCCTCATCCGGAACTTCGTTTCAGGAGCAACGGACTTTTCCGGCGTCTACACATACCATCCCATGAAATAATCTATGTTCCTAACCATGATATCCAAACTACCTCGCAACCCTCTCCATTGATACCATTCTTTCATGAACCGCCTTCACCAAAATGTCGAAAGGGACAGCAGATTTCCAGACCCTTCATTACTCAAGTTGAAGGAGAGATAATGACCCCTAAAACTCACCTTCAATAATTATAGAAGTGGCGACAAGAACCAAGGGTATAAAATCACACAAAAAATGGAAGGCATTACAATTTTTATATTGTTAGATCATGAGATACTATAGTAAATTCCAAACAACACCAAAAATGGGGGTATAGGTAAGGAAAAAAAACCATCCCCATATGCATGTTCCAAAATTATGCACTACAAAGTAAAAGAAAACACCAATGGAAAGTACCAAAGAAAAGAAAAGAAACAACAACAACTGCCCCATAGTCCGAACTAGTACGATCCGACACAGTCCATGAAGTCCTCCTAGAAATCGAAATGTAGTTTTATATACGTAGGGTGTGTATACAGGTATACTCATTCAGAAAAAAGAAAATATCTAGTGCAAAAGTGGGGAGGCATACTAATATCCCATAAAAAAGGAGACAACGAAAGAGAAAAAAAAGGAAAATATCCACCAAAACCTCACTAATGAAATCTCCCTAAATAATGAAAGTCAAGTAATGTTATAATTAAACACATTGATGTTTGGGTACCCCCGCCACTTTCATACTGGTTATTGAAGACATCCTACGTGTCAGACCTCCCCCGCCATTCTCACCATAGTCCCACTGCCATACCCCACCCACACACACCTGGTATACCACAACCACACATCCCACCCACATACACCTAGGGCATAACCCCCAAACATTACAATTTCCGTAGACATCTGGGCCAGAACAACTACTGTGACACGTGAAGACACATGGGCCGCATCCTAAAGATACTTGGGAAACAACCTACCTGCACACACCTGGGAAAACTACCACAATGTACCATGCCCAGAGAATCTAAGTCTATAATAGACCTCAGTCCATCACAACCAGACTGAAGAGTCATGGGCTACTTGGGAAAGGGAGCATAAAAATAGCTAATAACCAGCCACTCATTGGAGTGTTAGAAAAAACACACTCTCCCATGAAATGGGGGTGTTCGGCACGAAGTTATCAACTTTGGTGGGGAGTGAATAAAAAACATAAAAAATAAAGTATACATATAGGTAACAAGGACTCATCCCAGCCCAGGGGTTCACAAACCATCCCACAAACAAACACCCTCATTAATATTCATTCATTAGAAGTTCCTCGGCCACAAACATGTCACAACTCATTCCTAGAAAACAAATCCCCATTTAACCCATTCTTGTTTTCATATTCAAGTGACTCTGTTTAGATAATTTCATCACTACCTGGAAACTAATAGGCATATACACAATACAAGGAATGAAAAACATCCAAAGAGTAATTTAAGCATTCACACCCAGTTCTCTTGTAATGTCACAACAAAAAATGGGATCCATGAGATCCCTCAATGTACTGGAACAAAACCAAGCCCCAACAACTGCACAAAAAGAAAGGATCCCATCCCCATCCAAGTAACATCTCTATAAACATCACCCGAATAGAGGAAGGGATTTTCCAAATTTTAATATGCCATTCATTTAGATCCGATTTTCGGATTGGTTAATCGGCGTGATCTCACAAGGATTATTTTTTCATTGTGCATCCATTTAATCTACCATGTTTATATGAAATAATAGTTTCCATGTGATAACCATTCAATCACATAATTATCCAGAAAAACAGAGGTTCATTAGTGTGCAAGAAAGGACCACCGACGTCCATGTTTTTTAGTGGACATAATCCCACTAAATTCACAACATATATAAAGAGATACAGGAGTACAACATCATTATCAAACACACCCCTTCATTATTTTAAATCCATTAATTATCTTCCATAAGGTTTGTTTTCATACATCCCTATAGGAATCATTTTCATACCCACCCCACATGATACACAATAACGAGAGACAAAGAACCCTACTTGGATGATTAACAATTGATGTTTTTATCCTCAGGCCAACAACAAGGGCTGCACAACATGGAGGGGAGGAACTCAAGGGACTCCAAGAATGAGTAGGAAAGGCTTCGGCATAGGCGCACCACTAGCCTCGGGAAAGGGGAATCCAAATGCACCATGGAATGAAATAAACCATCCAAAATTATTAAAGAAAGAATTATTGTGCGAAAAAGGGAATGAACCTAGGTGATTTAAAACGTTATTTATGGTGCTAAAAATGGATTTGAACCACTTTAAAAATGATAAAAGACTTAAAAGATGAGTTATTGGTAAAATGGGAAATGAAACCCCGACACAAATATGTGGCCGGTTTATGAGAGTCATAGGTGAAACCGATAAGAAGAGCTGATTGGATTAAGCTGATCCCGTGAAGCTGATCGGATGAAGCTGAATAGTGAAGCTAAATGGGGGAAGCTGATCCTGTGAAGCTAATCCATTGAATCTGACTTATGAAACCAATTTGGAAAAACCGAGCAGTGAAACAAATTTTTTGAGACAGATAATTGAAAATGATTTGGTGAATCATATATTTGAAACTGATTTTGTGAAACTGAACTGGAAACTGATTTGGTGAAACAGATATGTGGAACAGATTTGCTGAAACCGATCTATGAAAACGATTTGGTGAAACCGATTTGTAAAACCAATTGGGTGAAACTGATATCTGAAACCAATTCTATGAATCCGATCTGTGAAACATATTTGGTGAACCCGATCTGTGAAACAGATTTGGTGAAACTGATCTATGAAATCGATTCTGTGAAACCGATCTGTGAAACTGATTTGGTGAAACCGATCTGTGAAACGGATTCGTAAAACCGATATGCGAAAACGATTTTGTGAAACCGATTCGGTGAAACCTATATGTGAAACAGATTCTGTGAAACTGATATTTGAAACGGATTCAGTGAAACTAATCTATGAAACTGATTCGGTGAAACCGATCTGTGAAACCGATTTAGTGAAACTGATCTGGGAAACCGATTTGCTGATACTCATCTCTGAAAGTGATTAGGTGAAACTGATATGTGAAACTGATTTGAGAAACTGATTGGGTCAAACCGATTTGGTGAAACTGATATGTGAAACTTATTTGGGGAAACTGATCTCTGAAACAGATTAGGTAAAGCCAATCTATGAAACCGATTAGGTGAAACCGATCTATTAAAATGATTTGGTGAATCCAATCTATGAAACTAATCTGTGAACCGATTTGGTGAAAATGATCTGTGAAACCAATTTTTTGAAACTGATCTCTGAAACATATTTTTTGAAACCGATATGTGAAACCGAAATGTGAAACTGATATGTAAAACCGATCTGTGAAACCGATTTGGTGAAACCGATCTATAAAAGTGATATGTGAAGATGATATGTGAAGCTAACTAGTGGAGAAGATCAGTGAATATGGTGTGTGAAGCTGATTGGTGAAGCTGGTCAGTGAAGATGATCTGTGAAGAAGATTAGTGAAGCAGATCTGTGAAGTGGATCTGTGAAGCTGGTCTGTGGTGATGATCTATGAAGTTGTTCTGGGAAGCAGATCAGTGAAGCAGATTAGTGAAGGTGATATGTGAAACAGATGGGTGGGAGTGATCAATGTGTCCAGGACAACCCAACCCTTGGAATTTGGAAAGGTAATAGACCAGGAGGGTCTAGTCCATTACATATTATCCCCTAAATAATAAATGTTATGATATTATAGGGTTCTTTTTAATAAATGAGATGATAGGAAGCCATATTATTATTATGATGGAAATTTTAAGACCTATCACATTATTTTTCTTCTCACAGGAGGTTGTCATTTTTATTTCATTAGGTATGTAGATATGTTCATAATGGTGAGTCAGATGTACAACCATGTTAATCTAGACATGTGCATCATGGGATGGGAATACATTTTTCTTTATTTTTATTTTTATTCACAATATACATGTCATGAAATATACATATTTCCCACCAATGGATGATTATTACATTGTGGTTCTCATTGATTGATTTTCTGAGGTACCTCAAGAGAGGGAGGTATAGATCACCATTGGGATTTTTTTGTTGGATGAACATGTTTCAATTCATCCTTATAAAATGGATAATACTAATTTAAAGGATCTCAAGAGGTAGTTAAAATATTTATAAGAAAAATGTTTTATATAACCCATCACCTCTCCTCATGTTCACCCTTCATTTTCACCAATTAGGGGGATGAAACCCTTTAGCTTCTATATAGATTTTTATAAATTAAACCTTCTTGCATCTATGAAATGGAAGTTCTTACATTATGTTGATGTCCTATTCAACCATATATGTAGATATTGGGTTTTCCATACAATTGACTATATATTAGTTAATCAATATAAACTATTCACACAATCGAATATTACACATAGAACATTCCATAGTTGATATGGATTGTATGAGTTTTTAGTCAACCTGTACTATTTTATCAATGCGTCTATAGTTTTATTTTATCTAATTAATCTATTTTTACAAATGTATCTTGTTTTTATCATTGATTTATTTTTAAATAAATTTTTTTATTCTCATACTCAAGGGGTTCATTCCAAACATCATTTCATCGGGTTGAATACACTCAAACAATATAGGTTATATGCCATGATAACAAAATTTCACATCTATATTGATAAGGTTAAATTAATGGGTCACATAACATCAGATTAATGGGTATCTATTAAACAAGAAAATGTGATATATATTGTTTCATGGGTGAATTAGAAGAGATTATTTAACTTATGTTGTTTCATGATGTTAGTTGAAAATTATTGTTTCTTTATTCCAAATTCTTCAAACAAGGCAGCCCCACATATGGGATTTAATAAGATGTTTGTTATTTTTTATAGTATAAATATTATGAGAAATATGTTTATATGTTAAAAGGATTAATGGATTCTCTATGGGTCATGATTATACCTGAGGCTATTGGAAGATATAATGTTTACTCTAATGCATCTAGAATCATTTTTAACGAAGATGTGATGAAAGGATATAATTTCAGGGAATAAAGGCCTCATTAGTGCAATTAAATAATGCAAAACATCGAGATAACAATAGATGTAATTTGATTTTATATTCAGAGTCACAATTTTCACGGAGAGTGATATGTGGTGTACACAAAACACATGATCCTAATATACATATAAAAATATCATGGAATAAATCTCATATATTGAATATTGGTTGAATTCATTGTATATTTTGATATTGAGGTTATTTATGCCATAATATGGAAATGAGGTGGATGTTTCTCTATGTAGGAAGACTCTTAATCTAGCTATCAAGGAGTCCAATTATGACTGAATATTGATGGATTTGTTTTCTTGTGATGCACTTGGGGATGTAAGACCACTATGGGTATCCCGTACTTGCATCGTTTCTATTGATGTATTCAATTTTGGATATAGTGAGTATGAAAAAACAATTGGGATTCAAGGGTTTGGTCTTAATGTACTGTTTTTATCTAAGGATATGCAATCATGTTGGGTCATTGACAAGGATGAGACCTTTTTCATTCATAGACCCATATAGGATCATTTTGATTTAGAGATGAATTAATTGAGACTATCTTGTCTCTTTTTAAACATTATGTCATGGTTTTACAAAGATATACTTTTAGTTATTCCTCTATAATATTTCAAGAGGAATGAAGACAAAGATATTGAGTTTTTCAATGATATTTTTCTTCTATCAGTAGGTGAAGGTAGAACATCAATGAAATCATAGGCTTTGACATCCATTTCCAAATCCTGAGTAGAAATTGGAAGTCATCATTTTTTATTTTTTCATGGTCATATTAAGATCTCCGAATGGATGTGATGCAGTATGGAATATCATGGTAAGTTTGATGATGTATTCTAACCTCATCACTATTTGGGAGAATTTTTTATGGAAGAATAAGAGAGTATATATGTTATTGAGGTCATATTATTTCATTTACATTCATGTACCATCATATCATATAGTGAAAACATGTTTAATGTTGTCATTATAAAAGGGGATACAAAAGAAACTAGTTTCTGAGGTTCTTATGAGACCACATTTCACCCCCAAAACAAGGGATAAACTAAGTGTATGATAAGGGTGTTAGAGAAATGTCATTTGTAATGTGTACTTAATTTTGGATATTTTTTAGGGAACCATTTACCTTTTTCCATGTCATCATAAAATAATAGTTTCCATGAGACTATTTGGATGGAAATATACATGGCCTTATGTTCTATGTCATTCCATTCACCCCAATGATGGTTATATGATGGTGAGGCAATGATAATAGGAATGAAAATAATTTAGGAAACATTAGTGAAGTTAATAATTATGAGGAATATTGTGGATAATTCAATGTCTAGGTAGAAGTATAATATGGATTGTTACGACCATCCTTTAGGGTCTGGGGTGGAAGTAAAGAATTATTGTGTGTTCTTCATATATTATGGATTCAAAGGATTTATAATCATAGAATTATGAATGCTATGTTTAGTGGACCATTTTGTTAGAGTGTAGGACTAGTATCCTATCAGTTGTAGTTTACTCATATTTAACAGTTCTTTTACAACTTCTTCTATATTTCACAATTAATGAATTTTGATTGTGTACCATTTCATATTTTTTATCATGGTGTTGTAGAGATAGAGTCTAAAACATCATCTGAGGAGAATCATATATATATATATATATATATTTGAACATATCATAATGGATCTCTGTGAAATGATATTTCCTCTAGTTTGGGGGCTGTTATAGTATGACCATGTATATGAAAATACCATAGTGATATAACAGTTTATGTGATTAGATGACATTATATTTATTTGATGATTTTTTACACCCTTATAAGGTAAACACATAAAAGATCTATCTTAATGATGGTATGTTGTAACATACATTATTCATAGCGAGGAAGATGTACTTTAAAAATAAATTTTTACCATTATTTTATAATTTCAATTTTTTTATGGTTCTATGGAAGGATTTAGGAGATTATAACACTAGTTAAGAGACATATGACCCAATTTTGAGAGAAATTACATGAGGGGAATAGTTGGTATATAGTAAGTCTTAATACTGCGGAAAAAATTGCTACCATGTGTACATGATAATAATTAAAAATACTATGGAAGGTAGGCTCAAAGCACTTGTGAAAATGCATAGTTTTGATGAAGATTAGAAACACATTGTTTTTTAATAGTTCTTTAATCCATTAAAGCAGGAAGTATTTGGTAAAATTATACCATTAAGGCTATGCATTAATTTTTAAAACACGAGCCTAACTGTGTGATGGGTGAGTTCCATGGGATTGAACTAGCACATGGATGGAACATGATTTGTGTAATCATGCAGCCAAATTGGGAAATTTTTAAAAATGGATGACATTATATTTCATCCCCACCTTCCTTTAATATGCCTTCTTATTTTCCACCACCATTATCATAATACCACCATCCCTCCTTATGATATCTCCCTTATCAATCACCAAGGCATGGATCTATAATCTTCAACTGGATTCCATTTTACCCATTGTTTATTCTATTTATCTATATCATTAATATCTTTATTCATATTCCTTCCACCCACTCTTTATCTCACTATATGGAATGATAACTCATAATGAGTTAATATATCATATTTTCATGGTGTTTTTAAATTTTTCCATTAATTCTATTCTATATTGTTTTAAAGGTTTAAATGAATGAGAATTCTACATCCATTAATATGTAGGTGTTCCAACCCTTTTATGGTAATTTTTTTATATAGTCGTCGGTTATTATACACACTAGACTATTTTTTTATTCTTTTAAATGATAAATTAATTTAATTATTTGATAGAACCTCACATGGGTAGGCTTATAAAACCATGCTTCATCATAGGAGGTTTTATATCTCAATGTGATCAATCTTTATAGTATTCATAATGTACAATTGATTTTATTCTTTAAAAGGAATTGAATCAATATTTTTATTTGATTCCCCTAAATTTTAGTGAAATGATAAAATAAAATTAAATGTATAGAATGATGAATTTCTAGGACACTTATTCCATCACTATAAAATTGAAAAAAAATTAGGGGATTTTCAATTACTTTTTTAAATATTTGAAATGTATAATTGATTTAAATTATTGGTGAATGAATTTTTCATGTCACACGATCCCTGATATTTATATATTGTACATATGATGTTCATTAAAAATATGGATAGTAGATGGATTATTATATCATGTTTTATTTGGTTCATGGACCATAAAATTATAATAATAGTCAGGCATACCCAAAGTGATTCATGCACTCCATTTGTGTTTTTCAATTGGTTGGAGCATATGATGCAATAGATTTATTCTTTCATCTTCCATGTGAGTGAGGACACTATTTTTTTAAGGTTGTGATTTCCCTAGATTCGAATTAAAGGTGAACTAATATTTCCAGAAATGTAATTAAATGTGAATCATCCATTACCTAATTATCCACAAAAACACTAATTTTAGGTCAGGTTCCACTAGCCTTCAGTGCACATCCCCAATTGTAAAAGGATGTTGACAAGAAGCGATGGTGTAATAAGCATAAGAGGTGAGGATATACCCACATGGGATTATATATTTATTAAATGAGAATATATATAACATGCTATGGAAGAAAATACTCAGCAGAATCGAACCATCTCCACCAATGGAGAAATCACAATCAATTATAATCAATAGAGGAGAAAATAATTAACAGAATAGAAAAATAAAATAAACATGATAACATACCACTTGTAGTAGTTTAAAACAAATCATGAAAGCGTATCTGGACCAACATATCAACAAATAAAAGGGTTTCCAATTGTTTGATCTTTTTATATATATATAATGAAATTAAAAAAAGAAAACCAAAAAATAAACATAAAATGAGGAATGAGATCAAGCTCCCATGCTAAAATTGCATTCCAAACAACAACTATGATCCCACTCGTAAGGCTAAACCACAACATAAACCCTATAACATAATGTTTTCATGCATCCTGAATGCCTCGTGTAGGGTGTTAGAACATGTCTGAGTAGGAAACCACAAAAGTTTGTCTTCCAAACATAATTGTTAAAGTATGTGAGAAAATTAGTAAATAAAAAATCATATTTGATAAATCAAAAAAATCATACATGGTTCTCAATAGCCCCAAGGATGTCATCACATGCCTCGGCCAATGCCAAAATTACTAAAGAAGAGAGGATCCTTGGCCCATATCCAAAAGAATCCCCTGATTACAAATATCGTAGGTAAACCAATCGGTCTCACATAAATACAATAAGACTTAATCCTTTTTCATAATAACACCTATTGTATCAAAAAAATCACCAATGTCTTAAGGAACCCCCATGGAAATGAATCCCCATTTCCTTGGGCACTTACTCAAAAGATATCATTGTTTAAAAACCAAAAATCCACATACACAACAATATATATTCTCAAATTAAAAAATGAATTATCGATTCGTATCAGAAATTATTATGGAACCACATTTTATGTCCAAAAAATTGTCTAAGACCAACAGGCACAATACGAAAAACCTCATCCCCTAACTGATGGTTTCAATGTTATCAACTAATGCATCCTCACCTTTAATATGTATTTCAATGAAGTGAATCCCCAAACCAAATACATATTCCACAAAACCAAGGGTCTCTACACACACTAGTAGTCAGTGGAACATCATCTCTAAATCAACATGTGTGCACATAACTCCATGAGGAACTTTTTAAATAACAAGTGAGAGGAAATAACTAATTTATTACCTATGAAAAATCCAACTGGAACATAATTCCCTAGAGACCATGTGACACATGTTGAATGTCGATGCCATCCATTGTCACATGATCCTAATTCATGATTTGACGGCCTAGATGCCTCATATCGATGTCCATGATTCCATATCACGTGATTCATCATCAATAAATAAATCTTGTCCAAGCCCAACCAAATGACCACTTCACATCAACACTAAGGGTCATTCAACCTCAATCCCTTGGGCCAAGCCTGTATTGATCCAATGGATCAAAAAATCTTATAATATATCTAAATATAATTCCATTTGATATATGTAATTAATTTTGGCTTAATAATCAATTGGATTTATCTAATTTGAAAATCATAATTTAGAATATAAAAAATTTATAATAATGATTTTAATTTAATTCAATTATTCAACTCCAGTTAATGAAAAAACACAAATTAAATCATGAACACTCCTCGGACTAACTATGGAACATACTTGAAGGTTTATAAATTGGTATTACATGAATGATTATTGATAATCGCTTCCAAAATAATCATATAAGGTCAAGAGATCAGTTAAAAATAATGAAATAATTTCAAAAAAAAACTATCATTCCACTACACCTTTTTGTGATAATAGACACTCCCTGAAACATCTTTGAAAATGAAAATAAACTTATGTACCACCTATATTAGAGACATAGATGTGGTACCATTAGATATTATAATCTAACTAAATGTTGTTTTTAATAAATCTATTTATTTATCAGACACCCAAAAAATTGAATAAAATGAATAAAATGGATTTATAACTCTTTGAGGTAAAAGAAAAAAAGAATGAGAGAGGAGAGACTCGCCGTCATTGTTTCAATGCACCTGGAGGAGGATGAAACAGATCTCAAAAAAGATTGATAGATGAATAACATAGAGGAGTGTAGTAGTAGATCCTTTTTAATGATTCATTACCCATGAAGGAAGTAGTATGGAAGAAAGAAACAAACATAGGGGTGTATATAATTAATCATACCCCCATTAAAGAGGTCACACTATTTGCTTAACTGTGTGGAAAAAGTGAAGGCTACATTGTGAAGGTATTTTCCATATGAACTACTCATTCACCTTGTTTCATGTTTTTCCCTAAGAATGAGAAAAGTATGTTAAATATCTACAAAAAAATAATAAATGGTTACATGGATTTGAACCCCATAATAAAAATTTCCACCAATTCGTCCTCAGTGTAAAAACGGGGAAACACTATTTGCTGGAAGAGGTTGCATAAATTAACCCAAATTGTAACCCTTAACCTATAATTTCCAAAATAGGCCTTCAAGACTCTAATTCAAACAAAAACATTCAAAAAATGTAACAATCCTAGTCTATATACCCATCCAAAAAACATGATATTTTATTGAGTAAATTCTCATAATTGTGTTCTAATTCCAGGAAAATAATTTAGCATAGAAACCAATACCAAAATTAAAAATGGGAGTTGTTTTCAATCTATTTCAAATACCAAGGATGTTAAAATATACTCAAATTAAAATTTCTCATTCCATAGATATAAAATAATTCCAAGGGGAGATACTAAACAAAATGATCATTGGATAAAATAACATGAACTACACAGATCAATGAAGAACTGGTAACCCACATCTAAGGGGTACCCACCTTTGGGTTGACCTACAATGGTCTCATCCAAACCATAAATAGATCAATCATGTTGTACAATGAAAATTCCATAGCACAAAATTCCAGCCATGACATATCATCATGCCTACACTACATCAGTCACTTGGGTATCAAACCAGACACCCATTTAAATATTGCACCGCATTGGTGTCTGCCTCATGCCCTTGTGAGAGATTGTACATAGGATGTCCAACATCTTATTAGATGATCATAAATAAAAAAGTTCCTAAATCATTATTCATTGCATGCATCCCAAAAATTTATAGATTCCTCCCACCTCATGTAAGTGGTATCTCCACGATTCCCCAATGCCAAGCATTGTAATAATAAACCATCCAACATTGCTAAAATTGATAAATAGGGTCCACACACCTCATATATATATATATATATATATATTTCACCCATGTGGGTTCCAAAAAACAAAAAATCATGTTGGTATTCCGTTCATATTACTTGTACACCTCATGCTCTCAAAATAGACATCCATCAATAGGTGATGCCAATGTAAAAAAACCAAAAATCTACACCCATAGAGTACCTTTAATCATCATTAACTCACTACCCTACTCAGCATTTGGAAGCTCCACTAGATGTAACATGCCTGATTCTCGACTGCCAATAGAATAACCTCCCGACATTGCTACAACAACCAACAACAATTGACCCCACGGCTGGGTCCAGCTATCCCATCCACATCCTCAATTTGTTGTTGATTCTGAGATATGATCACCTTGTACCTTTACCAATACAACCTCAAAACTTGGAGTCATACTCTATCATTTAATTTATAAGGATCAAGAATAAATTCTAGATAACCACTCTAGATTTCGGACCAGACCAACTGACATAAAACTCATAGGGGACACTCACACTAAATTAAGACATGTCCAGGATTCCCACACTAAAAGAACTACATAGAAGACCAACAGTGATGTTTTCTACCAGAGTAACTTGCCTAAAATGATTATTCTAACTCTTCCCAACCTCACAACCTACAATCTGAAGCATAGTCACAAAGGCAATCAAAACGTCCTTCTTAACTTAAATATGTAAAATTCATCAAATTTCCCTTGGCTATGATTTTCTACGTCACAACCTATGAGATTGATCCCAACCAAAAAATGGTTTCCTTTATCTGAATGGGATTTCGTAAACCATACTTGATGTGTCTCTTTCTTGAGGTATCGTTTCTTGCCATGTCACTAGCAGCAAGACATAATTTTGTTATCAATGTTTTATATTCTTAGTTATACATGACAACCTGATTAAGGATGATGAAATCCTGAGCTCTCTCCTACTTCATATTCTATAGGAATAATTGATTAACGAACTATCTTCAATTTACATCCATTCCGGTCCCTAATTTATTTCTATCTAAACCTATATATCTTACTATGGGATTGATGACCATGTGAGCATATCCATTGAAAAAATCACCTTTCACCTTGGAGGCATCTCATTATTATACAATATCATATTCATCATTTCTATACAATTTTTGGCCACACATGGACCACCATATCACTCAAAGAGAACCTAGTTTTCCAACGAGAAATCCTGAGTAAGGTATCCCATCGAATTATGTGCTCTGTGATCACCACTTTCTGTCCCCTGGGGGACACATACCCGGATTTGTCTGAGATTCTTTTCATGAAAGAAACCAAATTTTTTATGATCTATTAGTCGCCCCACCTGCATTGGGACTTGTAACTAATCCTAAGACAATACCAGCTCAGCTTGACCCATAGGATCTTTATCATACTCAAGATATAGCACCAACCTATCCTTGTTTCATGATTATCTATTAATCCCATCAAGGTGAAATATCATTAAATACCATCAGTAAGGTAAAAAATCATAGATAAACTATATGTAAATATCACAGATATGTAAAAAAGTTTCAAAAATAGTATCCTCACTACCCATAACATTTTTTTGAAACCATTCCACATGGGCATCCCAACCTTATGGCCACTTTACCCACCCTTAGTAGAGCCATGTATCATCTATTTCCAAGGCCAAGCTCATGGAGACAACCAAATTTTCCTTAATATGATGACCAAATCTCCCACACTTGTTGTCAACATCACCCTATTTCAAAATGAAGGCATTTTCATACAAGATTCATGACCATATCAAAAGGGATAAGAAAGTTTTTTATATCACAACATAAGATAGTTCATGTTTAATGAATATAGAAGATCACACAAAGTTATATTATATAATTACATCGATATATAGTTTAAACATCCTAATATGTGACTAGAAAATAATAAATTTTCATAAATAACCCCCTTACATGAACATGAATAGGTTTCTATGACATTAAAATTAGCCATCACTTTTTAGGAATACATCTCAAGGAGTATATAAAGTAAATTATAAAATGAAAAAAATATATCAACATTTCCCACCAATAGAAACATTGTATGTCCCTCGTAAATGGTACTGAAGTCACCTGTGAAAGTTCGATAAACCATGTTTTGGAAACATATAATATTTATTCTTCCATATCTCAAATAGAAGAATAGTACAAATGAAAATAAAAAAATATTTATCTCATTGGTATCGTATATTAAACTACTAATAAATCCAAGTCAATAGCCTCTCCCATATGATTTTTAGGATCCACAACCAAATTAGCCACTTGAAGGTTTCTTTCAGCTGGGTGCTCTTGGCCTAAGGGACACCTCCACCAACGAAAAATGATTTTAGCCAGCATTGAGGGTGTAAAAAGGTTATGTGTTCATGATATATCCTCATGGGATTATATAGTAATGGTCTTTATATATATATATAACACGCATTGGGGAGAAATACAATGTATACTCAAACAAGAACTTCTAATGGATGAAGAAAAATCATTTAAAGGAAATTCTGGAAGGAATAATAAATAGAATAAGTATAAAATAAATAATCATGGATCCATACCACTTGTAGTAATTTAAAACAAAGAATTCATACATATTATATTGGAATTATCAAAAAAATAGGTGTTTTTTCTATTTTTTGACTATAATACATATCAATATATATCATTTTTATACAAAGAATGAAAACAAATACCAAAACTCTAACTAAGGAAAGGCATCATGTTCTCATGCCAGTAAACCATTCAAAACATCAACAATGATCCAAATTATGATGCACAACCATTAGATGAATACAACAACATAAATTATATATGCATCCAAAAGTTCTCATGTAGGGTGTAAGAATATTTTTCATTAGGATACCACCCATATGTGTATTCCCAACTATAGTCTTCATACATATGTGAACTATAGATAATATAATATAACATCCATAATGTGTTCATGTACTGCTATGTCACTTAACATCCTTCTTTATTTATGAACTACCTTGGCTGATGTCAGAATCACTGAAGAGGGGAGAATCCATGTCCAATACCCATGGTATCCCTTGTTGTCAAACAACCCATTTTAGCCCTCAGATTCCACCTCCAAATATGAAAAACTGAACATCCTGACTCATAACACCTCAGGTCTAAATAAAATCACCAACATTCGGAAGTAACACTCATGATAAAGGAACCCTTATCACTTGGAACCCATCTCCAAAGAGAATCATGGCTCAAAACCCGATATCTGGAGGTACAACGATACATATACCAAAATAAATTAAATCACTATTGATGAATGGTTTTAATGAAATATTTACAGAAAATATTCAATAAAATATATGAACATTCATATTATGGTTTGTAATTATAATATAATATGTATATATTATTATTTCTTCCTCAAAATTATATCAAAAATAGATTTCATAATATTTTCAATCATATTTTAAAATGAATTTTCTCAATTTATAAAATTTTAATTTTATAATATGATATCCATATTTTTAATACCAATTTCATTATTTTTTAATGCATGGGTATTCATTTTCCTAAAAAATAAAAGGTAACAATGCTAAAACATATTCACTATGGGAATGGAAGAATGAGTTATTGTGTGGTAAAAATAAAGGGTAAATTAGAAAACAACCCTAAAAACATGAATAAATATTATTAATGAATATAAATAGTCCAGACCATATATAATCAAAAAAAATTTGATCACATGGATCCACATTCAAATGAATAAGGGTATATTGAATAATAATTTTAGGTATATATCAAAGTACCATTGAAGACAATTATAAAGGGGAACCTACTCAAATTTATTAGTTAAACAAATTGAGTCCTCTAGTTTATCAATTCCATATAAAAATAAATGATTATCATCCCAAACCATGTGCGAGGGATTCTATTAATCTAAAAACACTAATAATTGATTGATAATGGTTTAATACATGGGGGATTTCCCAATAGTTGGTAGTTGTATTTTCCCATCTATTTTATGTTTCATTATTCCTTGACATCATATAAACATTCTAAAACCATATTAACATGATGGAATTGACACCACTACTATACTAAAAAATTTACATTACTTTTATGACCATTTTCTATAGTCATTACTTCCAATGTGAAATTATAATGTTGTTGTAGTGTATTTGCGGACTACTACCACCATGTAGAGATTTGATTGATATTTCAGGTCAGTGATATATGGAATTTCATATTGATAAATTTATTAAATAAATTTCATATATATGATATTATGATAATATAGTGGATATATTTTTATTTTTATTTTATTTCATTCAATTTTTTATTAAATAAACACAATACTCATGCATTCTTAAAGACTATTGTCTCAACAAAGTAATGTACACATTTTTCATAACCAGTACTATTAATTATCTAAAAATGTGCATATTATGGATAAATTTGATACATATATCATGATTATGATTAATAAAAAATAATCCATGATAATAGTTCAAGGAGTAGAACCACAAAACCTAAACTAGGAAGATAAACATACAATTTTTCACAAAAATAATTATTTTAATGATAAATTGATATTAATCATTAATTTAAATTATCCAGGATTGAGAAATTGTACAATAAGTATGAATAATGTAATTATATTGATTTATAATAAATTAAATTTATTCAAACATTAACTTAAGTCCACTAATGAAAAAATTTATTACCCGAGGTAAGATTTTATGTCACAATCTCAATTTTATCACATGTATTTGTGTTAGAATATTCATTTTGAGAATTATATGGTCTTTTTCCATTAAAATCCATATATATATATATTATTAATTTGGTGATTTTATTGTTTTTTGATTTTTTATTTAATTATGATATCTTTGTTACCAAAATTATATCTATTTTTTTAATGAAAATCTTACCATATTACATTTTCCAAGAACAAGATTTTTATTCCACATCAATGAAAAAAAAAGTTTTATAGAATTTAATTTTCAACGATAATATGGTTATTTAAAATTAATTTAAAAAATATTTAAATTTATTATCAATTATTTAAAAATGAAATTTTATATTTTTTATGAATCAATTTTTATGTCAATTTAAGAAAATTCTAAGTAATCATTGTTTTATGATATAAATATTAATGAATTTTCAAACCATTATGAATATTATTTATATAAAAACCCCCTAACATGTGTCAATTGTAAATTTATAATATTATAAACTATTAGTTATTTTTTTTAATTTTTTTTAAAATCTTATGAAAATAAGAGGATATGATTCTCATGTTTTCTATGAAGGGGTCGAAAGTATATTAAAAAATATTTTTACACTATTACAATATAAATTGAGGATTATTATTCCACACTTAAGATATGATACATTGATACTAACTATTTTTTTTGATAATTTATAATGAGTATTTGTGGATGGAATAATTAAGAGGACCATTTCATTTACATAGATGGCTATATGAAGAATTGATGAATATTTTAATGATCTTATAACACACCAATGTATAGTTTACGTTATATAAATGATAGAAATTTAATTATATATCATAAAAACTCCTCATCTACTGTTTGAAAACAAATTAATAAATCCAAATGATGATTTTGATTAAACTAGTTCCCTAAAATAAAAAATGGTTGATTATTTAGTCCAATACATTAAAAAACATTTTTCACTATGTGGTGATTGTATTGGAATTAAGACATGAATAATGAAATTTATTTATATGTTTAAAATTGTGAGGAAAGTCAATTGAAATGTTCTTATAGTTTTGAAATACATTTATGGATCATGATGATTTAATTAAGACTCCACACTCTTATGAATAATCCTTAAAAAATAATATATATATTATTTATGAATTGTGATTTAGGATATATTGGTGATTGGGTATGAACATCATATGTAATGATCATGTTACGATTCCTCTATTCTAATGTTATTCTTTCATATAGTAATTGATTTACATATCTCCTCTTAACCCACATCGAACATCTTATCACATCATTTCTTATGTTACCATTTTCCACTGGTTATGAAGATAGGTATTATATATAAAACATAACAAATGGGTACTATGATGGGTGAAAATAATAGTTGATAGAGAATACATTTCGTCAAATAAGTTGCTTATATATGTTGTCTCCAAATACATGAATTCTCACTTTTTTTGTATATTTATCGCTTTAAAATGTATTGAATTTTTATCAAAATGATGGATTAATTTTTATTATATTCTTGAGTCACCTAAATTTTTAAATTCACCAAACATTGTTAAACTTATGAATTAATTGAAGGTATCCCATTGCATTTTTTACTGGCCATTACCAATCCCCATTGTCTCGAATTTAATTCCTAGGAATTAAGGAAAAAACATTTGGATAGTTTCTCTAATTTAGAAAATCTATAAATGGCCTATTTTGAGAACCCAACATGAAATACACATATATTAGCCAGTCAAGACACTAATGAAAATATTATAGAAATATGAATGAAAAAAAATTTAAAAAATGTATACAAAATCTATTAATTTGAAATATATTGGTAATAAGAAAAGATTATTATATAAATCCTTAAATATAACCAAAAAAATTATATTTAAACACATAATATGATCCAATAACTAAAATAAAAAGAAAAAGGGATGTAAAGCTATTTGAGAGAATGTTTGGATTGTCTCCTTCAAAAAATTTTCCTAAAATAAAACAAAACAGATCCTTTTCATCTACATGGGACTCATGGGATCACTATCACTATGTACCCGACTATATCCTCATTCTCATTTAAGATGAATATTAGTAGCCCCAAAAGGGTACATTCCCATTAACTATATCAGATACAACCTTGACTACAAACACCCAATTATTATATAAAATGACATATCATAATAAATTTATTTGGAACTGACCATGTAATATAAGTCTAATGTATAATAAATAACTATTAGAATAATATTTTTCATAATAATTTATAAATGTATCATAACAATTTTATATAAAAAATGTAATAATGATTTATTACATCATAATTTTTTATTAATACAAAATAATCATTTTTATGTTTTGTAAATTACTCCTCATATGAATCAATAAAACTATTACGGGAGAAGGCATAATAATCTACAATATATCAAATTATAGATATTTTAAAGACATAAACTGAATAACATAATATATGCATGTAAAATGTGACATTATACCATATAATATTCTCATATTACCCATGATAAACAATATTGGTATATGTATCCACTATCCACAGATTACCATGTTCTATCCCACACCTGTAGAAGTAAATAATTGAGATATAAACTATGAGGGGAATTCCCATTAACATATCTTGTTATGAGTTGTCTTATCCCATCAAAATACAATCCATCCCATAAGTTTATCCCTATTCCATGGATCACTAATTATTCATATAAAAATAATGGAACTGATATATTATTAAGGATTTAATCTCAATTATATTACACCATTTACTCAAGTGAAACAATTCATTAAAAAGTAGGTTTTATTAAACATTATTTATGAAGTAATTTACAATTAATGTTCTCAATCATCATGAAAAAATAAACAGTTGGAATCTCAGAGATTAGATGTGTGAATCGAGGTGTCATCTTTTAATATCTAATTATGCATCACATTCTCAAAATAGTTAGAACAAGATAATCATGTCACTAAATATAAAAATTACTCCAAAAATATTTTTCCACCGTATAAAAGAAGAATATATAAATTCTATGTGGTATAAAAAATGGAATTCTTATATGTGGAAAACATTGACGGCATTTCAACACAATAATATGCATAATGATTCATCATTTTTTTGGATTATATAATTTTTCTATGGTCACTAGTTTTTGGTAAATATTATATCATTCTATTTCCGTACACAACACATTAACCCTATTAGATAACCCACTTTGACCCCCTCTATGTTCACTACTCAAGAAAATTACTTCGGTATTTAATTGATTTAGGTGTTGTCTTATAATTTTTAAATTATCATCGAAAATTTTTCATTAACAATTACATTATATTATTCTCTTATATGATTGTTTTTTATTATAATTTTAGTAGATCTATCACTTTATCAGTTCTAACAAAATTTCCAAAAACAAAGAATTATTCAATATTCCACCAATTCACAACATGACCACATTTACCATTAAAAAAATACATGACGATTTTTTCAATACCATATATCATCATGTATATAACACCATCATTCAAGGCATGATTATAAAAATGAAGCATGTATCTCCTTCTAGAAATTAGATGAAACCAAAGACATTGTTTTAATAAACAGATCAGAATAATCCAATTGAAGTATCTTTAGGATAATGTTACAGATAATAATACCCCTTCATATTACACTTCACTAATATTGTGAACCCCAAGATGATTTAGGGAAACACTAATGGATCTATATTCAACTATAAAAATATTATTATTTTCTTATAACATAGAGATAAAAATGTATTTATAATATATTCCCACTAATTTATTTGAGCAATATTGGTATCTATCCAAATGAAAACATCAAATATAATTTTTCATCACCTGAAAATAGAGAAATATTATCCTATAAAATTATATTCAAATGTTAATATATGAAATCTATATAAATTCCTCTCGTCATTAGTCATCTGGATTCACAATGTATAATTAATTTTTTAGATCATTCATTAGATCACTATTTCATGTTCCAAAAATCTTTTCCTCAGAATGAGTCAACTTTGACAAGAACCTCACTACGAAATTCACAATATTTTGAGTATATATATATATATGATCATTTTTTAATTTCCAACAAAACTCCCATTATTCTTTCCAATATTATTAGTTTTGAAAATATTCCTATCAGCGCTATCACATGAACCATTTTCATTTACATGATCAAACATCACCCATTTTCTTGTCTCGTTATGTCTTCATTAAATGATATCTTAGTTTGATATTGATATGATGTATATTTTGGTCTTATGTAATTGTGTGATTGGTCCACCACTAACATTGAATAAATCTCCTAGGTCATATATCATTTGTTTTCTACCAACCAAAAAAATATGATTCTATATACCATGACATGTGAATATTTTGAACTCATGTGATTGTTTAATATACTATGAATTTAAAGACTTTTTTACTATTAAGTTGTTATGTGAAAAGACATAATACTGTAAAAATTTCACCCAAAATAGATAAATATGGAAAAAGAGAAACATATTTTTCTATAGTATTCAGATTATTAAGAATAATTAATATTCATAAGAAAATATACCTTCTAAAAAACTAATAATAACATACCAAAACCATTTAAAAAAAACATCAAGAAAATTTTCAGTCCAAATAACCTCAATTAGAATATTCAAACACATTAGGCTTGTTGAAAATAAAATGTAAAATTCACATATTCATATCCATCAGATTCTCATAAAAATATATCTTACATCCCTCCAAGGTTATGAGATCAATACCTAATGTACAAAAAAGTGTTATGAATCGAAATTCATGAAATGAGACATTCCTTAAATTACATATACCTCTATTTGATAAGATTCTTGTACACCTATATAAAAATTAAAATCCCTATATATCATATATTCCCTTAAAATTAACACCATAAAATCCCTATATATTGGAAAATATGTTGACGATCAAATTTTTGTGATGAAAAAACATAAAATTTAATAGAATCTCTCACTCTATTTGTCAATAACCATCTTTTGAAGGAATATAAAAAACTATAAATAAATAGTTAGATAAATATATATAATCATAACAGGGGATGTTATTTATAAGTTAATATTTATTAGTTTTTTAAACCTCCTCATACTGAGGGTGGTGGTTGAGATCTGTCATTCTACCGATGATTATCGAACACTATAGTGGGAAACAACATTTTCAGTATTTCTTCTTCCACTTCATTTATTTAGGCATAATCTATTTTGATTAACTCCTAATTAACTTTCTCATTGGTAAAATAGTTATAAATTTTAAAATTCTTCTTATGAATTTGTTTATCTTGATTATTCAAATGACCAATAATATTATTATTTATAGGGAAGAACACCTTTGGATATTTCACTTCATCTTAAATATATTTAAATATTTATTCATTCATAGTTATTAATTATATAATTTGGGATCTACATTTGTTTCTTCCCCATGAATACTAATCTATGTTTTTTATTACTCATTAAATGTCCAACTAAAATCTTTATTTTTGATTATTAATGGTATATTGATTATGAAATTCTGGTCAACCAAAACTCGTTACAACATCACATTAATGAATAAAAGTAATTATAGATCATTTCATTCATAGAAAAAATACATAAATAAGAGTACCATGATTATGTAATATCATATGTTTAACTATTTTGAAAGTTTACTATTTTTTATAACACTAATAAGTATCATCCAATCATGTTTCTAAAGCAATATATGGAAGTGTATTAGCTATGTATAATAAGAATCTATTTAATTACCTTTATAATTTGGGTTATGTACATTTTACATCTTCATACTTTTAATGTTTTGTCAAAACCAATATTGGAGTGGATATTGGATTGGAATAATACATAATTAACATTTCAAATTGCTCTCATTAATATTCATTATTGGATATAAAATTATATTTATCTCTTAGAAACACATTAAAAACCAAATGAAATTTTAATTCACCAATTAATGACATATCAAATTAGATGACCATAATTATTGACAATTTATATAGTGATTTTTTCCTTCTATAAAATAATATATCATAAACATATACTACCACCGTGATAATTTATTTTTAGGGAGTATTATACACAAATGTTATTATCTACACCATATATTTTTAATTATATATATGAAATATATAAATTAAAAGGTGAATATTTTGCATAAAGATATTTCTTCAGTCCATAAAAAGAAATTATTAACCTTCACTCAATATTTAAATCATATTTTATCAGAATGAAAAATCCTTGTTCTTCATAATAATTTTTTTTGGAACACCATAGTGGAATTTTGTTTTAAAATTAATTTGAAAATATTTTTATCTTCATTTAATTACCATATCAAATATAAGACTGATTGACACTGAAAGGGATACAATAGAAAATGTGTCTCCATTATCAATGACAAAGATATGGGGAATCCAATTAAAAACTAATTAATAATTATTCCTGATAATAAATCAATTCTTATCATTTTTTATTATAGATTAATTCCAATCATATTTTGATTCATTATTCTTTCAACATGTTCCCAATTTATATTTCTGTCAATCTAATCCAATTAATTATTCAATTAATTATTCCATGACACATATATCCCAACCTTTTCAAACTATTTTGGATCCAATATATATAGTACATAATCATTCTCAATACTCTTCATCCTCATGGGATGAGTTGGAAAAAAATTATTCATGTAATATTAAAATTTCCAACCATTATATTCCCATTTTTTCATTTAAACCATAATGAAAATTTTCAATAATTTTTTCTCCTCTAATTAAGCCTCCAAATCATCAATATATTAGGAATTATAAATCATTGGTGTATCATATAAAATATAATTATTTGAATCAATCATACAAACCTAATCATCTTCATCTTCACCAAACACAGTAGATTTTTTATTTATGGTTTCCTTCAAAGCATTTTACTAAATTATTCAAACTACATTTCTCTTTAAACGTTTCATTTACTATTTGATGTATTATTTTAATCCATTTCAATTAATAGAGTATTGACAGAATAATCCATCATTTACTATATCTACATACATTCCCTCATATCAATTATTTTTTTCATATAACTTTGGATTCCAAAAAAAATGAATGTTTATAATCGAAGGCTTCCATCAATGCCACAATTCATACGGTGTTCTATATTATCTGATAGTTAACATTACCCAATCGTGGGTATACTATTGGAAATACATAGATTCATTATATTAGTTAAAAGAAACTCCACACTAAATATTATTGTTTTTTCCACATTATTCACATGTCAATTCGCCTATCTAAAAACCATTTTGATGCAGGGTTCTAAATATTCATACATAATGTCAAATTTAATTTATATAATGATTTCTCTTATATGAAATAGATGTATAATATATTTCATTTCATAATTTAAAATTTTTATTCTAATTCCCCAATATCAGTTTCAATAATTTTTATATATCTCATAATTCACCCTATGAAATCATGAATTAATTTCATTCACACTTCACAATATATTCTAATATTATCAAGAATAAAGTCAATAAAAATATATCTCCATATGTAAAATAAATATTCAGTAGATAAATTTTTTTACTGTAAATATATAAAGAATATTAAATAATTTGTTTTATTTATTTGACATTGATTTTAGAACATTTTTTCCTATATAAAAAAATAACATGTATTATCATGATCATGTATCTGATTAGGAATATCCATGGGAGCTTTTATATTAGACATTTTCTCCATGATGTGTTAATGAATATGATAAATCCATAGATTCTAAATGTTTTATTCTCTCTTAAACATTTTTATGAATGATATTCACATTATTTTCAACCAAATATATATATTTTTATTGGTCTCCCATGATTATATGAGAGATTTTCCAATATTTAATTTCATAATATATACCATTTTATTGAATTTGAATTTGAGTATTGATACACATAGATGAATCATACTATATGGATTCTTCCATAATACATGTACGTAGAGAATATATCTTTTAATTATTTTATACATCTCTATTGTTTTTATACAACATACTTTAATTTTTTGGAATCCATTATTTCTAAAACACTACCTTCCATTATATACTCCATTATGTGTATATAAAATATAACTATTATTAGTAATATGAAATAATTTCCCACTATTATTATTCATGTTATTTTCATTCATTTTAAAATGTTCTGTAACATTTCCCATATTATACTTCACAGTTTCACTTATTATTTCCATCAGAACACTAGTTGAGTTAGATCATACTGGGTCTATTCCTTCATTTATTCATTATTGGACTATCATAATACTCGTCATTATTTTAAAAATATGAAAATTTTTTTTAAATGTAATATTTTTAGGTGGAATTGAAAATCTATGTCATTTACTTCAATCTTAAGATATAATACTCATTATTCCCCTATAATTAACTATTTTCCCAATTTTATAACTATAAAAGAAATATTTATTGGAATTAATTATCTAGTATAGTGGATCTATTCCAATAATAATACTTTGACTCAAATGGATTCATGTATTAAAATATATTATATCATCACCATAATTATCCATAATGTGATTTTGTATCCACAAAAATATCATTTCCTCAGAAGAAATATAATCCTCTACATGTATACAAGATTTGTAATAACGCTCAGTCATCAATTAAAATTTTTAGATTGATAAGTGTTTTTAATCAATTTATTTTCAATAGTAGGCAGAATAATTGTTCACACAACTAATATTTTTATGTTTTTATCAAGATCACAAAACTTCCCCATTCCATGACAATTTTCATTCATAGTTCCAACCTTCGATGAAACAATCAAATATCCAATAAGTTGTATATCTATTTATATAGGTCATTATTCATCCAAAATTTCCTTTAATGTTTCCAATCCTCTCATAAATATTTATATATATTCATTAAATGTGAATTGAATGAAATGATGTTTCATCTATGGAGTTATTAATTTTACTTTTGTAATAATTTCAATTTTCAAATAAATAATTTCTTAATTTGGTGATTAAACCATCATCATTCACTTTTAAAACAAAAATTAGGGTGATCAATCACTCTATTGTGTTCTTATATCTAATTTATTAGTTTTAATACTTCTCAATAGAATTTAACACAATAGAAATTTATTATATATCTTACCTTAAATAATTCATTTTATTTTATTGATTTCCCCACATGAAACTTGATACAAAAATGAATTCATGATATATTTTGATTATATATATATTTTTATTTATGAAAATTGAACCTAACTATATAAATAGTGTGATTTATTAAGAGTATCATTAATATTAAAAAGGTATTGAGTAAAAATTAATAACAATTTTAGTAGGAATAAAACTAATTTTTTTCTAAAAAATGACTAATATGATAATTTTCTCCCAAAATTTTATTTTTTTCTAAATATTGTCATTCTTTGATAATTAATTCCAATTTAATTAAAATAATAATTAATTATGGTAAAATATATTTTATATGAATTGTTTTTGAATTAAAATATAATTATTAAAAAATAGAAAATATGAATTAAAATGACGAATATTCTTAAAAAATTATTTTCCAATATGAAAATCGTTTCATTATACATTTAATTTAAATTTAAATTTTTTAGTATACATTAATTAGAATTTTTATTTAAAAATATTATTTTTTATTCAATATATTAATATGATCATAATATCATTTTATGGGGTTTTTCTTAAATGATATTTTTTCTAAAAATACTATTTAAAAAATGAATTTTATGATTTTCTTTGAACAAAAATTTAAATTATAAAATCATAAAAATATTTTTAAGAAACCAATTCATTTCATATAATGAATTTTAACTTTTTTATAATTCTCTTATAATTTAAAAACATATATTTTTAGATCAATTTTTTTATTTTCCCAATAATGATACTTAAAATAATATATATTTTCATTCGACAATTAATTTAAATGTATTTTATGATTAAATTAAAAATAAAAAACTTTTATATTTATAATTAGTCTATCCATTATATCGAAAAAATTTCTTTTATATATAACTATAATATTTTCTATTGTCTAAAATGGTTACCACATAAAAGTTAAAATGGTAAAAATAATAATTAAAGGGCTGGTAGTTTGTTTTCATTATAAAATTATTTGTATCATTTTTTTGTATGTTTTTTTATGATTAAATCATCCCATATACATTATTTATCAAATTGGAGCCCCTTTAATTTTTTATCATGTTCTTCCTAATTTTTAGTTGAAAATATAATAATCTAGTCTTAAAGAATTACATAATCCTGAATTAAATGAATAATACACATTGAGGATATTTTCAGGTTTAGATTTTTAGATAATTAGGTCATAACTATTACATATCAGCTTGAAAATTACTTTTAGACACTAATACTCAGTATCCATTTTTTTTCATAAAATGAAAACACTTAAAAAGGAAATATTTCTAGTTCCATGTTTTAGACGACATGAATTTTCCATGTTCTCATTCTTTACCCTATTCATCTTTAAGATCTTTGAAACACATTTCAAAAACTCGAGATGAGCATAAAAATGTCAATAAGGGTTATAAAATAATAAAAGGAATCATTAACCCATCAATATATACAAATCAATGAAACCATTCTTTTTTATCATAACAATCATCATGAAATCATTAGATTTATGAATAACCCATAGAAATCATAAATAATAATGGTAACTTATGGAATTTATATCATACTTACATTTTAGATATCACAACTATATAGGGAATTACATAGGGAATACACATCCCATTATATATCATAAATCTCTTAGGAGAAACATTCATGTTTACATCTGCCACGTTACCCAATGCATTGGACAGCTATCTTAGTCTCTCCCACCATAGGCTAATCATGTAACAACCCATACACATAATGATTGCCAAATAAACATATCATATTAATAACAGATAAATCAATCATAAAAGAAAGATAAAATTTCCACATTGAAATCAAAATATATCATTTCAATATATTGACATAATCAATTCTTTTACAAGACATTTTCAAAACCATTTAAAACATTGAATAAAGAGAATTTTTAATCAAATTGTCCATACCAATTTGAAAATTTTAATGGAATTAAAATTTTGAAACTTTCATGTCGATATAAATAAATCCTTAAAACCAATTTTAATACATGTACATTAATGAGAATGATTTCTAAGAATAAATCATTAATATATTTAAAACAATATTTTAGTTAAAGTGTTCTGAACCAAATGGGAGATGCTTGAATACAAATAATTGATGAATATAATTTAATAAAAACATTATAATATCATGAGAATAATGTAATTCCGGATATAATATTCCAAAGGATATTATATACACCATATGAAAGTGAATTGGCGCATAACAACAATGAAGTCTTAAAGGAATGTAAACTGAGAAGAAATCTGATATTAAGACGGTATCATTAGATTATGGATAAGTCAATTATATAATTATGTGCGAAAATATAATTACACTCAATATGATTTTATATTTAGTGTAAATCAATAATAGGTCATTCACACATATTCATATCATGATATAATCAACAAGTATAAATTTAAACTAATGAATATTAATTGCATTAAAAACATATCTCTCATAAATTCGACAGCCTAATGAAATCACATTAAATTTCAGAAAAATATTTAATGAGAGAGAAATAGGAATCTCATCACATGGAAATAAAATTTTCATCAATAAGGTTATAGAAGAACATATCCAACATCAGAAGATTTAAATTTAAATACATAAAAAAAATCCTTTAAAAAGAGGAAGGTGAAATGTTCCCCTACCGATTTGGTAACTTAAAAAACATACAACACATGAAAGAAGGATCATATGATGAAGATTTAAATACCCATAACATAATATATATTACACAGTGAATACAATCAGAGGTAGTACATACACCACACCAAAGTAAATTTTGGCAAATATATCTTGAATCTCACGGGAATAAAAAATTGAGATAAAAACTCATTACAATGTTGAAATCAATAAAGTCATGTTACCAAAAGATAATAACCAACAAATGAATCATAGAATACCGTCAATATAAGTAGAATCATGATAATATATATATATATATATATATTCAGTACATAATAATACACATGAAATAAATAAGTTTTGAACAGTATAAATCTCACAGAATAAAATGTGAGATAAGAAACCCCTTAGAACGTCGTAACCAATCGAGTCGTATGAAAAATTGTTAATAACCACTCAATGAATCACAGAATACCATGAATATAAATATAATCATGATAATATATATCCAATGGAAGTACACAACAACATGTAGTAAATATGTGGTGAAGAATGGAAATCTCATGGAATTACAAGTGAGATAAGAAACCCCTTACCACGTGTCTGGAATGACGCGTTATAACGACCCATACTTTACATACATTGTTAATACTTCAAAATTGAAGCACACTTATTACAACATACGACAAAACCACAAAGGACCGTATAGGTATAGTGTCTTTAGAAACTGGGAAACATAAACAACTGGTTCATAAATCTTCTACAGTGTCTCCCATTTATTTCATCATATCTAGGGTCCCTTTTAGAATATTCTACTTAATATCCATCTTCCTGACCTGGGGAAAAGAAAACAAAAAAGGGTGAGCTCAAATGATCAGCAAGGGCAAATAAAGGAAATAAAAATCATATCATATCTTTTTGAAAATCAAAACCTACAAAAGAGATCATAATATCTTAACATGGAATAAATCATAGAAGTGAAAACAAGATCCCCATAATCATAACATAAAACTTGAAACTTTGTGGCATGCACACATAATCATGGAAAATCATTTCTTGTTAGTCATGACTCATTGCCAAGACTATCTTAGTGGACAAAGTCCCATTCTGAACCGAGTTCACTCCTCGTTTCAGTCCTGTATCACTGAACCGAAATAACCTTCCGTTCCAGCCATGTCTATCTCATTAGATATATAATCATTACCCAATGCATTGGAGGGAGATATAGGTCCCACCCATCTCATAATGAATCCTTTCTTATGTGTGCCACATAATCATAAAACATACATCATCGCATAACACATGTAACAAAAAATGGGATTCTTGAAACATCATGACATCATAAATCAATTCTTATAAGATAAAGGAATTCATAAAAATAATTCCATCACAACATGAACAAATCAATTTAATAATAGGGATAAAAACAGAACCCTTTATTATCTTAGATGGAAAATAATTTTAATAAAACACTTGAACTTCATTCTTGAGGAAAATATCCTTTCTTCTTCAAAAACATTTTTCCTTTCATAACATGTCATACAACTTTAAAATAAAAGAAGTTGATTAAAAATAAACTTGAAAACTTGTAAAGGATGCTTCTTGGAAATAATGTTTTAAAAATCCATTCAAGCCGTATAAGTTAAAAAAAACATTCTTCGTACTTTTGTCGGAAAAGTCAAAAAGTACCTCGTACGACAAAAGATTCCTTTCATACATATTACTAAAAACTCACCGAAGGGTAAAAATGGGTTTAAACAATTGTAGGTGGATGGAAATAATATTACATATTGATGAAACATGGATGTGGATGATAAAATACACCCCAGTGAATACTTACGAATAAACAATTTCGGATAAAAATGAGATTGTGATATTTCCCTTACCTTAGGTCCGATTTTCTTTGTACGTGTCCGAAGCTCCTGTATAATGGTTTAAATAATGTTATTGACTTATTCCAGAATCATACATATTGATATGAGATCATATATGGTCATATTATTATCTTCTTGTTAGTAATATTTCATTGTTACTTGTTACTCGGGTCTTTATAACTTTTTGTTCTTACGCGTGTTTTGCCGAATAAATTCTTATTCTTATTTCAAGGTTATAGATAACTTATATCCAGAATGGTATTAGTGTAACATATATCATATTTATTCATTCAA
The DNA here is from genome assembly GCA_963277665.1 of Viscum album. Classification (NCBI taxonomy): domain Eukaryota; kingdom Viridiplantae; phylum Streptophyta; class Magnoliopsida; order Santalales; family Viscaceae; genus Viscum; species Viscum album. Next base: position 71,372,999 of record OY728151.1, on the reverse strand, counting down.
TTCATTTATATAATTACTATGTAATGATGATCATGTAGAACGAGTCGCATCACATCGTGGAGACGGTATTCCGTACGTACGCACGAGTGATGATATCGTTCCTATGATCATGGAAATGTATTGGAGTATATTTATATTATTTCAGTATCAATATTACTTTATAATAATCATAAATAGTTACTCATTACACCTTTATACCCATCCTTGTAAAGTGATGGTGTAAAATAGATTACACCACGGCGTGGAGACGGTATTCCGTACGTACGCACGCGCGGTGATTTCATTTTTCCGTAGGATGGATAGAAGGTGAATTAGGGCTGTTTCATATTTATAATAACATATCAGTATGTAAGTAATACTGATGTTATTACTTTATCATGAAACAACTAAAGAAGAAGAAGTTGAAGAAGAAAGAAATTGAAAAGATCGGTAATGGATATTACCTCTTCTTTGGAATGCCTCTTTGAATCCTCCACTTAAGGAACTAAGATTGGTCTTTGGAGAAGACCAGGACCTCTAGGATTATTCTAGGGAAGTGGAGAGGAGAAAATGGCAGGGGTTGGCCGAGCTTGAGTGCTCAATTTGGTGTGAGGAGGAGGGGGAGGAGGTGCCCTTTTATAAGGGAGGAGAGGGGCACCTTAGGGATATCTCAAAATATTATTTTATATTAAAGTCAAAATCGGTTTATAATGGTTCCAAAGGGTCTTATTTCGAAGCTAAAGTGGGGATGGGTCGAAATCCTATCAACCAATAGTATTTAGACAAGTTTGGGGTATTATTTTAACCTTATCAATTAGATTTAACTCTAAGTTAATTAATTTAACTTTTACCGTGTCTTTTTGTTTTCTTTCACTATATGGTTAATACACTTACTATAACATTCCAAACGAACCCCATATTGTTTATTATTAATATATATATCCTTATCTATGTCATTGGGCCGAACCTTAGATTTTTAGGAATAAAATAACAATTAATAATATTTTATTTTATTTAAAAACTATTTTGTGTCAATTTTGACACTATTTGATATATGATTTTTGTGAAAGTCATAACAGAATTATATGTTCGAACCAAGTTGATTAAATCAACAATAATATATCATAGTAACCTAGAAAATTAGTGGAATTCATAAAAAGTCTCAAATTACATTTATTTTGGTATTTATATTATCAATTTTGTCAATATTTCATTAATAAGATAATTACTGCATCATCTTTGTGTCATAAATAAATTAAATTATTTGATGTCTAAAAATTACAAATAAAATACCATCATGTAGGAAATCTTTTTAGATTTCTAATGAATATTTAAAATCGAATTTATCTTATGTATAACCCTATATTAAAAATGATTTACTTATTAAACTTTGATTTTAACTATTTTAACCCTTCTTTAAATAAATTAATAATAAATGTCCTAATCTAATCCAAGTGGGCCTAAATGGTCATATTTTATTCCTAAGTTTGTTTTTGGTCGAATTACACTTGTCCAATAGAATTAGGACATGTGTTAGGGTAATATTAATATCATATTTACCCTTAGTTACCCTATTTACTATTAACCGTGGTAAAAATAGTAAAAAGTTACTATTCACCAAAAAATTATTTTCCTCTCATTAAACCACATTTTAGTCCTTGATATTAACCGTGTCTCTCGGATTTTTGAAATTCCATTCACAGAAGCGGTAAAATAAAGTTTTATGCAAAATTCAGTTTTTAAACTACCACTTAGTGGTTTCACTATTCATCAAAAATTGAAAGTTTTCAGAAAAATACCAAAATTTCACCCTAGGCTAATTTCGATATTCTAAGTCCAAAAATGAAGTCCATTTTGAAAAATAAAATTTATAAAATTTCAAAAAGTGGTTATTACTATTCATAACGGCTAGTTTTAATAGCATATTGTTGTTTAGTGAAACTCGGTATTGCGTACGACGCAAGCTATCGAGGAAGGTCGCGATTGCGTGTAAAGCAAGCCAAGCAAGTGTTGTATAGAAAAAGATTCCTTTGATGATTTATATAACATAAAAGTCTCGGGTGTTACATTCTACCCCCCTTAAAAAGAATTTCGCCCTCGAAATTCGTCACTTTGCAACAAACAAATGTGGATACTTCTCCCTCATCATATCCTCAAGCTCCCATGTAGCTTCTTCAAGTTGGTGGTTTCTCCATAAAACTTTCACCAAGCGAGTGGTCTTGTTTCGTAGGACTTTTTCGCTACGATCCAGAATCTCTATCGGCTGTTCTTCATAAGAAAGATCTTGCTCCAGCGGTACAACTTCTGAGCTGAGTACATGTGAAGGATCTGGTATGTACTTTCTCAGGAGAGATACATGGAACACATCGTGAACTTGAGAGAGATTCGGTGGAAGCGCCAATCGGTAAGCTACCTTCCCAACACGATCTAGTATTTCAAAAGGACCGATATATCTAGGGATCAACTTCCCCTTCTTTCCAAATCTCATAACCCTCTTCCAGGGAGATATTCGTAAGAACACTTTATCACCCACTTCAAACTCTAGGTCTTTTCTTCGGTTGTCGGCATAACTTTTCTGTCGACTCTGAGCTGCTCTTATGTGTTGTTGAATAGATCTGACCTTTTCTGCCATTTCATCAACGAGATCAGGTCCTAATAGCTTTCGTTCCCCAACTTCATCCCAGCAAGTTGGAGTCCTGCATTTCTTTCCATAGAGAGCTTCATAAGGAGCCATCTGAATACTGGAGTGAAAGCTATTATTATAAGAAAATTCTACCAAAGGTAGGTGTTGATCCCAACCTCCTTTGAAATCCATAGAGCAAGCTCTCAACATATCTTCTAGGGTTTGAATTGTTCTCTCAGACTGACCGTCTGCCTGGGGATGATAAGCAGTGCTGAAACTCAACTTTGTATCCAGAGTATGCTGAAGACTTCGCCAAAACTTCGAGGTAAATCTCGGATCTCGATCAGATATAATAGAAAGTGGTACTCCATGCAATCTTACCACTTCCTTTACATATATCCTGGAAAGCTGATCTAGAGAGAAATCCTCTCTAATAGCAATGAAGTGTGCAGACTTTGTAAGACGATCAACTATGACCCAGATAGCATTATTGCCTTTGGATGTTTTAGGAAGTCCTGTGACAAAGTCCATAGTGATGTTTTCCCATTTCCATTCGGGTATGGGTAATGGTTGTAACATCCCCTTAGACTTCTGTCTCTCAGCTTTAACTTGTTGACAAACCAAGCATCGAGAGACATATTCAGCAACATCTCTTTTCATGCCATCCCACCAGAAGTACTCTTTCAGGTCCCTATACATCTTCGTGCTTCCAGGATGAATAGAGAATGAAGAACTATGAGCCTCATCCAGCAGCTCTTTCTTTAATTCGGGGATGGGAGGAACACAAACCCGATTCCTGAACTTTATTATCCCATCACAATCAAGGTTGAATTCAGGAACATTTCTCACCTTCTTTTGTAACTCGACATCTTCTTTCTGTGCCTCTTTAATCTTCACATGTATAGATGGTTGAACATTCATTTGAGAAAGATAAGATTTTTCCCCTTCCATTATAATTCCAAGATCCATCCTTTGTAAATCCATAAATATTGGATCTTTTGTGATCCTCATCATGGATAAACTAGCATGGTCTTGTCGACTTAATGCATCTGCCACCTTGTTTGCTTTCCCAGGGTGGTAATGGATTGAGCAGTCATAATCCTTAATCAGCTCCAACCATCTTCTTTGACGCATATTCAACTCCTTTTGTGTGAAAATATACTTTAAACTTTTATGATCAGTATAAATATCACACCTTTCACCATAAAGGTAATGCCTCCAAATCTTTAATGCAAAGATTACCGCAGCCAACTCCAAATCATGTGTTGGGTAATTTTGCTCATGGATTTTCAACTGTCGTGAGGCATAAGCTATCACCATATCATTTTGCATAAGAACACACCCCAATCCCTTCTTGGATGCATCACTGTAGATCACAAACCTTTCTCCACTACAAGGCAGTGTGAGCACAGGTGCACTGGATAACCTTCTTTTCAACTCCTTGAAATTCTCTTCACATTCCTCTGTCCAGACAAACTTAACTCCCTTCCGAGTCAACTTGGTGATTGGATTAGATAATCGTGAAAAATCATTTACAAAACGTCGATAATATCCAGCCAAACCAAGAAAACTTCGGATCTCAGTTACTGTTGTTGGTCTTGACCATCTTTCGATAACCTCTGTTTTTGCTGGATCCACAGATATCCCCTCTTTTGAGATTATATGACCCAAAAATGCAACTTTTTGAAGCCAAAATTCACACTTGGTAAATTTGGCATAAAGCTTCTCCTTTCTCAGGGTCTTCAATATAATTCTCAAGTGATCTTCATGCTCTTCCTTGCTCTTTGAATAGACAAGAATATCATCTATAAAGACTACCACAAATTGATCAAGATTGTCTCTAAAGACTCTATTCATTAGATCCATGAAGATAGCAGGGGCATTAGTAAGACCAAATGGCATCACTATAAATTCATAGTGTCCATACCTTGTACGGAAAGCCGTCTTTGGTATATCCTCCCTTTTGACCCTTAATTGATGATACCATGAACGAAGATCAATCTTGGAAAAGTATTGAGCTCCGCGTAGTTGGTCAAATAAGTCATCAATGCGCGGGAGAGGATATTTGTTCTTGATAGTGATCTTGTTAAGTTCTCGATAATCAATGCAGAGTCTCATTGATCCATCTTTCTTCTTAACAAATAGAACAGGTGCTCCCCAAGGTGACGCACTAGGGCGTATGAATCCCTTATCAAGATTCTCTTGGAGTTGCTTCTTCAATTCCTGCAACTCAATTGGGGCCATTCTATAAGGTGTCTTTGAAATAGGCAAAGCACCCGGTACGAGTTCTATTGAAAACTCAACTTCACGATTTGGTGGAAGACCCGGCAATTCCTCCGGAAAGACATCATCAAACTCCCGTACAATGGGCATATTATTAATCGTGAGTTTCTCACCAACCATTTGAGATAAATAACCTTCATTTAGTGGAATCAATACCCATAAGATGGAAGAAATTTCCACTGGATGGTTATGTTCATCCTTGCATTGGTATACGATCGTAGATTGATCTGGAATATGAAATGTGACTTCCCTTCTTTGGCAATTGATATGAGCTCCATGTAGAGAAATCCAATCCATGCCAAGAATCACATCAAATTCCACTAAAAGAAGGATCACAAGATTTGCAGGAAGCACTTTCCCACAAACTTCGATCGGAGAAGAATTATAAACTTCTGATGCGATTGATGTGCCATTAGGTGTTGTCACAGCTAACTCAACATCTAATTGTTGAGGTAATACGGTGATACCCTTAGAAAATTTTTCAGAAATAAAAGAGTGGGTGGATCCAGAATCAAATAAAACATTTGCTACTTTAGAGTGGATGGTAAGTGTACCTTTCACCACATCGTTATCGTACTCCACCTCGCTGATAGAAATTGCATGTGACTTTCCTTTGTCTTTAGCCTTAAGAGTTTGTTGAAGTCGACCATCATCATCAACCCTTGGATTTGGGCATTGATTGGCATAATGCCCCATCTCCTTGCACTTGAAACATTGAAGTGTAGCAGGTTCATTCTGTGTATCCCTTCCTTTGTTTGCATCATTAGACATCTTCTTCCCATTATCACGGCATTCAAATGCCCGATGACCTTCCTTTCCACATTTAAAACATTTACTTGTCCCTTTAAGACAACTCCCTCCATGTTTCTTTCCACACTTTGAGCATAAGGGAAAGTTCATCTTCTTTTCCGTGTGCTCTTTAGATTTTTCTTTGAATTCCATCTTCCTCTTCTTATCAAACCCATGTGACTGATGGGTTACTCCAATCTCCATCTCGACTTTGAGAGCACATCGAACGATTTCCTCGTAGCTATTGAAGTCCCTTATGGCTAACGCCCTTCGAAGACTTGGTTTTAAGCCACTAAAGAATCGATCGATCTTACTCTCAGGTTGGATAATAATACCAGAAGCGTACCTTGCAAGTCTTGTAAAATTTGCTTCATATGTACTAACAGATTCATCATCCCTTTGCTTCAGTTCAAGGAACTCTTTCTCCATCTTTGTTCGGAGAATACGAGGGAAGTACTTATTGAAAAATAAGTTCTTGAACTCGTCCCATTCCATAGACTCAATTTCATCCCTTTGCCTCATATTCTTAACAAGATTCCACCATTGATCCGCATCTCCTTCCAAACGATACACTGCTAGGATGACTTTATCATGCTCAGAACATTGAAGAACTGAAAATATCTTTTCAGTAGTACTAATCCATTGTTCAGCAACTAATGGATCAGTAGACCCGCTGAAAGATGTTGGACGCTGCCTCATGAAGGATTCAACAGAATGTTGCTCCCTCCTTTGTTCGTTTGGAAATCCTGCATGATTCATAGCTTGAGAAAGTTGTGTGAGCATGGCTACAAGATTTTGCATTCCAGATCCCATATCGTTTGGTTGCTCAGGGGGACAATCATTGCATTGCCCATCGCATTCCGCATTAACACGGTTCCTTCGGGTTCCAGCCATTGACTAAAACCAAGAAGAATAGTGTGAGCAACACTAATTATAATAGGAAACCACATAATTCAAGAATAAAATTTTCATGCTTAAGGTCTTATCCTAGGTTATTCAAGGCCATTTCTAAAACACTAAGATTGTGTTCTATGCTTAGACTTATCCTTAGGGTTCTTACTAAGGCTTTCACATCCTATTTTCCAAAGGTTGACTATACCTTTCCTCTGATACCAACTATAACGACCCATACTTTACATATATTGTTAATACTTAAAAATTGAAGCACACTTATTACAACATATGACAAAACCACAAAGGACCGTATAGGTATAGTGTCTTTAGAAACTGGGAAACATAAACAACTGGTTCATAAATCTTCTACAGTGTCTCCCATTTATTTCATCATATCTAGGGTCCCTTTTAGCATATTCTACTTAATATCCATCTTCCTGACCTGGGGAAAAGAAAACAAAAAAGGGTGAGCTCAAATGCTCAGCAAGGGAAAATAAAGGAAATAAAAATCATATCATATCTTTTTGAAAATCAAAACCTGCAAAAGAGATCATAATATCTTAACATGGAATAAATCATAGAAGTGAAAACGAGATCCCCATAATCATAACATAAAACTTGAAACTTTGTGGCATGCACACATAATCATGGAAAATCATTTCTTGTTAGTCATGACTCATTGCCAAGACTATCTTAGTGGACAAAGTCCCATTCTGAACCGAGTTCACTCCTCGTTTTAGTCCTGTATCACTGAACCGAAATAACCTTCCGTTCCAGCCATGTCTATCTCATGTGATATAAAATCATTACCCAATGCATTGGAGGGAGATATGGGTCCCACCCATCTCATAATGAATCCTTTCTTATGTGTGCCACATAATCATAAAACATACATCATCACATAACACATGTAACAAAAAATGGGATTCTTGAAACATCATGACATCATAAATCAATTCTTATAAGATAAAGGAATTCATAAAAATAATTCCATCACAACATGAACAAATCAATTTAATAATAGGGATAAAAACAGAACCCTTTATTATCTTAGATGGAAAATAAATTTAATAAAACACTTGAACTTCATTCTTGAGGAAAATATCCTTTCTTCTTCAAAAACATTTTTCCTTTCATAACATGTCATACAACTTTAAAATAAAAGAAGTTGATTAAAAATAAACTTGAAAACTTTTAAAGGAAGCTTCTTGGAAATAATGTTTTAAAAATCCATTCAAGCCGTATAAGTTAAAAAAAACATTCTTCGTACTTTTGTCGGAAAAGTCAAAAAGTACCTCGTACGACAAAAGATTCCTTTCATACATATTACTAAAAACTCACCGAAGGGTAAAAATGGGTTTAAACAATTGTAGGTGGATGGAAATAATATTACATATTGATGAAACATGGATGTGGATGATAAAATACACCCCAGTGAATACTTACGAATAAACAATCTCGGATAAAAATGAGATTGTGATATTTCCCTTACCTTAGGTCCGATTTGCTTTGTACGTGTCCGAAGCTCCTGTATAATGGTTTAAATAATGTTATTGACTTATTACAGAATCATACATATTCATATGAGATCATATATGGTCATATTATTAGCTTCTTGTTAGTAATATTACATTGTTACTTGTTACTCGGGTCTTTATAACTTTTTGTTCTTACGCGTGTTTTGCCGAATAAATTCTTATTCTTATTTCAAGGTTATAGATACCTTATATACAGAATGGTATTAGTGTAACATATATCATATTTATTCATTCAATTCATTTATATAATTACTATGTAATGATGATCATGTAGAACGAGTCGCATCACATCGTGGAGACGGTATTCCGTACGTACGCACGAGTGATGATATCGTTCCTATGATCGTGGAAATGTATTGGAGTATATTTATATTATTTCAGTATCAATATTACATTATAATAATCATAAATAGTTACTCATTACACCTTTATACCCATCCTTGTAAAGTGATGGTGGAAAATAGATTACACCACGGCGTGGAGACGGTATTCCGTACGTACGCACGCGCGGTGATTTCATTTTTCCGTAGGATGGATAGAAGGTGAATTAGGGTTGTTTCATATTTATAATAACATATCAGTATGTAAGTAATACTGATGTTATTACTTTATCATGAAACAACTAAAGAAGAAGAAGTTGAAGAAGAAAGAAATTGAAAAGATCGGTAATGGATATTACCTCTTCTTTGGAACGCCTCTTTGAATCCTCCACTTAAGGAACTAAGATTGGTCTTTAGAGAAGACCAGGACCTCTAGGATTATTCTAGGGAAGTGGAGAGGAGAAAATGGCAGGGGTTGGCCGAGCTTGAGTGCTCAATTTGGTGTGAGGAGGGGGAGGAGGTGCCCTTTTATAAGGGAGGAGAGAGGCACCTTAGGAATATCTCAAAATATTATTTTATATTAAAGTCAAAATCGGTTTATAATGGTTCCAAAGGGTCTTATTTCGAAGCTAAAGTGGGGATGGGTCGAAATCCTATCAACCAATAGGATTTAGACAAGTTTGGGGTATTATTTTAACCTTATCAATTAGATTTAACTCTAAGTTAATTAATTTAACTTTTACCGTGTCTTTTTGTTTTCTTTCACTATATGGTTAATACACTTACTATAACATGCCAAACGAACCCCAAATTGTTTATTATTAATATATATATCCTTATCTAAGTCATTTGGCCGAACCTTAGATTTTTAGGAATAAAATAACAATTAATAATATAATATTTTATTTAAAAACTATTTTGTGTCAATTTTGACACTATTTGATATATGATTTTTGTGAAAGTTATAACAGAATTATATGTTCGAACCAAGTTGATTAAATCAACAATAATATATCATAGTAAGCTAGAAAATTAGTGGAATTCATAAAAAGTCTCAAATTACATTTATTTTGGTATTTATATTATCAATTTTGTCAATATTTCATTAATAAGATAATTACTGCATCATCTTTGTGTCATAAATAAATTAAATTATTTGATGTCTAAAAATTACAAATAAAATACCATCATGTAGGAAATCTTTTTATATTTCTAATGAATATTTAAAATCTAATTTATCTTATGTATAACCCTATATTAAAAATGATTTACTTATTAAACTTTGATTTTAACTATTTTAACCCTTCTTTAAATAAATTAATAATAAATGTCCTAATCTAATCCAAGTGGGCCTAAATGGTCATATTTTATTCCTAAGTTTGTTTTTGGTCGAATTACACTTGTCCAATAGAATTAGGACATGTGTTAGGGTAATATTAATATCATATTTACCCTTAGTTACCCTATTTACTATTAACCGTGGTAAAAATAGTAAAAAGTTACTATTCACCAAAAAATTATTTTCATCTCATTGAACCACATTTTAGTCCTTGATATTAACCGTGTCTCTCGGATTTTTGAAATTCCATTCACAGAAGCGGTAAAATTAAGTTTTATGCAAAATTCAGTTTTTAACCTACCACTTAGTGGTTTCACTATTCATCAAAAATTGAAAGTTTTCAGAAAAATACCAAAATTTCACCCTAGGCTAATTTCGATATTCTAAGTCCAAAAATGAAGTCCATTTTGAAAAATAAAATTTATAAAATTTCAAAAAGCGGTTATTACTATTCATAACGGCTAGTTTTAATAGCATATTGTTGTTTAGTGAAACTCGGTATTGCGTACGACGCAAGCTATCGAGGAAGGTCGCGATTGCGTGTAAAGCAAGCCAAGCAAGTGTTGTATAGAAAAAGATTCCTTTGATGATTTATATAACATAAAAGTCTCGGGTGTTACACGCGTTCTTTCTTTAGTCTCTAGAATAATAAGCTAATGTTAATTTCTACTCGCTTAAAACCCTTTTTCATGTTTAATATTCCATTTATATAACATATTACCATGTTAAAAACACAATTCAATCATTTATGTTAATGGTGGTCGGTTTATCGATATTTGGTACATGAGTCAAAAATGAACATCTCATAATTACATGTTGTTCATGGGGTAAAAAATCCATTTTCTAGATAAATATATTCAGGATATAGATACCATATATATCATATATATATATCTAGTATATTTATGTTTTTATAATATTACATAACATTTGGAGATAATAAATGAAATGCACCATTCAAGGAGACGGTATGTTGTTTGTATGCAAGAATGCTACTTTCATATCTATTTCATATTTAATGGAATGAGAACATTATGAAAAATAGGTATATTATAATTATAGTATAATATCATATGATATATATGTTACATAATTTCATTAACTCTATCCTTTATTCAGTCCATGTTTGTCCTTAACGAATCATATCACCTTGAGGGGGTGGTAGTCTACATTCCTCAAATGGAATTATCGTATTTACACATATTGGAAAGAGTAAAAATATGTTTTTAAATAAAAATTACAAAATATTATATAAAACATAAAAATAATATATATCATATATAAATATATTTCCATCATAATGGCCAACCTGAGAGGTTGTAGGAGAAGATTGATCAATCATAGTTTCGTGAGGTTGTAGTTCACCGTCCATAGAAACAGTATGTTCTTAACCGTTTAGGTGGAGGTGTGTGTAAGTGTAGTAAAAGTAATTCTCATAAATACAACCTAGAATATTTAGGATACTGGTGTTCTTAAAAAATAATGTTATAAAAAGTGTTTCTGGGGTTGCATATGTAAATTAAAACAAAAAACGTAAAAGAAGATGTTACCTTTGAATCAAGTATTTCTCTTTGGATTGAGCCAAATAGTTTACTTGAATTACCTTATTCCTAGGGGGAGGATTTTAAGAGGAGGATATGGATATTTAATTATTAATTGGGTAGAGGATGTATGGGAAAATGGGCTTTAAAAGTGTGGGGAATGGGTTAAAAATGAGGGCTTTTTATAAGGGGGGGCTTTTCAGGAAAGATAAAAAATATTATTTTATTATATATTTATCTTGGTTTTCTAAAGGTCGATATCTTATAAAAGATTAATATAAGATGACTCATTTTCTATATAAAAGTATCCAAAAATAATTGGATGGGTTTTGGATATTGTTTTAATCTTTATAATCATATATATTTGAATCATTCATTAATGTGGTAAACAGTACATCATTAATGTGTCCTAAATAACATTATTTTTTTGATGTCTAAATTTTATAAAAATAACCCTAATGTACGAAATATTTTTATCTTTCAAATTAATATTTTTAGATGATGAGATGAATTATATAACCATATGTAAAAATAAATTTACTAAATGATATATGTTTATGTCATTTTTGTCTTTAATTAAATTAATTAATATAATGTGTCATTATAACTCATAAGTGGATCCATGGGGTCCCTAAATACACCCAAAGATGAACATGGTCATAAATGTATTGACCAATAATATCAGGTCAAATTTTAGGGTAATTTTTTATTATTATGATAATATTTTTCCCCTTATTTATGAGATTTACCCATTAACCTTGGTAAATAAATTATTTACTGAAGTAAATAATCATATTGTCTAAAAATAAAATTTACCAATTTAAAAAATTTATACCTCGTGATTCTAAATATTGGAACTCTTTTAACAAATTCAAAACACAGAAGTGGAAGAAATTAATTGAAAATTAATTCCCGCTGTCAAAACAAAAACCGTATTTCTATGAAATAATAACTGTCAAAATATTGACACTTATTTATGTCCAATATCAAAGTGAAATTATATCCAATGAACAAAATAGGATTAATTGGTAAAAACATAATATAATTACACTTTAAAGGAAATTAAAAAGATAATATAACTTTATTAATTTATTTTATTAAAAGGTATTTTTGAATTAAAATTCATTATTTTCACTATTTATTAAAAATGAATTCTATCAAAAAATACAAAATATTTATCTAAAGTAAATATTGATGTCCCCATTCTAAATAGAAAATTTATTTTATCAAATAGAACATATAAAACTGACCAAAAATATATTTAAATAGGTTTCATTATCAAAAGGGGTAAATCGATCTTTTAATGAATATTTGAGTATTTATGCATAAAATTAAATTCATTCAAATTTTAAGCCACTAAATTTTGTTAGAGTAATGTAAAAACATTAAACAAATATAAATAATCATGTTTTAGTTAGTTATATTCGTTTCCACAGATAGAATGTATTTGTTTTAACTCCCAGTTAAAATAATAATATTATTATATTATTTTTCCATATAACATACTATTATGTGAAACATAAGATTTCATAGAAACATGTTGTTGCATATTGCATATACAATCGAACCTAGCATCACCTTTAATGTAAAATTAAAATTTAATTCACTAATATTAATAAATTTGGAAATTTTATATTCCTCATTTATTTGGGATGTTACATTCTTCCCCCCATTTGGGAATTGTGTCCTCAAAATTTAAAAATTCGGCTTGGAAACATCATTAAAAGGCCCACATCAGAAAAAGAGTCAATAAAAATATCACATTAAAATAAAAGAACATAAGTAAAAAGGTCACTTGTGACAACTGATACTTGGATTCTGTGAAAACAACGATATGGAAGAGAAACTAACTCGTATGGATTAATAGAGAGTTATAGAGAACTTGATCAGAGAAAGTTAACCACCACAATACTATAAATTTTTTGTTGGTAAATGTCTGATGATAAAAGAGAGAATATAACATTTTTTCTTCAAGATAATTTTCATAGAGTTGAAGAATTTTATTAATAACTAAACTAGTATTGTAAGGAAATATAAATACTTGTCATGTAGAGTGTCACCCTTTAATAAAATTTTACCACAAACTCATCTTTTCTCTAAACATTCAGAATTTAAGATGAATTGTTCACACCCAAAGTTTTATAATAAACTTCTAGAGTATCACATAATCTAAAAAAATGAACTATATATTACCCCTATATTTAGACATCAACCAAAAAAATGGTTAGTACAATATCAGATAATACCCAAACGGAGAATCCTTTATAAAAAGAAATATGACTCTTAATCTCCAAAAATCAACAAAAATTCCCTAATGTTAAAGAAAGACCATTCACTATACAACTGTCTTTAAAATTCTTCAAATCCAAAATAATATTGAAACCCAAAACTCAGAATGATTTAATCACATAATCTTCCACAGTAAATCTAAACATTTATCTCCATAAACATTGACTACTATTTAAGTCTCATTATAATGTGTAATTATCCTAAACACATATTATCAATGATAAATTAATCATTTATTTAATTAACCAAAATCACCTTATGTAAAAAATAAAAACATTATTCTTCCAAAATAATATTTCAACCATTAATCCAGAAATTAAATCCCATGGTATTTTATTTTTCATATGCATATAGTGTTCTTAAAAAAGATATTGTCTTACAAAGTAACCATTATTACATAATCACCATATCACTTTCCTATAATATTTATGTCAAATTAAGAAAACATAGGATCCCATATAAACTTATTCTTGATCCATTTAATCATTTAACTAAAAAATTTAGTCATACTAATCAGGGACTTCACATAGTATAGTGGTATGCGATAAATCCCAATTTCAATTTGGTTGTGGGTTTGATTCCCACAGCACTGTCCGACACGATGGGTTATCACATGGTCTACTGGTTTCCCTTTTTCAAAAACTATAAAAGTTCATAACATTCCCAAAAAAGTAAAATTCCTCAAAATAACCGTAGCATATTTTTTCCTCAAAGGATATCTAATACATTTCAATTTTCCCCCAAAAATGTAATAACCATTTATCACCTCTAAAATAACTATTACTCTTTATAATATGATAACTATTTTGTTTAAGTCACTTATGCTTTAATAACACCCTATACTCTAAAGTTATCTAAGCTGACCTCAGATACCTACTATAAGGACCCATCCATAAAATATTATATAATCTTCAATAAAATGAATAATTCACATTGATGAACTTTCACTTTTAGAGTTTTAGAGAATTAGGCCATTACTATTACATATCAACATGAAAATTACATGTAGACACTACTTCTCAGTAACCATATTTTTTATAAAATAAAAACTCTTAAAAAAGAAATATGTCTAGTTCTAATTTTTAGACTGGATGACTTTTCCTTAATCTCATCCTTGACCTTATTCATCATTCATTCATATGAAAAACATTTCAAAAACATTGGATGATCATAAAAATAGTAGTAAGGGTTATAAAATAAGTATAGGAAACAGTAGCTCATCCATAAATACAAATCAACAGAACCATAATTTTTTATCATAACATAGCTCATGAAGTCATTAGATTTATGAATAACACATGGAAATCATAAATCATAAAGGTAACTTGAGGCATCCATATCATACTTATATTTTAGATATCACAGTTACATAGGGAGTTAAATTTGGAATACCCATCAAAGAATATTCCCTAAATCTCTTAGGATAAACATTCATGTTTTCCTCTATCATGTTACCCAATGCATTGAAGAGATATCTTGGGCTCACCCGCACTAGGTTTATCATGGAACCACTCAAATACGTAAACAATTCCAAATAACCGTAACATATTTATAATACATAAATCAAGAATAAAGGATAGATTACATTTCCACATTCGAATCACAATATAACATTTAATGATACTTACATAATCAATACTTTATCAAACCATTTTCAAAACCATTTAAAACAGTAAATAAAGGGAATTTTGAATCAAAGTGTCCCATACCACATTACAACTTTTAAAGGAATTAACATTTCAAATAATTCATGTCTATATAAATAAATCATTAAAACCATATTTATAATTTGGACATTAATGAGAAATATTTAGAATAATAAATCTTTAAAATATTTAAAACAATATTTTAGTTAAAGAGCTCCTGGCTAAATGAGAGATTCTTAATTTCAAATAATTGAGAAATAAAATATAATAAAAACCATATAATATCAGGAGAATAAATGAATTCATGATATAATATTCCAAAGGATAATATAGACACCATATAAAAGGAAATTGTCACCAAAAAATAATGATGTCTCAATGGAATGAAAATTGAGACTAAATCCCTTATTAAGACAGTATCCTTAGATTAAGGATAAATCAATTACATATTTATGTGTGAAAATAATAATTCCTCCAATATGATTTGATATTAAGTGTAAAACAATTAGTGGACATTCACACATATTCATATTATGACATAATCACTACGTAGAAGTTTGACCCCAAGAATTGAAATTGGGTTAAAAAGGTCCCTTATAGAAATTCGACAACCTAACGGAGTCACATTAAATTTCAAAAAATATTTGATGGGAGATAAAAGGGTATCTAATCAATTGGATATAAAATTTTCATAATTAACGATACAGAAGAATATATCCCAACAAAAGAAGATGTAAATTAAAAGACATAACAAAAAATAAGACTTTTAAAAAGAAGAGGGTGAAAGGTTCCCTTCCCGATTTGGTAACTTACAAGACAAACCCCACATGAAAGAAGGATCATATGAGGAAGATGTAAATACCCATTAATTAAGGTATATTACAAAAATAACACAATTATTGGTATTACATACACAACACAAAAGGAAATTGTGGAAAATATATCATTAATATCACGGGAATAAACAAGTGAGATGAATACACGTTACCACGTTGTAATCAAATGATTCGTATGACCAAAAGTTAATAACCACCAAATTTATCACAAATCAACATAATTATAAATAGATTAATGATAATATATATCAAATGACAGTACTCAATATACCACAAGTAATAAATAAGTTGTGAACAATGGAATTCTCATAGAATTAATTGTGACATAAAAAACATCTTACCACGTTGTAATCAATCGAGTCATATGACCAAAAGTTAATAACAACAAAATTAATCACAGAATACCATGAGTATAAAAATAATCATGATAATATATAACAAATGGAAGAAAAAAAATACACCACATGAAATAAATAAGTGGCGATCAATGGAAATATCAAGGAATTAAATGTGAGATAAGAAACCCCTTACCACATGTCTGACTTGACACGTTCATTTTTTAATCTATTGAATTATAATATAAAGTTAATTTCTAATTTATTATGAAATTTTTTCACTTTTAGTATTCATTTTATATCACTTATTACAATGTTATAAACATTATAAAATCATTTATGTTAATAATGGTTGTTTGTCGATATTTGTTATTTGGGTTAAAAATGAACTTCATATAACTACTAGTTTTCCATGTGGTCAAAATTCCGTTATCTCCAGAATGATATTCAAGATTTACATATCATATTAATAATATATATCCTGTATATGTATGTATTTATAATATTACATAATATTTGGAGATATGAAATTAAATGCACCGTTCATGGAGATGGTATGTCGTACGTACGCATGAGAGCTACTTTCATTTCAATTTTATATTTAATGGAATGAAAACATAATCATACAAAGTTATATTATAATTCCAGTATAATATCATATGATATATATGTTACATAATTTAATTATTTCCATTCTTCATAAGCTCCATGTTTGTAATGAATGAATCATATCACACTGATGGGGCGGTAATCCACACATTCTCAAATAAAATTATCATATTTTCATATATTGAAAAGCATAAGTGTATGTATGTAAATGAGACTTAATGAAAAATTGAAAACACCTAAAATATATATATATCGTATATAAATATAGTTCCATAATAATGGCCACCATGATATGTGGTAGGAAAAAATTGAACAATCATCATTTCATGAGGCAATAGTTCATTGTCCATAGAAATAGTATGTTCTTTACCCATTATATGGAGGTGTGTGTATGTATAGTTCGAATACATATTATAAAAAATCTATTTTATTTAAAATAATTTTTTTATTAAATTAAGTAATAATAATAGTTTATGGGTTTGGAGAAGTAAAACAAATCAAAAGTTCAAAATAGAAGACGTTACCGTTAAATTTTGTATCTTTCTTTTCATTGAACCAAAAGGGCTAAATGAATTTCTTTTTTTATTCTTAAGGTAATCTTGATGGAGGAGAGGAATGTGTGTAGCTTAATTGATAATAGGTTTGATGAGGCAATAGGATTGAGAAGTGTGATTAATTGTTTAGAAGTGAGGGATTTTTATAAGGGGGAGGGGCTCTTTAGGGAAGCATAAAATATTATTTTATTATATAATGAATTTCGGTTTCTAAAAGTAGAAAACTTATTAAATTCAATGAAATGATTACTCATCATTGAAATATAATCATCTAATAAGAATTGGACAGGTATTGGATATTGTTTTAATCTTTATATTCATATTTATTCAAATCATTCATTAATTAGGTAAACACTATATCATTATTATGTCATAAATAATTTTATTTATTTGATGTCTATAAATTAAAAAAAATACAATAATTTACGAAATATTTTTATATTTAAAATAAATATATATAGATTAAGATATAACTTATATAACCCTATGTAAAAATTTATTTACAAAAAGATATATTTTTATGACATTATTGTCTTTACATTAATTTAGTTAATATAATGTGTCATTATCAATCGTAAGTGGTTCCATGGGGCCCCAAAATTGACCCAAGGATGCCCATTATCATAAATGTATTAAAAAATAAGATTAGGAAACATGTTTGGTTAATTTTATATTATTATAATAATATTTATTTACCCTTATCTTCCATATTTATCCTTTAACCATGGTAAATAAACTTTTTACTGAAATAAAAATTCAAATTGTTTATAATTAAATGATACCTATTTTCACAATTTAGACCTCCTGATTAAAAATTTGGAATCTATTTTAACAAATTCAAAAAATAGATTTGTTATACATTGATATAAAATTAATTACTAATATCCAAATAAAAAGCATCTTTTTAAGAAATAAAAACTATCAAAAGATTGACACATATTTATGTCCAATTTAAAAGGCAAATTACATACAGCGACAAACATTAGATTAAATGAAAATAATAATATAATTACACCTTACAAATAACTAAAAATATCATCTAGACTTATAAATATATTATATTAAAATGCGGTTCGGAATTAAAATACAGCAATTTTCTCTATTCATTAAATATGATTTTTATAAGAAAAATTCAAAAAAATTACCCAAAGCAAATATTGTTGTCCTAATTCGAAAAAAATATTTTATTTTGTCTAATAGAACATATAAATGCATCCAAAACAATATTTAATGATATTTCTCCATCAAATGGCGGTAAATCGACCTTTTAATGAATATAGGAGTATTTATGCTTAAAATTAAATTAATTCACATTTTAAGCCTATATAATTTAATGGAGAAATGTAAAAACATATAAAAAAGATATATAATCATATTTTAGTTATTTCTATTCATTTCCACAAATACAAAGACTATTTGTTAACAACCATTTTAAATAATAATATTATTATATTAATTTTCAGTATAACCCAACGTTGTATGCAACATTAGATTTCAATGAAACCTATTGTTGTGTATCAGGTATGCCATCAATCATATAATCCCCATTAAAGTGAAATTAATATTTATTTCACAAATATTAATAAATATGAAAATTTTATATTCTTTATTTACCTGGGATGTTACAGAAAAACATAATAAAATTTCACTCACCACGATTATACAAGGGGTATCTCACCACCCCATCATTGAAATATGGAAAATAAAATTTAATCTAAAAAAAATCACTTTTTACCATTACTTAATAACATATGATATTATTTTTATATTATGGTTACATGATATTATAAAATTAAATCAATTTCTAAGTGATATTCCAAGAATATATCAATATGTTCAATGTGAGTATTCATTTAAAATTAACCTCAATTTTATACATTTTGGATTTCTAAATTTATTTTTAAAATCCATGTGTAGTTAAATAGGTTTTTTTATTAGATATTTAATTATTTTTTGGTAATTTTAATTTATCAAATTTTCCCATTTCTGTTATGAAAAATTAATATTTCATTTGTGTGTTGTTTCGACTATAACCATTGCGAGAAAACATGTGTAATTTAAATTAACCATAATAAATGTATATTATAAAGAAAATTTTTATAAAAAATTACTATTTTAATATTATTTTTGTTATTATAATAGATTAAACTATATTATATAATTCCCTCAATCTAGGGAGAACATAATCGTCAACCATTCATATGTGGGGACAACTATCTCCATGTAACGTTTTTAATGTATTTCCTTTCATTGCCACATCACATGGTTAGATATAATAATTCAATTTAGGGATAACTATAATTTTTATAATATAATTATAGTTATGGTTGTAAATTTTGTATAACTTATAAAATATTTGATTAAGAAACAATCACCCTTAATTAAATCTTTTAAAACAACAAAATTAAGAGAAAAATTAAATTTTATTTCAATGTAATTTAATTAAATATAAATAATATCAATATAATAAGTAGTTAAAATCATGATATATAACACAAATAAGAAGAAAATATGAACATCATAGCTCTGGTATAATCATATTATACCTAAACGACCGCACAATGATTTATTAATCATGGTAGGTTTATGTTTTAGTGGTTTTAGCCACATACATGATGTGTAGTATTAATATTTATCATGAATGAATTTGATAAAACATTTAATGTTATAATATGGTATTAATATATAAATAATTTTTTGTTTTTTTCCTTGTATGGTTATTATGATATTAAAATAATTAATTAATAATACATCTTATGTTTGTTGTGAATTTCCAAAACATTATCATCATTGATTTCATATTTATGGTCGGTAAATATTAAAACCATGGAATGGATTTATATATTGAAAAACAATATTGGTAAAATATAATTATTTGACAAAATTTAACTAATATTGATGTAATTTCTGAAAACAATAGATTTCAATACCTCTTTTATTAAACTATTTCATAGCTATAATGATTACAACACTGGTAACTGAAATATGTAAAAACAAAAAATTATATATATATATATAGATGTATATGCATTGGATGATTATAAATAAATATGAATATATGAATATATTAGTGAATATAGATGTTTTAGTTTCATTGATTTATTTTAATTCAATTATTATGGATATTAAGTGCCTATTCAGATTGACTCCTTAACTCAAAAATGGTTATTGTCTCATCCTACTCTATCTGAGAGATTTTTTCTATTATAGACCTAATTTATTTTATATGGTGACTATAATGAAAATTTGGAATAAAATATCCTGAATGAGATCTTAATAATGGAATTTAAGGTTTATGTTGAATCCAAATCATTGATTGTTTTTTTGTGTTACTCAACCAATAATAATTTTTTTCTTAATTATGATTCATTGAAACATGTTAAATGTTATTCATCATTTTTTTAATATAGAGATATATGTATTTATTTAAACTACCAACAATTTTTTTATTAATTTATACATTGTAATTTATTAGATAAACTAATCGATATCATGTTTTGTTTTTACAAATAATATTGACTCAAGTGTTTCCCCAGTCTTAAGAGTATTTGGTAACACATTTTTCATTATTTGAGTTATGATCATTCAAAAAACGTATTTCAAAAATAGTGAGTAAATTATGTTAGTTTATTATTTTATATTGTATTTTCCCATTGTATTAATTTTCATTATATAATATCCTTTTAAAATTTTTCATTCTTCATAGATTTTGTTTCCCGTAACTGATATTGATAACTCAAATCTCTATTTTTTATGTCATAATATTTTCTCTATTACTTTTATTTTACATGATTGGGTTCTCCCTATATTTTAATTATTACTATAAAAATATAAAATAAACTATACTAAATTAATATTTTTTAAAAAATAAATATCTTTCTACGCTTTTTTCAATGTGAGTTAAATAAAATGTATTTTCAAAATAAAAAAATGGTATTTCCCTTATATTTTCACAGGTTAATTTATACACTAATAATATACCCTTGATAAAAATAAGATCCATTAAAGGATAAATTATTGGATATAATTTTAATATTTTAATTATTTGAAGGATTTTACATCTCATTTTCAAATGTTACCATTTAAAGGAACAATTACATTTTTTTACTTCATGGTTAAAAATGTTTTCTAATTCAACTTTGATTTTTGCACATATATTACTTTTGAAACAACAAATAGGATTTACCCTATCAATGATTATTTTTAATTATTTATCCTATATTATATATATATATATATTATAATTTATGGTATTGAACATAGCGTATCGAAAAAAATTAATCGCGTACCATATTATGTGATACCATTCGAATAATTATTTTTAAAAGCATTATTTTAATATATGTAAACAACTTTCTAATATTCCATTTTTAATATTGGGTTTTTTATGGAAAAATTATTCACCTTAGTTCTCTATATGGATTATTAACATGTTATTCTTGTATTTGGTTATCCATATAGAAATTTTTATAAAAATACTAAATGTATCATTATTATATATTTAATATTAGATAATGTTTACTTTAATATAATTTTATTAAATTTACGTGGATAAAATTATTGTATTTATATTATTATTCCAATATTTATGTATTTTTCAATATTTTTCTATGAATTTATTAACTATTCACCTTCATTATATGTATATTTTATGACCACTTTATTCTATTTTTGGATATATGGAAAATTATTTATATTCTTAATTAATATGGTCATGTAATAGAGGTTGATTATGTTTAATATATGAATATTTATGATTTTTTAAACGTGATAATATATAAAAAATTCTATTAGAACTACATTTAAGTATTATTGTTAATGTGTCAAACAGAAACAACTAATGTGTAGGGACTAAATTTATATAGCCACATAATGAGTCAATATGTACCAGTATATAGAATTAGTTAGGTTTTTCTATATAGTTATTCCCATAATAGTATAGTTTCATATAAATAATCCCTGAAAAAAATATTTTGATGTCTATTTTTTCATTCCTTCACTATGAAAATTGTATTATAGATATCTGATATTTCACTTTTTTCCATGGATATATAAAGATATTTTATTTAGTTTATTACAGATTCATGATAATTTATTATTAATAAAATAATATTTAGCTCATTTTATTGAAATTATTACATTGGTTAACTGTTTTACCTAATAATAATATAATCTAACACATTCTTATATTTCCATTTCACTGGGTTATTAATAACACTATTACATATTATAAGACTAATAAGATAGCTTGAGTGTAGAATTTAAAGAATATTTTAATGACTCAATATGGATTAATTTGTTTTCTATATAATTTATAAAGTCCTTTTTGATTAAAATATTATTTGTTTTACATTTTTTTGTTTTACCATTATTATCTAATAGACCGAGCCATCAAATATCCTATGAATATAAGGTATGAAATAATGATTTCTTTATGTAATTATCTTCAAATAATAGATATTATAACTAGTGTCACATTGAGTATGTTTTGTATGTGTCTATAGATTCATATCATAGAGTGTAGGTTTGTTGAACCATGGTTGGAACCATTGGAAATGTAGAAATAACATTTGATATTTGTCTTTTTAATCAGAATAAATCATCCATTTATATGATAATATTTATGATATTTTAAAATTTATTGAAAACCCATTGGATTATTAATTATTGATGTATCAGGGAATAATAAAAAATTCATTTTGAAATTATTATGGGATAACATTATTGAAAAACATTATATTAATTCAAATAAATAATTATAAGTATTAGATAAAATCATGTTATTTTTTAATGTACATTATAATATGATTTTCATAACAATTAGTTAAATTTTTTTCTACCATATGTGGACTTTTTCTTGAGAATTGATGCAACTGAAAAATACGAATTGGGTATTAACTCAATCATCACCTAGTGTATCAAAATTAGGCATAATTTCAAAGCTATTTTAAAAATCCTACTAGATTATCATTGAACAATTCACATAATCTGTATGAACACATTCAAGTGATATTAAAAACTGTAGGTTAGATAACCAAATAAGAATGTGGATATAAATAAAAATAATGAAACACATTGATTAATATTATATTTTAAATATTAATTCATATGTTTATCCTAGGATAATGAATAAGATGGATTTTGTGAGAATATATTACAATAATTACTAGGTGTATAATATTATTATAATTCTTAATGTGATGTAGTGGAACTATTTTTCTATCTTTTTTATGTCATATAAACCATTATAATAAATTCATATGGTTGAATATTCTCAAAGGGAACATAGTTTCAATATATCAAAAATAATAATCCTGAAAATGTCTAATTTAATTACATTAAAATAGTTTTTATGACTATCAATGTATAGTGGACATGAAAAATTAATCAAATTGAATCATGGAGGTGGTAGTCCACACCTGTGGGTGAGCAAAAATATCATTTTCAATGTCTCAAAAGGAAATAATTTACATAAAATCCTATCATTAGTGAATAATAATTTTTATATATATAATATATATATATATATATATATTTGATCCATAAATATTTTTTCTTTCAAATGATATAGTGCTGAAAAATAAAACACAATGCTTCAAGGAAGTGATAATCTATACGTATGAATGAATATTATTTTTAAATCCCCTATGAAAAAAATGAAAAAGGGTCATGGAAATAAAATTATAAAATTTTATTTTATATAATATACTGGTATTATTATATGAGAATCATTAAAGATTATTTAGAGGTGGTGTAATAATAAATATTTATAAAAATAATCAATTAAGAGTTGTACATGTTCTTTCATAAACCATCATTGGATTCCACACTCATCTTTATGAGAAGTATTTTTTTGAGAAACATTTTTCTAAGATATATTTATAATAGATAATATAGGATTTTTTGTTGTGATTCTATAAAAATGTCTTTAGAGGTGTGAGGTATAGATGATAAGAGATCCCCTTTTGAAAGAGAGGTGGGTAGTAATCATGAAAATACAACAAATAATAATATATTTTATGTGTCTCACTCATGTAAAATAGATTAAATGTCCAATTTTATTTAATGTAATGAAAAAGTTTTTCAATTATTATTTCAAAACATTTTAAATATTTTTATGTGTATATTTATACTATAACACACTTTATTTAAAAATCGTGTATGGGACAAAGTGCACCATGACCATATGCACGCCATTCATTATGTGAGATGTTCTAAACAATCAACGGGGATGGAAATAGTTTAGTTGTGGGGCCAGAACCATGGTATCAACATAAATTCAACCAAAATTAATATATTAATTATTAATAAAAAAGTATCAACATAAATAAAAATATTTATAAAAAAAATAATATTAGGTATGAAATTGTTATAGAATTTCATAAAACATAGTACTAAAACTTAATTGATAAAACCATTATAATACGACATGGATAGAGAATAAAAGTTTTAGACGTTATCAACAGTCTATCCCATAACTCCATTTGTACAATTCCATGAATTTATAACCCTGAAAAAATGGGTTTTAATCCATAATAGTTTGTGAACCCTATAAAAAATACCCAAAAAAACTCCCCAAATGATCTATCTTGTTCTAAAATAATTTCCTCATGGTTGATCAGCTGTACAATATTAGGATCATTCCTCTAATGTTTAGATAAATGGAAAACATTTTAAATACATTTACGATTGAAATGTATCCAATCCATACACTATTATTTGAATATTCTCAATGATCTCTAATAATCCCATAAACCCAGATGACATCATCCCTTTCGATCAAAAATGATGATTCACAAACCAAGTTTGCACTCGTAAGAAAACCACTTCACCCATATTAAACCCTATTAATTGTATCCTTTATTAATCATATGATAATTTAATACTCTATGTGTTTTTAAATTATACCTTGATCAACTACACCCTCTCAGATGTGACTTGGACCATACACAACCCAATAAAAAACACCTCACAATAATCTAGAAAAAATAATGGTGGGTGGAGAACCAACTATAATGATATTCAAAATGATCCATATTAATAAATTATTTAAACATAGTATATTTTCTATTCTTTTTAAATAAAATTCATCGCACCATGTTCCAAAACAATATTGTATACATGACCAATTTTTATCCTATTTAAATATATCATCCTCCCCAAATATATGTTGAACTATTGATGAGATTCTATACTCAGTTTTTTGAATTCCCACATACCCATCTAATATAATTACTAATGAAATGTGATAAAAATTATGTCATTATCATAAATTAAACATAAATTTAGTCTATTTAGTCATAAAACATCTTCAAAATAATGTTTTCCCAACTCATCTACAAATTGAGTCTCTCATATTAATATTAGATGTGTCAATATGATTATCTAATCAACTATAAACAAAGTAGGACCATGACATCACATGAACCTAGTAAACCCCATCTAAAATTCTCTTATCACATTATCCCACATATATATAGTTAGGAGAAGTGGTTAAAACAACACCCCAGTTAACTGATTCTCCTCTTTGACCACATAATAGGTGATGAAAATAGAGATAAATTACATGAAAATAAAATTTATTCTTAAAAAAATATGTTTTGTTCAATTTCCCAGCACAACTTTTTCAAATGTGGTTTCACTAAAAACTAAGGTAAATGGGATCCCATCATCATATCAATCCTCATTGAAAAAGGGACTTCAAATCTCCCATGTAAATATATTATGTATCCAATATCAATCCACCACCCCTAGAACTATGTCACTTTTGATCAATGGTTATTACATCACCAAGAATTTTGTATCCTACTCCATGATTTTCTTTACCCTATCCACAAACATTGATGTGATAACCAATGACACGCTTTTCATCAACCATCATTCCATAGATTCATCCACCAACCATTCATCAAATAGTATCATCAAAAAAAATTATTCATGTTATGGTCACTCTCCAGGATCCTATATATATATAATATGAAAATCATCAAAACCATTACCCTTCCAGGGATAATAATCCATTAATAAGTAAATTGTATACACATACTCACACCAAATCCATTGAAAGTAATTAATTTTTCATTGAGAGATGATATACATAAAAAAATTTCATCTATGTAATTGAATTATCCATCCCTAAAATTAGAGTCTTCCAATTATTTTAACGAATGGACCATTAAATTATACTACATATCTTGAGTAGGGTAGTTTTTCACATGTGTTGGAAATTGTTTAATCCTATAAAAAACAACCATATCTCTCAACATTAATGGAGAATCTAAAAGATCACATTATTTTTCATTGTAAGACACATTTCTAATGCAATGATGGGTATTCTCAAAACCAATATTAATGCTGATCCACTATTAAGAACTAAAACGGAACATTAAAAATGATATACCCACTAAATATTCACCACATTCACAAAAATATCATTTATTTTTCTGCTATATAATAGATTTAATGATTGAAATATTTTTACTATCAAGCCAATCCATTGAAAGTTATGAACTCAAATACATTCCTAGGGTGTTCTTAATAAAACTCATATCATTAATTTATTGGATCAAGATATATTCCTGAATTAGAGATTAGATGGCCATGAAAAAAATTCCATGAATAACTAAGTTATACATTGATATGTTCATAGAGTTGATTTAATTAATGAGTACTCA
This sequence comes from Viscum album, assembly GCA_963277665.1. Taxonomy (NCBI): domain Eukaryota; kingdom Viridiplantae; phylum Streptophyta; class Magnoliopsida; order Santalales; family Viscaceae; genus Viscum; species Viscum album. The sequence continues at coordinate 71,345,750 of OY728151.1, read as the reverse complement.
AAACTATCATTTTAGAATAGAAATTTATCTTGGAGTTCCATAATTATATGAAGATATAAAAAATGACCAACACATTTGTGAAGTCAAAATATGGTTGGATGGTCCTGGTCATGAGATCTGTGAACACGGAAAGTAAATATTTCAACGAAAATGTAAGAACAATATTTTTTAAATAGTTTGTATCTACCATTTAAAAGGATAGTATACTGGTTTTATATCCATCATGGAGAATAATCACCGACACTATTACAAGTTATTAAATAATAATTGGATCCTCTAAAAAGTATATATACTCATCACTATAACATGGTTCCTATTTCTACATTCTATATAAAAACAATGAAAATAATTCAAATTCATTATGATTATTACTCTATAAGAACAAGGGGAGTTTATTAATTTGATAAATCTCGTCACCTATAAATAAAAATCCTGAACATACAATAATATTAAAAGGGATGTTTCTATAAATTAGAAAATACTTGATATAGGATTCACATTTGATAATAGTTCAAACAAAAAATAAATTCTCTTTATATGATAATGTCTTCAGAAGTCATATAGAAATAATTCATAATAAGGATCCCAGACATAAAGAATATATGATGATATTATTGTCTTATACAACATAGGAACTATATATAACACATATGTTTTGGTAGACACAATATGATTCAAGTATAGAAACCTTATTCATACTATGATGTCCCATTGTTCTGTTATATTTATCTTCTCCCCTATATGGGAGTCAAGGGAACCTCATCTCCTATACCAGTTGATGTAAGTTTGGAATCATTATAGCCAATACATTCGTGGGAATAAAACTCAGTATGTAGTCTCCATAATCTGGAATTCCTATTGATTTTGATATCCAAATACTACAATGTGAAGATATGTACATGTATGGAGGAGATCTACATTATTCCCTAAGTTACGTTAATATATAAAAAATCATGTGATAACATGAATAGACAAGAAATTATAGACACAACATTATAAGATATATAATATTAGAAATATATATTATTGAAAAATATTGAAGATGATGTTGGTGTAATCAATACAATACATTAAATAATTTAATTTCCCACTACCTCAACATTATGTACAAGCTAACATAAATAAAATATTATTATATAAACACCATGAACCTATCCCCATGGGGCATAAATGGATTCGATAACTGAAAACTATGGATTATGATTACTCAAAGGTAGATCCTTTATAGCTACATGATTCATAGTTCGACTGTTCCACCAAAATCAGCTAGATATTTTTCATAGTTCCCGAAAAAACATCTAATGATACACAATATTTCAATACTATAGACACTTATTCCATGGTCCTAAGAATAATTATATATATATCAAAATTTATATTGAGTGTAATAATTGGGTTCTTTATCCTAAAATAAGGTGGAATAAAAACGGTTCTTTGCTATAATCTCCATCCACTACACTATTTCAACAACCCATTTTTTCTTTTATTTCCACTAGAAGTGGTTCCCACTAATGTACTGATATGTACCTTCATCAGTGAACCAATGTACAGAGTAATTAATAACACTATATCATATTCCATTCACTTCTTAGTATTTTCATTCATATTTAGATATTTAGGACATTTCCATAGTGTAAAAACAACAGACCTATAATCTTAAATCTGTTCAATGTTCAATATTATACTTATAGTATATGTGTTCTTATTTATTATCTAGGAGTGGGGTGAAGGAAATAAATTTTTTAAAACAATTAGAATAATAATATACTAAAATAATAGCATACTATTTCTAAAAAAATCATAATATTATATATATATTTATTATTATTGTAAAAATACCTGATGATGATCTCCATGAATGTCTCCCAATTCAGACCCTCACATCTCCCTATATGGTATATTTCACCCCCATCCCTTAATAGTTCTCTAAATCAAAACAGTTTTCACCATAAATATTTACTCATCTAGAGTATACCAAGATAAAATATGTCAGTGTTTAATTCTATTTTATACTCATGATTATAAGATTATCCAAAATACAAGAATGATGTGGGTGATGAAACTATAAAACATGAGCATAATAGACTCTCTCTATAGAAAATTATATCCTTTTTCAAGTTATTGGGTGACTTTTCCTGTTCATATGATCTCTATAACCAAAAACTACTAGAGTATGTTAAAAAAATATGTACTAAATGCTTCTATACATATTGTACTAGAATTAGAGAATTCACCCTTGGGTGATTGTTTTGACATACATCCCCATGAAATCCCCTATTATGTTATCAATGAACTATTATCTTTAATAAAAAATTAAACCATGTAATTTATATAATAATTCTTCTATAATAATAGATAACGTTGTTAGTAAGAATACAAAACAAATTTTAAATGTAAACATATCATAGGAGGATATCCATAATGATCAGGCATACCACTCATTCCAATCTCAAAGGATCATGTTTAGTTTTTTATAACTACAATGTAGTCATAACAATTAGTGTACAAGGATATGAATTCTTCTCACATTGTTGAACTCTAAATTTCTAAACATTATATCCAAAAATCATTGACCATTATATTTAATTAAATAATGATCCGGGAATATAAATCCATTAGTATATGTTGAATTTTATCCTATATGTATATTCATGATACATGAACGCACCAAAATATAAAAAATTATTTAATCTAACAATAAATATGATCAATATGAAACTATAATGGGTGACCTGGTAAATTCATCATATCATTAGTAACATTGAGGATCATTGTATAATTTATTAATAGGTACTTATGTGACTCCCCTCACTATTTTATGCAACACATAGCCTCTTTATTCCTTATCTTAATAATTTAAAGTAAGAAAAAATAGGATGTTAATATTTTTCTTCATTTCATAACACCATAATCTAAATCTCAAGGAATAATCCTTAGTTCTACAAGACCTTACACATGAATCTCTGGACTCAAATGGTTTCCTACTAGAATCAATTATATTAATAGCATTATGGGTATTTTATACCCTCGATATCAAAATACATTCACATAAATTATAAATACAAATAACAAGAACCCAAAAAAGGAACATCATAACTAAATAATGATATATGTTATAAAAGATTACATTTCAAGTATCAAATTTTAAAATACTGTAACAAATGAAGGACCGCCATTTTTTAGGTTAAACGTCGTAATTAGTCAATAGAAAAAAGATTACTCCTTCAGGTATCCAGAGTCTATCCCAAAACAACTTTCATACCAAAACATCATATCCTCAGCACCAAGCTTTCATCCCCATTCCATTTAATTTACCATATCTTGGATCTCATCACGTAAACCCATATTCATGTTCAGGGTTGAAATATAAATATTGTACATCAAAACCAATTCATACTTAATATATGTTCACATGTATAATATATTCATCCCTTGATAACAAATAAAATCACATTCAAGAAGAAATCAGGAATATTTTTTGGTGATTTTCTGTTAACCTAGTCCCCATAATCCCATGAAATAATTACTTATTCTTTATGATGGATGTAATGTAATAATTTAATTTTTTTATCATGGGTCAACCAAATGGGTAACCTATATCAATGAATATATTTATAGAGTCCACATCTCAGATTAATCCATATGTTCACTATACATTGTCTCTATCACAATTTATTCTACATGTTCATCATACCACCTCTCTAATAGGGGTTAGTCAAAAATTATGCCATTCCCCATATCAACCTTGGGATGGGATATGAGGTCTTTATATACCAAAATTGTGTAGATCCATGTGTTATGTACATGTAATAATTGATTTTTCATAGATCCATCAACATTTTTATTACATTGTATGAAAGATCCTCATTTATGGTCTAATAAATCTATAATAGTCTGTCAATCACTTTTAACAAGAATAAAAATATCAACAGTATAAAAATTTCCACACAATAGGGAATAAAAAATTAAGTACAACATGGAAAATCTTGAATGAGTGTTTGGAGATATAACTACATACATTAAATCAATAATAAACCTAGGTCTCAGGTATACAAATGAATTTTCTTATGATTAATTTCATGAAACATAATAATCATTATTGATATATTTTAAGGAGAATATTACATCATGTGGGTTAATGAAAATGGTGATAATTTTTATGTGTTGATAAACAATAAAAATGAAAAAATAAATCAGATATAACCCATAAACTATTGATTCAAAATGTAAAACTTCACCAAGGATAGATCAATGTCCATTGTAAATAATGATCACTAACTCTCTCAAACCGCTACAGAGAGAAAAGTATTACACTAAAAATAAATAATTATAGAGGTGACCTAGTATTCCATTCCAAAATCTAATTATTTTCACATGCTTGAGTTGATATGAATACATAACAATACTTCACATTTGATTTAATTAAATCTCCAACACCCAATTTATTGGAAAATCCAATGGTTATAAAGGGCTAGATCAAGTAAAAACATAGTCAGTAAATTAATAAGTTAATCATAATTCATTTCCCTTTCTAAATAGATGAATCACATAGAGTAAAAAACAAATATATCCATACTAAAAAAAATAAAACTCGCATCCACCCAGTATAGTAATTCCCACCATAGTAATGGTCGATTTGATCTTCCCCTTCCCCAAGTGATATACCCCGATGACCTATGATTGTCTATGGGTAATTAAGTAGACATTTTGATTACTCTATGTCATTCAACAAAATATTGTGAGGAAACTAAATCATTGGAGAATTAGAATAATCTTACTTCTTTATTGGTGAGACCATGCCTAGATATTAGGAGTCATGGGATCCCATTTAAAAAAACATTTCCAGGCATAATAAGTCGCCCACAACATCATGGCCTTATTAGTGGTTCACCTAAAAATAACTGGATTCACCCTGAGTCCAAAAGGAATTAGATGAAATAACCTAGATAAAATTAAAACAATCAGAGGGATCAAAATTAGATTATATATAAATAGAATTCAATAAATTTACATTATCATTTTTTCAAACCCCATGTAAACCTTATTTAACTATATCCATTAAAACAAGTTTTTTAATCATTAATGGCCATGAATTTAATTAAAAAATTCAAGGAGATATATACATGATATATTAAAAATAGGATCAATACTTTTACCTTCATTTGACATTTAATTTTTTTTATTAATTTTTAATGATTTAATATTACCTAAAAATTAATAAAATTTAATTTGGTTTTTTAATTATTCACAGAACCATATATAAATGACATCATGAAATCTTTTGAATTATATTCTAAAATACATATTTGACATTTATAAATTATTTTTATTCAAAAAATTATTTAAATTAAAGAATTAATTGAAAACCTAGTACTCTTAGTGTTTTAAAATAATTTAATTTTTTAACAACACTAATAATAGTTTCATCTGTGTTGTGAAAGATTTCAATGTAATTAAAAAAATATAAAATTTAAAAAATTCACCAAAAATGAAATAATTTATTTATATTTAGTTATATAATATATATTCATTCTTATATTTTTTTTATAATTATATAATAAAAAAAAATAATTGGGAGAGTGATTGAAATTTTGTAAATGGTATTAACATAAACAGACATAATGTTTTAAATCAAAGACATGTGTCACATAAAATAAATATTTATAGACTAATTGTTATAATGTCTGAAATTTTCATATAAAATAAGAATCATCATAATAATTTTTTACTACTTATTATTTTTTATCCTTAATTAACCTATCATAGTATTTAGAGTGGTGATAAATTCTCCCAATGGTTTTTATTCTTCGTGAAAATAAGTAATTATTATAATAAATGAATATTATCACCAAACTTAAAAATATTAAATCTATTTTATACATATAAATAACCAAATATTGATGAAATCACTTTTATAATTTCAATTCAAAATGGAATGAAAAATTGTATTTATAAAAATAATTTTTTTATAATACAATTTATATTATAACAAAATATTTTATAATGTATTTTAAAATGGAATTAGTTGAATTAAGATTATTAAATTAATATTTTCATGAATTAAAAATTATCTTCTACCAAATAGAACATTAAAATTATATTTATTAAATGATAAAAGATAAATGTTTTTAAAAATTCCATATTGTTCAATAATCACCCATGAATCAACTTTTTAAAAAAAAATAGTGAATTAGATTAATATTATTTTCATTAGAATATTTAATAAATTATTGCCATATATTATAATATTATTTCTAAATAATGGAATAAATTCATCCTAACTTAATTGAAAAAATTTCGACAAAACTTATTTCTGATTAAAATGTAATTTTGATGTATAAAATAAAATTATACTCTTTATTTATATAGTAACGCCCATTAAAAAATAATAATTTAATTAAATTAATATTTGATATAATAATAAAGTAAAAAAAACAAATTCATATTTTACCAAGAACAATAAATTCTAACTCATTTCCTTTGAATTGATTATTTTAAGAAAAAATACAACTCTATATGATTACTATAATATTTGAGTTTGAAATACCATACCTGGATTATTCAGTTTCACATTCCACATTATACTTCAAAGATTTTATATATTCTTCAATAGTCGATAAAAATATTTTTTAAAAGTAAAAATACATGATTTCATCTAACATTATAAGTATCATTTCAACATTAATATATGATTTGATCAAATTCCATTTCTATCTGACATACTCTTCTAAAAAATTACTATTTGGAATTGTTTATTCTAGATAAAAAAAATAAAAACTAACATTATCCTTCTCAAAAAATAAAAAAATGGAATGTATATAATTCCTCACGTTTCTATAAATTAAGCAAAAAAAAATGGTTAATTTACCGACATAAAATATCTAATATGAATAGTTAGTCTATTAATCATTAAATTCAAAACTATAACACTAATCTATCATCATAAATAATTTTTAAAATAACTATCCTTCTATAATATCATAATAACCCTTACCAAAATCTAATTCGAATGAATATATTGATTTTATACCATACTATTCCAAGATAAATAAAAAATTTATCATCAAAAAAATATATCCCCCTTAAATTATCATAGAAAAAATTTATCTCCCCTGACCACTTAATATCTAAAATCTAATAATGATCTCTATAAATAACTAGAATCACTATAAATGTATAATAAAATTATTTTAATTTGTAAAAGATAATTTAGAAATTATATCGAAAATAAAATCCCATCATATCAAATAATATTTCCTTTTTTACATCAATTAAATAATGTTTTCAGTATACAGAACACCATTAAAATTTAATAATAATTACGTTGCACCAAATCAATACACAATCCCATTAAATTAATAAAATTAATAAAATATTCTTGTTATTTATTTACCCTTTTATACATGTTAAACATAGTAACTCAACCTTAAAGATCATCTTAAACATAAATGTTAACAACAAAATTCATATTATGTCCACAAAATACAAAATTATTATTCCTCAAATAACCACTATACAAAAAGACATGATAAAAATAATTGTCTCATTTTAAGAAAAAAATATTAAAAATAAATTAGTGAATCCAAATTACTTTCATCACATAAAAGATAAAATTAGATATATATTCAATTAAATATATGATCTACAATTCACTTAAAACCCATCATGGTTTTTAAAAGTCAAAGTATATCATAGTTGAAAAATTCATGACCTCTAAAAATATCAAAACATGTTTACTAATAAAAACGTTAATGAATTATACCATAATCAACCGATTATATTGATTTTAATAGAATGGATTTAAATATCAAATAATCCAAAGATATTTTATCTTATAAATTTGAGAAAATAAGAAAAAATTATATCAATGCCATAAAATACAATGTGGTCACTTCAATTGAATTTAAATTTTTTCCACATTACATGAATACTAAATTTAATTTCCCATTTCCATCAAAAAATGTATTCCTCATTTCACTTAAGTTATGGTAGTGAAAAGGGATATGATTCTATAGATCACAAACATATTTAAGCATTGTAATAAAAATTTATAAAAAAATGATTGTGAAAAATAATAGAAAGGTATATAAAAATTTGATAAATGAGTAAGTCCATTGAAATTCCAAAAAATATGAATGTATTACTTTTTAATATTAAATGTTATACAGAAATATTCATTTTATTATCCATAAAACATAAATTTTTAATAGTTTCAACATTAATTTAATAATACTTAATAAATGAAATATTAATATTCATGAGGGTTTGATGGAAACAAATTAGAATTCAATATTACCTCTCCATAAAAAATTATAATTTTTCCATTATGTAAGAGATAAAAAATCATTATAAAATTAAGATCATTTATTTATTAAAAAAATATTTATTTTTAAAAAACAATTATGTTAAATTGATATTGGTACATTGTGATATATTCTATAGATATAGGCTAATAAAAAATAATTTAGTGTAATCTCTTAACCAGATTATTCCAATATCTATTAGCATTAAAGTATCATTGTTATACTATATCTCTTTACCTAATGCATTGTAGTGCAATATCAGGCTCACTGACTCTATGAGTAATATTAAGTTCTTTGGACAGTCATATGACATTTCTCGTTACCATATAATGAATAATGAACACATATCACGAAAAATAACTGTATAATTCATTGTATTTGAATTCATTCTCATATAGAGTCGAAAATTTAGATATTACTTATAAATGATAGAAAATGTGTCATTTCATAAGAAATAGATTTAACAAAAATTACCAATGTAAAAGAAATATATTTCTCTATGAAAAAAAGATACATACATTTAGATTTACCATAATAATGAATAATAACCATAATTGATGAAAGGTATGTAAATACATGTATGTTTACAAATAATTATTATTTTAATTTTTTTAAAAGTTGAAAAGAATCAATACTTACGATTGTTAATATGTTTATTTAGATACTTCATATATAAATCCCTATAAATTAAAAAATTAAATTTATAGAATTGTAATGAAAAAATAATAACATTCTTTAATCGTTTTTTAGAATCATAAAATGATAGAAAATTATTTTAGGGGAATAATTTGACAAATGTTTTTAAAAAAATACATTAACATGAGTCAATTATTGTATCATACATTCTTTAACTATCGAATAATAAAATATATTATTTTATAAATTATTATATATATTTTCTATTTTTATAAAATAAAAATGTAATTATTATTACATAATTTTTAAATTTTTTTTTTCTGAATCTATTAAATACATGTCACATTATTTGATTAATTTTTATTTGTAAGTCAAAAATGACCTAACTATGATGAATATGGTCAATAAGATCATGTTTCTGTTATATATATACTCATTTTCATGAAAAAAATATTATTCTTATACATTAATATATTTCTTGATAAATTGATTGAAGTTTTAAGATAATGATATTTTCATAACCTTATGGTTTTGGTAGTCCACCCATATGCATATGGTAAATTATCATAATTCAATGATTGAAATTTTGAGAATATATTTTTTCATGAACTAACCTTAGATAACCTTATGATGGACATAAATTCAGACCATGGAAAGGTATGAATAGTGTCATATTCCCCATGGGATGGAACATGTGTCAGGGAATCAAAGAAATATCAATTGTGAAATATTAATATTAATAAATAGTTAATAAATTAATCTGTATAAATTAAATAAAATTTGGCCAGGACCCATAGGTACATCAAAATTAAAACACAAATAACAATAAAAAAATACTAACCAATTATAAAAACTATGACCACTAAAAACCATAATGAGATCTGTTAACCTCCCTCTCCCTCCAAATCCACTCTCCAGTAATGAAAAGTCTCACCTCAAATAGTTCTAATCCTCCAAATTGAATCATTAAATACCCCTATCAATAAAAATGAGTTAATTCCTATTTGGAAAATATGATGAAGGAAACTAAAAGTTGAAATATATACTACCAAAATATCTTATAAATTGTTAGTCTATGAGTCCCAACATAACATAATAATGACTAAATCCCATAGAAGCTAATAGAAGATTATCTAAAATATAAAAATAAAAAATGATTGTCATATAAGAATGAAATTAAAAATGACCATCTGAAAAACCAAATGGGAAACACTTCCATATATTCTACCTTATTTTAGACAATATTTTTATTCTAGTTTGCAATAATAAATTTGCAAAAAAATTGGATTTGCATTGTTTTTAATGCATGTACCAAGAGGTTGGTTCCAAAAAATGTTTACCAATTATATTATAATAATTAGTTATAAATAATGATACACTTTAAAAAAATTATTAATATGGACGATGTAGTAAAACTATAATTTTTGTAAGATAAAAATATTGTGCAAATTTATCATAAAATTACACAGAACTTAAATTTCTATATTTCTACAAATGTATCCTGGTATATTAGTAGCTAATAGAGAAGGATCAGTACTGAGCCATTAAAATTATCATTATCATTCACTAATGGTTCTAGATACAAACTATCAGTGTTTCTATACACCAAGCATCAACCATAGCGGTTCCAATGTGGGGAAAATATCACATGTTGAATGAATAATTCTTCGAGACACTAGTCAAAGCGTAATAAAAAACGAATGCATTATGTGTAGATAGATCTCCCTCATATCCTCCCAAGTAATCCCATGATGTAATAATAGATTTTATTTTTTTCTATGGTTTCATATAAATAGGTATCACATCTGTTTCACAATACAAAGCAGTCAATGTTCGTTCCTACAATCTCTCTTTTATGTGAAACCCATTCCCCCATTCCATGATAAACAATCGATCCAAAAAATCCATTACTAGTATTACATCACATAAAATAGTCTTTCCAAAAAAAGGTTCCTACATTAAGAGGGGTATCTATGTCCATGTGAAAATATTAAGGTGAAAACAAGGTATCTTCATTTTAAATGGAAAATATTTGTTTTTGAAAAACATTTATTCTAAAAAATTACATTCACTGAATCCATCTTAACACATGCACACATATGCATCATAATTTTTATAAAAGCACCCCTTGTCCCAATTCATATATTCCCTACTCTATGAGTTAATATTCACAAAGGGTGGATAAATATATATATATATATATATACATTTTTATTTCACATTCAATGTTACAATATATTGTGAAAACCATCAATGTTCTCTAAAAAATAACACCACTAGGCCTTTATGAAAACTATTAGAATGAAAAAATTGTCATTAAGGATTGAAATGTATGTACTAAAATAATTTAGTTAAACCATAAAAAATATTTGTAATAATTTTATTTTCATAACAAGAAGAAATACATTATTTTATACAAAACCCATGTTTGAGGTTTACAGAATTCTCAACAAACATGAAAGGAACCATTTCTAACCATCACATTCAAATCACATAGAATATTTTTATATATTGAAAAAATATTTCATTATTATATATTGATCACATCATTAAAATTAATGGCTATGAAATAGGGTAAAGACCTAATAAAATATAGAATCAGTTATGCATGGTATAACAGTCATCGACTATCAAAAATCGTACAAGAATTAGACAAAAATCATCCCACAAGAACTATCGGAAACAAGAACCAACCAAAGAAAATAACCAAATTGGGTTAGGGTTTTACATTTTTCATGAACACCATTAGGATGAAAATCGAAACAAGGAAAATTAAGTGAATATGGAATATGAGATTAATAAATTAAAACCTCAGATAATTGCACAATGTAATTGAGGAGATATCAACCCCTAGTCGAAGAGAGGAGAGTGATGTGCCTGAGATCCATCTATGAATGGAGTTTTGTATTGGAGAGTGTGAGGGTGATATTATATGGAAGTTATTTTAGATTCATTAAAATATTTTTGTAAATATATAAATTACAATAAGCATTTACCCTTCGATATGGTGAACATTTTGGTTAAATGGTTTCCCTATCATTGTACTTGAAATTGGGATACCGGAGCACATAAAAGGTGAAAGAGAATTTGATTTCAAAACCATTATTTGAAAATTAAAATGGGATATATAAATTTTTTATAATTTTCCAAATAGTTAATGAACGGTCTTTGTATCTATACTCTAAAACAATTAAATTGTCAATGACTTTAAATAAATTCTTAGTTTTGGTAAATACAATTACCTAGAAGGAAACCAAAATAAAAAGGGACAGAAAATAAATAATACATTAGATTATTTTTCTGTTTGGGTAGTGACATTTAACCCCAGTTGAATTGATCTTGAAACCTGAGAACAAAAAACTACCACTTCTGATAATGATCCTAATACCAAATGACATAATGACAAAAACAAAATCACATTCCCCAAACCTAAAATTATAAAACCCAAAAAAGGAATAATAAATTATCCCCAATAGCCCAAACTAGAATCCAAACACACATGTATAAAAAATACATCCAAACAACATGTAACACCCCACCGATGTTATCGAAATCACTAATGATACCTAGAAGGAGTTAGTTGGGACATATATAGGGAATTTCCCTATTAATAAATCATTAATAACCAGATTCCCGAAAAAATTTATTTCTTTTGTTCACTATACAATATCAAGACTATTTTCAAACAATAATTACTAGGATGAATGAAACTCGTTATATATAGTGAAAAGAAATTATATAAATATAAAGGATACAAATAAGAAAGACCGCCATTTTAAAGTAAAAAATTCACAATTTTCTTAAAAGAACATTACATAAAAATATCTTATATAAAGTTTAAAAATGTTATGTTCCAATAAAAAAAGAAAATGTGACTCCATATGATACATTTATTACTTATAATGGAATTTACAATAAAATAAACCTTATAAAAAGAGAAATTCATCATTATTATCCTCCAATGGAAATATATGATTATTTTAGGGAGTGACACTAGATCCATTTGTCTTCTAAGAAACACCTCTATATAAACATTTTTAGTTTATTAATAAATCATTGTGTTGGTAGTTATTGAGTAATTCTTCACATGAATACTACTTGTATCCTAAATTCGAATATTTATGTCACACCCAATTCGCAATTCAATATGAATCTATTGAGAAGAAACAAAATGGATTTTTCAAAAAATATCCCAACTACCCCTAAATAGCTTTCATTATATCCCCATTAGTGGAATGATAAACATCAATCATCAATATAGCTGATACATCATCCATAATGCTATAAACACCCATACTATATTTATCCCAGACAGCCTTCCTCATGAATTCATAAAAAGTATCAGGGTTGGGTGAAGAAACTGCATAGAGATGTTCTGGTCAAACAAACCATCCCGTATAAGAAGATGTAAAGGATTAATATCCTAATATATAATGATGATCTAGAAAAATAATAGAAAAAAACATGGAGTACTCCAAAATACTCAATCATTGTTCTCATGATCTTGAATTCCTTAACATTTTGTATCCATATTTTGAAGAACTATTGTTGGATGAAAAATTCTCCAATGTTATCCATACAGTTTTCTTTCTATAGTTTGTTCCAAATGATGGAATTCCACCATTTAAAACTGTAGTATTGTTTCATTATGGTGGAAAATAAGATCATATGAGGATATATATTATTTTATCATAGACTTTCTACTGAAATTCTTGAAAGCAGTTTTCACCTTTCTCCTATTATGATTTCTTTATTAAATGATAAGGCGTTGACTCTCAGAACAACCAGAAAAACACATGGAAACTTGTAGTTTGATATGGACTATCTATATTCATATCTAATATAGATTAAAAAACTACATATATATGACATTATAGACTAACAGAATAACTATTGAGAGCCACCAGAATAAACTCTTAAGAAATAATTAGTTAATAGTGGTGGAGTAAACAAATTAAAATAAGAAAAAAACAAAAAAATACCCATAATAAACCAGAAAATATATATTTGAAATCAAAAATACATAACCAAAATAGAATAAAAATTTTAAAAACACATTTAATATAATAAGAAGATAATGAAATATAATATATCATATACTGAAATTATATAATTACTATCAGGACCCATCCCTCGGGGATCGTGCCTTGACTACCCCAAGAACGCCTTCCATAGGACAGGGGTTGGATACTTGCACCAAAGGACTAATTACCTATAACAGGGAAGGCATTGCCTTTATAACCTGTAAATACACACAACATATATGAACATGAGTAAACTGTATAACTGACAAAAGAGTACAATAAGTAAAAAGGGCTAGAATACAAGCCCAACTAGAAAGTACAAGAAACTGAAAGTACTAGTACAATTGAGGAAATAGGAAAAACAACCACTAGTTCGTCATCCAAGGTTCCTACCTGAAGGGTAGGTACATATCACCTCCTCATAACTCCACATTCATCCATATCTTTTGAGTACTGAGACACCGCAAAGATTACCTTCAGGTACCATCCACTCCTGGTACTCTCAGCATCAGTCAGCGTTGTCTGTCATCTAAATCCAACACAACGAGGTGCAGGCATAGCCTGTGCAAGGGTTAGTATAAATATACTCAGTAGGGACCCCGAGACCCTCATGGTCTCAGAAAATCCAACAAGGATAACCAAAAAGTATGAAATAAATATATAACCCCACACAGGTATATTCCCATACAGTTATCTAAAATATCAAGTAATGCATATCAATTTAGAGGAAAACACGAAAGTTACTAACTCAACTCAACTAGGATTTTATTCAAATTATCGAAACATAGACTGTTAGAGAATTCGTGCTCAATCAAGTACAGTGGGCCTTCCATGACACCAAGGTGCTTCCCAGAAACCTTGAACTGCTGAGGTACTCATCCTATCATGTATCTTGGGTTTTTTGAATCAGACAAGGTCTCCCCCCACCATGGGAATGTAGCGTAACCAAGACGCTCCACCTAATAGCCTGGAGAGGTAATCCTCCTGTTAAGTATTACGGGTCTGCCACCACAACCAGATTCTCTTCCGTCGTGGGTCTGTGAAACGCATGGCCGATTTTCGCCTATCGACCAGTCAAGGTTTCGGTGCTCCGCTAATGTGTATAGCAGCACGTGGGTCGAATCCTCAGTGATGGTACTTCGTAATAATCGATTGTTTTTAGTTAATTGTATTCTGATTGGGGGGGTTAGTTTGCAGAGCTTAATTGAAATGACTAATTTATTATGATTGATTTAAAAAATTTATAATGATTGGGGTTAGTTCATCATTAGGTTAGTTAAGCTTGTGATATCCTTGAGCTTTTCTTTATATTGCATTTAAATTAACACCCATGTCATAAGATGATGTTGATTAGAATTCCTAAGTGTTAAGGCTTTAAACCAAGCCTTAACGTAACTTAAGGTTATAATCTCAATCAGATATTATTTATTTTGGTGTATTTATGGTTCCAATAATCCATGGAAACCACATGTTAAACAAAACAAGTCATTAATCCATGACATGATAAGTCCAACATACACAATGTTAATTCAAAGAATATTGATCGAGCAGAAACTCTCAATCACTTAACATACCTAAATTATAACCCACCCCAATGAGAGATTTAATAATCCATATGGGTGTTTAATAATCTGGTTATAATGATTATTATTATAAATTAATAAGAGAAGAAAAATAAAGGGATAATAAAAGAGTGTTACGTTGACACACACACACGAACAATGATGATAATTAAAAATGAACTTTCGATTGAATAAGGAAGGTAAAGAAGGGAATGGGATTGAACTGAATTTAAACTATTTTAAAAAAATAAATATTCAACTATTGAAGGTGGATGAGAATAAGAGATATTGAATAAGTAACTTGCATTAAAATAGAATTACAAAGAAAGAGACTTACAAAATTACAAAAATGAAGAACACGAAATTAAGTGAAAACAAAGAGAGGAGGAAAGGTCTATCAAGTGAAAACATGAGTATGGAAGATCCTCCCAAGACTTTTTCAAGGCCTTGGTCGTGCCAATATGTTCTCCTCTCTTCTGAAATTCCATCCCCTCTCAAGGAGAGAAGGGGAGAGTATTTATAGCCCAATGAGTAAACTGTTTACATTCCAGCAATACCTCTCCACTTGGATCGCAGATATGGACATCATGACAGCCGTATCTCGAGAAATATCCTTCTCCAATGTTGTAGATAATAATTTTTCAAAACTACTCTAAAACTTTGGAGTCATTTCGACTTAAGGATCAAATGTTATGTCTGGTTTATTAAACAAAGTAAAACGGTCAATTTCAATCCAGTCTTTCTGAAGTCCAGAATGTGAAAGGGTTTTTCAATATGAATATGCCTTCAAATCCGAATGGGTTCTGCAACAAAGTCGGCCGCCTATATCTCGTCTTTCACACTACAAAATCTCAGCTCGATTTGATACTTACATCATGAGATATTTCTTGAATACTATACTGATTTTAATTCTCGGCCAGAATGGTGGGATGGACTTCAAAGCATCATCTGGGCCCCTTGTACTTGGATTTATGCCTTGAAATTTTTATACAAGATGAAATTTAGTGTCCCTAGATTTATTGTGGTGAGTTAATGTTTTTGGACTTCTGGATTGAGCCCAGTAAATCAATCTTCAAGGATGATCCAGTTTGTTCACAGATTCATTGGTCTTCTTTGTGAGGACCATATGGCCCTTCAAATGGTAGAATTGGCTCATTGTAACTCCTAATGAAATGTTATATATTGAAAAGATAATCCTAAAAAACAATAACTACACAATTTGGATCAGTATAGTGATAGTTATTATTAAAAATGTAAACTGACTCAATTAGACTACTTCTAAAAATGCTCAAAAATTATACTTAATATTAAAACATTAATATTTCACACAAATTATGCTCATTTCATATAAAATTCAGTAAAGGGAGTATATAGTAAGTCATGAAAATATTAATAACATCAACTCCCCCATAATTAGTTTTGTGCATGTCCTCGTGTGGAACAAATATAAAAACATGACAAAATCATTTTCACTCACCAACAAATATTAAAATTTTGGTTTCTCCAATCAGTGGAGGTTTAGACTATTTCACTCATCCATTTTAAAATCCACCACAAGTGGTTACAGAAAAAATGTTCCAAAACTAATTCATTTTTTATGCTCAAATTTAGAAATGGAAAATGTGGACACTCAAAACTCACACCTCTCAAGATGATAATATTCATTTGTGGAGGTTTAATCTTTCACCAACAAAAAGTGAAAATCATAGAGTTTGTAAGAGCTCTCTACATACACTCCCTATCCAAAGTGCTAAAAAATCAAGAGGTCTTTTGAAGGGGTTTTTCTGTGGCTATGGGAAGGTAGGAATATAATGTCCAAGAGAGAGAATAAGAGGGTTAAAATACCAACATAGAAAAACAATTCACATTTTTTTGAAATAAAACATGGAAGGAAATGAAAACACATATTTACAAGGGAATGATTGTGTGAAGAAAGACACAATAGAGAAAGAAAATATGAAGGTGATGAGAAGATGAAATATTTACAAACCACCAATCTTCTCCCAATGATATAAGAATATAATGCAAGTGTTATTTTTTTCATTTTTTTTCTTTGTTCTTTCGAAAGTTGACCTTGTGAAAGATCTCACACTCATATCCCAACCGATGTTTGATCTCCTCATGACACTAATTGTAATAGTTATAACAAGATCAAAGGGTGAGGAAGAGTGATTTTTGACCTACCCAAGACACAACCCATTTTTTCAATTTTTTTTTTGAATTTTGATTTTTTTTGATATTTTTTTAACACTTGTCAATATAATTTGTACAATACATTCCTAAATCCCACCGAATGACAACCTCCCCCCCCCACACTAAATTGGGTGGTTTCCCTCAATCATATGATAGCACACCATAAAGTAAGGAAATGATACCCAAAAATGAAATCCATTCCCCCCACACTTAAATTTCAAAAACTTATGCAATGAAAATCCATGTTGATATTTGGTGGGATAAGGTATTGGGATTGTAATGTCTCTATCAATGAAAAGGTTTTCATAGGCTTGAAGGGGCTTTCAAAAGGAGGATTAATATAAGGGTAAATGGGAGGCTATTTGGCTATTGTGATTTTCATGTGGTTCAGAAAATGCCTCTAACATATTAATACACAATAAGGTAGGAAATTCAGCTCGAAGGTCCAAAAACTGAAGACTCACAAATGGGGGTGAAGACACACATTTTGAAAATATGGCCATCAGTGGCCTTGTCATGAAAGAAAATGTTTGTTCTCACGGTTGGGGAAAATAATTTTCCAAATCAAAATCTGAGCATTAAAAATGTTTTTGTTTTGACACAAAATTATTTATCCAAAGTCATAATGAAAATACAAAATTTTTTAGATGAAAACATGTATGTTAACTCCCCAAAATGGTTGTACAAAATTTCTAAACTCGATGGTGAGTAAGCATGACTTAATTTTTTTTTTTGTACTTTTTAAGTGATTTATTTTGGTTATTTTTTTTTAGGTTTTTATTTTTTTATTGATACACCCACACAAAAGAGAAAGTTAAAAATAAAGGTTTTGATAAATAAACTTGTTAAAAAAATGAAAGATAGAGGAAGAAGAAGAAAGAGGTAGAGATAGGAAAAGATAGAGAGAGATAAAGGGAAAGAGGTGCCCCCTGGTTTGGATTTGGTGGGTCGCCTTCTCCATCTAGTGGTAGGTCAGCTAGAGAATTTGGGGAGCCAGTGGAAGTTGATGTTGTTCCACGATTGCATGTCCTCTCATGGTGATGCTTTAACCGATGTCTATTAAGCGTGAATGTACTTTTGGAAGATGGTCTTGGACTTGTACTGCACCAAATGGGTAAATGTTAGTAATAACAAAAGGACCTTCCAAACGAGAATTAATCTTACCTGGATGAAGATGAAATCGAGAATTGAAGAGCATTACCTTTTCACCTTCATGAAATACATTTCTTAGGATGTGTCTGTCAGGTAGTACCTTAGCCTTCTCTTTGTACAGATTGTAATTCTCATAGGATTCAAGTCGAAGCTCCTCCAGTTTAGCCAATTGCAACAATCTTTCTTCACCAGATTTTTCACAATCAAAATTACAGGTTTTCACAGCCCAAAAAGACTTATATTGGATTTCAACAGGATAGTGACACGCTTTACCAAAAAAGAGCCTAAAAGGAGACATCCCAATGGGTCTTTTATAGGCAGTTCGATAAGCCTAAAGGGCTTCACCAAGTCTCTCAGGCTAGTCTTTTCTGGTGGGTTTTACAATTCTCTCTAGAACACTTTTCACTTATCTATTAGAAAGTTCATCCATTCCATTTGTTTGGGGGTGATATGCAGTTGATGTTTTATGTACAACCCCATTATTTTCCAAAAGATCTTCTATGGTTCTATTACAAAAATGGGTTCCTAAGTCACTGATCAAGGCACGTGGTGTGCCAAATCTTAGGAAGATGTGGGTCTTTAGGAACTCACTAACAGTATGAGCATCATCCTTCCTAGTGGGTCTGGCCTCAGCCCACCATGAAACATAATCGACCGCAAGAAGAATGTATGATAATCCATTGGAAGGGGGAAATGGTCCAATGAAATTGATGCCCCAAACATCAAAGATTTCACAAAAGATTAAAGGCTTTCCCGGAATTTAATTACTCTTTGAAATTGTGCCAAACTTTTGTAATGTGGGACATGATTGACAAAACTCATGTGAGTCCTTGAAGAGGGAAGGCCAGAAGAATCGAGAGTCTAGGACCTTTCGGGAGGTCCATTGTGGTCCAAAGTGTCCACCACCAGGCATTGAGTGATAGAATTCTAAGATAGAAGAATATTCATCTTCATCAACACATCTCCTAATTACCATGTCTGCCCCAGTTTTCCAAAGTTTATTTTCAACCCAAAAATAGTATTTTGAATTACTTTTCAACTTCATTTTTTCTTATTTTGAAAAATTTTCAGGAAAAACACCAGAATCCAAGTAATTTACAATTGGGGCATACCATGGTAGTTTTGGAGTGAGAGATGAATGGTGATAAATTGGAAATTTAGGATCAATGATTTCAGAATGAGTAAAATTAGGAATGATACTCATGTGATTAGCCACAGGGTTTTCTTTTCCAGGTCTATCTTTGATTTCAAGGTCAAACTCTTGGAGCTTTAGGATCCATCTTATTATCCTAAGTTTGGAATCACTTTTCTTGAGTAAGAACTTAATAGAAGAATGGTCTGTGAAGATGATGATTTGGGCACATAAGAGATAGGACCGGAATTTATCTACGGAAAAAACCCCTGCTATAAGTTCCTTTTCAGTCACAGTGTAGTGAAATTGAGTTTCAGAAAATGTTTTTGAGGCATAATAGATGACATGAGGAATTTTTTCTCTTCTTTGACCAAGAACAGCACCAACAGCTCTATTAGAAGAATCACACATTAACTCAAAGGGTAAGGACCAATCTGGGGGTTGGATTATTGGGGCAGATGTAAGAGCAGTTTTGAGTTCAATGAAGGATCTCTTGCAAACATCATCAAAATGGAAGGTGACATCATTTTGGAGAAACCGAGTGAGTGGGAGGGAAATCCTACTGAAGTTATGGATGAATCTCCGATAGAAACTGGCATGACTGAGGAATGAATAGATGTCTCGAACAGAAGTGGGTAGAGGAAGTGATTGGATCACTTCAATTTTGGTAGGATCGACTTCAATAGCATCTTTTGAAACTATGTGCCCTAGAAAAATCCCATTTTCAACCATGAAGTGACATTTTTCAAAAATTTAACACAAGGTTACACTTGACACACTTTTGAAGGACTAGAGAGAGTGAATGCAAACAAGATTCAAATGACTCGCCATAAATGGTTAATTCATCCATGAAGACTTCCATGAAGTGTTCAATGAATTCTGAAAGGATACTCATCATACACCTCTGGAATGTTGCAGGAGCATTGAAAAGTTAAAAAGGCATTCTTCTATATTCATATGTTCCAAAGGTGCATGTGAAAGTAGTATTTTCTTGGTCCTGAGGTGAGATTGGGATTTGAAAATAGCCGGTGTATCCATCAAGAAAGCAATAGTGTGACTTTCCGGCTAATATTTTTAGAATTTGATAAAGGAATGGAAGAGGGTAGTTATATTTTTGTGTTTCAACATTCAATTTTTGATAATTGATGTATACACGCCATTTGTTCTTCACTCGAGTTGTGGCTACCTCCCCATGTTCATTTGTGACAACAGTTATTCCACCCTTCTTAGGTACAACTTGAATTGGACTAACCCATTCACTATCAGATATTGGGTAGATAATACCATCTTGAAGAAGCTTGGTGATCAATTCCCTAACTACCTCATGTATGAGTGGATTGAGTCTTATTTGGGGTTGTCTAACTGGTTTTGATGTCTCCTCCAGATGGATGTGATGCTTGAAAAGGGCAGGGTTGATTCCGGGTATGTTATCTAGGGTCCATCCTAAGGCTTTTTTGTTTTACTCTAGCACTTGAACATGTTTTGACTCCTCGGTTTCAGTAAGGGTAGGAGAGATAATGACAGGATATGAGTGATCATGGAAGAGGAATGCATATTTCATGTGTACATGAATAGGTTTCAGATCAGTCTCATAATTTACTTTTGGGCTCGACAACTCAGGAATGGAAGAAGGGAAATCAGTTGCTTCAGGTACATTTTCCTAAATGTTGTCCAAGGTGGAGCAATAGAGATCAGAATTGATGTGGAATTCAAGAGGGTTTTTAAGTTCCTCTAGATTGATGGAGTCTATGAATGAGAGGTCCACATCAACTTCACCATGTATTACTTTGTTAATCATGGTGAAGATTTCACAAGATCCTTTATCATTAGAACATGAATAACATGGTGGGGTGGGGTTCAATTGACTCTTAGAAGTGTCCTCAGAAGCATGGATTGAGAATGCGGAGTGATCCTCAGATGGGTATCACATGGCATGGAAAATGTAGAACTTGACCAGTGGGTCACCGAATTCCATGGATAGGATGCCTGAATGGACATCAAAATTGGTTCTCGCAGTCATGAAAAATGGTCTTCCTAGAATTAGGGGAGATTGAGAAGAGTTTATCTCACCTTCCATGTCAAGGACATAGAAATCAGCAGGGAAGATAAGATCATTGACTCGGTCAAGGACATCCTCAGTTATTCCCTCAGGACTGGTTGTGCTTCGATTGGCTAACTGAATGAAAACACCCATTTGGTGAAAGGGTCCTAGACCAAGGTTAGAGAATATGGATTTGGGAATGACATTAATTGAGGCTCCTAGGTCTATGAGTGCATCATCAAAGTTGGAACATGCAATTTGGCATTGGACTGTAAAGGTCCCTGGATCTTTGAACTTAATGGGAATAGACTACTGGGTGGAAACATTTTCAAAGGTCCTAAGTTTCATCTTGTGGGTACACAACTCCTTGAGAAACTTGGCATACTTAGGAATTTGTTTTATGGAATCTAAGAGGGTAATGTTGACTTCAACACGTCTAAACATGTCGAGCATTTCAGGATCAGGTTCAAAGGACATACTTGGTTTAGAAACGGCTTGAGGAAAAGGAATTGGATTCCTAAGTGGAATGAAGGAGGTGAGGTAATGTATTCAGATTCCATTTCAATTTTTTTTCTTCTCATTTTCTAGGTCACCATTCCAAGGAGGGATTGAAGATTTATCTTGAGGCATAGCAATTTTCTTTCCTGATCTTAGTGAAATTGCACTTACATTACCCTTGGGGTTGGGTAATGTTTGAGCTAGGAGTTGGGAAGAATTTGATTGTTGTTGCTGGCTCAGGTGGGATGCAAGTTGACCTATTTGAGTTTCAATGTTTTTAAGGCTAGAATGGGTGAAGTAGGCAAGATCTTCCACTTCACTTTCCCATGGTTGTTTGGAAGAAGGGGCGTGTCCCGAATTTGGAATACCTTGGTTTTGGTTCTTGGGAAAGCTATTGTATTGGGTTGGGAATTGGGAAGGCTCACTAGGATAATGGAATCCTGGAGGAGGAATAGGAGGATTGATCCTTTTAGGTTGAGGGACAAAAGGGTAAGGTTGTTGGAAGTTACTAACACCTTGACTGTATTGAAACTGGTTTGGGTATTGAGGAGGTAATTGAGGGGGATGAGAAATGGGATTACCATACCTAAGGCCTTGGATATAGGAAGAAGAGAAGGGCTCAGAGTGAGGTTGGTTGAAGTTTCTAACAAACTAACCTGATAGTTGAGGATTGGTGTTCCGTTGAGCATATAATGCATTGAGCTCCATTGGTCCAGATGAATCGGATTGATCCTATTGAAGTTGGGGACATGTGTCTGTTGGATGAGATGAAGAGTTGCATATTCCACAGTTTTTGATTGGTCCAGGAAACATTGATTGCGGAGAAGACGAGGTCGGGGATTTGGTGGCCACAGCTAGCTGTCGCACAAGACCTGTAAGTTCACTCATCCACTCGGTCATTTTTTTCAGCTCAATTGATTTATTATCTTGGGCTTGTTTTACTTGAGCATGTGCTCGAGTATGGAATTGTTGTGTGTTTTCAACCATGTTACTTATGAGATCTCTTGCAGCTGCTCGAGTTTTGTCAACAAGAGCACCGCCACTTGCGACATCAATGAGGGTTCTCTCCATAGCCAATAACCCCTCATAGAAGTATTGGATCAAGATTTGGTTAGGGATTTGATGATTTGGGCAGGTTGCAACAAGCTTTTTGAACCTCTCCCAGTACTCATGGAGTGATTCATTTGTGAATTGACGGATACCACTTATTTCCTTTCAGATGGAAGCGGTACGAGAATCAGGAAAGAATGTTTCTATAAAGAGACGCTTAATGTCATTCCATGTGGTTATGGAACCAGGAGGTAGGTAGTAGATCCATGACTTAGCAGTGTCAGCTAGGGAAAAAGGGAATTCTCAGAGTTTGATTTTTTCTTCAGAAACCCCTTGAGGCTTCATGGTAGATCATACTACCTGGAACTCCTTAAGGTGAAGATATGGATCCACACCGGATAGACCGTGAAAATGAGGGAGAAGATGAATCAAACCCGATTTGAGTACAAAGTCAGCCTCTATATTTGGATATTGAATACAAAGAGGTTCGTAATTCATATCAGGGGCAACAAGTTCTTTAAGTGTTTGTTCCCTAGGATTGGCCATATCGAATTCAATTGGTAGGGAAATGATTGGTTCTTGGGTGATTTGGTTTTCCCTAATGGTCCTCCTAAGTTGCCGAATATTTCTATCAATTTCAAGGTCAAAAAAATCCGAGGTATTGTTTGGGAGGCTACGGGGCATTCAGAGAGATTAAGAAAGGATAAGGAAGGTGAGTTTTTCTCAGTGTTTTTTTTTCAGATTTTTTTTGTTGTTGTTTTTTTTACAAAAACTAAAAACTACTGACTACTTAAAGAACCATCCCCGGAAACAACGCCATTTGAAACGCATGGCCGATTGTCGCCTATTGACTGGTCAAGGTTCCAGTGCTCTGCTAATGTGTATAGCTGCACTCGGGTCGAATCCTCGATGATGGTACTTCGTAGTAGTCGATTATTTTTAGTTAATTGTATTCTGATTGGGGGGGGGGTTTGTTTGCAGAGCTTATTTGAAATGACTAATTTATTATGATTTATTTAACAAATTTATAATGATTGGGGTGAGTTCATCATTAGGTTAGTTAAGCTTGTGATATCCTTGAGCTTTTCTTCATATTGCATTTAAATTAACACCCATGTCACAAGATGATGTTGAATAGAATTCCTAAGTGTTAAGGCTTTAAACCAAGACTTAACATAACTTAAGGTTATAATCTCAATCATATCTTATTTATGGTGGTGTATTTATGGTTCCAATAATCCAGGGAAACCACATGTTAAATAAAACAAGTCATTAATCCATGACATATTAAGTCCAACATACACAATGTTAATTCAAAGAATATTCATCGAGCAGAAGCTCTCAATCACTTAACATGCCTAAATTATAACTCACCCAAATGAGAGATTTACTCAGACATTTGGTTGTTTAATAATCTGTTTATAATGATTATGATTATAAATTAATAAGAGAAGAAAAAGAAAGGGATAAGAAAAGAGTGTTATGTCGACACACACACACGAACAATGATGATAATTAAAAATGAACTTTCGATTGAATGAGGAAGCTAAATAAGGGAAGGGGATTGAATTGAATTTAAACAATTTTAAGAACATAAATATTAAACTACAGAAGGTGGATGAGAATAAGAGATATTGAAGAAGTAACTTGCATTAAAACAGAATTACAAAGAAAGAGACTTACAAAATTACAAAAATGATGAACACGAAATTAAGTGAAAACAAAGAGAGGAGGAAAGGACTCTAAAGTTAAAACATGAGTATGGAAAATCCTCCCAAGCCTTTGGAAAGGCCTTGGTCGTGCCAATATGTTCTCCTCTCTTCAGAAATGCCAACCCCTCTCAAGGAGAGAAGGGGAGAGTATTTATAGCCCAAGGAGTGGACTGTTTACAGTCCAGCAATACCCCTTCAATTGGCTCGCAGATATGGACATCATGATAGCTGGATCTAGAGAAATATCCTACCTCAAAGATGTAGATAATAAAGTTGGCCGACTACTCTCAAAATGTGGAGTCATTTGGACTTAAGGATAAAATGTTATGGCCGGTTGATTAAACCAAGTAAAACTGTCCATTTCAATCCAGTATTTTTGAAGTCCAGAATGTGAAAGGGTTTTTGAATATGAAGATGCCTTCAAATACGAAGGGGTTTTCAACAAAGTCGGCCGGCTATATCACTTATTTCACACTGCAAAATCTCAGCTCGATTTGATGCTTACATCATGAGATATGTCATGAATATTATACTGATTTTAATTCTCGTCCAGAATGGTGGTCTGGGCTTCCAATCATCATTTGGGCCCCTTGTACTTGGATTTGGGCCTTGAAATTTTTATACAATATAAAATGTAGTTCCCACCTAATTATGTTGGAGAGTTAATGTTTTTGGACTTCTGGATTGAGCCCAGAGATCAATCTTCAGGGCTGGTCCATTTTGTTCACAGATTCTTTGGTCTTGTTTGTGAGGACCATATGACCCTTCAAATGGAATAATTGGCTCATGCTACCTTCTAATGAAATGTTATATATTAAAAGGAAAATCCTAAAAAACAAGAACCACAGAATTTGGATCAGTATAGTGATAGTTATTTTTAAAACAGTAAACTGACTCAATTAGACTACTTCTAAAAATGCTCAAAATTTATACTTAATATTAAAACATAAATATTTCGCACAAATTATGCACATTTCATATAAAATTCAGTAAAGGGAGTATATAATAAGTCATGAAAATATTAATAACATCAGTCTTCCATGACACCAAGGTGATCCCCACTAGGTTAGTCGTGTCTCTTTGAGTCGAAAGGTTCAGCAGTCGTCAGGTCTCATCCAGCTAATAGGTCTCCGCACTCTGCTCTCTCGTCATATGAAGGATCCGCTCCATGAGATTCTGGTCGATACCCAAACTATCTTGAAGTCCCATGAAGAAGTATCTTAAAGGTCCTCCACATCATAGAGGTCTGAACGTAACAGAATGTGCGTCAATCGGATGCCCATTCTATGAGTTATTAGCCTCTTAGTCCCGAGAGCCATGTCGGATTCGTGCGCGATCCAACCTAACTTTAACTTAAATATACCCCAAACACTAGTGGGGTATACTCATAGGGACCTTCATTCTATATGATTACAACTACTGCATACGGTTCGTAAAACGGATGTCTAGTGACAAAGATATGGATAAAATAATGTAAAGGGTCGGTAGTAGCCTAGGGTACGGTCTGACCATGTCGGACCGACCCAGACCGACTTCGTCTAGGATGACCCGGTTCAGGTCGTCCAGGCATATTCGGTTCGGCCCAGGCCGCTGGACCCAGCCCAGCAGGCCGTGAGGGCGGTTCAGCCCGGAAGGGGCCACGTAGGTGGCGTGACCCTGTGGTACGGAGCCAGTTCATCCCGAAGCGCCGCAAGGGTTGAGGAAGGCCGGCTCGGCCTAGGAACCTTGAGTGGAAAAAGATCTAGCTTGGACAGGGCACCACGAGGGGCGTGAGAGGCCAGCTCGGACAGGCACCACAAGGGGCGCGTCTTGGGTGGTTCAGTGGCTTGGCCAGGGAGGTCGGGCCTAGTTTGGCCAGCGCCGCAAGGGGCATGGCTCTAGTGGATCAGTCCAGAAGACGGGGCCGGTTCGGCCAACATCGTGAGGGTTGTGGCTCGAGCAGCTCAGCCTGGGTGTCGCGAGGTTGGCGGGCGGTCAGGAGGCTGGTGGGAGGCACGGAGGCCGGTGGGGGGTCAGGCATCGAGGAGGCCGGCGGGCGTCTAGAAGGCCGGAAGGTGGTGGAGCTGGTTCGGTCGGAGCAACGCGAGGGCGGAGCGGGTCGCAAAATTCATGGTTAGCTCAATCATTGCCAATCGCCTTCAATTTCGTTGCTGAAGAACCACACAAACAAGAGTGGCAGAGGGTTCAGGCCTTGTTGTTTTGGCTTTCTCCAACCACATTTAGGGTGGTATCAAGCGGTTTAAAACCTTCTTTATTTTTCAATGAATTTTCAAGATAGATGAGAGAAGAAAACACCCCACATCTTCCAAAAAATGAAGGATCACAACATTAATGGTAAACATGCACAATGATACTTTTTTTAAGAAGTGAAGAAATAGAGTAATAATATCATATTCAAATATAACCCCTACATTGTTTGTTGCTCGTCGACGGAGTCACGGGGAAGAAGATGGAGTGTTAGAAAAAAAGACATACCCCAGTGTTTTCCTCGATCATCGGTTTGTGTGAGGGCTTTTCATAGTCTAATATTCCAACGTCGATAGAGTTTCCAAGGAAGAAAGTCGTAGATGATCCTCTCTGGTGTTCTTCAATGGATGAACTTGTTCTTTGTTCGTCGTTTGCAGGATATTTTCTCCCAAATCTCTCTCCTCTCCAACGTTCTACCATGATGAAGATGCCATGAAAAATAATGGATTACGTTTAACTATTATTTAATTATTTGCACAAAATTCAAATGGGTTAAACAATTAATTGAAAGAGTTGACTCATAATAATTAATGAATATGATTTGGAATAATTAAGTGTTATGGGAGTTTAAGAGGCTCCCAAAAATTAATTGAAGTTTGAGGGTTTGTCCCCACTAATGGGAAGTTTCAAAGGGGTTAGAAACCCGGGTGGTCCCCACCATAATAAACATGAAGAGGAGGTTAGGATTGGGTGGGCCCCACAACCATAACCTCTCATGGGAGGTTAACGTGTGGTGGTCCCCACCTCCAACTTCAATAAGGAGGCTTTAACCAACAAAATAAAAATAAAGCTACACAATTTTATTTTTATTTAATTCGTTCACCTAAAACACAAAAAATATCTTTCATTCTTAACCCACTACTGTCGAGGTAAAAGCATTCTTAAGAAAATACTGGCATTGCGAGTTCAACGGTGCCCTCAAATTTCAATTTCGAGCACCCGTTTGAAAGATATAAAAACCCACTCATACGTTTACTGAACGTACCCGAACAAAACATCAGAAATTTATTCTGGGCACTTCAGGCCTCAGAATCACGCGCCTTCAATTTTCGCAAACTCGTAAAATTACCATATATTTAAAAAATAAAATGTAAATTCTGGGTATTTACATTCTTCCCACCTCAAGATTTACATCCCCATAAGCCACAACTCAAACTAAGGGAACAAGTGGGGGTATTGAGTACGCATCTGAGCCTCCCCGCTCCCATGTCCTCTCTTGGAGGTTGTTGTGCTGCAATCGAACGTGCACCATAGGTATCCACCATCCACGAAGTACCCTCTCTTGTTGATCCTCAATCTCTACTGGAACCTCTATAAAGTCACCCCATCATTGACTTCCAGCTCTCTATGGTCGATGATGTGAGAAGGGTTGTGCACGTATCTCTTTAGCTGGGATACATGGAGGATGGTGTGCACCTGCTGCAACTAAGGTGGAAAATCTAAGCTGTATGCCACCACTCTAACTCTGTTAAGGACATTAAAAGGACTGATGAATCTCAAAGAAAACATCGATCCTCGTCCTAATCTCTATAAACCTTGCCGAGGTGAGAACTGTAGAAAGGCGTGGTTGTCATCCTTGAACTCCAGAAGTCTCTCAGCCTCCTTTCAGCATATGAATTCTTCCTGCTCTGTATAGACTTCATCTACTATGGTATGATCTGTACCTTCTATGTGGTAGCCCATACCATCTCTAGTCCCAAGAATGCTGACTCCCCCGGGTCAGTCCAACATGAAGGTGATTGGCAATGTCACCTGTATAACGCCTCAAAATGTGCCATCCTAACAGTTGAGTGATAGTTATTGTCATATGAAAACTCCACCATAGGTATGAAATCCTCCCAACTGTGACCGAAGTTGAGGACACAAGCACGCATCATGTCCTCGAGGTCTTAAATGGTCTACTCGGTCTGATAATCCTTTTGAGTATAGAAGGTTTTTCACAGATGAAGATGCATCCTGAAAGCCTCCTACAACCCCTTCCCTAGCCGGGAAGTAAAATGTGCATCATGATCAGTGAAAATCGTCGAAGGTACTCTATGTATCCGCACAATCTTCTTCACATAGAGGCATCCCAAACTCTCTACCGAACCCTTCTCTCTAATCGGTAGGATGTGGGGCCGACTTGGTGAGTCGCTAAACGATCACCCAAATAGAGTCATGAACTCGAGATGTACGTGGAAGTACTATCATTAAATCCATGGATATCCCATCACACTTCCTCTCTAAAACCTCTAAAGGCTTAACCGATCCTGCTGAAACCTGATGCTCCGCCTTCACTTGCTGACAAGTGAGTCATCACGAGAGAAACTATGCAACTGAATTCGTCATTCCTGGCCACCAATGCTTTTGTCGAAGATTCTGGTACATCTTCACAACTTGTGGATATACCACTAGAGGGGACGTGTGAAAATCCTTCAAAACAACCTTTTGATGTGACACTGGTACCATGGTATGTCCTCTGAAGAGGATGATGTGCTCCCCATATTCAGAAAATATATCAGGTGCCTGCCCAATGGATATCTGAGCACGTCATGTCACGCAGTCAGCATCCCCATGCTGTGCCTCACTGACTCGCTGAAAAATTGGGAGAGTGACTGGAAGAGACTGAAGGGAGGCTTCTATATCCCTATTCACAAAGTATATCTACAAAGCAGCCAGCTACTCTGTCGCCCTGCCCAGTAACTTTATATCAGATCTCCTGCTGAGTGTATCTACAACAACGTTCCCCATCCCTGGAGTATAGAATATATCTAAGTTACAGTCCGTGAGGATCTCAAGACATTGTCATTGTCTCGGGTTCTGGACATTCTGAGAGAAGATATTCCTGAGACTCTAGTGATCAGAGTACACAGTAAATTGCCTGCCCATCTGATAGTGTCACTACATTTTCATGGCGAATACCACTACTGCAAACTCCAGGTCATGGGTAGCGTAGTTCTTCTCATGTTGTCGTAGCTATGGAGAACTATATGTAATCACTACTTGCTCCAGCATCAGGAGACATCCGAGTCTGGTCACTGATGCGTCGCAGTAGACTATGTACCCAACTCCATCCTCCGGAAGCCTCAAGATGGCGTCACCAGTCAGCCACTACCTTAGCTCCTAAAAGATCTACTGACATCTCTCCAACCACATAAAAAGTTTCCCCTTCTTTGTTAAGGTTGATAGTGGTTCTATAACTCAGGGAGAAGTCTGATACGAACCTCGTGTAATATCCAGTGAATCCCATGAAACTTTGTACCTCCATCACACTCCTGGGTGGTTCCCATGTAAGTACTACCTCAATCATAATTGGATCTACTGGAACTCCATCTTCCAAGATGACATGTCCCAGAAAGTGAACCTCTCAGATCCATAAATGGCACATCAAGAGCTTATCATAAAGATGGTGCTCTCGCAGTGTGTCCAGTACTACCCACAAATGATAGACATGCTCCTCCTTAGTAGTCATGCATATCATAATGTCATCGAAGAAAACTATGACAAAGTGGACGAGGTATGGCTGAATGATCTTGTTCAAGTGTCCCATGAACACTCTTGGAGCATTGGTTACACCGAATGGAATAACCAGGAACATGTAGTGGTCCTACCTAAATCTGAAGGTCATATTCTGCACATCCTCGTCTTGAACTTTGAGATGGTGATAGCCTGATCTGATTTCTATTTTTGAGAACCACCGTGCTCTCTTCAGCTGATCAAAGAGGTCATCAAACCATGGATGTTGGTACTTGTTCTTCATAGTCACCTGGTTCAGGTGTCCTTAGTCAACACAATGACTCAAGCTCCCATATTCCTTCTTGGAAAACAATATTGGGGTTGTCTAGGGTGATACACTAGGCTGGATGAATTCCTTCCCCTACAAGTCATCTAGCTGTACCTGCAGCTCGCGAAGCTCTGCGGGAGCCATTCGATACGATGGTGTAGATATAGGTGTCTTCCCAGGGTACATGTCAATGTAAAATTCCACCGCTCTGTGAGGAGGTATACCTGGGACATTAACTGGGAAAACATCTTGGTACTGGTCCACCACTATAGGATAGCTCAGACTCTCCACATCTACTTCTTCGAGGGTAAGGCAGGCCAACTGATGACTGATCCACTGCACCCTCCTCCGAGTAAGTCTGTCCTATGTTATAAGGGATCCATTCTCTCTGGTTAAATTAAACGTGGTTCCATATGTGAGGACACACCACACTTTAAACCTAATATATTCAATCTAGAATGCAATGTAGATAACCATTACATACCAAAGCTAAATTCGTAAGGCCTCAACACTGCTACTTGGAGATCCCACCTTAAGCTCTCGCCTCCTATAGTAATATCACACTGCCGAAACTAGTGTGTAATCATTGAATATGCTCCCGTAAGAGTCTCTAGCTATACGGATCGAGCTCATGGTTCTATTAGAATCCCCATGATCCAAAGGAGGATAGTGGAATTGAAACATTGATTGGAACCTGTGTCTATAAGTATGGAAACTATGGTGGAGTAGACACAAATTGTAACTTGAATCATCTCTATAGAGCCATGATCTTAGTCCTTTATAGCATGGAACTGAGATCTCCCCTCTCCACAAGAACCCTTCGATCAGGGTGGACCTCCATGTGGTGGTGGTGGTGGTAACAGATCAAAACATCACCCACCACCAGCTGTAGAGCCATCTCCTCTACCACATCTATTCCTGTCATGTATGTCTCTGCTCCAAGTGCCCCTCACAACCAATCCTGAGGCATGCAGTCGTCCACCTGTAGGTCTGGTCCTCTTAGACCTCTCCGACATCTATCTTTTGCCTTCTATAGTAGACTCTGCTACATGTCGACTGGTGGTGGATCTCACTACTAGAGACTGCTCAGCAAGGAAAATCTCCAATAAGAGGGCTCTCTCTAACACCCCTACCAACATCGGGATGCTAAGTGAGATCACCGAAGCTCTAATATCTCGCACGAGTCCCTGATCAAAGGTCTGTTCCCTAAAGAATGGGTACCATACTATATCGGTGGAGTAGCGTTAGAGGACTGTGTACCTTGCTGAGTACTGAGATACCGTCATGATTCTCTACTGCAGATGAAGTTGCTCATGTATGTGCACTGCATGATGAGTCACTGTGACAATCTCTACATGAAACATGCTCTCTAAGTCTTCCCAGAGAAGTGTCATATCATCATGAACCTGTATAATCATGCTCAAACATCTGCCTTCTACTTTATGTTGAAGGATGACAGATTAAGAATCCCCATGAGGTCTGGTGGGGTCCCAACTATTCAGAATACTCTCACCACAGCCTCCACCCAATCCTTAGATGTCTGTGGGTCCATCTCTTCCCTAACCCTGGGTATCCTCTGACACTAGAACACGTGAAATGTGATCAAGCCGAATGCATCATCTCATGCTATGGATGGTGGCATCGGTGGCCCAACGGGGAGTGGTACCGCTGATGCCTCCGCTGGAAAGGGGCCATGCCCCGTGGCCTCAACGCTCGGTGGAAAATCGGTGCGTAAAACACTCAGGACTCTAGCCGGTCGTCTGTGGGGAGGCATCATGAAAGAAATACATGTGACACTGTAAAAAGATTATACCTGGTGAGCTGACTTAAAGAAAACTTTTGAAAACACATATGCAATCAGTGTTTTCGTGCACTGAGTTGGAAATCCTAATTCAAGGTCCTAGTGTATAGATAGGTCACCCGTAGCACCAATACTGGACTCTATCACTATTGATTCATAGAAATGAAAGATCAGATTCCTATGTTATTCGGGAGAACTGACTCCTGTAATACCAATTTGTCACAACCCGTCCCCTGGGGCCCGTTTCGTGACTACCCAAAGCCCTCCTTCCATAGGTCAGGGGAAGACGACTTCCACCAAAGGAATAATTCTATAAAACTGGGAATGGATTTCCTTTATAACCTGTAAATACACATAGAATATATGAACATGAATAAATGATACAATTGACAAGTGATTACAGTAAGTAAAAAAGGGCTAGAATACAAGCCCAACTGGAAAGTACAAGAAACTGAATGTACAATTACAACTGAGGGAATAGGAAAAATAGACATTTATTCATCCTCCGTGGTTCCTACCTAAAGGGTATGTACAGATCGCCTCCATATCACTCCATGTCAGTCCTTCTCCTCCTAGTACCGACATGCCATAAGGTCCACCTCTGGGTACCGTCAAGTCCTGGTACATTCACCCTCAGTCAGTGATGTCTGTCGTCTGCATAGAACACAAAAATGTGTGGAAATAGCCCGTTCATGGGTCAGAATAACGATACTCAGTAGAGACCATGAGACCCTCATGGTCTCACAAAATCAAACCATAATAACCACAAAGTAAGAAATCAATATATAACCCCATTTATGTATATTCCCATATATATAGCTAAGGTGTCAAGTAATTCATATCAATTATCAGGGAAAAACAAAAGTAACAGACTCTGCTCAACCATGATTTTATTCACATTATCGAAACCTCAGCTTCTAGGGAACTCTTTCTCAATTGAGTAATGTGGGCATGTCGTGACACCAAGCTGCTTCCCACTAATCATGAACAGCTGAGATTAATCTCCCGTCGAGTACCGTGGATCTGCGGGGTCACACAGCGGCGCTACCCACCGTGGGTTTTCCACGTCACCAAGGTGCTCTCCAAAATAGCCTGCAGAGGTACTCCTCCTATCGAGTTCCACGGGTCTGCCACCACAACCAGGCGATCCTCCACCGTGGGTCTATCGCGACACCATGGTGCTCCCCACTGGGCTAGTCGAGTCTCTCCGGGTTGAATTGGTTAGTAGTATTCAAGTTTCATCCAGCTACTAGGTCTCTGCACTCTGCTTGCTCATCACTGTAAGGATCTACTACACTAGCTACTGGTCGATACCCCAAATATTGTGAACTCCCACGAAGAAGTATCTCAATGGTCCACCACATTATAGAGGTCTCAACGCAACAGACGGAACATCAATCAGACACTCGTTCTGTGAATTATTGTCCTCTTAGGCTCAGGGGCCTAGTTGGCTTCGTGCACGATCCAACCTAACTCTATCTCAAATATACCACAAACTCTAGTGGGGTATACTCATAGAGACTGTCATCCTCCATGATTACCAGCACGGTTGATGGTTCGTCAAACGGACATCCGATTCCAAAGATAAGGCCAAAAAAAAGTAAAGGGTCGGTAGTATGTCCGGGTCTAGTCCGACCCTGTCGGACTAACCTTGTTCGAGTCACCCCTGTTGGACCCGTTCGTTCCAGCCTGCCCCTTTGGGCAGGCTGGCCTATTGGGTTTGGCCCAGCCTGCTGGCCCCATCCCAATAGGCCACGAGGGTGGTTTGTCCTGGAGGTGGCTGCGTAGGCGGCTCGACCTCATGGCGAGTAGCCAGTACAACCCGAAGCGCCGCGAGGGGCGTGAAGGGCTTGCTCGGCCTGCTCGGCCTGGGCACTACGAGGGGCTCGGGAGTCCGGATCGGCCGGGGCACATCGAGGGGTGCAGGAGGCTGGATCGGTCGGGTGCCGTTAAGGGAGCGTCTCGGGCGGCTTGTCCCGGTAGGTCAGGGCCGGTTTGACCAGTGCCGTGGGGGGTACTGCTCGAGCGGCTCGACCCAGGAGCTGAGGCTGGTTCGGCCAGCGCCACGTGGGGAACGACTACAGTTGCTCGGCCTGAGAGTCGAGAGTTCGGTTGGGTGATCGGGAGGCCAGCTGGCGGCCGTGAGGCTAGCAGATGGCCTGACATCAGGGAGGCTAGTGGCCAGGTTTCCGGCGGGCGGCTGGGAGGCCGACAGGTGGTGGAGCCGGTTCAGCCGGAGTGCCGCACGGGCTACGTGGGTTTCAGATGCCATGATTAGAGCGGTCGTTTCTTGTCACCTTTGACTCCTTCAATGTCGTTGCTGAAGAACCTCACAAACAAGATAGGTGCAGGGGTCGGGCCATGTTGGTTTGTCCCGCACCCTCCATGTTTAGGGTGGAAGAAGGCGGTTAAAAACCTTCTTGATTTTTCAAAGAATTTCCAAGAAAGAAGAGTAAAGAAAACACTAGACAACTTCCTGCAAATGAAGGTTCCCAACCTGTAAGGTAAACATCCACAAAGATACAATGTTTTAGAAGGGAATTAATATAGAAATAATATCATATTCAATTTAAACCCCTACCTTGTTCATTGTTCATCGATGGAGTCGTGGGGATGAAGATGGATCACTGGGAAAAAAATGATGTTGGCATGTTCCTCGATCGTCGGTTTATGTGCGAGCTTTTCATAGTTGAAGACGTCAAACGTCGAAGGAGGTTCTGAGAAAGAATGTAGAAGATTATCCTCTTCAGCATTCATCATTGGAAGAATGCATTCTTCATTTTTTGTTGGTGATAGCTTTTCTCCCTAAGCTCTATCCTCTCCAAAGTTCCACCATGATGTATATGCCAAGAAAAAACAATAGATTACCATTATCTATTATTTAATTGATGGCACAAAATTCAGATGGGTTATACAATTAATTGAATGTGTTGGCTCAAAATAATTAATGAAGAGGATCGGGCATAATGAATTTTTAGGGGAGTTGAAGAGGTTACCTACACTTATTCTATGTTTGAGGGTCTCTCTCCACTAATGGTGAGTTTCAAGGGGGTTAAAAACCTGGGTGGTCCCCACCATAATAAACATGAAGAGGAGGTTAGTTTCAGGTGATCCACACCACCATAACCTCTCATGAAAGGTTAAGGTGTGGTGGTCCCCACATCTAACTTCCACGTGGAGGCTTTATCCAAACAAATAAAAATAAAGCTACACAACATTATTTTTATTTAATTCTTTCACTAAAAACCCAAAATTATCTTTTATTCTCGACCCACTGTCATCGAGGTGAAAGTCTTCGTAAGAAAATACTAGGGCTGTGAGTTCAACGGTTCCCTCTAATTTCAATTCCAAGCACGGGTTCAATTGTTATAAAAACTTTCTAGTATGTTTACTAAACATACACGAACAAATCATCAAATATTGATTTCGAGCACTCTGAGCCTCAGAATCACATGCCGTAAATTTTCGTGGACTCGTAAAATTCCCATATATTATAAAATATTACATTGAAATTTCAGGTATTTACAATTACCCACACATTCATAAATTACAATTTTAATTTGATTGCAATTTATGGAAGAAATTAAATAATTTGAGGTTATTAACATAATATTGGTTTTTCATGAAGCTTAAAAATTTCAAAAAATTATATCAACATACATACTTATGTATTCACACAAATGAAAAATTATCTACCTATAACACATATATATCAATATATGTGTGCTCACATAAGAATACAAATGGTTCATTTAAAATAAAAGAAAATAATTTTCAAAAAAATATAAATTAAATATTTAAACAAATATTTTTTTAAACAAATATTTTCATCATATATATCTATATATATATATATATATATATTCCAGAACCACATTTTCAAAAATAAAATTCAAAAAATTTCCATTCCATTTACATGTTATCTGATATGTTCGTATCAGAAATGAAACTTTTTTAAATATAAAATTCATATCAAAACTAAAAATAATAACCCAAAAAAAAACTCAAACACATATACATATTTAATGAATCCAAACCAAACCTGAAGGAAATATAAATTCTAAAATAATTTAATTAGATTCCTATTATGCATTGTTTGGAGTTAATGTTTAGGTGATAATGTGTTAATAATGTGACAACCCTAGTAGGAAATAGTTGCAGACCCATGACCTATGTCAGGTTTTCCAAAAACATGTAACATACTTTGTAAACCTATAAAATCCCACCATAAACTCACTCTATTATTTTGGGTTTCTAAAAAACTAATAAATTCATCAAAACAATATGAAACACTATATAAAGACTGAAAATATAAAAACATTATGAGAAATGCACTATATTTTTGATACATAGACAACCTAGAACACCTTGGAAAAACGTGTTTGTTTAAAAATAGTTAGTGATTAAGAAACTACCTATTAGAAAAACATTAATTCTGAATATTCTAGAATAAAACAACCTATCACCCCCCCCCCCAATGAAAAAGAAAACATGATAATAGAAAACCAAGGATCTGGTAGAGAATATAACACAACATTATTGTTAATATGTTTTCATGAACCAGTTTGAAAAATAACTCTGTAATGTATTATCGGCATGAGATAATTCCAAAAAGAAGATCTTAATAACCATATTTTGGATAATCATCCTAGAATAAAAGAAACACCAAATCTAAGTGATTTCACATAAAAAATAATTAAAAGAAATAGAAATGTAAATAAAATAATATTTTTTCCTAACCCATTCATATGTTGGATGTACGTCCCCAGGAAAAATAATCCAAAAACAATATAATATCGAACATAGAAAATAGTAAACAATTGGAGTCTCTAAAACCCTCCAATAACAATTAAAATATACCTATATTATAGAAAATATGGCCTTCTAATTGCACTACTTCTACCACAAGTAGATATAACTACCCAAAATCTAAAGAAAGTATTAAAAATATATATAGACATTGTGTTAAATGAAAATTGAATAATATATTATAAACTAAAAATATATAGTCCTTCATGTGACTATATAATTCAAACCCCATTAGAATAACCACGAATCCCCTATGGAGATAATAAAACATAATATAAATCTATATATATAAAAATTTGAGATATAATAGAATTAGAATAAAAATTACCAATAGGGATTCAAAAATAGAATCCATGAACTATACCATACCATTATATAGGAAACCATTTCACGCTAGTTTATAATAATAAATATAAAAATGTATTTATATCCATTATTTTCAATAATACTATTAAAATTGTTAATCATGAAATGAATTTCCTTCTTTTATTTTTACAATAACATCCAAATAATAAATCGTTTTATAGAACCTTATTATTACAAAGGAACACATGATAAGGATTCATTTTAGTAAGAAAAACACATTGGGAAAATAATTCAGAAAGTCCATAAAATAATTGTAAGTAGTTTTTATTTAAAATTATGTCATGGGGTGTCAACTAACATCTGAGATGGAATATTATAGAGCCAAAAACAATAAACAAATAAAACCTTATAAGTAATGGATAATAACATACACACTACTTATACAGACTTCATAGCCATTTCTAGTTCAACTAAGGGGAATATCCCACAAGAAGAAAAATTCAATCATTGGGACACTATTTATTGTATAATAATACAGTGGTGTATCATGTTAGGTATATATCCCTCCAAAAACACTATGGTGCCCCATGATGTACAAATGGACTTGAGTTTTTCCAAGAAATAATATACATATATATCTATTTCTTTGAACAAAGCAAACCATTCACTTTTGATTCTACTGCACTATCTTTTATGTGCATCCCTCTTGCCCATAACATAATACATAATCCATCCACAATCCCTTATATGGATTATATAACATAAAAATGACATTACAACACATTGTAAAATTTTTAATATGGGGTTTCAAATTTCTCCAGTATTCTCTCAATTTATAAATCAGGTCCCATCATATTAATAGGAATCTATTTAATTTTATAAAACCATTCTTTCCCATAGTTTTTAAATTACATAACCAACAATTTATATTTCTAAAAATATGATCCTTTATTTATATATAGGAAACCATTATTTCAACACATCTAATCCCCTAACAGTGAGTAGATTAACACATGGGGGAACCCATATAAATATATATATAAGGGAATTTCCCATCTAATGACCCAATATATTAATAATACCTACAATTATTCCACAAAAAAAATCATTCCACCAACCCATTATGAAACATAGTTGAAGCAAAAAATCATATTTCTTAATTTCTCTTTCATATAAAAATCATTTTTATAACTAACTAAAAAATTTATAATATTTCACATGTCGAAACAATATTTAAAATATTGTTTTTTATGAAAAAAAATGTTATATGTTTTGGGAAACCATTTAAAATAAGATAATATATATTTATAGGATACAAAATCATCTTATATAGAATATACATTAAAAAAATGGAAAATTTAATGTCAACATGAAATAATAGTTTTTAAACTAAATTATTGAATAGAGGGTATCTCGTCCTAAAACTATTTTTAATAAAGTCAGAAAATAATATAGAATAATAATAAATTGTGAAAACCTCAATGATATGCCTCAAATTTACTTTCATGCACCCTATAAATTGAGAACCACCCAAAACAAATTCCAAAATTGGGTTAGGGTTTACCCTAGGTCACAGAAACCATATGTTCAAATTGAAACCCTGAATCAATGATGTCTTGAATGAAAAAAAAAATATAAATTAAAAATTATTATGATCCCATGTGAAAATAATGGATCAATCAAACCATGTTCAAAAAGAAGATATGGCGAGGATGCACAGTTGATAGTTCACTAAGCATTACACCAATTTGAACAAAAGATGAAATTTAATGGAGAAGGAATGACCTATATGATGTGTTAATTTAATTCATTGAAAAATTTAAATAAGCAAAATTTTAACCCATATATATGAATGATCATCTTCCTAAATTTATTTAAAATCCTTTTTCCGTCCATGCACTATAAAATGGTCTCCTAGAGTATATTGTGTAGGCAAGCTGCACAGTTTGGAAAAATGTATGTCATCCAAGTGATTGGCTCTACAAGTTTTAAAAAAGCTATCATATTTCTACTGAAGGTTTTGGAAAATATCTAATTCTAACCATTTTATGTGCACTGCAATGCATTAAAATCTTGGTTCTAGAGAAATATTACCATGATTGAAACCATAATATATATGGACTGAACATAAATAAATAAATAAATTACTATCTTGTATCAATGTGACATAATGAATTTAATAGGATAAAATAATCTAAAATATTTGAAATAATATATATATATATATATATATATATATTTTATAAATTATTTTTTCCATCCACATGAACCAGTGGGGAATGTTGAATCCCAAAACCTCATAGAGGAAGCATTCCAAATGTACGCATGTGAGATTTTTTTTACATAGGATGAAAATCAACCAAAAGGGGGTAGTTTTATCCAAATTATTAAATTTAATTACATAGGAGAAACATTTTTCATTATTTAATTATTATTGTATAATATTTTTAGGTGATGGAAGACGAAAATGCCCGAAAACACGTATTCAATAGTTCTAACACTTTTGTGAGAACCCACATTTATATTATACCTTTAATCCTTCGTGGATGTTTGTATAGTGTGATAGAAACCAATAGGATATATATAGTTTTAATAGGAATTGATTATTGAAGAACATGGTCGAGAAAAAGGACTAATGTAGTGTATGGAAGAGTGGGGATGGGGAGCCTATTTATGAGATATGTGGGTGGATATCTATTAAATACAGGATATAGTAATCTATATTAGGTTTTGAAATCATTATTATTAATACTAAAATGATATATAATCAAATATAATGAGGGTGATTTTGAAATCAAATCACTTAAAACAATTATAAATGTTTAAGTGTCATTTAAAACCATATGGTTTGTTATAAGCCCCTTGTTAATCCTATTTAACATTTTCCATTGTAACATATATTTCAATTTTTTAGGGTCAAGTATTTAATTATGAAAAAAGTGGCATATAAATTTATAATTAATGAGTGGATCATCATTTCTAATATGTTTGAGTTAATATATGATTTTCATGATTTTATAATTGTTTTAAAAAATATTAAATCGTAAAATAGAATTTTATATAATATTTTGGACTACAAAAACATTTTTCTTTTAATATAATCAATATATCAATGGAAGTTGAAATTAATAACTATAAACATCAATTTTAAATCATTTTTATTTTATGAAATTCATTTAAAAATTAAATAAATCCAAAAACAAATTACATTTAATGTTTTTAAAATAAATTTCATACAATTTCTACATATTGTAGATGATTTTCATAGGGATGTGTATGTGTTCAAGGTAATTATAAAATCATTTATAATTAATAATAAATGACTAGACAAATTAAGCATCAATTTTTCTATATAAATACATCCATATATAATTTTTATATATATTTATATATATATTTGAGAGTGAGTGTCATATATTAATTACAGCTAACTTAAAAATAAAATAAATGTTGTAATGAATAGAATATGGCATAAAAAACCCATATTTTAGAATCTGGGATAAAAATTTAATAAATTTTAAAATACAATAACAAATAAATTCGGCTTTTATTATCTTATTTATATGTTTTTACCTTATTTAACATGTCACACACCTTAATGTTGTGAAAACATTATATGAGGGTAAATATTTATTATGAATAAAATGAACATTAGCTCCTTAAATAATTTAAAACCCATAATTGACAATATGGAATCAATTTTTTATGATTTGGTGCTTAGAAGTGGATGAAAATAATTTTACTAGGTGTATAAAAAATTCAATGAAAATTAGTATTTAGAAAAATACACTTTTTAAGAATAAATACATTTCATACTAAAATAATGTATCTAGAAGAATATTAATAAATAAATTTAACTATATACAATAAAATTAATATCATGTTACATTCAAAAAAAATTCTAAAACCAAATAGAAAATTTCAATTACTATGATTTAAAGATTAAAATCATTGTATTTGTAAAATGTATAATATTTACTATTCAACCATAAAATCATCCTATTTAGGAAAATAATAATTTATTATATTATGATTAATTTTAAATTAGGATTTCAAAAGTGATTTAAATATTTAAAAATAAAACATAACAAACTAGAATAAACTAAACAAAGTATTCATTCAAAAGAATCTATAAAACATATGAATAAAATAATGTGTTGTTTCAAAAATTAATTTGTTATAATTAATTTTATAGTAACCATAGTGAGAATAATTTTAATGTATTTTATTTAATTTTTTATATAATATACTCATTAAAATATTTTATATACAGTGATTACTATATTTTACAATGAAAAATATATATTTCTGGATATAAAAGATATTTTTTATAAAATTATCCACTAATATCGTATGATAATTTTTTGATTTGGTTTATTATTTACATGGAATTAATTAGTTCAATAATATTAATGAAAAAATACCAATATTTGTTTCATAATGAATTTTTATATGTCTATAACTAAAAAATAAATGAATATATTATAACTATAATATTTAAATACATAAATATTAATTGTATATCCGAATAAATTTTTCCACAGTATTATGTGTGGTATATTTAATCAATCATACTATTTTTTTGTACTACAATATTTTGGTGTCATAATGATACGTTTCCATTACCCACTGGAACACATTCTATATAGATTTCTATTAATTCTATGTTTTCTTCAAAAATCACTCTTTAAAATCATGAGGCCAATATACAATAACTTGATTTACATCCGAATATGAAAAATCATACTCAGTAATAATTGATTCACGTATACTATAATAAATAAGGTACATCCATATTAAGAACACCAAATTCTCTAAATCTGTAGTCCATATATCACAAGCGTCACTGCTCACTAGCTAGTCTATATACAGATCCTATTATTGGTCTCCCAAATGATACTTCATTACCTAAAACATTGTTGAGGATGTAACAATAATTTAAAGAGTAATGACACATCATTCATATCATCATAAAAATTCTATTGTTATTACATGATGTATGTTGATTCCCATTATTTATCCTTAGAATTAATAACCTAATTGTAAGAATATTAGAACAATGTGTATATATACACAATGAATTGAAAAGTTGTATAATTGATTTAAATTTAATAAACATAGTTAAATTACACTCATATTTTCTAAAAAATTAATTATTATAATGAATTATTTTATCTAAAATCAAATTTTTTGTAAACAGTTAATCATTCAATGGGTAAAAAAATTCTCTAATGCTTTAGTACAAACACCATTGTATAAATTTCCAAATCATGGGTGTCATATCTACATGGAAGTGGTATATTTTTAGAGGAAAATATAAATAATAAACACTCATGCATCAATAAATATCAAAACAGGGATGTGTAATGTCATAATAATCTATAGGAGAAATACCCTCCTTTAGTAATCGAATAACTTGTGCACACATAAAAATATCATTAAAACATTAAAAATTTGTTTAAAACATATATATCCAATATTAATCAATACCATTATATGAATAATAATATAATTATGTCATAATACGAGAATACCCATGCACACACCTTATATAATAACAATAAAACCTACGAAACAATATAAATAATAAATAATCATTGATGGGATAAATTTAATAAAATACTGATTATTCACTACGTCAATCAATTTAATATTGTTTAAAATAAATTTTCCACTAATATGATCGTAACCTATCAAGAAAATTCAACATCAACATATTCAGATACATAAAATTTTTCCTAAAAGCTCTTTAACCCAATTGAAAGACCCATTTCAAGAACATTCCATTTATTAAACAAGAATAAAATATATTAAATTATTAATTCAACTAAATAATCATTATTTTTTTATAACAAAAAATTTACAGGCCTCATAAACATAGAAATTGAATTCAAAAATTCATATGGAAGTACTAAAATTTTTTCCAAAGTGACAATTGTTAGTTTTCTTATTAAATATACTTCATTAATAATTATTTAGTGATATAAAAAATTAATATATTGATCATATACAACATAATCACCGACTACACTATATGAATTATAATATATCATAGATGTATTATGCTGAATCTATAATTTTTCCTCATTCAATAATTAAAAATATATACGTATACTCATC
Source organism: Viscum album (assembly GCA_963277665.1). Taxonomy (NCBI): domain Eukaryota; kingdom Viridiplantae; phylum Streptophyta; class Magnoliopsida; order Santalales; family Viscaceae; genus Viscum; species Viscum album. Next base: position 71,301,401 of record OY728151.1, on the reverse strand, counting down.
GTCTCATCCAATGATCATGTAAAAAATAGTAGTGTGTCCTTTTGTTAAAAAATTGTTAAATCATACAAAATTTTAATAATTAATTAATTTAAATCATAAACTTATAATTAAATATGATAATATAAGGCATGATTTCATTGAAAAGGGGGAACTACATGGGTATTATAAAATATGAAATTCAATCTCTTACATAACGTGGAAGTATATATCTTATATAGGAAAGGAATTGAAAAAATACATTACAACTAGTAAAATATATTATGCATTAAAAATATATTAACAAATAATACTATTCACAATTTTTGAGGTAATATTGTGTCATTAAATTGACCTACACCATAATGGGAAATAAAATTATCAACAAAACACTACATGTTCACTATCTACATTATAATAAATCACAATTTGTTGATATAATTTGATTGAAAATGTTATTTAGTAAAGTATTTCAATATCAAGTAAAACAATACATGGATGCATTTTTTTTATTGGAAAATGTTTTATCATCACAGAAAATACCTTCAAACCTCATTTTCCCCTTTCTATCCTCCCACGAGTGTATTAAATTCTAGAGGCCACTATAACATTTCTACTCTGTGTTGTAAACCATAAAACATGGAAGAGTATATAAATCAATGAAAATAAATAGTTTCAAAATTACAATATGGTGAGTATATTAAATAAAAAACATACATCAAAATACATATAATCCATCAACCCCATGAACTTATATATCATACAATATAACTCTATGAACACAAAATACTTCCCATTATCATTTTCACCTACATCTTCCCCTACAATGATCACCCATATCTCCTTTATAATATTGATCTCCACCATGAGTTTATCATACAATAATTCCACATTATGTTGTTATAAATGGTTATATATCTTATTTCATGATATGAAAATTACTTTGGAGAAAACTAATATAACTAATAAGGATGTCTATCAAGATTTTTCCTAGTAATGATCACTATGAACAGAATTATGTTCATATTTTATTAATAATATTTTTCATTTAATAAAAAATATAATTCCATTTCAACACTAAATAGTTGTACACAATCCACAGTAAGGAAATTATATTTCATTGGCAGCTGATTCCCTTGGAAATTTAAAAACAAGTATTTATTACACGTCTATTTCCACCTTTAGAAGTTGTTCACTATTTGATCATTGAAAAAATCCAATAATTGTTAAATATTTCTCTATTATAACTAATTTATCCATTATAGAAACAATGTAATATAGATAAAATAATCACATACACCTCTTAAACATCTACACGACCTCTCATTGGAAAATATACGATCTCATATTCTCACCAATCATAACTCAATGTAAATAATTTATTAACTCAGTAATCATCACACCAATGTCCTAAAAAATACCCTATTTGGCCAATAAAAGATCCAATTATGATTCATCTATTATAGTATTGTACAAAAAAGTCATAGAATAATACTAAAACTAATTTCACATGATTATAAAAATACCACAATCTATTATTTATAGAGTCTCTCACTGTCACACTAAACATGTATAATACTAATCATTAAAGGATCTTGATTATAATTTCGTATATATGACTAGTGAAAACCTATATCAAACCTTTCAAACCAAATTTGGTCTACTAATTAATGACTGAACCCTAATATTTGGATTACATATAAATTTAATGCTCACTAGTGATTATCTTATAAGACTATATATCCAATTGTTTTTCATTTCATTACACTCCCTTATATTCTTACTACACCTTGATATGTTGAAACTCATATCAAAGTCACATCAAATTAAAAACTACATATAAATAATCCACTATGAATTTCATTATTTTTAATTGATGAATATCTAACTAAAATACCTCCTAAAATGATACATCAAACTATATATAGAAATTGAATCCATCAAGGGCTTAAACTCAATGATTTAAGAATAATCACTTTTAAGGATAATAATAATATAATATGTTACTCCATCTGTACTGATCAACATGTTACATATTCATCAGGGAGATCCAAGCCCCTTTATGTGCCAATGTAGTATCTCTAATAAATATTATATACTAGGTTCTTTTAATACATTTACCATACAACCCCTAAATTCATAAACAATCAGTAGTCTATAAATATCCTAAAAAATATTAAATATCCTTTTGACATGAAAATAATCAATATAGAAAGAATTGATTCAGAAATAAAATTATTTGAATCACTCAATACCCACTTTCTATAGGCCATAGGTTGGAAAAACCCACCACATTTATTTTTGTACATATATATGTAATGGCTTAAACCATTTTAAATAAATATTTTAAAAACATAAATTATTCTAATGAATTTATCAAACATAATTGTTTTTTTATAATAACTTCATTTCAATTAATAAATCTTGGAAACAGATATAAAAATATAATTTTTTAATGATTATTAATATATATAGAAAGGTATAATTAAAAAAACCACCATCAACAAGGTTTTACAATCTATATTATTTTACACCAGACACCATGATTATCTCAATGTAGATAATATTAAAAAAATAATATATCTCATTTGTTATAAAACACACACACTAAAAAGGATTCCCAAAAATTATAATGTTTATATTTGAATTTATTATAATAATATATCAATGAATAATTTATATAATAAAATTTCAAACAGTCGTCAAATATGAAAACCACAAACTATGTCTATCACATTCTATATGACCATTATTTTTTTAATCATAACATATATTCCCATAGGAAATACCCCTGAATATTCTATCATAGAATTTCATTAATCTTGAAAAACAACCGTTTTTCTCTAATTGTACTAATATAAATACCATACTATAAATTATTTATTTTGGGTGGTGTTTCACCCCTAATGAATATTTCTATTATAGGATTCACACCTATAGAGATTCCATATACTATAAACTAACTCCTCTATCATGTAACCTATGTCATATAATGGTTATTAAGATTTTCACCAGAATAATCTCTCACCATAAACATATATCCACCAAAATGTAATCCCGTCACCAAAACCAATGACAACAATATCACATTGGTTGATAATTATTCCATCCTTATGTGAAAAAAAATTTGGTTCCCTCTATAAATTACTCACCATAACACTGCTGGATTCATGAACTCCTCATGTCTCTTATCATTACATCATATCACAATCCTCCACCACATAAATTGTAATATAGTAAAGAAAATTAGTATCAATAATTACAAACTGTATCCACATCTGGATACTTAATACAAAAATGATAAATAATATCCACCTCCTTAAAATCATCAGAAATAGAATTAGGCATCTAAAATCCATTTATCTCCAATGTAAACATACCAAATATATGTTAGAAATTGTTCATATAATCAAATAAATTAGATATACCATGATCATATATAAATATACAATAAACTATATCTGAGAGAGATGAATCATTTTTAAAAACTTTTTAATATAATTTTAATAAATATCATCCATAACATCTTCATTATAAATCCAGTATCAGGAATCCTTTAAATATTTTATATAAATAAAAAAAATTCATTAAACATCCCATCCATATCACATAATAGAGATTCAATTAGTATTATTTTTTCTTAACCCCCACATATAAATGGATTATACATGTACATATTGGAAGGGAATAAATAGATTATAGAACAACCACATGATATATAATGGATAAATTAAATATATACAACAATATGAATTATCCTTATTCTAATGATGAATAACATCTATGATCATGATTTCGCTTCACTTCAAAATAATCATGTATACAATACTATAATGTTTAATGGTCCTAATAAATTGTGGAACAGTCGCATGAAAATTTTAATAAACCCCTATATAGATCACATATATTTAATCATAATGTTTGGATATAACATAATAAAAGAAGACACTAAATTTCACAATTTTTTTATAAAATCGTCTATCTCACATTTTAAGAATTTGTTAATAATTTATCATTTTTCCTTTCTCAAAATTTTCAATTATTTCATTATAACTAATATTCATCAAAATAAACATTAAAATTGGTCCTTAATAATTAAATATAACTAACATTTTCAACAGGTTTCACCTTTCTATTCAAATTCCCATCACTTATGAACTCCACAATTAGAATTGTTTTTTGTCTCAGAGTCATTTCTATATGGTTGATATTTATAGTGTATTTGAAGGATATGTGGGAGTGAGTAAAAATACTACTAAAAGATCATTTGTTGGTATGTTTGGATTGTAATTTTTAAATTACATGTTCATAATGTGAATTATATTGTATTATTTTGGAAAGACAACCAATTATTTATATTATAACTATGGAGTAAGAAGACCATGTCCAAGGTATAGGGAAATGGGGTCATAATTGAAATGATTTAATTTTATATTATAATTTATATGGTTCATGGGTAAATGATTCATTTATATTATTCTTTATGTTATATGTTGTAATTCATGTATTTTTTTGATATCCCTTCCATTTATTTGAGTATTTGAGGGTTTTTTACTCATAGTGGAATAGTGAGATCTGCTATTTAAATATAAAAATTAAAATAAAAAATTATGTAAAAATTGTGTAAAAATATTAGAATATGTATTTTATTTCCTGAGTAAATTATAGTGTAATATAAATTATATGTTTTATTATATATAACCATCATAGAAAAATGTTTTTATAAAATATTAAATAGTAATTATTTATATTAATGTTTACATAATTTTACAATACTATTTATATATAAGAAATATAAATATAATCAGTTTTAAAAATTATTGTTGATATTAAATTATTTAATTACATTATTTATTATTTTCTTGGGGATAACCAGGCCACCATGGATTATTTCCATGCCTAATTAGAACCCTCTTAATAATCTATAATTTTTTTACTATTTTACTAGTGTATTCTTGTGAATAAATAGAACTTATCAAAGCAACAACAATTTTTCATTTTTTTGATTCACATAAATGTTTAGGGACACCTTAGTGACCATACCATGATTTGTTAAGGTATATTTATACACAACATACTATTATAAATATTCATCTAAACATGTATATGTAGTATATGTTTTTCAATCCATTCCCATATCATCTAGAGACTACTAAGCCAATAAAAATAAATTCAATATCATAGGAACATTAAAAGACTAAATAATATATATATTTCATACATGTATTAATTTTATTTCAATGGACCGATCATCCATGATATATGGAGGATTCTTAATATATTCACAAATATATTTTAAATCCCTAATAATTTGTTAAAAAATTATGAACTTATAAATTTAATGATGATAGTATAAAACTATATGATAGAATTATTATTCCCTTATTACATAGGAAAAACTAGTATGTCACAAAATATATAGTCAATTACAGAAAAATAAACTAAACATAACTAGCATAATAATAACAGACCATATTAATATCATATATCAGGGGTATTTAGATAATTAATATATTTTAATGAAATATCAATTTATCTTTAGCCAAATTTTCCACTTTATAATATGAACTCATACATAAAAATAATATGTAAGAGAGGTGGGACACCACCACAAATACATTACTCATAAAAATACATAATAACAAAGAATGAAGTTTTTCCACCACCATTAAATATTTTAAAAAATTAAAAAAATTTAAAAAATATGGATTCATCTTTAAGAACACAAGAAAAATCAAAGTAGATGAAAAAATATTAGTATTTACATTTTTTATATAAAAATCCAATAAAAATCATGATGGATCATATACAAAACAATATAATATATCATAGAATTATAAGAAAAATCAGATATAAGGTTTTTCAAAACATCATTGAGAAGTTGAAGCATTTTGAAGGAAGCGTGGAATTTATTCCTTAGTATCATGAGAGAATGATTCCACAGCAATATAAAGGAAGGGAAAATATTCCTTCAAATTTTTGAGATCCAATTATATGAGGTAAAGTAGAAATTCCAAAACCAATAAATTATTTTGTATTCTAAGGTGTAATAAATTATGAATTTATTTAAAATATTAAGATTAATTTTTTTTACCAAAATTAACATTCTTTGGTGATTTATAATTTCAATATATTCTTATGAAAAAATTAAGGGATTTTACTATAACTTATTTATTTCAGGTGAATGATGAATAATATTGTTTTATCAAAACAATTAAAATAATGTAATTATTATCATATGATAATAACCTATTATTTTTAAAACCCATTTAATGTATCAATGAACATTGTTGAATAAAAAAATATATTTATAAATACTATATTGAAATTATAAAACCTTTTTTAAACATTTTATGGCCTAAGGTAATACGATCAAATAAATCATATTATTTTTTCTTATTTATAATTTAATTTTTTTACCAAAATTAATTTTTTGCATACAAATAATTCTTAATAACATTATATAATTTTATAGTAAACTGTACTATAAATTAACAATTTATGACTTTATAAATTTTATTACATATAAAAATTTCTTAAAAACTATTTTATATTTCTAAAAGCATATTTTTATGTGCCAAATGGGAAATTGGGGTAAACTATTTTTCTTATTAATTATTATTTTTCCAATTATAATTTATTTCATATTTGGAATAAATATTTCAAAAAACAATAATTAGATACATTATATTTATATTTATTCCCATAAAACTCACTATATAGAAACTACATACAAAGAAAAAACAAAAAATGATAAAATTGAAAATTACAATTGCATCAAAATTTACATTATGTCTAAAATATGTATAAAAATTAATTTTTGTGTTTTTATTTAACATCTAAAACTCTAGTTCACTAGTTTTAATATAAATTTTATTATGCTGATACAAATAGATAGAATCAAAAAATTTAATATCCTTAGTTAAGATAGATATAAAAAATGTATTATATTAAATTGAAACATAAATTACATCATCTTAAAAATGAATAACATTATTATTATACATTATTTCTATTTTACATATATTGTAATATTTTAGGTTTATTGAGGAATAAAAAACAATGCAAATGGTGATCTAAGACACCAAGTATGGGAAATGAGTATAGTGGGATTTATTATATTCCAAATAATAAAACTGACTTTTGCCATAAAAATTAAAATAAGGATTAAATAAATACATGGAAAACATAAGAATTATTATATATATATATATATCAAATATTGAATATGTAGTGATTGGATTCATTGATAAATAATCGTATTTATTCCATATCTAATATTACCAAAATATTTAATAAATTCATGGAAAAGATAACATCATCAAATTCCTAAATAACAATTATTGACCATATAGGCATGGGAATACATAATGATGGACATCATAAACATTTATTCATATCCTTTTTCCATAAAATCTATCAACAAATCCATGGAAGTAGACAATACCCTGTTATAGATGTCCTAGGAGACTATCAATTTCAAGGAGGGGCTCTATAATTTCAACTCTTACACATCACAGAAAATTTCAATTATTTTCATCAAAAATGAAAATATGTGTAGTAATTATATCCAATGAATTAAAATTATAAAAACACCGTTAAATTTTTCAATCAAGAAAACCTTATATGATTTCCACATATAATAATGATTAATATGGTATAAAAATATTTTTCCCCAATCCATGAATTAATAATTATGTCGGAATGTTCAAATGTAAAATAAAATTTAAATGATATGTAAATTCATTATATTTGATTGAATGTATAATTTATGTCTCCAATAATATCACTATGTAGTTTCAATCCATGTATGAAATAATACATATTTTCAATCACCATGTAATAATTAAGTAAAATCTCAATGCGCCATTTTCATAGTAATTACCCCTACATAAAACTATTATAGATCTATATCATGTTTTATGTATCAAAAAATCTATTTTTTTCATCTAAATACATACACACATTTATTCACCAAAATATTATGATAAATTAATTGTAATAAGATAATTTGGTCATAGTATTATCATAGAAAATCTATAATTATAGGGTGTAATTAATCTGTAATTGGAAAAAACATAAATAAATGAAACTGAAATTTGATTAAATTTATTTTTATATAATAACAGAATTCATAAAATACAATATATCATAGTAATTTTTACTACAAATTAAATAAGAGGATTTGGGAATCTCTTCTAAGCATCATATCACTATGTTGAAAAGTATTAAAGTGGTAGATTGCATATAAAAAATATAAATCCACAAAAAACATGTGAAAATTTATAATAAAATAATTTATTGATCAATAAAATAGTAAATTTATATGAATTTCTATAAAGATGAGTTATTAGAAAATAAACAAAAAATGAGTTATAAACCCTATTACAACTTGGTAACCGTCAATTCAAATCAACATTGATAAAAAAATTCTTGTTTCATCATAAAATAAATTTTTTAATGAAAGATTTGTTATATAACATGAAAATTGGAATTATTTACACCATTTATAATAAATTATTTTCATAACATTAATATATACCTTAGAAAGAGGAAATTGAGATGAAATCCCCAACATCTCATATGTTCCATAGCATAGAGAAGAATATTTACACCAACAAAACACTCAATGATTGATGATAGAACAATGGAGGAGACTCATTTTATGGAATTTTAGAAGATAATGTTTTATTTGATATGGAATAATGTGAAGAGGTGGTGGGTATTTCTAACATAAGAGGGGGTGTTAAAGATTTAAATAATTATTATATTTCCAATAAGGATATTAAATTTTTGGTGTCATTGATTACAATGTTTCTTGATGGAATAATTTATTTAAATAAAAAACATTTAATAAATAAAATTATGATTGTATTTACTTGAATACTCATCATTGAAATTCATAAAAAGGTTCACTTTTCATGAATTTAAAGTATTAAAAAATTAATTATCATTAAAAAACAATTGCATTCAAAAAATTCCATTGAAAAAAGGTTTTCATAAAACTAAATTAAATTGGATTTTAAAATAAATAATCCCTTACAGCGAGTGTAATAAAAATATTAAATCATATGAAATATATTTCACATGACATGATAAATAAAAATAAAACAAATTTTCAATTTTCAAAACATTGATCACTTTACTGTAATTTTTTTAAACATTATCATATATTTTAAATAAATATGTCTCCCATTAAATGTCACCAAACCATCAAATATATATGTGTATAATATTTTTTTAATTAATTTTCATAATTAAATGATTTGAATGTATGTATTTCTATATTTATACACACAGACACAGACACAAATACATATATGTATTAATATATATATATATAATATAATCAAGATATAAATAAATTTTTTTAACAAGTACATACCTTATGAAACATATGTATATTTATTACATATAAATTTTAAATTATAATTTTTTCAAATGTATATGTTTCCTTATATATATAATATGACATAATTTATATATTTCAGAACATATGAATATTTCAACATACTTATGTATATATATATAATTTGTGCAAAGATATTTTTATGTAGATATATTATTTTCTTCAATTCAATAATGCCACTCACTTATAAACATGTATATATTGTTTCTTTTATTTCAGTTTCTATATATAAAATTATATATATATATATAAACACCTAAATATATATATTCTATCATATATATTCATACGTATATGTACATATATTTCTAAGTATAAATGTTCTTACGTATATATATTTATGTACATCTACATGTATATATTGTTAAAAACATATATAACATGTATTTTACAATATATTTCATGATATATAAACATTTATATTTGTTTCAACATTTATATATATATATATATATTGTATATATAAATATATATTATTCATTGAATTCATTACAAGTGATCTCTCTATTATCGTTCCAATGCCTCAACTATTTCTCGTCCGAACACCTCATTTTAATCTTCTTTGATTTACACTCATTATAATTTTTATTAAATTTATTTAATATCGTATTTTTTTTTCTTTTCCAATTTCTGTTTATTAATATTATTATTTTTATTTTGAATTCTTCATAACACATGTTCCATATATATATATATACGTATTATTAATTTTTCACTTATAAAAACCACATATATATGTACATACATATAGAATAATTCAGTATATATATATATATATATATATATATAATTCATATATATATAAGTGCGTACTTATATTAAAAACCATTTTAGGCGTATTTTTTAAAACATTATTATAAACTATTATTATTAATTAAATACAAGTATATATATATATATGTATATGGATTTTACTTCAATTTACTACACACACAAATATATATATACATAATAAAATATATATATATAAACATATATTTACAATAACCTAAAATAGTATATTACCCAAAAATATGATTAATTATATATTAGAAAACATTAATTATTATTTTAATACATAATACTAAATATTTTTCATGCTAAATAACGTTATAGATTTTTATTTACAGAAACCTAATTATATAAGTTATGGTTTTATATTTCAAATTAATATTTTATATATTTAAATAAATATCAATTGTTGATTTGATTATTTTATAAAATATATTTTAAACATACACAAACCTAAACAAACATCTGTATATTTTAACATAAATTGTGATGATTAATACTATATTGATATTTAGTTAAAAAATATTGAATAATTTTTTATGTATAAATATATTATTTCTTAAATAAATTATATATTTTTTTGGAAACATGGGTAACTATGTTTTCCCCAACATAAATAAATGATCTCCTCAAAATATTAAATTTTATAAATAAACTTAATTTTTAATTTGGTGGTGAAAAATTATTTATATACATGTTTTCCATGGTATTGGTAAATAAATGTAATTGAGAAGTGATATTTAATTTATCATAATACAGTTTCCATGTAAATTTGTGGTCTTCTAATTCATAGAACGAAAATACCAACACCATAGATAGTAATTACGTATTTAGATTATATTGAAATGTCTTTAATCTTGAATTTATCCTAAAAACTAATCACCTATAATCTCTTTATTAAAAAATAAATTTCTAATGTATATTAGACATTATAACATCCAATTTTTCTAAAATTTTTCCATCCATTCAGCATATTCTATAGACAATTGTATATACACAATTATTTCATAAACAACCCTATTAATTTTATTTCATAAAATATTTCTATAGTATCCATTGGGTTTCTAACATGGTAAATGTTTTCTATTTGGTTTTGTAAAATTATACTTCCTATAGATTTTATTAAAAATTTTAGTGATACCAATATTAATGACCATGACTATAATACCCTAGAGTCTGTGGTTATTTTTTTATAATGACACAAATATTAGGAATCAGAGAGTTCACTAGACTCTGTAAAACTGGAAAAATAATATATTATTATATTAAAATGAATCTAAAATTACATCATTAGGAAAACACATGAAAAAATTATTATTTTTCTTGTATTCCATTTTTTATATGAAGTACTCTTCAAGGATTCTTAGGTAAAAATCAGACACAATATTAATTGTGATATCTGATTCTCTGTATGGGTGAAGAGTACAACAGATGTAATTATGACACTAATTAATAAATTTACCTTGGATAAAAAATTGAAAATGATAGAATAGATAAATAAAAGGAAAAGATAGAAATGATTAGATTTTAGGATATCAATAAAAATATATGTGGGGTATGGAGTAAAGGTTAAATAAATAAATTTATTCAATATCAAATCTAACATAGAAAATATATAAATTCCTGGCCAACATAAAAATAAATAAATACGAGGATGAAAATAATTGATTATATAATAATGGGAATAAATTATTCCATACAAATAAAACATATAATTAATTCCATATAACTAAACATATTACAAAATAGGTAAGTATTCTCTCATTACACTATCTTAGTAGTCTCATCCGACCTTCTTTAAGATAGAGTGCGTATATAATTTTTTGTCCCAGATATAAAATTAAAGTACAATTCATTCCACCATATTCCAAAATACTATAAGTCAGAATTTAAATGGAATAAATAATTTAATCACTTAGTACAATTTTACATTTAGGAATATATTATATGATTTCCTATATAGAAAAATGAATTATATTTTACAAAACTATTTCCCCCAAATACTATAATAAATAATGATTTATTAATTTCTAATTTAAGGCGATAAATTAATTTGATAAAAAATACATTAGAGTGGTATGTAAGTTGAATGTAGATTATCCAATAATTTATCCTAGTTAAGACAATCTGGGTATGCACTAAGGCCAGAAGTCATGTACCAAGAGACGATTGAGTGAATGAAGAATATTCTATTTTTAGGGTTTTCCCCAGGTATAATGTTTTTAGATCCACACACACATATGTTTATAATGATAAGAATTTAATTTCGTTTAAAAATAGACACACATTACATCCCTAATAATTTAGACTATTTTTTATATATAGACTATTATAAGATCTAATAAAAAGGAAATATTGAGTTGGAGTGATTAATATATAAATGAAAATAATTAAAATTTATGATAATATGATATATATATATATAAATGTTTTTGTTTGTATATGAAAAGGAATAAAAATGAAAATATTAAAATTGAAATGATATTGGAAATTAATTAGAGTTTTTGGGGTAAGCACTACACATATCATATCTTTGAATTGAAAATTATTTAGTGGAGCGATTATGTGTGGAAAATATAAATACACACAAAATATGTGGAATTATAAAATAATGTAATTTAGATATTATTGAGACATAATCATGTGATCATTAGAAAATAATGAATATTTATAACATAATTAAAGTTAAATGTGTTATGAAACCCTATTTCACATGATAACATTATATTAAAATCCCCTTGGCTGAAATATAATTAATGTTCCAAAATAATATACCCTGATTTATGAATAATTCATGAAATAATATATATAAGGATATTATATAAACTATAAAAATGTAATTATTTTCATAACATTAAACTATTCTTTAATGAATGATAATTTTGAAAAAACATCTTACAAAATAAAATATATTTTTATTTAAAAATGTAGTTTTATGGAAAAAGAACGAATTTGACCAGGATTAAAAAACTGCTAAAGTCAATCATCACAAAAAATTTCCCTACCATTCCCAAAAAAATTAAGGAGGATAAAATTATTCACCTTCAACAGATATCATCTAATAGAGGTGACATCCATATTTTGGTTGTCTATAATAAGGTCCTTGAAGTTGAATTTCATTATTTCCTAAGACTGCACATGCTAATATAGGCTTGATTTCCCCTCTATGAAACAACATATCAAAATCATATTTAGTTTTTCCATCCTATAGTATATTTCAAAATTTAATTAAATGTACAGTAGTCTTTCAATCAATATATTTGAATCTTCATATGAAACCTTGATAATGAAATATTCTACAAGAATTCCATCATTACAAATTATTAGAATATATGAGAAAAGGTCTAATTCGACATCCTCTTTATTATTAGGAATTTTAGTATAAAAATCCAAATTATTTTGAGGGTTCTTCCATTTATGTAAAGAAATTGGAATAAGAGAACTGTGTAAGGTTGAGTTGTCCTTCAATATTTGTGGCCTCCAGCTATGCGGAATAAATCAATCAAAATCGACAAGGGTTTTCATCCGATTATTTTAAGAATACCAATGGTATTACTCTTCATTTTCCACTTTATTGTCCTCTGAGGACTACAATTTTAAGGTAGACTCAATGATCTAGGATCTATCATTTGACCTTCTTTATATGTGATGGATCTCCTCATATCTTACCTCTTGAAAGATCCCTTCATCAAACGGTGGATAATCATCTTCACCCTGTCTCGAAAAATGGTTATGAGAACCCCATGAAATGTAGTTATACCTATATTAATAGGGGAGGGAGGCTTCCTAACCCCATATGAGATATGTTATGTCCACACTTGGACCTTATCTAGTCATTGGTTATTCACTAAATGCAGAATATCCGACTAATTTGTAACAGCATCCATCCATACAGATCTATTAATTCTAGATGCACCAACCATAACTATTCTCTGTACCATGGCCTCTTGGGGATAATTGAAAATGGATTTCACAACCTATTCATATGCATAATTTTTACCTGGTCCCACATTCACACCCTCATCACCCCATGAGACTCTATTGACCATCCTTTATAATGGGATGAAACCCATATCCCACCTCAAAGTACCAAAAATATATTTAACCATCGACTCAGAGATCTTGAGTCCCACCTCCATCTTAGTGTCTAAACAAAGCCTTAGCTACCTAATACTCTGATAATCCACATCTGAAGAAATAATATCATTGAATAATTTATTGTCTCCAGCATTATATGATCATATCGTATTGAAGATAGTGCCTCCTAAGAATTGAATATAAAACATGCCGAAAACTGCCAGATTCATGACTGCGACATGTGAATGAGGAATAAAAAAAGAACCAATGATTTATATAATACCTTATAATATCAGAAAAATTCTACTTCACAATATATTCATATGTTATACAATGACTTCTTTGAAACATCAACATCAGCAATAAATCCACCGAGATACTGGTTGACACACGACCCATGTGCAGAGGTCTGAGTAGAGAAAACACCACAGAACATTTCCAATCAAGAGAGAATAATTTAATAGACTCCATGAAAGGCAGTGTATGAGATAACATAAAATTGTGTGTGGTAGAATGAAAATAGGGGGTGGAATTTCATAATTAAGTAGGGGGTGTTAAGGGTGTAAATAATGATTATTTTTCATTAATTCCAACCAAATTTTTCTGTCATTAATTAGATCATTATGGGTTGTAAATAAATAAAGATATTATAGAATAGTTATTATATAAAATGATATGTTTTTAAAATAAAAATTTATCTTTGTAAATAGTAAAACATCATTCCATTTTTTATAATGTTTTATATTTAATACAAAAAATTTATTTAATAATAAAAATTTGCATTGATCATGCTACTCTATGAAGTGGTATTTATAAAAATGATTTAAAATTGTAGTTTTAAATAATTTTCCCCTTTTAACGATTGATAAAAATAGATATTTTGATGAAATTTATTTCACATGAAAATCAAATTTTAAAAAAACTATCATTTATTTCTCAAAAACATGCTCACCAATCATTGAAAAATATTTAAAATAAAAGCATATATTTTAAAAATATATGTCTTTTTACACATCATACACCTTCACATATGTAACTGGATATTATTTTTGAATACATTAAATAATTCTAATGTGTGTATATATACATATAAATTTATTTATATATATACATACATATACTCTATCTTATATATAACACACAGATATATTTTAACATGTATATATATATCTCTCATATATATATATATAATTAACATATAAATAATATAATTTTAACATATATCATAATATATTTATATAACAATTAAAAAATTTATATAACATATTTTTATGTATAACATATAAATAGTAATATATATTTATTTTACCATATATATTTTTTAACATATTATATATATATCATATAAAAAAATTATATATATCCTAACATATATATATATATATCATATATATGTTTCAATGTATATATATATGGTGTTCTTATATATTTTTATATATTATATTCTTCCTTAATATAACATCACACACTTATAAACCGGTATATTTTTTTAACTTTTGATTGTACAACATATATATATTTCTATATAAATAAACATAAAAATATATTCCAGAAAATATATATTTATATGAATATATATTACAAAGTATATATATTTTTATGTATATATATTTATGTACACCTATATATGTATAACATGTATTTAAAAATATATTTTTACATATATATATATTATTTCTACATTTACATATACATATATAATATTTATATATATATATATATATTATTCGTTCATTTTTCACAATGATTTATCTGACTTTTCATTCAAATGTATCTCCTATTTGAATGTCCAACACCCCAATTTTATATTATATTAATAAAAATATTTATTTTTTTATAAAAATCAATTAATGTCCTATTTTTTCTTCCATTTCAATTTTCATTTATTATTAATTTCAATATTAATGTAATTCCACATATCTCATGTTCCATATTATATTCTAATAATAATATTTTCTATATTTGAGAAACCTATTATATATATCTATAATGAATATAATTATAGATATATAAATACAAACAACCAAAGTCAGGAGACAGGAAAAAACCAGCTCCTAAAAAAATATATTAAACAAAAGTAAATGTGCACAGGCAAAGAGAGTCAAGAAACTGATCAAGAACGACGGGTATAAACCTCACCAAAAATATCATCGTGGATAAGATCATTGCAAAAATCAGGCGAGATGCAGGACTAATTTGAACTGACTTCAAAAATTGCTCTCATGGACAGAGCGTCAGCAACCCAATTGGCCTCAAGATAAACATGAGTTACTTCAAGAGAGAGTACCTCCGATAGCCGTAGACATTCGACCCAGTCAACCAAGATCTTACAAGGTACATTTCGATATCGATCACGAATAATATGAACATCAGTAGTCGAGTCAGACTCCATCCATAATCGGTGCCAATAAAAGTCAACAACATATTTGATTTCTTTAATTATATCCCAAAGTTCTACTTAAATTGCAAGACCATTTCCAATAAAATAAAATAAGAATACTTTCACAAATCCACGGGAAGTTCCGAAAACACCACCGCATCCACCTGGACCTGGGGCACTCGAGGCCGCTCCATCAACATTTACATTGATCCAACTAGGGATGGGTGGTATCCACCAGACATACTTCATCATTAATGGTTTCATCGACATTTCATGTGCACCAAGTGATCTCAAAAGCACAAGATCAGCAACATTATTATTGATAGAACCTATTTGTATAAGGGAGGTCATCTGAATTGCATTATTGATGCACAAAACACCATTATGCAAGGTTGTTTTAATGTTGTTGAAAGAAAAATCATTCCTCTCTTTTTAGAAGAAGGAGAAAACACTCACCGTAGCGGCCAACCAGAGGGAATAAATCTGCTCACTACAATTTTTCATGTAGATAGACTGCAGAAGGTTCTCCAATGATTGAAGATCAAAGCAGCGTTTGAAAATATACTGTATATTAATCCAGAATCTGGTCGAGAATTTGCAAGAGATATATTGATGTTGATGTGTCTCAGGCACATCAACTAAAAGGCAGCAAGCATGAGCCAATTTTAGTCCAACGCACTGCAACAGATGCTGGACTCGAAGACACTATTTCCAAATATTCCAGATGAGAAGTATTGCTGCAGGTGGAATAAAGGCAGTCTGAACTCCTTTAATCAAACAGGGTGGAATCATGGGATGACCACAAGATATCTCATAGAACCCTTAGTGGATAACATTACATTCAGATTAGGCATCCAGACAATAGTTTCAGGATCAATATAATTGTATCTTGCAATCTGCAGATAGAGGTGATCAGGTAAAAGATCATTCATATTGATAATATCACGGATATCAGCAAGAGTGTAGTCCATCAAGGGTGTAGAAACATAAATATCATTATAGATGGGTTGAGACAACCAAGGAGTTTTCTAGAGATTAAGAATGTTGTTCTCACAAACCAGCCATCTTGAATTTTCCATCAGACCATTATAGGTCTTCTTAATTAAAGGCCAAACAGAAGAAGTCATGTAATTCCCGTACCCATGTTGTAGCTTGTCGAAAAACCTGGAATAAAGGAAATCTACAGAGGGATCAGATCATGGTAGCAGATTCCATACAAACTTTTTAATCAATGAATCATTAAAAACCCTCAGGTCCTTCACCCACATTCCCCCCATTTGGAACGGTTTAACACAATCTTTCCAGGTCACTGAAATGATATTTCTCTCATTAATTGATCCAATCCAAATGAAATTTATAATCTTGCTCATAAATTCTTTAGAAAGAGCCCTTGTCCATCTGTAAAGAGATAAGGAGTTGACAAACATTGAGGTGATTAGTAAATTAACCTAGCTAATTCTGCCCACTTGAGACATATTCTTCCCTTCCCGTTTCCTAATAGATTATCAATTTTCATAGAAATGCCCTCAAACTAGCGCTGCCTCACTCATCCCCAAAACAGAGGTACACTGAGATATTTAAAGGGTAGAGTTCCCCTCTTCATGCCATGTTTCATAGAAATTCTGTTCTGTCTCGAGATGGTGATACCTTCCCCAAACATAAATGAAGACTTATGCCAACTAATAACCAGGCCTAAAACCTCCTCATAATGTGAAAATATACCTTTGATATAGGAAATGGTACATTTTTTCGCCTTTCCAAAAAGTAGAATGTCATCATCATAAAACAAGTGAGAGGGGGAAAGATGGATCCTTCTAATTTTTATCTACTGGAACCATCCAAAATTAGCATGATCATTGAGACACCAGCTCAAATAATCGTCTTCAATCTCAAAAAGCAGACCAGAGAGGGGGTCTCCTTGCCTTACCCCTCGTGTACATTGAACTAAACCTCTAGGAGATCCATTAATAAGTACAGAAAGTCTCACACTGCCCAGGATAGATCCAAAAAGGCCAATATATCTCTGCAAAAACCCATGCATTTGAAGAATAGTGAAAATAAAAATCCACTTAAGAGTATCAAACGCCTTTGAGATTTCAACCTTCAAAGCCATGTCACTAATCTTTTTCCATCTCTTCATGGAGTTGACACATTCATAAGCAGTGAAAAAATAATTTTGAATGTTCTTTCCTGGTACAAAATGAAACTGATTACTGGAAACAATCCCCTTAGCGATTTCACCCAATCTCTAAGTCATGATCTTGCTGATAATCTTAGGTATTGTGTTCCCAATCACCACTGGTCGGAAGCCATTAATATCAAGGGAAACTTCCGTCTTAGGAATTAGGGAAATAAAATTAGAATTCATCCCAAAAGGCATATAATAATACCTATATAACTCCCTTACTGCATTTATAACATCTTGATTTACAACATCCCAGTAGAACATAAAAAACTTGTTGGTGAAGCCATCGGGACCAGCCACACTATCAATATTTATTGATAAAAGAGCATCATAAATCTCCATAGCATTGGGGATTTCCGTGAGCCTATTATTCTGTATATCAGAATTAGAGGATTCAAAGCAGTGTATAATTTTTTCAGTGTGATCAGATCCATTATCAGAATATACCATCTCAAAGTATCCCATGAAAAATTCAATAACTTCACTTTTGAAAGAATACATATTTCCATCAACAGAAATGGAATTGAGGATCCTTTTTGCTCACTTTCCCTTATGTAAAAAATTAAATAACATATAATTCCTATCACCCTCCATTAACCATCTCAAATTGAATTGATTCTGATCTAATCTCTCCTTAAGAGTCAAGATTTTGTCATGATTTGAAGCATCTTGAATCTCCTCCAGAGATGGGACATCATAAAGGATATTGTCCTTCTGATGATTCAATAAACAAATGTCAGCCTGCATAATGTCATTATCTAGAGAGGAAAACAATGTTTTTATCCATTGCTTTAATCTTCCTTTGATTTCTTATAATTTATAACAGACAACATGGGAGGGGCTTCCCATGAAGTGAGTGTTCTAAACATCCAAAACGATCAACCTGCAACACGACATGACTAGACATGAATTATTGAATTTGAAGGGGATAAGATCTAACCTTATTCTGCAGTCATAGACCTCAAAAAGAATAGTATTGTGATCATAGTATATTCTGGGAAAATAAATTCCATACACATCCATTTAACTAGTTCCTTTATCCACTTGTACAAAACATCTATCCATTTTACTTGCCATCCATCCATTTCTGGTATACCTGTTCTATGTAAAATCAGCTCCAGACATAGGATCCTGGACCAACCCACATTTTTCAATGCAAGTAGAATACTCAGAGGCTAATGCACGACAAAAATTCACTCATATATTTTCATCTGGAATCAAAACTGTGTTAAAATCACCATGAATAATCCAATTATTATTGATATTTTCAGAGATATCCTCAAGATTCCTCCACAAAGTTCTTCTCCTTGTATACATATTAAAATCATAAACAAAAGTAACTGAGAAATTGAAACAGTTTAAGATGCAAAAGATAGTCACATATTACACGTCATTAATGAAGGTGATCACAAGAACACTATGATGCTTCATAACACATAAAGATTTAACATTATCATCCACATTATTATTAGAAACATAATAATAACCCAACGAGGACCACTTAAAAGAGGAACAACTTTCAAAATTCATTCTTGGCTCAGAAATACCAATCAAAAGAGCCTTATTGGTCAAAATGAGGTGTCTAAGGAAAATCATTACAGATGTGGTGAAAAACACGGGAATCTCCTCTTTTTTATATTGTGAATCTAGTCCGTCAGGTATGATTATTAAAAAAGGACGTATTGCACATGTTGTGGAGAATAAATATGTTGTTTAAGAAAGAGAGAATTTGTGTAAATTTTCCATAATTTCTTGGGTTCTAATCCTGAAAGGGGAGACGCCGTGGACGATCAATGAACTCACGGAGAGGATTACAGTGATATGGGGATTTGTGTATTGGAAACTGATGGGGATAGGTGATGGATTCTATCATATTTTTGTCATCTGATGAATGTAAAAGGCATGCGTGGAGTTTTGGCTCAGTACCTTTAATGCCTGGGTTGCTCCGAAATCATTAATATCACCGTAATTTTGACTTGAATTTTGTAAATAATACATATGCAAAGATATGGATTAGAGTCTGTAATCTCAACTGGATATATTGGTTTCCACAGATATTGTGGGACATTTCTTCTTCTGTTTCTAATCCTATTAGGTTGGATAAGGAGACTGAAAAACCCTCCTTCCATCATTATGATAGGATTTTGGTTAAGGTTGAAATGTATGTCACTCTTGTGGAAGAGGTAGTGTTGACCACTAAAGATGATAGTCTTACTCTTGGGGTCCTTTATGATAGGAAGCCCATGTTTTCTTGAATTTTTAGTTATGTGGACATATGGTCTCAGATTTCAATATACATTAAATTTGTAGCCTCTGCAAAATCAGAGGTCAAGAGGTATCGAGCTACAAGAGAAAAAGCATGGTTGGTGGACCCGATCCCTTTGAAATCAATGGTGGTTCAGGTGTTTGTACATATACAAAATATATATATATACTTATTTTTAATAATAATTTATATGTCATTCATATTTTATTCATCGAGGTACATTTCAAATTTTTCTAACTTGTTTTTTATAGATTTCATGGATTTTTTTAGGAAAGTAGTGATTTTTAGGCGAGAAATAGGTGGTATAATGTTTACATGTGTTTAGGGGAAATAATGTACCATACATGTAAAATCAATTTAACACAAAACATGACACTATTTTGGTTTCATAGTTTGGATCAATTTTGTGATCCCCTTCTTACAAACAATGATTCTTTTCCCTTATTTTACAAATAAAATTATACGATCAATGCATAGTTTTGAAGATAATTTTTCTAAACTGTGTGGTATGATGATTTTAATATTTTTTGAATTCCATTTGATGTCGTTATTGATATTAAGTATATATTCCCTCAATTTCTCCCCATTTTACTCTTTCCAGCACTTTGAAGAATAGCCCTCCTCCTTTATTACCTTGTTGATATATTTTTGTGTGGATTTTGGATTGAATATTATATAAATAATAATGTAAGTCCCTCCTCAGTTATCCTCTGATATTGTTCACCATTAAATACAGGTATATTTATCTAATGTTTAGGGTGTCCTAGAATTGTAACCATCTGATTTCATTTTGTATGGTATTGATGGTTTGTGTGTGTTCTCAATTCTGTTGGGTCTTCTCTTAGACTAACTTCTGGATTCCAAAAAGAGTTCAGCGACATCAAGTGAATAACTAGTCATATTTTTCTATGAAATTTCTCTATTAAATTAATATTATTATATTTTTATAAATTATACTTCATATTTTTTGTTTGGATGTTATTTATATTTTTGTGGGTCTTTGTGTGAGTTAAATGCATGAAAGCGAGTTTTGCCATATTTTAATGACTGTTTCTCTGAGGTATGTGTTTTAGTAAATATATTTTTGGTTCATATAGTTATTTTTATTATTAATAGGAAATTAGGTATATAACATGGGAACCATTGTTACCATGGTGTGTTTTTATGCATTAGTGTTCTAGTTGAGTTGGAAATGTATTATCTAGGTCACCATGATATGATTATGCAATAATAGAAATTAAAAAATATGATTATTTTTTGGGAACTTCAAGAAAATTTTCATAAAGAACTCAAGATTGTTATGAATGAGAACATATTATAAGGTTCAACCATTGGGTGTATGAGGATCCTAGGACAATTTTTACCAATCATTATAGGGATTTCCCAATGTAATTGAAATAGTTATTCCTATTTTTATTATAATATTATACATCATTTTTGTATTGAAATTAAAAAATATATCATTTCAAATTTGATAACATAGTTATTTTAAAACTTGCCTGTCATTTTATATTTTCATTTAATTGAATAGAATTATTGGGTGGTATCATATTGGGATTGTGGGCTCAAAACCTATATACATGTTTGACATTATGTGGAAATGTTTCTATATGAATCATCCAAAAGAGAGGCCAGTAATGGAGGTCATGGAGTTATATATTATTAATAGTTTACCCATGTGTATGTTTTATTGGATGTGGCCTGATGGTGTTGAGACAGAAGTCACATTGATTTTTTCCTCCTCTAACTGATTCCAACCATTTTTTGTTTTTCTGTCTCTGATTTTAAATGTAAAATTAATAACACATGAATGTAGATTTCATCTCATAATTAATATTTAACATTTCATGATTTGGATGAATGTGAATCAGGTATTGATGTTAGACACTATTTTCATAGAAGCATCAACTCATAGAGGAGATCCGAAATTCCCATAAACTCGTTTCCATCCAATAGGATCGAGAACACCTATTGATCCAAGATACATACTAATATGGATTTCGAGGTTCTTAGAATTTTTGGTTTGTTCATTATAAATTAGTATAATATTTTTTTACCTTATTTTTTTCAGGTTATTTAAGATATTTGGAAAGACACATTCTAGGATTGTTTAGGTATATGGATATATTTGTGAGTGGGTTTTCTAGTCAACACACCCCATGAAATACCTTCGATCAACATGGAATGCAGTTACTTATTATGAATAAAAAATCATGTGTAATGTATGCGATGTCTATTGTAGATTAACTTTAAGGTTCGGTGTCCTGATTCCAAAAGATTTATTCTGATTATCTTAATTTTACTGTTCATTCTTCAGAATATTTAAATTTTGATATTTTTAAATCTCCTACGTATTGATGTATGGATTGTTTTTCTCTTGTTTATTGAACTATATATTATTATGAAGGCAAATTGTCCTCCAATATAGACACATGAAAAATATTTAGAGTGTTTTACATATCCATGTGATTATGTATTAGTCAGGGGATATGGTTAAAACTATCAAAGACTTAGATTAGGGAGGTGGATATGACCCTTCTCATGATTAAGATACCAAACCATATACAAAAATAGATAGAGCTCAAGAGTAACATATTAATTAACCCATTTCAATTTTGTGGAGTACAAATCCACATGATGCAGAACATTAGTTTGAGATGATTGAGTGAATCATTGGATTTCTCATGTCTATTGAAGTCATCATAGTGTTGTGTATTGTGTTTATGAATGAAGGTTCCATTAATAGGTTGTGGGAGTCAGTTGTTCATGAATTTCAGTATGAGATAATGTGAAGTATGGACTTTAAGGATACATTTCATGAGAAATACTTCACTAATAATTTATATCGTTTTCAATCTTAATAGTTTCTAGTCCTCCCTTAGGAGGAACGATTTGTGATGCAGTATGGTAATCATATTGTTGTGATACTATATAATTAACCTAAGGTATTTTATAATTAATATATGAAGGCCCATTAAGTTTAAATAGGTTTATAGTGGATTATATCATTCATATGTATATTTTTCAAAAATTTGGATACATATGCTAATGTTGTTGATCAAGCACTAATGGTGGAAGTTGTTAAGGCAGGTAAATTTGGGTTTCATAGAACAATTCCAATTGTAGTATAGGGATTTTAGGGAATATTTGAGTAGAATAAACCTCTAGATGATAAATTTAAAAGTATGATAGTATCAAAATATATCATTCACAATCACCTACATAATCAGCTGCCATTGGTGGTTCGGTTTTTTACCATCAGTGTGGAATAGCCAAACACGTACATACTTCTTGATCAGATCCACCAAAACAATACTATCAATATAGACACATATCCCACTAGAAGATTTTTTTATTATATATGGACCGATATCAATGTGTTTTAGGTTATTTAATTTGTATGTGATAAAGAGTCCATTCATAATGATCAATAGATGTGGGTTATTAGTTTACTAGTCATTCTAATGGGTCTAGATGTTCCAGTTGACTATATCAGCCTATGGTAATGTTTCAAGTTACAATTCACTCCCAAGAACATGTTGAGATGAAAAACCTTCATGATATAGATATGATACATAAGGAATCTAATGTATTTCCATTAATAGATTCTGTTAATTTTCTTATAGAATCATTAATAAATTGTAATTTATATGATATTAGTGAATCTAATTATTTCTTCTATTATAGAATTATGGACTCACTAAAACAATCAATGGAGAAAATGTAATATGAAATGAATTTAGTTGTGCCTCTTGGTAGGAAAAGGTAACAAGTCTAATGATGTCTATCTTGGTTGATGACTATGTCAGAGGCCATGATGAAATTGTATTTCATCATCCAGGTAATGAACATATTTGACATGAACCTAGAAATGTATTGGATTAAATTAATTGAGGATCAAAATTGTTGTTCTCATTAATGAGTGACATTCATGGCCTCCGATGGGAGTATTTGGGTTATCAAAGGAAAATGGAATCCATGGTCAGGATGAGAAAAAACTACACATAAATAATAACACATACTCACTAGATATGTGTTTTCCATCATGATAAAATATAATGATGTATGTTTTTAGAATGAGTTTTCATCTATACGGGTTGAATTCCAATAGGTGTTTCCCAAGGAATTTTTAGTTTATCCTCTATGATAGGATGTTAAAATTACTATAATTTCTTCTCTTAGAACACATTAAATAGCTAAAACCACATATAGTTTTCCTGCACCATGTTGAGTAAATGGATGATATCTTTCGTGGATTTAGAATCCAATGTATTCATTAACTCACGAATCTCTCCTTTTTCTTCTCCAATGCAATTTTCGATGGACGAAAATGGATCTGTATTGTTCTTCATTGACTGCGTAATTTTGAATTGGATCACCATTAAGAATAAATAAAATATTTATCATGTTAATGAACACATTGAATTTATCAATAGGGTTTTAAGTTTTTCAAAGATGGACATGTTATCCAGGTATCTTCAAGTCATAGTAAGAGAAGGTTATTTTCCCAAAACAGCTTTCCGAAGTATGTACAAACATTTTGAGTATTTGTTTATCTTATTAAGGTTGAGAATAGAGAAAAGGCTATTTATGTCCCTTATAATGTGGGTGATTCATAAATTCCATGATTATTTTCTATATATATTAATTGATGACATCCAAGAATACTCCATGTATGAAGTGTAACATGGTTAGCATCTGAGGATTGTCTTATGCATGCTGCAGGATCTCTAAATATATGAAATTCGTTCAATATGTAAAATAAAGATAATGGATGAGGTGTTTTTGAAATGAATAATAAAAATAAGGTGTTCCCATTGAACTGGAAGAACTATCTATATAGTTGTCATGGATGAACCAAATATTATACTTTATATATAGTGATTTATAGGTTTTTTAGTATATTATATGTATTTATTCAGTGAAATCATTAATATTTTTTAGAAAACTGTGGTTATCAACCAAATGGGGTGAATTTAAACTACAAAAAGGAATTTAATGCATCCATGGATGTTCTCATGTAGTGGTTTTCCACTACACCAACATAATATTTCCTGAGGTTGTAAATGGGTTTATGATTTTTTATGAAACTTCTTGAAAATTTTGGGATGCGTGCTAATGTGGTTTGACCATATGATGGAGTATGAATCTCTCCAATATTGAACACATTAAATGATTTACCATTATTTTAACTCAAGGTATATGTGTTAATGGAATATTTTAAATCATAGTGTCACTATATTTTCATCGATAATATTATAGTCGACATTGATCCAATGTTTTAACCGAAATTTTATCCCAGAAGGAACTGAATATAAGGTAGGATAGATGGGAAAAGTACATATAGGGGTTTTAATTTGATAAATAATATGTCTTAGGTTAATAAAATGTGGAATTTTATTCCCTATGTATAAATATTACGACACCAACATTGATTGTGTACATTTATTAATAAACTCCAATGTGACTTTTTAAATAGATGCATATTGAATATAAAGATAAATGTGGAGGCATATTATTAGCTATAATTTTGTTTACACCATACATTCATGAAGAGAATAAAAAATAATAGCCAACATATGAGATTTTTCAGTGATAAATATTGATTTTGAAAAGCTTATAGAGGCCTAATTGATGGTTAATATCCTCCAAATAAATTATTTTCATCAAGGGAGGTTTTTTTGAGTCGTAATCTTTTTGGATGATTATGATAATGTATAGCCATCATTACAAGTGGTAAATACATAATTGATCTACAAGTATCTATAATTATGTATTTTGGAGGTTTTGGTGGCTATGTATGAGTTGTTTCAAAGATGAATATTTTTCAATACGTTATACATGGTGGTAGATTAATGTCAGGCACCAGAGACTCTTGGTTGAATTCCATCCACTATCTATTCTATACAAGATACGGTATTAGGTCTCAATAGATTTCATTATTTCATTTAAATTTACACCCCAAGTATGGAAATTTATTCGGGTGTTTATAGATCACCAGAATAAATCCTCACATTTCTTTTTTGATAATGAATTTGACTAAAGTAGATAAATTGATCATGTTTTCCATCTAGAAGGAAATAAGGGTTCATGTTCATTCATTTTGTATTGTTTTCAATAAAAACCATAATTTTACCTCATTATTTTGAAATGGCCTTTAATAGTAGAAGTGATCATGGGCCTATTGTATCATAGAATTCTATCCTAAAAATTATGCTCTGAAATAATGGTAAAATCATATTTTGGAATACAAGATACATGCGTGTGTGTTTGAAATTTGAGTTCATGGGGATAAATATATTTTTTGGTTGATTGTTTTTTACAATAAGATATATAAATATTAAATCAGGATATCTCCCATCAATTCCCATAAATGTTTGAATAGTAAAAAATCATTGTGTTGGAAAAAATATAGAGGGACCTAATTTTTGGGACAGAGTCATTTGTAGGAAGCATTTGAATTTTTTTATCAAATAGTGTTTTTGACTACATAGGGCCATCATATGGATTATATAGTATAGAGATGTGGATCCATGGTGTTTATAGTGGTTTACCATGCGTTTCTATTGGTGAATCATCTCATATCATAACTGTCATAGTAAAAAACTGATAATGACACCATGGTATTTTATAACAGTCATGATTTCCAAAAAAATTAACATAGTCACATAACACTCGTATTTTCCATCCCATTTTAAAATTATTCTCAACATATTCCATGTTATGATATTAAATATTTATAACCCATTCCCATCTCAAATGATTAGTTTTAATGAGATGTATCTAGAACTATATTTTACCATGACTGAGAAACAAGTATGGATTTCATATTCTTATGAAAAAGTTCATTGGGGAAAATGGACTCTTCTAGATAATGTCCTTCATAATTATGACAATTTTTAGAATGATAAATCAGGATATTATTCATTGGTTAAGTAGAAATAAACTTATTTATTGTTATATTAGAATAAAACTTGAATTTTTTGGGGAATAGTTTTTTCATGTTTCTGAGAATTGTTACAGTTGTGGTATTGTTTGAAGTACATTTATTTTTTTGGTTGTAATTTTTTTATCAGTTTCTATGGTGTTTTTAAAATAAATAATGTTTTTTAGGTGAATATAATGTGTCACGTGGTTTGGGGAAACCATCTGTCCCATTTTTCGGAACTTTACAAGTCTCACTATTTATCACATAATTGTATTCCAATTTCATCAAACCATTCAGCCTACCCATCATTTTATATAGAGGTACATCATGGGAGGAACATGATCTAGAATATCATGAATCAAAAATATGGGTCCATCCATATTCTTATATTTTTTATAATTCTAATTTTACTCATCCTGAAATTTAACCATATTACCCTCTCTATTTCAGACCATTTTACCCTCTAAAGCATTTGGATCATGACCCCTCCACCTCCACTCAATATTGTATTATTATTTTTAAAGATTTCGGATTAAATATTAATAAAATACTAAATTAATTCTCCCATATTTTCCCTTAATACCAACTTCCCCCCTCCTTTTTGGGGTTAATTTCCTTTAGCGGTTAGGGTAACCATGAGTTGATTCCATTTAATATTTATTTCACTTGAGGGATTTTTTTACATCTGTATTGTATTATATTACTTCCACTTGTGGTTTACAAAGGGAATTTTGTGGTGTCAAATAAAAATTGTGTTTTATGGTGTGATGAAATTTCCTTACAAATATATTATGTATGATTTTGAATATAATTATTATTTAAAATTGTGTGTGGATGTCATTGGTATTTTCCTTTGTGGTGATGTTAGTGAAATTCATGAGAATAATTTTTCACATCACTAAATGGTTATTTATCTAACGTGTAGGCTTTTTTAAATGGTTTATTTGTGTAAAATAGGGATTTTATAGATAGGGTAAATTAAATAGATCACTTTAAAACCCTAGAAATCTAGTTGGGTTTTTAAGGAATAGTATATGTGTTGATTCGACAAAGAATTAACATAGACTCCAAGAATGTATTATTCTATTAAACTATCTAATTATATGATGATTCTTTTGGTTACTAATATACATTTTCTTATACTAATAAATTGGAACGTGATTGAGAAAAGATTACATGGTTTTTATTATAAGTCTATAAGGATCCTATGTCCCATTTTACCATAATACATATAGATTTCCTATATTCCATGAACAATGTTTTTACATTATCTAGATCTCATACCAATAATCATTTTCATTATAAAATAGTTTTTTATAAATTTAAAAAGAATAATTTTATTATTTGTTTTTAAAAAATATATTTCATCTTTTTATTTCATCATAAAGATCAATTGGGTGGTTTCATACTAGGAAAGATAGCACACAAATAAAAAAAATAATTGGTTGTTCGTAGACAATATTCAGTATGTACAATATAAATGATAGTCCTCTCATGGAAGTTATTTGGTATTATCTTATTAGTTTTCATCCCTTTGGTAGGTGGTCATGTTGATTTCATGGTCATGTTAACCCATATGTCACATGGATGTTTTTTTGATTCTATTGATTCACTCCATTTATTGGTTTTTTTATCCCCAACTATAATTGTTATATTCATAAATAACTCTTTTAGTTTTTTAATCTCCCTTAATATGTTATGGTTGTTTTTCTTCATAAATGTGAATATTTTAATGATATTGGATATCATTTTATATGGTAAAACCATTCAAAATAGGGTTTCATGATGTACATGAAATAGTTGCATACCTATGGGGAGAGGGAGCGTCGTTCAAGCCATTCTACTTGAGGGGTCAGGTGTTAGAATGGATGGAAGACTATTATAGTTTTTGAAATTATAAAATATTTTTTATAAACATAATTATAAATTTTAATATCAATTGAACTAAATAATATATATAAATATGTATGTACATGTATGTATATGTATATTGTTATTAAATATTTTAACTACATATATATTAACATACTTTATATATATATATATATATTCTTATACTTTTATCCAAACCAAAATAATTAGATATATATTTTTTCACACTTCATATAATATTTATCTTATCATAGATTATTATTTTTCATAAAAAATAATAAATATATTACTTGTTAAAAAAATATCTAATATTAATTTTATTAACGTATATGTTATATTACCTGGTATATTTATTTAAAATTATAATTTTTTATTTATAGTTAAATTTAAAATAATAATTATTCATATTCCTTAAAATATATTTCATTCAAAAACACATTGATATATATATATATATATATATATATATATATATTAAAACATAAATTATGATTATAAATTAAATATAATTTTATAGTGAAACCTCATAATATATAAAATTACATATTATTAAATTATCTCTTTAATCAATTAAATATATATTAGAAAATGATATTTTTTTTAAAATTTATAAAACTGAAATTATCACCCAACCAATGATGAATTTTTTGAGCAACATTAAATATGAAACATGGAACATTTTTTATTCAGTTGAAATATTTAAAAATATTCATTCTCACCACTAATAAAATTGTTCTCTCAAAACCACAGTAATGAAACCCAAAAATTAAGTCTCCTATTAAAAAATTGAATTTATCCCATCCCCTAGAATCATATTTCCCGAATATATGATTTTTGTCAATGGAGATAATATTAATCCCACCTACTCAAAAGACTCTTCTGAAGGAATACTCAAGCCTTCAAAATGAGTGTAACATTACCCTAATATCAATTTATTTCAATATTACCATTATAAATATATATTAATCACTAAAATATAATTATATAATTATTTTTTTATTTTTTATTTTTTTCTAATATTCTAATAACTATTAAATAACACTCAATTTTCCCCTTAATGAAAAAATTACATTTGTTCATTTGAACACAATACCACACCCAGGAAGTGTCATGTTTTTTTTCCTTGAAAACAATAAATAAATGGAAATAAAAGTGAATTTGATAATTTATTATGATATTTTTGATAAATTATATTCTCAAGTATTAAAAAATATAAAAAATTTATCATAATCTATAGAAAAAAAACATTTGTTGTTCGTATGTGTGGATAGTCTTTCCCATTGATCGAATGAATTCTATTTTTTTACCATTTAATACCTTCAATTAATTAATGAAAATAAAAATCTATTTAATTGATAAATATTATGATTATGAAATTATTATGATCCAAAAAATGAATAATGTACTACCTATCATCTATTTAGATGATACAAAAAAATGAGGAATTCAACCCTCCAAAATAGAGATCATAGTGAAAATATGCCGTCATCATACTATATAATTAAAATATATATCTTATATTACTATTTTAATATAATTTAATTTAGATATATAATATTATTATTCATTAAATATTTTAATTAATATTATTTATAATTATATTGCAAAATAATTTCATCACAAATATGAAATAATTAATGTGTCTTCTTATGTGGGTCAGTATAACAACATACAAGAACCACACTATAAATTTATATCGTGGATGATAGTGGAAATTTAAATAATATAATTATATTATATAAATAATGAAATAATCACTTTACATTGGTTTTTTAATTGTATCATTGATATTAAACTCATTAGTTATGATACAAATGTTGATTTGTTAAAAATCAATATAACATTCAAATATCTGATTTAATCACTCTGCTTAATAACCCAAAAATACCATATAATGATATTAAAAAGTTATAAATGATTTTAATGAATAGTTTAGAAAATATTTTATGATATGGGTATGATGTAATTTGTGGGATGAATGAATAACATCTCCACTATAATTAAAATAGACTTTAATAATCAAGATTCGTCACACCTGATATTGAAAATAAATAATAACTAACAAATATACTTCTAGAGAGTAATTATATGTGAGGTTAAAAATGGTTAGAAATATATATATGGTTCTAAAATAGGTGGTTAATATAGTTATTTTTTCTATAAATGAGATTTGAGTAGATTAGGCTTTGTGTGATTAAAGGTAATGGGTCTTCATCTCAAATTTCAATTTCTTTAGTTGTGATTATTTTATGTACCATATTTCATATTATATTTTGTAATGAATTCTCAATGAATATTTAATATCATGATTTTATAAATATTCAATATAACTAATGTTCTATTTTAAATTTTATCCCTCGTGATATTTTATTTCAAAAGCTACCAACAGTCACTATAATGATGAAAAATCAAAATATTAGAATCTAATGGGGAGTGATTCGTTGTAATATATAATAAACCCCTATTTGGATAATGGAAATTCTAGGATGTTGTGAAAAATATTCACCAATGGGTTTCACCAAAAAAAACTATTCGAGTATTGACTCAATCATCACTCGATGTATAATGACTTAGCCTACACATCTGGCTATATATTCTTAGGGGATATACTTTTCATAATATATAATATCAATAAAAAACTTATTAATGTGTTCTTATTCCGTTTATATGGTCGTATACCTTTTAGATCTATTGAGAACAATTATTATGTTATATTGATAACCCAACAAATTGAATATCCCATCACTACAAATTTATCATGGTTTTTTATTATGGTTGGTTCCTATTAAATTTAACATAACTCAAATTTTCATTATTAATTAAAGGAAATTAACCCTATACAACAACACTATTCTTTTTTATATTTTGGGTGAATTCTTTACTTAAATATACATTATTACTCTATATTGTGTTTGTTTGAGGGATATATTCATTGAATGTTATTCAATTTATTTAATTTGGAATTATTGGAAATCTTTATAATTAATAGTTCATTATATATATATATATTAATATAAAATGTGTCTAATTAATTTCATATTTTATTTATTCATTTATATAATGGATTCAGTAGACATAATTAGTGAATTTTGGGGATTAGTATAGATATGACCTCAATACATTAGTAGTTATCATTAGAAAAACTAACTATGGTGTTGAAATATTACTTACCCTTTTTAATATGATGTGGCTTCATAATAACATGGTCGATTTTTTTAAGTTAATTGTTTTTAATTACATCTGTTTGAGGTTAATAATAAATATCTAGGATATTATTTATTTTGATGGTCATATTGTCATTGAATATCATTTTATTATATCATTAATTTGATCAATTAAATCATTAATGATTTATATTCCATCATTATTATTTGAATGATTTCATTTTATGATACTCCATAATGAGTATCTCATGTCACCCATATTTGTTTCACATTCCACTAGAAACCTAAAAGATAAATATGATAATTTATTAATGATTTCCTATAATAAATAATAATATTCTCTATGATATTTTAATATTTTTTTTTCATTCATCCTTTTTTATCTGTAAAATATTTATTTATATAGTTATTAAATACTATTATTTTGTTATATTAGTGGGTAACATGATTAATATGTACCAATAATTTAATATTAAAACAAACTCTATATTTTTGGACAATGGTTTGTGATATTTTAGTATATGATTAAATTTTTTAGAAACCATATCGACTAGATTTATAGTAAAGAAGTAAAATATCATAAATATTATGGAAAATTATATATTTACAATATTTATAACACAAAACCTAATATGATTTATATTTTTAAATGTCATACTCAGAACTAATTACCTATATACAAATTTTTACATATGAAGAATTATAAAAGGATTAAAAACCATATAAACACTCATAGACAACAAAGGGGTGTTTCTATAGAGGTAAAACATGATTTTGGAGTTATAGATCATCATATTATATACATTTGAGGAATGATGTCCTTGGTTGATAGAAATATCATCATCTACAAGGGGAAAACTGTTGATCCACAATGTGATGTAAATCTTTTTGAATAACATAATTTGACAATAACCTCCACCATCCAATAGAACTAATCATCTACTGGTATCTTAGAAAAGGATCATTTCGTAGAAAAAATATTTATCACCAATGTTTGTAATAGAAGGTATCATGACTTCTTAATGGTATATCATTTTAATGAAGATTTGGATCTAGGGTGTTCAATAATATTGAGAACGTGGTGATAGATTTCATATAAT
Source organism: Viscum album (assembly GCA_963277665.1). Classification (NCBI taxonomy): domain Eukaryota; kingdom Viridiplantae; phylum Streptophyta; class Magnoliopsida; order Santalales; family Viscaceae; genus Viscum; species Viscum album. The sequence continues at coordinate 71,267,273 of OY728151.1, read as the reverse complement.
AAAAAAAATTAAGGATGTATTTTATTAAAAATATATTATTCTCGATTAAAGGGATAGATTAAAAAGAAATTTCATCAATATTATACCAAAGTATGTGAAAGATGTTACTATGTATGTGGCTATAATTATGTTTTTTATCATTACAAATTGTAATGTATGTATATATATATATATAAGGTTTGATTTAACATATCATTAATATAATAAATATTATCCGTTAATTTTTATTATTATCTCGAATAATTTAATCATATGAGGTTACACTCTCAATATCCAAGAAGTATGAAATGAGTTTTCACATAGATTACTCTTAAATGAGATTATTGGGAATAATTAGTTAGATGAGAACCATATAAAACACATATGATAAATGGGAAGAAATTATAATACGAATTTAACTCATGAAATATATATAGGAAGAAACCATAAATGACTATATTGAATGGATTGGTTCATTATGTGACATGCAGATAAGAATTATCTCAAAAAATGAATAATATTTTAAGGCATACATTTATTCTTTTCAATGATTTGGATTTTAGATGATAGGGATCCATGAAAAAATTCTCATAACATTAATGGTATTATCTCAAAAAATGTTGAGGGAGAAATGTCATTATTATTATAACACTACAAATATGGTTGACGTGTCCGATTGTTTGATAACATGTTCACTGATCCTAAAATAAATGTTAAAAAAATCATTTTATTTTAGAGATATATGTACTCTGTTATATCATTAATTTTTTATGATAACATTTTATCTACCCTTAATAAATTACTATTGGAGATTTATTTCATGATACTTATAGTTATAGTTATTACAAGGATGATTTACTAAGATGTCTCTACTATGATTCACATATATTCTTTGGTGGAAATCATTATTATTATACAATAAATATGTATTGACTTCATCAATGATATGGATTCATTCCCAATATAAAATTTATGAAATTATTTCCAACAAAATGATATTAGACTTTGTAATGTGGCCATATAATCTTATATTTTAAAAGTAGATTGTTTACCTCTTGTGATGTGTATTAACACAAATATTTTACCTAAAAACAATGGAATTAAATGATAAAATAAAGGGAAGAAACTAAACATTTATGTGAAGGAAATCCTATTTTTAGAGGATATAACTATGTCAAAAAAATGCATTGATGTATTTTAAAACAGATTAAGAGATCATCCACCAGACCATGAAGTTGAGTTTTCCATTGAACTCTTTCTTGATACATGAACCAAATCTAATATAAAAAATACAATGACACATGTGGGGTTGGTGTGGATTAATTTAAAATTATAGAAGTTGTGTTATTATATATTTACAATACCTAGTGTTTTCACAATGGGGATACCAAGTTTTATTATTGAAAATTATGGTTGATTATTTGATATTGGGCATTAGTTAAATAGATAATACAATCATTACTATAATGAATAAAAATAATTTAAATTCAATGTTAGAATGTGTGATAAATTTAAAAAAATCAATATCTTCTAATGACATTTATTTTTATTTTTGTAATCAATTAAAGGTTATGATGTAGGATATACTTATGTCATCATGTCCAAAGAGATATGGACATTGTGAGTTTATAGTAAGACCATTATAAGAGACATCTAAGCCATTTATTTTTATATATGTTATGAATTGTGTATTTTATAAATATAAATAAAAAATGGTGTTATTGATTATTGATATCATTATTTACATTAAATTATTCAAATGGAATGATAATAATCTATGAATAATTCATAATTCCCCGAGAAAAATAACATCAATAATTTAGAGTGCTTGAATTATTTATTCAAGATTCTTCTTTTGATGGACATATAATTTTCACCCTTAATAAATGTATGGACCATTCTAAGAAAAATTCATTAAATGAATGTACAAAACGTATTATTATGAGAGATATACATATGTCCCTTTATTAAACAAGTTACTATCAAAATTTTATTTAATATTTTATCAGATTGGCCAACCATTAGAAAATTTGACATGTAAAGGGTAAGTTCTAGTGATATTATTGAATGTTTTATTGGCATAAATATGATATTGATTAACTAATGGGTATATAATTTATCATTATAGGATATTGGTTTTCAATATAGGGTGATTCATTGAAAAAGGTACATGGATTTTTCATTATACATGATTATAGTGTTGTGTGTCATTTATCAAGGATGTCAGTGATCCAATAATAAATATATCTAACTGTTAGACTTTTTTTGAAGCATTATTATTTCTCATAATTATTTTGAGTAACTATATCTTGGTAAAATGATGGAAAATATTGACAGACCATAAATCACTTATGTATAATTTCTCTAAGAAAACATCAACATGTTGAAAATAGTATGGTTATATCTATTGAGGGGCTATGATAAATCAATACACTAAAACACATCTAATAAAAATAATAATGATTGATGAATATAGTTGGGGGACTATAGTGTTTTTAAAATTATTTGTAATGATAGTATCCTATATTTAAGGATCGTGTAATTATGGATATGGTAATTATTAGGGAAGGAGATCCATCATTCATTTTTTTGAATACCATATATCTTTATTCTATAAACCTCTTTATATATTTAAAATAAAATACATTTTTTATTTTATACTACACATAATTTTTATGCTAAAAAATACTCTTCCTCAAATATCATGTTTTTACATATTACATTATCAAATATAAACAATTATTTTTCTTACAAATATGTATTTTAATTATTATTATAGAATTCATATTTTGAATAATTAGGTAAAAATTTAAAAATGATTTCAAGTTAATTTTTATTTAGTAAATATAAACATAAATTTTCAAAACTAGTTAAAATAGTAAAATTAAAATTTATAAAAATTTAAATATTATGAATAAAAGAAAAATGTCTGAGAAATATTTGAATATAAAATATTTATGGATTATAGAATTTAAAAATCCCCTATATAATTACAATCTATTTTGGGAGAAATTTTACATGTGAAAAAAGTTCAATCATTAAATTTATTATTAATATTAAAAAATAAATATCCAATCCTAGAAAAGTATCCAATCAACATCAATTCATCACCCCTGAAATATTTTGTATCAAATGGAAAATTTTCCCTTAATCCCTATCAAAAAATAATATTTCCCATGCATAAGTTTTATTTAAAACTATATTAGCCTATTCCATCAACTTCAAAGGAGACCTCTATGATAAATATCATGTCCTTAGCATGAGTACGAATTTCACCAACTTTTTTTTCTTTTCTATTTTACTATGAAATATATATTATTTTAATTAATATATATTTAATTTTTAAGTAGTATCAATTTCATTTATTTTTTAAAATTTAATAAAAATTAACCGTACATCCTCTTTTACCGAAAGAAAATTAGAAATGACATTCCAGCCATTGTGCAGATTACTTCTTCCATAAGTGTTATGTTTTTTCCTCAAAACCCTTCAAAACTAGACAAGATTTTGAATTTTATAAATAATAATCATATTTATTTATTATTATATATACCAAAATGATAAAACACATTATAAAGTATTTATATTCTATGGAAAATTAAATAATCAACCATGAATATGTGCATACCATTGTTACCATTGAATGATTGATTACCTTTATTTTTTATTTCCAACACCTCCCTCCATGGATGGAAATGGAAAACTATTTAACAGATAAATATGAATATTATGAAATATTAATGGTTTGTAGATGAAAACTTAGGCAAATTTTTAAAAAATTAAAAGAATATAATTTCTGATAATTTCAACTGTTTTGAACAGAGTTTTTAGAGAAACAATTATTTCATTATGATACCTTATAAAATAGTATATGATATATTATTAGATTAAATAATTAAAATTATGATATATTATATTATTAAACACTTAACAATATTATGATGCTTTTGGTAAAATTTTAATATAAATAAATCACCTCATAATGTCCCACTAATTATAATTTAATATTATTTTGGTCATATTAACAACTTACCTGAAAAATGCTATAAATTTAAAAAACAGAAGACTAAGGTTGTTATTTTTTTCCGATGTATAATATTAATATGTAAATAATTATTAAATTTATGTTCTATAATGGTATTGTTAATTTTAAACTCATTATTTTTGTCACTAATGACTATTTTTATACAATCACTAAAACACGTTCATTGTTGATTTCATCTGAAAGGATTTTATAAAAAAATATAGTAGAAGTGATTATTAAAATATTCATAATTATAATGATTAATTTATAGTACCTTGTATTATCTAGGTATGATGAAATTTGGGTGATGAATTAATAATGACACCACTATTATGAAACTAGTTGAAAATTATCAAGATAACCCCCAAAAATATTGAATATTGATAATAAATAACTATTTTTAATGTGGATAAAATATTAAATTATGTTGATTTTTTTTAAATGTTCAAAAATAGGTTATTTTGATAGTTATTTTTCTATTTAATGTGGTTATATAACATTCAATTAATTGGGATTAATGGTACGTGATTATTTTCTCAGTATTCAATTCCTTGAGGCATGATTATATTTTACACAATGATTTATATTATATGTTATACTTACAATTTAACATAGTAGATCATCCATGTTATTTAGTAGTGGTAATTGTTATGATGGTTTTACATTGAGGATGTTACCCATGATTCGTAGAGTTGATGATAGATTGTATCTGAACTTTTTACTAGGAAAATATTTTTTTGACATTGTGGCTTATAGTGTTCAATAATGAGGGAGTATTATGTATACAGTGATTGGTTAAAGAATGTATATATGTGAATATTGATTTTTGTGATTCATCCATTTTCTATATAGTACTGTAATGGTATCTAGGATGCGTTGTGAAGTTTATGTGGGGAAATATTGTAGTTTTAAAAATTTATTGGTAGTTATGTCATAGACCTTGGTCAGAAGCAGCCTTCCATGAAATTGGATTCTATGGTGAAATGGTTTTTGTTGTATCTTGTACCTTCAAATATCATATAAGAACAATGGAATGGAATAAAACATATTTCTCATTTCCTATTTTCAGTATCTCAATACACATTGTTCCCATAAATTAAATGTATTTTGAACATGTTTCATCCAATTTTCAATATAGTGTAAGGTGTTAGGAAATGGTCATCAAAATTGTTGTTTTTCAATAATCCCACAATACCCTTTCAAACCTAGATTCCACCACCATTTTGTACTATTTATGGGCTGACTACAATGAGATTCTATTTTGACATTCATGTTAACCATAAAGTATTTGATCATTGGAATATATAGATTACGAATTAGATATTCTATGGGAGTTACATTTATTTTTCCATTTTCTATTTATTGTTATTCACTACGTGGAAGATGTGGATAATGATATAAAAAAAATTTGTACTGTAATGGAGGGTTTTTTGTAGGGATAATGTGTTCATGATTTATTGATATGATTTTTTTAGGGTTTATGGTGGTCTACTTCTTCTTATTCTATTAATGGGATGTTATTTGGAATGCTTTGTTTAAGGAGGGGCATTGTAATTCTCTTCAAATTTATGTGTACATGCGAGGATATCATGGTTTCTAAATCCAATGGTTGGACAGTAAGGTTTGTCTTTATTAATATATTTAGTTTGTTTAAATAAAAATTTTCAGAATGTACAGTAACCACATTGTTTACATATTAGGTAAAATTTACTATGAGATTATATATTTTTATTTTTTTACTAAAACCCCATATTATTGGAACATTGTCTAATTATTAGTTGATAAAATTTGATGAACATTTATAATGTAGCTTTAAATGGATTATACATGAATATGATTATTATAAATTATATATTTATAAGGATCATGTTTCTAATATAAATGTGGAATTGTTTGATAATACACATGATAATGAAAAAGGGATGTCATAAAATACCTTAATAAAAAATTGTGGATTACCGGGAAGATTAAAAGTGATTAAATGTGTTTATGTGAATGATGTTTCCTCATATGTAATTTTTTTGGGTAATTTGGAAGATTTTACTAGTGATGGAGTGAACAAGGATCATGTGCGAGTGTGTAGAAAGTGGAGATATTTTTATTAGCATGTGATGAAATGTGGTGTTACGTGAATCATTTATTATATGTGGTTTTAATAGTTATATGGTTTGTTATTGTTGATACTTGAATTTTTTTTCATATTTTTTATGTAGGTGGTGATTTTTGGTGTGGAGAGTTAATAATAGATTCATAGTTACCCATTGTATGAATTTTAAACAATGAAACTAAAGTGACATGGTATTTTAAATGGATAATTGTGGTCTGAATTTGACTATGAATGGGATGGAAGTTATGTTTAGTAAATAGTATTTGGATAATTGTATGAATGTTGATATTTTATTGTGACTAAACTATAGGAAAATGAATATCTCAACCTCTATTGAAGTATATAATTTAGGCTCTCAATATGCCTTTTAGTGTTATTTTATTAAAATTATGTTGGATTTAAATTTCAATGTGATAAGGAATAATGATGTTCAACTCAATGTTTTGAAAATTTTGGTGTCATTATCCACACATGTTGTTAAACCTTAATTCATAGTTAGATACAATCGATAGTTTTTTTTGGTGCAACCAAACCACATCCCTAATGTACATACATTCATGTTGATCAACTGATAATTCCACTAAAATTGAAATAATTTTTATGATTTTTGTAATAATATCACCTACAACCCATATAGTGGTATTTCCATTGGATGTATTCAAAAAACAATTAAAAATTCAATGTTGATTTTTTCCAATTAAAATATTTCAATGAGAAATGGTTGAATAATCACCTTCGAAATGTTACATTTTCCCTTCACATTCTAAAATACCGGGAACAATTATATATATATATATTCCACAATCACCTCTATCATATTATCCCTGCAATACTGCTCCTAGAAATCTTGATGAACCATTATTATCCCTAGGATTATAGAGATACATGTGCTATGTGAACCATTCAATAACTACGTTTTTCATGATTTTATAGTATACATTTCCATGTATTTTTCTCCTACTCTTTCCATATCAATTTTAAAACATAACTAGTTACATTTTAATATAGAATCAGTTTTATTATATATTTCAACATAATCTATTTGGTAATAATTTATTGTTTCCTGATGGCATGGTTGGTAAAAAAATTTAGAATGTGTTATTGGTTTTACTAACTATCTGATTTCAATGAACATATTTGGAATGCCCAAAAATATTATATTCATATCAATTCCAATCATTTATATGGATATAAGAGTTATTCCAAATAGATAATTATCTACATAATTCTCCTTCCACAAAATTAGATTGATTGAGTAGTAATAACAGTTGATAAAGACAATTGATCATCAATATTGTATTTTTTTAGCCTATATGTGAATATTTAAATGAGGATAATTTTAACCTTATAATTTTTACAATTATCTCATACGGAGGTAATCCAAAAAAAATTATTATGTTGATGATCACTAAAATTGTATCCATATCATGAATTGGTTATATATTTTCTTTAAAAAATAGATTCCATTAGTCATAGGCCATCATTTTGTAAATATTTATTCACATATGGACTATGAATATCATTTTAGAATCATGGTTTACCATCCAATGTAACCCATGTTTTTGTTGTTTAATTACTGGCGTAGATATAATCCAATATCTCAATTTCATAATGATCTCCTCTTATTCGTTAGAATATAATAAATTTACCCTCTTATTATTCATCTTGGTTGGTGGGTTTGAAAATCAAATAATGTTTCTCAAAAGACAATATATCATAACAAGCTAGTTACATGAACATATTGATCTCTATTACATATTTTTTTCAGGTACATTCCAAATACCACATTTCTCATATAACGGTCCATATATATCAATTTTTTGTGATAACATGTCCCATGAATAATTAATCATCCTTCTAGAAATCATATTTATTGTAATTTTCATATAGTTTTGTTGTTTATATATTCTAAACTACGGTATTAAAATGGTTCCCATATTCATCTTTTTTTATACATTATTCATGTATAATATATTTAGACTCCAAAAAATCAATGTAATATATAATTAATCTATTCCTTAACTATATAATCATTTCTCGATAATTAGTGATTCGAAAAAATCTTTATTATGAATTCATATATTTTATTCCTTCTAAAAATGATAGTCATAGGAATAAATTACTTCCTCACATTTGATTGGTTATCTACTATTATAAGTAACACATTATAGAAGTACTAGGATCCACATAGATGATTGAATAAGACATCAATACATTATATGGGATTGTTTTTTAATATCCTGATATTGTTAATTTAATTATAATCAATTTAGAGGCTCATTGTCTCGTCATTCATCATGATGAAAAGTATCGGTGTACCACACAGTGAATCAGTAAGACATATAAAAACGTTTTCCATATTAATAATTAAATAGTTATTATATTCTTACAACTCAATGATGTAAATTTAATTTTAGATATTGGATATTATCAAGTTTTTATGAATATATCCAATTTAAATCTAAACCACATGGTCTGGAGGAAGAGCATGGAATTCTTTGAGAACTATATAAGTTTATTTTATCCAAATAGTCATTTTTCAACCATTAGTCTCTATTTTATCTCAATAGTTTGACCTGTTTATTATTTCATATAATTAAATAATATTCACATAGGAGAAAAATTATAAAAAATGGCATTTATCCACCTCCAACCACTTTTATTGAATTTGAAAATTACCCAAGACAGAAAGTGTTATTTTAATCCCCCATAAAGTTCATATTGTCTTCATAAAAGGAAAACTAATCCATTCCCAATATATCTTAAATTTCTAATAATGGAAGTCTGACATGACATTCTAGGATATTAATTCCACAAAAAATTATCGGTTGGAGTTATAAAAATGAGATATAATAATTTCCCCATTTCTTATTCCCATATATTTCTCAACTAATGTACTAATAATAATACATTTTTATATCCACATTAATATTAGTGATAAAAAATACCCCACTAAAGTCTCTAGAACTTGGAGGTTATTGTCATTGATTTTCACTAACAAAAAATTTAATAATTCATTATCTTTGTTAATGATATTTTTTTACAGTTGGATCACAAGATTAATGGATTAATATTTATAAATACATTCTTTTCAACAACTAAATTACTTTTATTCATTATCACTATTTCGTAATTAATTATAATGATTCCACTTTATCCCAAAAAGAAGCATCTCTAGGTTCCAATGAGTCTATATTCATGATTCTTTATAACGAACATTTGGAAAATTAGATGCCTGGTTTTCTATCCTATAATGTCTAATTACATTGATTAACCTAAATTAAACTCCAATTTTTACACTTTTAATCTACAACCATGTGACACCATTGAGAGTATCCACTCTTAATGTCACCCTTAAGGTAATATTAGAAAATCAATTCATAACTCACAATATCTAATATCGCATAATCATTTCATTGAATCTGATTTAACTTTATTATAAATTTGTACAACAATAATATAGTATCAATGAAAAACAAGGAGGTGGATTTTTAAAAGTATTATATGGTTTTATCATATACCTGTTAGACTCATCTTTTTTTTCTTCACTGAAAACAACTCATATTTCATTTTAGTAATTTGTGTTTTGGGAAAAAATTTACTAATTATTTTTCACAAATCCTTCCATTTCAATTTAATAGATAGCCTCCATGAGATTCATTTTATTGAATTGTTTCCACCAATGATATGATTCTCCCTTATATTATAAATAACAAGATTTAATTTCTCATATTTTGGTCTTTGGAAGAAAAAGTTTATATTTTCAATGGTGTTATTAAATTGGTAAATGATGATAGGATATGTATATCAAAAAAAATATAGAGAGAATGTTTTAAATAATGAACTTGACGTCATGCTATTCTTTGGTAGTATAAGGGGGAATTACAATTTATTTTTTTTATTATTCATAATTTGAGTTTTTTAGATTTTACTACCATAATTTTATTTGATCTCATTCCCATCAAGGTAATAATATCATTAGGGAAATTATTATAATTCCATTCATAATGGTTGTTGGCATGTTTCAACCAACTTACCACTAATAAAAAAATAAAAAAAATTAGGAATGTTAATAAATAAAATAATAAGTATATAAATGGGGAAAATAATATATAAGTAATCACAAATAAATTTCATGTATATCAAAAATTATGAGTTTAGAAGATTAAATCAAGGATATCCATGATAAATTCCCAAATAATATTTAAACATTTGAGTCTACTCAATTACTTTATAACAACTCATAATTTTTTTATGAATTTGAATAATCATAACCAACAGCATATTCAAACATGGTGTGAAACATGGATTATTTTTCATTCATCATGTATTTACTGACTTAATCCCCTACAATCCCATTTAGGGTTATTATCCTAGTTATATCATTTATATAACCACATCAACAAATTATATATCTATAGGGACATTATTTCTTCAAAACCATTGAATCTATACTACTCTAACATTTAACGATATTTTCATATACTTATATATATACTTAGGATTTATACTAAGCCATTACTGTCTAATCCACGAAAAATAAATAGGCTTTTCTATGATACCAACTATAGTGACCCAATCCTTCTATGCATATTATTATATTTTTTAACATAAATATCTTACAATAACATCATAATAATAAATGTTATGACATTTCTCAGAATATTATTTTTAGAATACATTTAAATTTATCTAAAACACAAAAATAATATCTTATTTTCAATAATGACTTCCAAATTTTTTTCCCACTCCTCTAACTACATAGGATAACCTAGTGAATACACAAAAAAGGGTTGATATATAGTGTTCATAAACATGATGATCATGAATGAAATAAATAATCAAAAAGAACAAAATATTATATCATTAAAAGTAAAGGCTCGTGAATAATCATATACGATCAAGGTAGATAAATACCCTTCATTGATTATGTGTACGACGTTATCCAAAACATAAAATCTCATGAGAAATGAACAATAAAAAATTAATTGTACTAACATTTTAGTACACCCATGAAAACATGTATATCATATATAAAACACACAAGGAATGAACACATATGGTATAATCATTTGAACACACAATGGAATAGAAATGGGTTACATAATCATGTCTTACAAAATGTACATTTCCAATTACATTATAAATTCCATGAAAGGGTGGAATAATTTTTTTTGATTCTAGTTTGTAAGTAATGAATCATAAGATGTGTAACTGGTTCTTGGTGAATTTAAAATATAAAAGCTATTGGATAAATAATTTGTGGAATATTATTTTTATTTGTGTTTTCTGGGAAAAGGGAAATTGACTAATTAAATAGTATATTGGAATAATAATAAATTTATTACCAAATATGAATTAAATATGGTTTTATAAATTAAAATTTAAAATATGATAAACTATTTTTGGCTTCAAACTTATTATTATGATATTTTTTAAAATGTGTAAAAATAGAGAATATTCATTTAATCATATTTTTTTAATGAATGAAATTTATAACCGAAAAAAATAAATAACTATATCCCTATATATGAAAAAGTATTTGAACTATATATATATTTTATGTAATACTCAAAGAATAAAAAATAATTGAATAGTAATAATGTAGATAAAATTTGTGAAATGTGATATAAAGAATAACAAAAAAGTTAGGTGATTTAGAGAGATCCCTAACCATAATTACATAATAGATTATTACATGTGATTAACAGACAAGATACTAAATATAGATTTTTTAATAATATAATTAAAAACATTTTCAATCTATATTTTATTTAATATAATTAGTTTGTGTTGAATTTAATCCATTTCATTGATATATAATGTTTAATTTCACTTTTATAAGGGTGTTTATTTCATGGTTATATGATCACCTCACATGGGTATAATTATTGAAGATCATTTCAAATGGAAAAATTGTACCATCAAAATGAAATAATGTTAATGAATTATTGAAATTGAAATTTTATTATATATCCATTTCCTCTAACATAATAACGATTCATTAATTATAATAAATTTGTTATACGTTTAGTTCATTTTAATATTTTTAACGACCCTCAAGAACAATATTCATTTTCATTGAAAGAAGTATTTTTGATGTATTCTATAATATGATATAGGTATAAATTTTAATTATATAAACATATCTAACAAAAATATTATTTCTAAAGCTACCTTGATGGTGGTGTGGAAAATGAATTATATTGTTCATGAAGGCCATGAACCAATCATATTCGGAATATATTTGGTTTAAAATAAATTTAATGGAGGGTAAAATATATATATAACACTATAATAATAGAATATTACTATATTTAATATATATATATATATATATATATATTTCACTCTTTCTAGATGGATGTAATAAATATCGGTGTAGTATAATTAAAATATATATGAAAGTGGTTTTATTTAGAATTTACATCTTATTTTGGATATCTCTTCCTAGGAATCCCCAAAAGGCACACAGGATTGGTATCTTGATAATAAAAATGATTCTAGAGATGTCAGAGAGATATTATGTATAAGGACCCAGCCTTAAACATTTTATAATATTGAATTAAATGAATAGTTAACTTTGGGAATATTTTCATGTTTATAGTTTTAGATAATTAGGCCATAAATATTACATTACAACTTGAATATTACATGTAGATAGTACTACTCAGTATCCATTTTTTCATAAAATAAAAACACTTAAAAAGAAACATGTCTAGATCCATGTTTTAGATAGCATGACTTTTCCTTGATCCCATCCTTGACCCAATTCATCATTAAGTCCTGTGGAAATATTTCAAAAACATGGGATGACTATAAAAATCTCATTAAGGGTTATAAAATACGGAAGGAAATCATTTTCCCATCAATAAATACAAATAAATGAAAGTATACTTTTCAATCATAACATACCTTATGAAATCATGAGATTTATAAATAACACACACAAATAATAAATCATAAAGGTTACATATGGAATCCATATAAAGCATACATTGTATCTATCACATATACCTAGGGAGTTATAATTGGAATACAATCACAGTATATTCCATAAATCTCTATGGAGAAACATCATGTTTACCTCTGTCACGTTACCCAATGCATTGGAGAGCTTTCTCGGGCTCACCCATCCTAGGTTTATCACGGAACCACCCGTATATGTAAACAATTCCCAATAACCATAACATAATCATAACATATGACACATGTATAATGGAAAGGCAATATTTCCATATTCCAATATATAAAATAAAGATATTGAAATAAACAATGTTTTATCAAATCATTTTCAAAACCATTTAAAAAGAGATTTTTGAATCAATGTGTCACATACCACTTTAATGATTTTAAATGAATCATAATTTGAATACATTAATGTCCATATAATTAAATACTAAAACCCATTTTTAAAACATGGACATTAATGAGAAATATTTAAAAGAATAAATCTGTAAACCATTTAACACAATATTTTAGTTAAAGAGTTTTTTTAACAAAAAGAGAGAAAGTTGAGTAAAAATAATTGAGGAATAACATTTAATCATAACTTCATAATATCATGATAATAAAGGGATTCATGATATAATATGTCAATGTACATTATATACACCATATATGAGTGAATTTGTTCATAAAAACAATGAAGTCTCGATGGAAATGTAAATTGAGATTAAATCCCTTATAAATATGGTATCTTTAAATTAAGGATTAATCAATCACATAATTATATGTTACAAATATAAATACACCCAATATAAGTGGTTATTAAGTTTAAAACAATCAGAGGTCATTCACACTTATTCATTGGATGACATATTCAATAAGTACAAGGTGAGCCCAAATAATTGAAATTGGGTTTAGAAGTTCCCTTGTAAAAATATGACAGCCTAACAACGTCACAATAAAATTCAGAAAATGAGTTGATAAGATAAAAAGGTTATCTCATCACTTGTACATAATGTTTAAATCAATGAGGATATATAAGAACAAATCCCAATAGAATAATATGTAAATTAAAAGACATTACAAAAAAAATTATTTTAAATAGAGGAGGGTCAAAGGTTCCCTTACCGATTTGGTAACATACAAAACATACGCCACATGAATGAAGGATCATAAAATGAAGAATTAAATACTCATAAATGAAATTTTATTACAGAAATAGTATATTCATGGGATGTACATACAACATAAAAATGTAAATAATGGAAAATATATCATGAATCTCACGGGAATAAAAATTGAGATGAAACACTTTACTTCATTTGTATCAACTGGGTCACTCGATCAAAAGTTAATAACCTTCAAATGAATCAAAAAATACCGTTAATATAAATATAACAATGATAATATATATCAAATTGAAGTACACATAACGCCACATGAAATGAATAAGTGGCGAATAATGGAAATCTCACAGAATTAAAAGTGAGATAAGAAAATCCCTTACAAAAATTCGGCAGCCTAACGGCGACACTTACAATTCGTAAAATGAATTTATGAGAGTAAGAGGGGGTATCTCATCATCTTAAAATACAAATTACAATATGGTTAATATAAAATAAAATCCTCTAACATAATAACATGGTGCATAAAAGAAATGACATAAAAGAGAGTATATGAAAAGAAAGAGAGAGGTCGGATCCCTTACCTCATGTCCGATTTGACTCGATCGTTCATTAATCTCCTGAATAATAAACTAAATATACTTTATACTTTCATAATAACCTTTTTCAAGTTTAATATTCCTTTTATATCACTTATTTCCATATTATAATCATTATGTAATCATTTAAGTTAATAACATCCATTTTGTCGATATTTGGTACTGGAGTCAAAAATGGACTTCTTATAATCACATGTTGTTCATGTGGTCAATAGTTCATTATATCCAGAATTATATTCATGATTTGGATATCATATATATCATATATATCCAGTATATACATGTATTTATAAATGTACATACCATTTAGAGGTAATAAATGAAATACGCTGTTCATGGAGACAGTAAGTCGTACGTACGCATGAATGATATTTTCATTTCTATTTCTTATTTTAATAGAAATGAAACATAATTATACATAGTTATATTATAATTCCAGTATAATATCATATATAATATCATTAAATACATCCCTTATACATCCCACATAAGGCATTAAAGAAAAAAATCACTTTGAGGGGGCGGTAGTCTGCACTTCCACAAATGAGATTATCGTATTTACCCACCATGGAAACCATAAAGGCATGATATAAATGTAAAATACAGAAGAAAAAAAGAAGAAAAAATATATAATATATATCATATATAAATATAGTTCCATCATAATGGTCACCATGAGAGGCAGTAATAGGTAATTGAACAATCATCATTTTGTGAGTCGTTAGTTTTCCATCCACAGAAACATTATGTTCTTCATCCATTAAATGGAGATGTGTGTAAGTATAGTTAGAATCTTCTCATAAAAACATACTAATATATTTAGGATACTATTGTTGTTACAAAATAAAGGAATAAAAATAGTTTAGGGGTTGGAAAAGTAAAATAAAAGAAAAAAATGAAGAGAAATTGTTACCTTTAATTTGGGTAAATTCGTTTTTTTGAACCAAAAGGACTTCTTGAAGCGCGTTCGGCCTAAGGTAAGGATTATAGGTGGGAGAGGGATGTAGGGAGATTAATTGGAAAGAGTTTGGACGAGAAAAATGTCTTGAGAGGCGTGAGTAATTGGATAGAAATGTTCTCCTTTTGTAAGGGAGAAGAGGGGCTCTTTAGGAAAGTGTGATAATAGTTTTTTATTGTATAATGATATTCGGTTTCAAAAGAACCCAAAATTATTAAAGATGAAGCTAAGATGAATCATAGTCGAAATAAAATCACCCAACAAGAATTTTACTTGTTTCGGATATTATTTTAATCATTATAATCTTATTTATTTATATTATTTATTAATGAGGTTAATACTGCATCATTATTATGTCATAAATAATTTATTTTATTTTTGTATAAAATTTTTAAAAACAATACCATGATATAGAAAATATTTTTATGTTTACAAAGAATATTTAGAGTCTAAAATAGTACTTATATAACACCATATAAAAATTAATTACTAAAAT
Source organism: Viscum album (assembly GCA_963277665.1). Taxonomy (NCBI): domain Eukaryota; kingdom Viridiplantae; phylum Streptophyta; class Magnoliopsida; order Santalales; family Viscaceae; genus Viscum; species Viscum album. The sequence goes on along the minus strand of OY728151.1, from coordinate 71,251,038 downwards.
ATTTTTGTTATTGTCAATTTTGCCTTCACATTAAATTAATTAATCAAAATTGTCATTATCACTCCCACGTGGCTCAATGGGGTCCCAAAATCGACCCAAATATACCCAGGGTCCAAAATTACTCAACCAGTAATGTTTGGACAAGGGTTATGGTAATTTTGTATTATTATAATATTCTTTCAACCTTGAATTACCTTATTTACCTTTAACTACAGTAAATAAAAGTCAAAAGTTACTATTCATCAAAAATTATTTTCAACTTAATGAACCACATTTTACTCCATAATAAAAACCATGTTAGTGGGATTTTTTAAATTCAATTCACATATGTGGTAAAATTTCATTTTAATGAAAATGTCAGTTTTTTTAACTACCACTACGTTATTTCACTATTCATCAAAAATTGAAGTTTTACAGAAAAATACCAACAATTCAGCCTAAGAATTATTTGATATTCCAAATTAAAAATTTATGTCTATTTTTTCAAATTCAAAACATTAAAGTGTCATTGTTTAATTTTAAAATTAATTCCCATTGGTAAAACAAATAGCGTGTTTTTAAGAAACAATAACTATCAAAAAATTAAGACTTGTTTATGTCCAATTTCAAAGTAAAACTACTACCAATGACCAACATTGGATTAAATGGTAAAAATATATTCTAATTACACGTTAAAATCAATAAAATATATAATCTAACCATATAAATAAATTATATTAAAACACAGTTTTGAATTAAAATAAAATATTTTCACTATTCATTAAAAAATGAACTTTATCGAAAAAATTCCAAAAAATTACACAAATTAAATTTTCATTTCCCCATTATAAAGAAGGATTTTATTAGGTCATATTGAATGTATTAAAGTAACGAAAACTAGATTTAAGGAGGGTTCTCCATTAAAATGCGATAAATCGGCCTTTTAATGTAAATTATGCTAAAAATTGGATTCATTCGCATTTTAAGCCTCTAACATTTATTAGATAAATGTAAATACATTTAACAAACATTTATAATAATATTATATTTAGTTTTTTTCATTCTTTCCAATACAATGGATATGAGTTGACTACCATTAAAAATAATAATATTATATTATTAGTGTGCAACGTAAGATTTCAAAGAAACCAATTGTTGCGTATTGGGTACGCTATCAAACATAGAAACCATTCTCAAGTAAAATTAATAATTAATTCAAAAAAATTAATAAATAAGAAATATGTATTATTCTCTATTTACATGTGATGTTACATCCTTCCCCCCTTTTGGGAATTGCGTCCTCACAATTTAAAAAAAAAGTGATCGGAAACTTAATTGAAAGTCCCACATCGGAAAAAAAGTCAGTAAAAATATCACTTTAAAGAATGAAACAGAATCACAAAGGATACCCAAGTTAACCCATACTAAGATTCCATTAAAACATTGATATGGAGGGGAAAAAATGGGTCATGTTCTGATGGAGAGTGTTAGGAAACATGTTTAGGAGAAAATTAACCACCATAAAATCACAAACTTTTGATGTGTTAAACAGTCTTTGATTCCCCATTAGGAAAAGTTAACTGACAAGTTTTTTGTTTAAAGTTGCTTTTTTTTGAGGAATTTATTAATGAGCTTAATCAAAAACATAATGAAATAAACTTACTTTTCATGTAGACATTCATATTTTACTAGATTTCTAACACAAACACATATTTTCTCCAATTGATGAATATTCATGATGACATTTTTTCACATTAAGAGCGCTACAATGAACTTTGAGAGAATAACATAATCCACAAAATATGAAATATATATTTCCCATGTCTTTATATATTAAATAAATCCAAAAAGTTTAGTATATGATTAGATAATCACCCAAAAGGATAATATTTTACAAAAATAAAAACTACTCTTAATCTCCAAAATTTGTCTAACTAAAACCCAAAGATCATCAAAGACCATTCAATAAACAATTCTCCCTAAAATTCTACAAAAGTAATCCAAACTATGATTTTAGCCCAAATCTCATGAGGATTTAATTACATAGAATTCCAATATAAATCTTAACATTTATCTCCTAGTAACACCAGTTACTCATAAATTCTCATATTGAAAAGTAATTACCCTAATCACATATTCTCCATGATAGGTTAATCATTTTCATAAATAAATAAAATCATCATGTGTCTATAATAAAAACAATGATTCTTCCAAACTAAAATTTCAACCATTATTACACAACTAAAATCCCATAGTATTCTATCTTCCTTAGGCATATAGTGTTTCCTCAAAAGATAGAACGTCTTCCTCCATAAACATTATCACGTAATAAATAAATCATTTTAATATAAAAATTATATCCATTTGATAAAACATAAGTTCTAAAAATCAACTTATTCTTATTCTATAAAATCATTTTACTAAAATAATTAGTCATACTAACCAGGGACTTCAAGTAGGCTAGTGGTAGGCGATGTTCCCATGTTGCCCTTCGGTTGTGGGTTCGATTCCTGTAGCCATACCGGATGCAATGGGTTTTCAACCATCCTATGGGTTGTCCTTTTCACAAAACTAAAAAATAACCCTAACATGTTTTAACCACAAAGGTTTCTTGATACCTCTCATTTTCATCAAAATTCATTATGATATCATCATCGTAATTCTTTATGTCTTATTTCACCACCATATAATATAATAAAACAATCCCCAAAATGAAGAACACCATTCCTTGATCATGGTGTCTATTTGGTTTCATCGTCATCTTGTTCACATAGGTAGAAGGTCCATGCATTGAAACAATGATTAATAGATCCTTCAATATCGTTTACATCTTCTATCCAAATAAACCTTGTACAACAAGGGTCATGAGGGTGTTCACATAAAAATTGTTTTGGAAAATAATCATGTGTGACATATAATTTCTAAACATCTAATAAAACATGATTTCTATAAAACAGTCAAACAGAATTTGAGTTGAAACATTCAATTAACGGTCCTTTTAAAATAACATAGATATGTGCTAAGAGACTATATTTTAAAATCAAATATAAATAGGTAGTGCAAGGGTCTCCTTCTTCAGCACATTTTTTAAAATCGTAATACGCTTCATAATCTGGTGATAAGGTAAAATATTGGAAAATTCCTTGATAATATTTACCTTTCTTGAAAATATGAGAATATTGTGAATATTTGATTTTTTTTAACTTAAACCGATGATCCATGATGATAAATAGGTATAGTGGAGGTGTTTGATATCTCAAACAACTTCTTTCAAGTGAGTTGTATTCTAGAAAAAGTTTCACAATCATCCGAATGTGACTTTGAAATTATTATTGAAATCATGTCATTACGAAGAGATAGGAATGTCATTTAAAATCCTCCTCCTTCCATTTTTAAATGACATTAATTGATCTAAAATATTATAAAATAAGTATTTAAATGAAATAATATATAGGGAAAAACCATTTGTCTAACGAGAATTACTAATCCCTAAATTTGTCTAAACCGACCTCTGATACCTACTATAATGGTCTGGAATTACTTCCAGTGCACTATAAATGATACCTATCAGGGAACTCCCTGGGCGGCTACACCCCCTGGGTGGGACACACCCCCATCCCATGTGGCATCCATTTCCTCATAAAGCCCTTGGGCGGAGAGCCATGCTTCGTCCAACGATCACATGTGAGAGTTTCCAAGGATCAGATTCATTCCTACCTCCTTTGCCTTTGATACCAACTATAAGGACCCGGCCTTAAACATTACAAAATATTGAATTAAACGAATAATTCACATTGAGGATCTTTTTAGGAATATAGTTTTAAAGAATTAGGCCATAACTATTACATTAAAACTTGAATATTACATGTAGACACTAGTACACAGTATCCATTTAAAAAAAATAAAAACTCATAAAAAGAAACATGTCTAGTTCCATGTTTTAGATAGAATGACTTTTCCATGATCCCATCGTTGACCCTACTCATCTTTAAGTATTGTGAAAAACATTTCAAAAACATCATATGACCATAAAAAACTCAGTAAGGGTTGTAAAATAAGAACGGAAAACATTAGACCATCAATAAATACAAATAAATGAAACCATGGTTTTCAATCATAGCATACCTTATGAAATCATGAGATTTATGAATAACACACACAAATCATAAATCACAGAGGTTACTTATGGAATCCATATCAAACATACATTGTAGCTATCACATCTACATAGAGAGTTACACTTGGAATACCCATCATGGTATATTCCTTAAATCTATTAGGAGATACATCATGTTTACCTCCTCCACATTACTCAATTCATTGGAGAGATATCTCGGACTCACCCGCCCTAGGATTATCACAGAACAACCCGTATACGTAAACAATGCCCAATAACCCAAAAATAATCATAACATATGACACATGTATAAACGAAAGATAACATTTCCACATTCCAATATATGAAATCAAGATATTGAAATAAACAATGTTTTATCAAATCATTTTCAAAACCATATAAAAATAGATTTTTGAATCAAAGTGTCCTATACCAATTGTAGCTTTTAAATGAATTATAATTTGAATAAATTAATGTCCGTATAAGTAAATCATAAACCCCATTTTGAAAACATGTACACTAATGATAAATATTTAGAAGAATAAATCATTAAAACATTTAAAACGATATTTTAGTTAATGATTTTTTTAACAAAAAGAGAGACACTTGAATACAAATAATTGAGGAATAACATTTAATCAGAACATTATAATATCATGATAATAAAGGGATTCATGATATAATATTTCAAAGTACAGTATATACACCATTAATAATTGAATTGGTTCATAACAACAATGAAGTCTCAATAGAAATGTAAATTGAGATGAAATCCCTTATAAAGATGGTATCCTTAAATTAAGTATAAATCAATAACATAATTATATGTGAAAAATATAAATACACCCAATATAAGAGGATATTAAGTGTAAAACAATCATAGGTCATTCACACATATTCATTGGATTACATATTCAATAAGTACAAGTTGAACCCAAAGAATTGAAATTGGGTTAAGAAGTTACCTTGTAAAAATTTGACAGCCAAACGACGTCACTTTAAAATTCAGAAAATGAGTTGATAAGATAAAAAGGTCATATCATAAAATGTCCAGAAATTTTACATCAATGAGTATATATAAGAACATATCCCAACAGAATAATATGAAAATTAAAAGACATAATAAAAAAGAAGTCTTTTAAATAGAGGAGGGTCAATGGTTCCCTTACTGATTTGGTAACTTACAAAACTTACACCACATAAAATAAGGATCGTACAATGAAGATTTAAATACTAATTAATGAAATTATATTACACAAACAGTAAAATCATGGGAAGTATATTCACCACACAAAAGGAAATAGTGGCAAATATAGCCTGAATCTCACGGGAATAAAAAGTGAGATGAAACCCTTTACTTTATTGTTATCAACTGAGTCGCTTGATCAAAAGTAAATAACCATGAAATGAATCATAGAATAACATGAATTTAAATATAATCATGATAATATATATCAAATTTCAGTACATATTACACCACATGAAATGAATAAGTGGTGAAAATGGAAATCTCACGGAATTAATAGTGAGATAAGAAAATCCCTTACAAAAAATTCGGCAGCCTAACGGTGCCACTTACAATTCGTAAAATTAATTTATGAGATTAAGAGGGGGTCTCTTATAAAATGAAAATAAAAATTACATTATGGTTAATATAAAAGAACATACTCCAACATAAGGACATGGAGCACAAAAGAAATGACATAAAAGAAGTAAATGAAAAGAAAGAGAGAGGTCGGATCCCTTACCTCATGTCTGACAAGACTCGATTGTTCTTTAATATCATTAATAATAAACTAAAGTTAATTTATACTTGATTAAGAACATTTTTCAAGTTTATTATTATTTTTATATCACTTATTACCATGTAAAACACATTATGTAATCATTTAATTTAATAACGTCCATTTTGTCGATATTTGGCAATGGAGACAAAAATGGACTTCTTATAATCACATGTTGTTCATGTGGTCAATGGTTCATTATATCTAGAATGATATTCTTTATTTGGATATCAAATATATCATATATATCCATTATATACATGTATTTATAAAAGTACATACCATTTAGAGGTAAGAAATGAAATGCAACATTCATGGAGACGGTAAGCCTTACGTACGCATGAACGCTTCTTTCATTTCTATTTATAATTTTAATGGAAATAAAACATAATTATATATAGGTATATTATAATTCCAGTATAATTTCACATATTATATCATTAACTCCATCCTTAATATATCCCACAGAAGTCATTAACGAATCAAATCACTTTGAGGGGGCGGTAGTCCGCATCTCCTCAAATGAGATTATCGTATTTACCCACAATGGAAACCATAATGGTGTAACATAAATGAAAATACAGAAGCATAAAGAAACCATAAACATATTATATATCATATATAAATAGATTTACATCATAATGGCCACCATGAGAGGCAGTAAGATGTCATTGAACAATCATTGTTTCGTGAGGCCTTAGTTTTCCATCCACAGAAACATTTTGTTCTTCATCAATTAGATAGAGGTGTGTGTTAGTGTAGTTAGAATCATTCTCATAACAAACATCCTAGTATATTGAGGACACTAGTTTCGTTACAAAATGAAAGAATAAAATGATTTTAAGGGATAGAGAAGTAAAATAAAAGAAATCAAATTAAGAGAAATGGTTACCTTTAATTTGGTTAACATCCTTTGGTTTGAACTAAAGGACTTCTTGAAGTTCCTTATGCCTAAGGTAAGGTTTCTAGGGAGAGGAGAGGGATGTAAGGAACATAATTGGTAGATTTTGGACAAGACAACTTTCTTGAGAGTTGTGAGGAATTGGATAGAAATGGTCTCCTTTTATAAGGGAGAGGAGGGGCTCTTTAGGAATGTATGAAAATAGTTTTTTATTATATAATGCTATTCGTTTTCAAAAAGACCAAAAATCATTAAAGATGAAGTTAATATGACTCATGCTATAAATAAATACAACCAATCATAATTTGACATGTTTTGGATATTATTGTATTCATTATAACCTAATTTATTTAAATGATTTATTAATGAGGTAAATACTACATCATTATTATGTCATAAATAATTTAATTTATTTTTGCCTAAAAAAATAAAAAAATACCATGATATAGGATATCGTTTTATCTTTAAAAAGAATATTTATAGTCAAAAATATGACTTATATAACACCATATAACAACTAATTACTAAAAGATTTTTGTTAATGTGGATTTTGTCTTCACATTAAATTAATTAATCTAAATTGTCATCATCACTCCCAAGTGGCTCAATGGGGTCCCAAAATAGACTCAAAGATACCCATGGTTGTAAATGACTCAAAAAATAAGGTTTGGAAAAGTGTTAAGTTAATTTTGATTTATTATAATATTCTTTTAACCTTGAATTACCTTATTTACCTTCAACTGCGGTAAATAAAAGTCAAAAGTTACTATTCATAAAAAATTATTTTCATCTTAATGAACCACATTTTAATCCCGGATAAAAACCATGTATATTGGATTTTAGAAATTCAATTCACAAATGTGGTAAAATTTCATTTTAATTTAAAATTCAGTTTTTTTAACTACCACTAATTGGTTTCACTATTCATCGACAATTGAAGTTTTTCAGAAAAATACCAAAATCTCAGTATAAGAATTATTTGATATTCTGAATTCAAAATTGATGTCGATTTCTAAAAATTAAAAACATAGAAGTTTTATTAATTAATTTTAAAATTAATTCCCATTGTTAAAACTAATAGCGTTTTTTTAAGAAACAATAACTATCAAAAGATTGACACTTGTTTATGTCCAATTTCAAATTGAAATTAATTCAAATGACCAACATTGGATTAAATGGTAAAAAAATATTCTAATTAAACTTTAAACCAAATTAAAATTATAATCTATCCATATAAATAAATTATATTAAAACAATGATTTGAATTAAAAGACAATATTTTCACTATTCATTGAAAATGAACTTTAACGAAACAATTCCAAAAATTTACACAAATTAAATTATGATGTCCCTATTCTAAAGAAGGATGTTATTTGGTCTTATAGAATGTATTAATGTAACAAAAACTAGATTTAAGTAGGGTTCTCCATTAAAAGGCAATAAATCGGCCTTTTAATGTAAATTATTCTTAAAATTGGATTCATTCACATTTTATGGCACTAACATTTATTGGATAAATTTAAATATTTTTAACAAACATGTATAATCATATTGTATTTAGTTTTGTTCATTCCTGCCAATAAAATGGCTAGGAGTGGACTACCATTTATAATAATAATATAATATTATTAGTGTGCAACGTAAGATTTCAAAGAAACTCATTGTTGCGTATCGGGTATTCTATCGAACATACCAACCCTTTTAAAGTAAAATTAATATTTAATTCAAAAATATTAATAAATATGAAACATTTATTATTCTCTATTTACCTAGGTTGTTACATCAGGTGATATTGATGTAATTTTATAATATTATCCATGTCGTATAAGGTGTGAATAATGGGGTCAAATATACAAGGGGGATAGGAGTGTTATTTAATATTATATAAATAAATTTTTCCTCATAGTTTCCAATAATATTTATTCTTGGGATTATATAAATAAATTTATTTATTTGAGTCCAATATATTGTAAATTTATATCATCCATGAACCATTTCTACATGTATTTGTCTTATAATGAAAATTAAGCTATTTTTTAGTATTTTACTATTTCCCAAAAATAGAAACTACTTAAAAAATAAGAAATATTATCCCAACAATTTTTTTTAACTTTTAGATTAAAAAAAATTGATTTTATGAATATAATTTTATCTTTATGAGAAAATTCTATTTGAATAAAAATAATTATTTATTATTTAAAATTCTATTTTTAATAAGATGATCATTTTTTTAACCCATGAAAAAATTAAATTTAGTTAGAAAAAAATTATTATTATTATAGAACATAAATATTAATTTATAAACCCATTTCATGGAAATAAACATGATTTTTAATACTTAAATATGTTTTTATAATTGAAATGAATCATTTATATTTAAAATAAATCATTAAGTTGTTTTAAAATTTAAAAACATTTAATTACTCTGATAACGATATAAATATGTCATATTGTAATTCTAGTTGTCAAATAAGTATTTATTTAATCATACAATGTAGATGATGTTATTATAATAGACAATTTACTATTTATACTTGTCATATTATTATTCCAGTAATAGGATTAGATATGTTAATATCAGTTACTTAATATATTAAAATAACATATATTTCTTTTATAATTTTATCACATTTATTTTCATTCATATTTTAATGTATTTTCATTTTCATGATGAATATTATATTCCTAAAATGCTGTATAAAATATAATTTTTTTTCAATGTGTGGTTATTCTAGTTGATCGACCAGATGTATATTTTTATATGATATTTATCTTATTTCATATTTTTATTTAACTGTATCATTTTCAATTTTGATGTATATTTTTATTCTTAATATTCAATGTTCGAGTTCATATAACAAAATTAAGATGGTTCAATTGAAAATTCCCAAAAATTTTATATATAAATATTACATCTAAATAGATGAATAATTTTTAACATTCATAAGGATCCATGAAAAAATCATTGATTTCTATTTTCCTTAGAATCAAGGAAATATAACAAAAATCATCCAGAATGGGGAAACATCTTCTCCCACTATGATGACCATAAATATCACATATTATAGACATATCATATGAAAAATATAATTCATCATAATCATAGGAAAAAATTCAAAAGTAATGGTGTTCTCAAGGTGAAGATATGGGATTTTATGTTTTCAGGACCTATTGTGATGGGTTTAATTCTAAATCGGGCCATGGTGTTGGTAATGGGATCCTTTTTCCAAAATTAATTGCGGGTTTGGATTGATTTAATAAAAAGGGGATATCTTACAACAAACATTTTTATTATATGATATTATAACATGATAGGCTTGGTCAAAACTCCCATTTATATAATTTGAGCATTAAATATCCTCTAATGAACCATTTTTCGGGATTGGGTAGACCGCTAACATACCCTATTTTGTATTGGGGTGACCACTAATGTACCCTATTTCATTCATTGGATAACCTACCATGTATATTATTTCTTTCTTAGGACATCCTCTGGTATTCCCTATTTTATAAATTGGAAATCAACACATGTACCTATTGAGATGATATAAAATTAGTATTTACATGATTAATTAAAAGGTTATATAGGTCTCACTAGTCAGACAATGATAAAAACATATCTTTTCCATGAGATTATAAACTATAATTTATATTAGAACCGATAACATAAAAAACTACATTTCTTATTATTTAAAATAAAAATACTGTATTAGTCTAGAAAGGTGAAAATAATTAAAAAATATTGTTAAGGGGGTCTCATATAGTGAATATTAAGAGGTTCCTTACTGATGGTAACTTAACACACACTAGGAATAGAACCCATTCTATTGAAGAAGTGAATATCTTGATCGTGGACCTTTCATATTTGTATACAATCACTTACATGGTTCCCCTCTCCTCAGGTCTGAATAATCACAATAAATTCATTAATAAACAGTTTACATAGATAGATAAGATAATCAATAATCCACAGAATGGGGTTGTGTCTTAAAAATACCCTTGGATGACCAGAGAATCCATTTCAATAGCTGACATCTCTATACACTTCATGCATCAGATTTTGAGAAAATTGAGCATGGATAAATCTTTATTAGTGAGTGTGTTTCCTATCCTAAAATAATCCATAATGGAAAGCATCACATATCTTATTATTTCATAAATCATTCTACCATATATCATTATACCCAAAGCTCATGACCCATCAACGTTGAGTTTATATCCATGAGAATGAGTTTCCCAAAAAATCAATCATCCTTATACAAGGAATTAAATAGATCAATGATTGGTATTAGAGCTCATCAAGAAGGGACAAAGAAAAGGTTTTTTATCACATCGATTAATTAGATGAATATGATATTACACTATGATACTTGTTCTCAAAAATGGATACAATCAAGAGTGGCTTTAAACATAAATATTGAAATAATTCATCTCACTCCAAAATACACTAGAACAATATATCAATAAGAATTCCACTCACAGTAATTTCTTGATAATTATACCATGAATGATTAAAAGAAATCTAAATAAGTCATCGAAACTATAATATTGAGTCACCATGTCATGGATAACTCCAAAGAATGTTAATATAGTAATGAAACACTCTCTAATAAATAAATTGAAAGGTCAATTAAATATATTGGTTGGTATAATAGAACAAAAATTATGCTTGATGAACTATATTTCACTGGATGTCTTTTTCATGAGATACGACTATATCATGAGGTCACCAATCCTGGATTATTTATTTATTAGGATTTCATTACTCCATAATATCACATCTAAAAATCGGAACCAAAAATATCATGAATTAATCGGTGATATTTTCTTAAAAAATGAATCCTTAAAGATGACCCATTAAAAATGAATTTTTTCAAGACTGGGTATATATCAATAAGATTTAATATATTCCACATATCTCCATTGAGTATAACCTATATGATTTTTGGAAAAATAGTAGAATTATTGAACATCATGTTCAGCATTGGAAACCTCAATAAAACAAGAATATTACCCTCACAGATTTATTCCTTGAACCTAATCTACACATGTCCAATGATCCAATATACATGACAATGTAGATTCATAATTTTATTCAATCATCCTCCAGATAATGGAAGAATTACACCTTTATTTATCCATATCCATGAGTAAAAATTAACATAATATCATTCCTAATGAGATCGAAATTCATTGTCCTCCCAAAATAATATTGAATGTATATTTTTCATGGATTACAGAACACACTAGAGGGTCATTCCACCATCATAGATTGGATTCTCCAAAATTTCCCATGATTCTCGGTGGAAATTTCCCTCAACATGTGCTTCCCAAATAATCTAACACAAAAAATCCTCAATGTCCATGATAAAAATTGTTTAAACATTATGAATATAATGATTTTTTAGTTGAATGAAGGATAGAACACAATTGACTATATTTATTTTAACACCAAATGAAATAAATATATGCTTAAAATTTTTAATGAACATTAAAATTTGGTTCACAAAATTATTAAAATGATGAACCCAATGTCTAATTAGTGAAAGGGGATCACCCCAATAATTCATATTGAAATTCCAAACATATATTCCAAGACTGTCGACAATAGTGGTGGTTCATCTTTTAGAGGTATAAATTGAAATATCCTGTAGAAAATACGTTAGATACATATATTTGTGAATTAGGTTATAACCCAGGGATGGGAAATGAAATTCCTTAAAATCATGAAATCATAATAAAAAATTTATATTGATTGTAAAATAATTATATCTATGATCATATACCTAGTAAACAATATGTAACATCAATTTTTTCATCATTGATGAAAATTTATTTTAAAAGAACAACTTTTACATTAAATTTTTAAAATAACTTTTCATTGAAAATATAATTTCATATTTTAAATTTTTAAATATTATAGAAATAATTTTCATTAAAAATAATCTATGAAAAAATATAATATCAGTTTTAAAATAATTTAAATCATATTGGAACAATATATCCTTTTCAAATTAAAAAACAATTTTATATAAAAATATATATTTTTTAAATATTTATATTTGAAAATAAACATTAATAATTATATATTAATATTCAATGATATTAATGGTCAATATTTGGGAAATTTATTCTCATCTCATACAGAATAAAGAATGATTCCTTTCATATTTCTATTAAAAGTAAAATTGTAATTTTTTGGAAAACAATATAATGAATTATTATAAAAAAATTATAGAAATTTAAAAAGGGTAAAAATGGGTTTCATATATAATATAGTTACATTAAATAACTTTGGATTATATTTTTTGAGAACATGGACTTATAAGTTAAATGTTTTTCATCCAAAGAGAGAAATAAATTTGATTTTCCTTAAAACAATATTTCTTAATATTGGGTAAATTAAGTTAGGGAAATGATCAGAAAATATTTATTCTTCATAAATAAATATATTAGAAGAAATTATATGGGTTTATTTATAGATAGATCATAACATTTCATCATTAAAATCATAATCTTGAACAGCCCGGATAAATGATGATATTGTATCATAAAATCAAAAAAAAAATTAACAAAGAATTTTAGGCACATGGGTGAATAAAATTAGATATAAAATAAATTATCCTGAGAATAGATATTTTTTCTGATATTAAATGAAAAATTAATTATATATATACCTCTTAAAATAATATTGTTTTATAACACAACAAATATCTCAAATAATGTAAAATAAGATCAAACTCTCTTACAACCATGGAACCATTTGAATTGTAAACCCTATAAAAGAGTAAAATTGAAATAGATATGCAAAAAAACCACAATTTTCATGATAGTTATAAAACATAAACTCATTGTTATTATATATATCACATAAAATAAATCATTGGAAAATATGGAAGATGACTCCTAGATGTAAAAATTGAAATGGAAACTCATTACTTATATATTAAATTCTATCATACACATTCATATATCATATTTAATTAACATGTATTTAATATAAAAATATTATGTAGAAATAATTATATATAATAGTATCATATATTATTTAATTAATAACATTTATTACCGACTTAATACTAATTCCATGATCAATTCATGTTTCTATTAATAATTGTATTATTATTCGTGAATGTTTTGATTTTTTATTTTTAGTCCCCATAATTTTTTCATGTATCCATTATCAAAATAATGTTTACATCGATATCAAAAACTTATAAATTAATTATATATTTATTTATAATAATATGTAAAAAATATATATATAACATGAAAAACACCATTCTTGGAGATGGTTTTTCGTACGTACACATGAATAATTATTATTTTTCTTAATAGATTGAAATAATGGAATGTAAATTTTATATTAAAACTAATGAATCATTTTTAATTAATGTATATCATATATTTAAAATAAAACCGTTTTTATGACCGTTATGGAGAACATATGTGTAGAATTAATCATATCAGTTCACAAGGTGGAAGTCCGCTGTAAACACAAATGTTTTTATCATAGTCACACTGAATGGAAAAAATGAATAAATATGTGATATAATGGTTATTGAAAAATATAAAAATCAATGGTATCATATATAAATAAAAAATTCATCATTATATCCTTTCATGGATGGTTTTGATGGAAAACCAATAACATCATTTCTTGATGTTTTATTCTATCATATAAATGAATAATTATTTAATAACACATTTAATATAAGTGAATATGAATTTATGTTATTAAATTAAGATAATATCATAATATTTATTTAAGAAAATAAATTATTTTTATCATGACGTTAAAATAATCATCAAAGGATGTGTATGTTGAAATAAAATAAAATGAGGTGTTAGGATCTAATGTCTTCTTTAGAAAACATGTTTTTGATTTCACCAAAAGATTTCATAAGATAGATTTAGACAAAAGTTAGTCCTACTGTATGAAATATGAAAATAATTAATTAATTTGGTCATATGTTGGATGAATCAATGTGTTTTGTATGTGTGAATATGAGAGAAGAGATTTGGCATTTTATAAGTGAGATAAATTGCATAATTTTAAATTTTAAAATGAAATAGTTATATGCATGTTTCTCTAAGAAAAATAAGAATAATGTTTGGATATTATCATTCCTAGAAGAGATAAAACTACATTATATCCCACCAATGTTTGTTTTAACTATTTTTAGAAATTTTTAACACATAAAAGTTTTGAATTGCATCTATGTAATCCCATTTTTTCCTTCACAGTGGTATATAAGATTAACTTTTTATAAAATTTATTATTTTGTATGATTATATAGAAATTATTACACAATGTAAATTATGATGGTTAAAAATATTGAGTAAATTTTACCTTGTTCCATTAATATAATTTGATAAATATTATTTAAAATTAACCCTACAGGCATGAGGGCAATGTGAGTTTCCAAATATAAAAGGATCGAATTATTATAAATTTTTTATTATAAATATTATCTATAAAAAGAAATATGATGATTTAAATTGGATTATAATATTTATAATTTTTCTAATTTTACATTTATATTCATATTAAGAAAATTTAAATTTTGAAAAATTTAGAAATCATATGAATTATTTTAATAAAAGCCACTATTTTTCACAATTCACAAAAAATAAATTGGTATTAAAATGTAAAAAATTCACCCAAAGATAATTTTTACATATATATTTAAAAACATAATTTTATATAGACAAATTTATATACAAATAATTTTCAAATATTACTTTTTTGATTTCATTAAAAAAGTAATATTTTTTTTACTAAATAGTACTTTCAAAACATATAATATATTTTTTTTAAATGTTGAACTATTTTATAAAAATGTTTTGATTAAAAAATACAATTTTACATAATATTTTATGTTTATATATTATTGTATATATATATATATAATTAATGGCTAGGTTATAATGGTCAAGTGTAAATAATAATAATAATAATATATCCCAGTTTTTAAAAGCACGATGTCATGTACAACATAAACTGAACACGATTTTGTATATAAAAAATGAAAAAAATCATATTTGATGTTAAAAAGCTATAAAAATTAATATATTTGACAAAAATACATATATAAAAACCTAAGGTGTTATATTATACTCCAATAAAATAAACACCACCCTCGAAATTTGTAACATTTGTATTAAAAATGAGGATACTTATACCTCATATTTTCATAAGGTTCTTACATTACATATTAAAACTCTTTATTTTCACACAAAAAATTATGATGTAAGTGGTACAGTTTAATATAAATTTCACAATATGGTTTAAAATTTTGAATGTTTATTCTATATAAGAATGATATTGAACCAGTGGTACAACCTTATAATTTAGTACATGTGAACGATCAGGTATGTATATCGTAAGATGATAGATGTGGAAGATATAAAAATTATGATTGGGGTTAAATGTAAGTGATAAAATATTAGATAATATCTTGATATGATCATGATCTGAAATGATGCTAATATATATATTTCATTGTTTACCGATATTTCCTATGTGGAGAAATTCAAAGAATCACCTTCTCACTAAATTCATATTCTAGGAAATGTTGACGATTAGAAACATAAAATTTATTTATAATTATTATTTCCATTACATGTTTATGAATGAATATGAAATTTTATTCCATTTTATCTTATTACTCAGTTCACTATAGATTAGTTTCTAGAAAATCATTCCTTTATGTTATAATTATACCCTTATTTCTATAAATCGATTCAAAATGATCCATCTGAATTCTGGAGAGAAATATAATGTCATAATAAAGTTCAACTAGAAGAACTTATTGAACTCATATTCATGTTAATCACATAGAATTAGTATTATTATGTCTTTTATGGTTTTAATTTTTCTTTGTGAATGACCATTTATCATAGGATGATATGAAGTAAAAAAAATTAACTCTGGATCAAGACCATTTTAATGACATCACCAAAACACTGATGTAATATTTTGATCATGATTTGACAAGATTGATTTTGGAACTCCATGCATCCTTTCCAATTTCAAAATGGGTTTCAATGATTTTGGTCTCTTGATCAACCATATACTCAAAAACGAATTATTGTTTCTATATGATTTTTGTTACTCTAAATGCAGATATATACACCTTCCAATGTTAATTTACCATCTATTCCTTAAATTTGATCATATCGTTTAAAAAATAATTTCATTAGATGTTAGGGTGAATCTTGGTACATATAGAATATCAAATGTGATTTTATTATTCAAGAATATATAAAGTTGGATATAATCAAATGAAATTTATCTAAAGTATGAAAAATTATACTTTCATAGCGGTCATTCATAATAAATTAAAAATGAAATCTCAAACCAATTAGGGGAGAAAATATGATCCCTAATTATCATTAATAACTTCATCAATTATGATTAAATAATATTACCCCCTACCATTGTACTTAGATTTTTCTATGGTTTATTATCCATATTTTTCTTTCAAATGGGGTATTTATTAACATAATACCCATAAATCATTCAACAGAATCACTACAATGTGGGAAATTAATTTTGTTAATATATTTCTTCAGTCAACTAATTGAATGACCTCTTCAAATCACATATAAAATATTTTAATAAATTTCATGGATTACCATACATTTATAAACCTCTATTTCGTCCTAGTAATTCACCTTAGTTATTCATCCAATATTTATTGTCATTTTATGATTGAACATTAATTCGATCATGTAATTTATTTTATTTTTTAGGAGAATATATCTCTCATTTATTACAAATAAAATTTTATTTTTCTCAATAAAAAAATTTCATTTCTACATTCATTTCTCATCAATTAAAGTCATTATATATACTACATTATCTTATTTCCTATTCAATTTGAGTTCATGTTCTCATGATACAAAAAATCAATTTATTTTTCATTTAGGATAGATGATTAACCCTTACGAATTCCTATAATGTATTATAAAATTAGATTTATATTTACCTATAAATTAACCATAATTATAGTTTTCATTATAAAAATAATTCTCCATTATTGATCAAAGTATATGAGAAAATTACATATTAAAAAATATTATCTTAATCATATCCCATTCAATAGAGTTGAATACTTCATATTGAGTCGTATTATGAATAGTGGTCCCCCATTGGTCTTATTTACCTTCCAAAAAATATACAATCAACATGTTATTTTATTTTAAATCACTAGATAATGGAAAATATCATTTTTATTGTATTAATTCATTTTCTCGTGACTTGTTGATCAATGGTAAAATAAAAAGTGGGTGTGCAATACCTCGGGAAGGAATCCACATAATGTTATTCTTTATTTTGATATTTTGGAATTTTTCCTGATTAATGGATTAAAATTGTACATGATCATATAACTATGAATATTCATTACATATCCCATAATTACTAGATTTTTATGATAACAATAAATAATTTTTCTATCCCACAAGGTATTAAAATTCTTATTTCATGTTCAATATATTGAATAAACTATTTTTTATATTATGCGAAGCATTAATCATAATGGAAAATCACAAGATCATTAAAATAATTTACTGGGTCACTAAAACATTGAACCATTATATCAATCTAGGACACTATTAGATTAGATTATGAAAATCATATTGATTTTAAAAAACCTTTGTGATAGTCTATTATGAGTTTGTGAATTGAAAATTTATATCCCCGATTGGTTTAAAATAGCGTGTGAGGACAGGCCTAATGTCATTCTTCAGGTGATGATTTTTAATTTTTCAATATACCATTTTTTAGATTTATTACACATAGATATCACTTTTTATGGGACACATACTTGTGTAGTATCTATAATTGGATATAATTTCATGGAAAATGCTCGTTATATCCATTACCAAAATTCCAAGACATATTCCTATATTGTGACCCATACTTAGACATATCTTTATACTTGTCTGTAATAATTTCACTAATTTCATATCATCATACTTCACAATGGATAAGTAACATATTTTGTAATAATAGTGATATGGACCAAATCATCTTATACAAAAATATTAAATCTTAATAGAAGAATATTATCCACATAACATAATGATATAACTCAAAACATTTAGGTCTAGTTGCATTGGAATCTTTGAAACAAAATTAACTAATAAATATGTGATTTATGTCATCTCTAAAAATTTTCTTCATATATATAATCCTTCTAAAAAATTCATGAATAATTAATTTAACTATAATCAAGGAAATAGAAACATAGAATTGTTATAAATGAAATTCCTTGTATGGATAAACACGTTATATATCATCATATCATGTTAATATGGGTGTGAAAACATGATAATAACATTCTAATACCCAAAAATGCATATCACCATTCACAATAATGTTTCAATGAATAAATAATAGAATTTCATAAGAAATAAATCATAAATTAATCAATTAAGTTGATTTAAGAGATCATAATCGTTGCGTAAAACATAGTTTTTTGGAACACCCATAAGCATATAAAATATTATTTCATGGCTTTCATAGAGTTAATTCCATGTTTTTCTTGGTAAAACAACCCATGTACTGTCAATGGGATAGATATAACCTCTTATGTACTCTCTTTGGCCTTGAGATAGAATCCTATGTATCATAATTCCAGAACTGGAAATCCTCACATATACCCACATTCATGATTTGAATAAAATCATCTTTACACTCTTTTATGATTGGTAAATCCTCCCTAGAACCCTCTTCTAGTATTTGGATAACATCATGCGTACCTTTCAGCTCATATAATATTAATCTTAACCTAATTAATTAGAGGGAGATATAGATCCAACATGTAAAACAATTAAAATATGAAATAGATATTCCATAAAATTATAAAATGTTAATCATAACTAAACCCATGAATTAAAATAAATCTCATAATCAATTCCTCATACCATATCCCATGGAAAATAATGGAGATTTCTAATAATTTCATTATATCATCAACAAATAACACCTTGAATAAATAAGTGCTTTTCCTTATAGATTTATAATAGTATAACACAATGAAGAGAAATAGATATCATAAAAATAATTTCATCATATAAATAAACCTTCCAGATAAAGAATAATAGTTTTATCCTTAGATATTATACCTATTAATAAAAATGTAAAATAAAAGGATATCATTAGATTGAAATTTATTTTTAAGGATCATTTGGAATATTTATTGAGAAAAATAACATTTCTTTGAAATTTAATTTTGAAAACAAATAATTATAAAATAATTTTGAAATCCTTTTCTTTACACATAATATTTAAAAACATATAAATATATGTTGAAGAAAAGGTTAAATTGTTTCTTAAGTAAAAGATCCTTTCAACATTGCATAACCGTTTTTTTAAAATATAATTTTTAAAATCATATTCATTGAAATTAACCACTAAAAAAGTAAAATGATGTTTCATAGAAAATAAATGTCCATAACCGATGGATATTTAGTTGATGAAATAATCATTAAAACAATTAACCAATTCATATAATCTGTAAAATCTAAATGATAATTTTAAAATAAACAAAATGATTCCATTTAGGAAATTTTTTAAAAATATGTAAAAATTACATTAAAAATAAAATAAAAACATTAAACTTTTTTATAAATAATCATTGAAAACATGGACATGCATGATAAACTGGTTTCAACTAAAGATAGAAATAAATTATTTTTTAAAAAAACTTCTTATTAACAAATTGAGACATTAAGAAGAGTAAAATAATAGGAAAACATGTATTCAAATAAAATAACTAGTGGATAATAATATACTTCAGTTTTTTTATATATTATTCTCTATATTTTATCATTAAAGGAATAATCATTAACAATCCTGATAATTATTGAGACTATATCATAAAACCATTACCAAATTTGAAATATTTATTTCTATTCGACCTGGAAATAAAATTAATTGATACATATAATATCATTTGAATAAATAATTTCGTGATATTACATCTTTATGGGTCTTTATATACATATCTTTTTAGAATATATATATTTATAACACAATTTATGTCTCAAAGAAGTAAATTTGGGAAAAAATACCATATTGCATTGATCACAATTGAATCATCAACACCATGAAATGATGATATTCATAAGGATATGTAATTCCATTTATTTTCATGATAGGATTCTGGTTTCCAGTAATAACTACGTTGTTTTAATAAGATGTTTTCATATATTATTAGTAAACCTAAAATATTAATCATGGATCGTCAATAAATATAATAATTAAAAATATGTAAATAGAATATATATTCATTATATATGCATTTATATTAATCCATAAACGTTTTATATAGAAAGTGAAATACAATATTCATGGAGACGATATGTCACATATACATGTAAAACAAAGAAGTAAATTTGAGAAAAAAATATTATACCGCATTGATCACAATTGAATCATCAACACCATGAAATGAAGATATTCACAAGGATATGTAATTCAATTTATTTTCATGATAGGAATCTCGTTTCTAGTAATAACTACATTGTTTTTATAAGATATTTTCATATATTATTAGAAAGCCTAAAACATTAATCATAAATCCTCAATAACTTGAATAATTAAAAATATATAAATAAAATATATATTCATTATATATGAATTTATATTAATCCATAAATGTTTTATATAGAAGATGATATACAATATTCCTGGAGACGATATTTCATACATACATGTAAAACAAATTTTCATTTTCTCAGCTGATTCGATGAATAAAAATAAATAATACATTATAATTGGAGAATTGATTTTATTTATTACGTATATCATATTTTTAATTAAAATTTTTTTAATTCCTTCGATGTAAATTGTTTGTTAATAATAAATCACATCACTTCTAGAGGCCGGAGTCCACCATACACATGAATTATGTTGATCTATATCCTACATAATGAAAACTAAGAATATATATGCGATACCATGATTCAATATAAATATTAACATCGTATATATCATATGTAAACAATAAATACATAATTATATCATTTTTTTAGATGTGGGGATTAAAATTGATGAACATTAATTCATGAGGTTGATGTCAGTCATGAACACAAATGATTATTTCGTAAACCATTTGTTGAAAGATAAGAACAATATCAATTATTCATTTTTAATAATAAATTATTTGTATATCAAATATTCCAATGATTTTATATCATAATGTTATAATAATTATTTAATGTTTTGGAATAATAAATAAACTAAAATGCTCGGTTAGGGACTTTACCACTTCTTTGAAAAACTACTTTTTGCTAACACCAAAAGGCATAATTGGATGGTTTTATCACCAAAATTAGTAATCATGGATGATTTGAGGGAAGAAAACATTTTATATTTGTACAAATTTAATAAAATAATAATGCTTCTAATTGTAAAGCGGATAGGAGAGGGTGGACTTTTATAAGTTTGGTGATTCACACACTTTTTAAATTTCTTAATGGATAATGTTTAAAAATGTTTTTTACATTCCTTAATGATTAGAAAGGGACCATTATATGTAAGAGATTCCTTATGGACACTATATGTCAATAAAATTGTTTTTGTACTACGTTTGGGGAATTTTTTATGTTTATCTTTTTAGTCTAACTCCCAGGTAAACCCATATTTACCTAAACTATTGTAATTAATTTTAATAATTTTTTATTTTCATTTTTGGGGGAATGAAAGATGAAAATATTACCTAATATCTTTTATTCCCCTTTAAAATATGTAAATATTTTTTCTATAACCCTTTTATGGATTTGAAAAAAATATAGTTCAAATTAATCACTCAAATGTGATGAGAAAGTGGGGTTTCAATGATAAAATATTCTATAGTTTACAATATTTTTATTTAAAAATTCAAACTAAAATTTATTCATTTGATTTGAATAGGAATAATAGATAAATATTTGAAATATTTTTACTTTAAAAGACTAATTAATTCAGTTGTTATGTTATTAATAAAATTATATAGAGGGAAAATTATAAATAAAAACTGATATTTTTCGCTAGTTATTGAATACATTATGTCCTTGGGAAAAAATAAGAAATTCACACATATAAAAAATTATAAAATAGATTTAAAAATTTAAAATTATATTCTAAAATAAATTTTATTATATTTAAAGAATTTACATTCATTATTTGTTCCAAAAATGTAATAAAATCATTTTTTAGAAAATATTATTTTAGAAACATATACTAAATTTTAAAGAAATTATATTCTTTTTATCAATATTAATTAATTAAACTAAAACAGTAAACTCTATTTTGACAACTTTTTCTTTAGTATAAATATCTCTAATTTTAACTATTATGTTATAATAGTCATGAATAAATAACAATATAGATAATATTTCATAGTTTTTATGACTTAGTGACAGATGAAATTCAATATAAATTCTGTGTGGCATGTAACACAATACTAACTTGTTTTTGTGTGTAACTAAATCTATAAAGGTTAATTAGAATATGTTAATGAAATAATTCATAAATACACAGGTTCATTTAAGTATCATGTGAAAAATTATCTATGTAACTTTTCATGACTCTTTATGATACAATTAATTATTTATAAGTGAATTTCCGTTGAAATAATTCAAGATTAATAAATTTTTCCAACATTCATAAATTTCATCCTTATTATATAAATATGAAAACATGTCACTTTAATTATTCATTACCAATTCTTCTCAGTCTCATGTCACCTCATCATACTTCTGGTTCTACCATTTTACATTGACTAGGTGAGTGGTCTTGTTTGGTATACAATTATCTCCACAATCCAAGATTCATTCCTTATTTTCCACATAAATGATTTCACATTATTGTTTTAAAACCTCTTGAGTGACTAAATATGCGGTATCAGATATAGACCTCATTATGAGGGAGATATGTAGTGAATCATGTTCCTGATATAGGGTTTTTTGATGTGAATATCAATATGCCACACATCAGATGTGATAATGTATATCAATGGGTAAAATATGTGTTATACATTACATTCCATTATACCTAAATATCATTAATATCTACTATATAGATATGTGAAGGAATTATTTATCTATAACCTTAGACTCAATTTATCTTTGATGGTTATTATCGTATCATTTTTTTCCATACATGAATCTTCCCAGATGTGCTGATGATTGGTTTTGACCTCTTCTACCATTTAATCATCCATTTTATGTCCCAAACCCTTCTATTCAACATCTTTATCCCAAAATATAATAAGTTTATAGATAAACTCATAGTTATCATTATATGGATTAATTTAATTTATCATTTGAAATATGATATAATAGATAAATAAACTAAAGAATATGTTTGTCCCATATTCTATTGATTTGAAGTATCAATTTTCTCATTATGTCTTCAAGTTATAAATAATTACCTTAGATTAGACATCATATTTGTGGGGATAATTCATAATGATGTAAAACATAGACTTCAAATAATGTTTGATTCTTTTCCATTACATAGAGGTAAACCATATATATCAGGTTGATAAAGACAATAGTGTTGTTTCATAATGTTTTTCCATATACCATTTATATATATATATATCTTTTTCTATTTATAATATGGTCAGCCCTGCCAAATTTTAACAAAGAGAGAATTTTTTATAAAAAACTAAAACAACTAAAATAAATAGATTTCTGATAGATTTTATCAACAAAGAAATAATAAAATCCATTGGGATGTTTTACAATTTCATTGTGCATATAAATGATGGTTGCTTATAAAACATTGATATTATCCTTTGTTCTAAAACTAGTTGGTATAATAATCACATTGAAGATAATTTGGAGCCATATTTATTAATATTTCACTAGAAATATTTTTCCTAGAGATATCGATAAAAAAAATTTAGAGGTTGGATGATAATGATTGAGATATGTTCATCATTCCACAACTCCTTCACTATGTCAGGATTTTATAGAACATGTATTAATGAGAAAAATATTAAAACACCTACCTCATTCATTTTGATCTCATATTATTATTCTTCTTTTATAACTTTCATCTTATTATATTTTCCTCATCTTATTGATGATAATAATTTATCTTTTATAAAATGGAATCTTGAAAAATTATTTGAGAAATGATTGATTATATTTCTTCAATTATGACTTAAATTCATTTTTATTATTGAAACAAAATTTCTCTCCTCGCTATTCTCATCGAGGATAAGGATACAATGTAATTTCATTATAGAGAATCTATTACATTATTCTCCTTCTACTAGTGGTATGGGATTGAGTATTAATATTCATATATAAACTCTTAATTTCTTCAATGGAATATGTTGAGCTCCTATTATGTGATTATGAAAATCAATATCATATGATCTTCATTTATTTTAAACAACTCTCCATTGTGATAATTTTTTAAAATCAATAATGTAAATATCAAAATAGTAAATTTTAGATAGTCAATTTGGATATTCTATTAATTATCAATAAAAATATTAATGGTATATTCTATCACATTATAATTTTGAATTAGTACAAATTGTATTCCTTTCATTTAACCAACACTATAGACCATAAGTGATTCACACACCAGTATACTATATCAATGGTTTTTTTGATATGCTTTGGTTACAATTCATGAATATATTTACTCATTTATTTTCCCAAATAACATTACTCCCATCCATGTCATACTTTATAATAGTTATGACAATCTTGAGTTGTTTCTCACAAATAATCGCTAATTCAATGTTAGTCTTAGTAAACAATTTATATATAATAATGATTTTGTTCTAGGCCATTTCTCAATATCCATAATCATAAAATGGTTAAAAAATATTCCTTTTCACATGATAAAATACCATAATAAAGAAACTTCTTCAACATATAACACACATTTATTATAGTTTTTATGTGGTTTCCCCATTTAAAAATATATTATAAAATTATTCTAATTCTCCTCATTTAAATAATTTCTATTATTTTATATTTGAATATCATTTTTTAAGACTTCCAAAAAATTTCAATGTAATCTCTAAATCCTTTATTAATAAATTCCATTAATTGTTTCCTGAGAATTATTCAGTTTAAAAGGTAAAAAATAAACACAGTGTGTGAATATGTTTTTTGAATAGTATTATTTGAAATATTTTTTTCTTGACCATTAATTGGTGATATCCCAACTGATGGTACACCATTGAGATGCATGGGGATCAACATAGATGATCAAATATGTAGCCAATTAAAAAAAAGATACATTTCATTTATAATGATATTTTTTAGTTTATAATTAGAAAATAATAATATAATTGACCAAATAAAATTGATTTTGGAGAAGGCCTGTGTTGACCATGGTGAAGCAGTCACGCATATAAACCCATTTTCTAGATTATCCAAATATAATTATTCAGTTATTCCCAATCAATGGGTCCATTCTATAATG
Organism: Viscum album; assembly: GCA_963277665.1. Lineage (NCBI taxonomy): Eukaryota > Viridiplantae > Streptophyta > Magnoliopsida > Santalales > Viscaceae > Viscum > Viscum album. Next base: position 71,224,804 of record OY728151.1, on the reverse strand, counting down.
ATTCAAGTATTTGATTAGGGATCTATGTATACAATAAAATAAGAACTCAATATATTAGTCTTGAGGAATAACATATAACTCTTCAGGTAATCAAATACATTATCTCCAAAAGAATTGTAATTTTTATTTCAATTGAATAATTGTTAGAGATTTATATTCAACCATAATAATAGATTATTTATATATTTATAAGAATACATTTATTATTTATATGGGGATTCAAATAATATTTGTGATAGTTATTAATAGTAAAAGTGAAAGAGGTTTAGTTGATAATTTACTTCTTCTGTTGATTTACTACACATTGTATTCTTCTATAAGAACCGTTGAGTTTTAATTTAATATGAATAATAATTAATTGGGTGTATGGGAAAATATTTTGGGAGAAGTGACTATATTTTTGGAAGTAACCAATTATTATATGTTTTGGGAATAACGGGTAATCTTTATTTGGGAAAGAGTGGATACTACTTTATTATTATAAACATTAGTTTAGTTTTTTACCTCAAGACTACCAATATAGTTTTTAATGAAAAATAAATAGTAATTAATGCAAGTGAGGCTAGGAAATTTGTCATATACATTATCCATGATTCATTTCTTAAATTTATTGTTCTATAATTCAAATTATCATATTTCCTTGTATTTTACTATTCACTATGTGAAATATAGTTTTTATATAAACCCCGTATTAAATTTTAAAATTCTTATTTTAATATCATCATTTCATTTTTTGAACCATTGGAAAATTAATTTTGTTCTCATAAAATTATATTTTCATTGTAATAATTAATATTTTTAATTTATAAACCAATGTTATGAAAATTATATTTATTATATATGCTTAACAAAAAAATAAATTAAAAAATTTATATTTAACAGACATATAAAAACACATTTCATAATATTGAAAAAAAATATTCCACGTATGATTATATAAATATGACATATTTTATTGTTATAATACAAATAAATTTTATATTATACTTCCATATATGAGGATATTATGCGAATGGTCATGTTATTATTCCATAAATCAAATTACACTTACAATGGATAGACATTTAATGTTTATATGTGTTTTCTAATTTCTATAAAAATATCATATTTCATTCACTATTTATTAACATGTATTTTATAGTATTCTTTAATATATATTAAATTTAAAAAATGATTATTTATTTTCAAATAATTTATTTCATTTTTTATGTTGTTTGTTAGTGAGGGAATTTTAGATGATCGAGCATATTAAAATTTTCATATTATCATTATCTGATATTCCATTTCTGTTCAAAATATAATATTTTTTCATATATATATTTTTTCACGGAAAATCTAGTCCGGATTAATATAATAAAAATTTACTAGTCTCATCATTTTTCACACACACTATATAATACTACATTACTAAACATGGAACAATTTTAAAATCATAATGGAAATTGAATTGATCGATTTTTAGGTCATTACAACCTGATAAATTGGTTCTATTATTATTATCCTATAGTTTGGGTATCATATTTTATCTACATATAATGTATTTTAGGTAATTTCATTACATGTCAAAATTTATTTGGATGACAATAACAATTCCCAAATGATTTGGTTTCCATATTTTTTCCCAAATGTCTAGAATGAGAGTGAATTGAATTTATGTATAAAACCTCATACATGCTCTTCCATCAGTAGTAGATATGATGTGATAGTTTTTGTATTTTCCTAGATAATATGGGTTTATATTGGACCTTACCTATTGATGGTAGTTTGGGGTTGGAGATCACCCAGTGTTGTGGTTGTCATATAGGGTGGGGGTAATTTGTTATTGGAGGATGGAACACGGTGAATGTTCATGTAATTCATGTTATTCTGTTAGTATTGAATGTTTCATTAGGTTTTGGTACATAATCATTCCAAAACAATATGTTGGTACCTATGGTAGGCTGGTCTTGGGACAAATTTTTCCCAACCCACATCATAGAAGGATCATTATTTGATAATATATGTTTATATGTATTGGGTGAAATGGATGTTTGATGTATAGAAATGAGAGAGAAATATCAATAGGGATTCAGTTATTCTGATCCAATTCATATTTTTATTCGATAATATATTATTATAATTCGATATTTTATTTACTGGGAGTTTTAATATGAGGTTGGAAAAGATAGATGGCATGTTTTTGTGATGGAAGGTACTTCTATTTTTTCAATCATGCATTACTCGTATATTTTAATCATAGGAATGAGAAACCTTGTGTATGATCATAATGAGTATATATATTTTGAAAAAATAATATATACATATATATATATTGGTTTGTGCTGGACATTGGGGAACATTCTTGATATTTCTACCATTTGTGTAGGATTTGTTGTGGAGTAACATTATTATCACATTTCTTCTGAAATTATCTCACTAAGTATTATTTTATTGTTAATATTGTCCATTCATTGTGTTATGGTTTGGTCTATTTTTTCATGTTTTGTGGAATATTTTCATCATGGATGCTCAATATATCTTTTAATACTATACTCATCACATATGGTAATTTCATTCATATGAGTCCTTCCTTATAACCTCAGTGTTATTTGCCGACACAAGCACTGCTGAATATGGAACTCATGGGTCATAATATCACATAACAAATTACTAGAATAAGATGGTATACATTAGTGGGAGTGGGTATAGATATAGTGGTGTCACATATTTTGGATGAGAGATAATATGTGTATTTTAGTTAGGAATTCAAGAGTATATTAAGAGTCATTATAGGAATTTTATTAGTTGATATTTGAGTTTGTATTTTTCCTAGTTGGATTGACCTGACCTCTCCCCAAGTGATCTGATGAAGGGACTTTGAGATAACTGAATGAAAAACTGATTTAGTTAAACTAGTATTATAGAGATATGATATAGGTACAATCATTATGTTATTTTGTGCTTCTTGATTAATGATGGTTTTTTTGGTAAAATAAAATTATTTTAATTAAAAAATATATAAATTACATGGTACATGAATTAGGTCTACCATTATGTTTTAGGGAATTTATCCATGAAATTTCTATTGTGTAGTTCTATCTATGAATTATTAGTAGGATGGTCCATTTTATCATCAGAGAGTCTTTTATATATAGTAGGATGAGGAGTATCAGACATTATTTTATTATTTTTAGAGGACGAGTATTGAGAAGTTTGTAGGTAGTGTCATAGATATATATATAATGCTTCATAGGATATCTCTAGATATATATAGGACTTATTCATTCCTAAAATGAGTTATTGATAATATTTATGTTATTTATAATTTATGGTATTAAAATCATAGTGGGGTGACATATTTCAATGACCAACAATAAGTAGATGTCTCATGGGATGAATTATATAGGGTGAGTTATCTTGGGATATTTCCATAAAGGATGAAGGTAGTAAATATGGTGGAGTTTATCTCCAATAAATAGTGCATCAGAAGAGTTAAAAATATAAATATTATATTCATATAACATTTTTATTTCTCTCTTTAAAACATTCTATATGATTGGTTAAGATCTCAGTTTCATGATGTGGTAATATATAAAAAAATCATATATAAAGTGTCCCAATTTAAACATTATATATACACAGTGCTGTTAATGAATGTAGATGTGATCAAATAGATGGACACTTAAGGACAGAGGCATATGAATTATGATAAAATGGAATATCTATAAGTAAAACATAAATTAGAGGAAAATGAATCTGAAGTAATTTTATGTTACAGGTAGTAAGGAGTCAATAATAGTATTCCACTTCATACATTTTTAGGGATAATGGATCTCAATTTTCTATGAATGAATTTATATTTTTATAAAATTATTATTGAGGTCATGTTCAGTGCAAGGATTAGTTAGTTAATTTTTAGGGACATTAGTTTTTATAAAATTTGTTAGGATCATGAACTACTAAAGAACTTACAATGGATATAAATTTTTTTTCCAGAAGATGATAGATAGAGCTAGAAGTAGCCTTCCTCAATATTTAACATTCCCTCATACATAGATAAATGAATGTAGACATGGTGGAAATATTATAATGGATGAGTAGTGGGGGTTTGATGTTTTATCTGATAAAGGTGTTATAGATAGAGGGTTAAGATATTGTTCGTTGTATTATCAGTTTATCACCTACCCTAGTTTCTGTGTTTTTTTATTCTGAATCATTACAATCTTTTGAGATTACACCATTCGTCTAAACATATGGAAAACATTATGATAGGATTTCACTTCCTTGTGTGTTATGAATTATATATGGAGTTAAATATTTCATGTTTTAGGTGTGTTTTGAAGGTTGAATCATTATGGGAGATCATTAGTCTTTGAGGGGTTTCTCCATATATATAAAAAATCTATATGATCTTATCAATATCATTTATTTCTTAAATTCGTTGTGTGAATACACTGATTAAATTTATATGTGATATGTTTTCCCTAACATGTAATGTGTAGCATCCCAGATAAATAAAGAATATAACATTTTCATATATATTAATTTTTTCAATTAATTATTAATTTTACTTTAATGGGGATTCTATGATTAATGGAGTACCAGATACGCAACAACGGGTTTCATGGAAATCTTATGTTCCACATAACATTATGTCATATTGAAAAATAATAATATATTATTATTTTAAATAGTAGCTAAGACTTAGGTTTTTATTGAATTAAATGAAAATAACTAACTAAAATATGATTATACATGTTTGTTAAATGTTTTAACATTTATCCAATAAAGGTTAGAGGCTTAAAATGATAATGAATCTAATTTTAAGCATAAATAATATAATATTCATTAAAAATATGATTTACTGACTTTTGATGGCGAACCCTATTTAAATCTAGAATTTTTCAATTTTATATATTCTATTTAACATAATAAAATTACTCTTCTGAATTTGGATATCAAAATTTACTTTGGATAAATTTTTTGTATTTTTGTAATAAATTTCCTTTATTTTGAAGAGTGAAAAATCTGTATTTTAATTCAAAAATACCTTTTAATATAATTTATTTCATGAGATTGATTATATTTTTATTTGGTTTTAAGGTTTAATAAGATTATGTTTTTGAAATTTAATCTAATTTTGGTCATTGGTAGTAACTGGACTTTGAAATTGGGAATAAACATGTGTCAATATTTTGATAGTTATTTTTTCTTAAAAACACTCTTTTTATTTTGACCATGGAAATTAGTTTTAAATTATTTTTTACCACATATATGTTTTGAATTTGGAAAAAAGGATTACATATATGAGATAAGAACTTCCAAATTCTGTAAATTGCTATCTTTATTTATTCATTAGGAATATTTACTTTAGTAAATATTTTCTTTACCTTGGTTAAAGGGTTAATAGGGTAAATAAGGGTAAAAAATAATATTATAATAATATTAAATTACCCTAACATGTGGCTTATTACTATTGTATGATAAATTTTAGACCATGATCATCCTTGGGTTGATTTGGGGACCCCATGGAGCAATTTAAGAGAGATAAAGACACTATATATTAATTTATTTTATGTGAAGAAAAATAAAATAAACATATATCTTTTAGTAAATAAATTTTAAGAGGGGGTTATATAAGTTATATATTTAACTATAAATATTAATTCAAAAGATAAAATGATTTCCTAAATTAGGATATTTTTTTATAATTTTTAGACATAGAATAAATAAAATTATTTATGACATAATAATGATGTATTATTTACCCCATTAAAGAATGATTTAAATAAATATGATTATAATGATTATAATAATATCCAAAACCTGTCCAATTTTTATTGGATGAATTTTTTTAGAACATGAATCATCTTATCTTTTACTTTAATGAGATTTAGATCTTTAAAACCCTAAAATCCTTATATAATAATTTAATAATTTCAAACATTCCTAAAGAGCCCCTCTTCCCCTTTGTAAAAAACCCTCACCTCTACCAATTACTCACACCTCTCATGCCCCTTGGCTTGTCAACCCTCTACCCAATTATTCTACCTAAATCACTCTATTCCAGAAACAAGCCTTCCCCATGTATGAAGTAAATTCAATTAAACCTTTTTTTTCAAACCAAAGGGAGATACACGATTTAAAGGTAATGTCTTATCTTAAGTTATATTGTTTTATGTTACTACTCCAACCCCCTAAATTTTTTTTATTTCATTATTTTATAAAAACACATGTATCATAAATATATTAGTTTTTTATGCGAAGTACATGAACTACACATACGCACACCTCCATTTAATGGGTAAAGAATATATTGTTTCTATAGACGGTGAACTACAGTCTCACAAAACGATGATTGTTCAATCTTCTCCAACCACCACTTATGGTAGACATTATGATAACACTGTAATTATACATGATATATATTATTTTTATGTTTTATATATTCTTATACGTTTTTTATTTACAAACATACGTTTATTCTTTCCAATATGTGTAAGCCTGATAATTTCATTTAAGGAAGTGCGGACAACCGCCCACTCAAGGTGATATTATTCGTTCATGACATACATGGAACGTTTAAAGGATGGAGTTTTGAAATTATGTAACATATATATCATATGGTATTATACATTAATTATAATATACCTATTTATTATTAATTTTTCATTCCATTAAATATAAAATATAAATGAAAGTAGCGTTCATGCGTTTGTATGGATAACCGTCTCCATGAACGATGTGTTTCATTTCATAACTCCAAATGACATAAAATATTATAAATATATATATATTGGATATATATGATATATATGATATCTAAATCATTAATATCATTTTTGATATAACATAATTTTGACCACATGGACAATTTTTAATTATAACAAGTTCATTTTTTACTCATGTTTCGAACATTGACCAAATGTCCAATATGAACTGTAACATCCCAAGAAAGTAATGAATAATAGATATTTTTATCTATGTCTATTAATGATTAAGATAGTGTTATAGAGGCTTAAAATGAAAATAAATACAATCTTAAGCATGGAATACACTAATATTCTTAAAAGATTTTTTTAGTGCCTTTTGATGGCAAACCATTTTTGAATCTATATTTTGACAATTTTATAAACTATGTTTGTCAAAATAAACTTATCCTTTATGATTTGGACATCAAAATTTACCTTGTGTGATGTTTTGGTATTTTTCTGACAATGTTCATTTTTTAATGAATAGTGAAAAATACTGCATTTTACATCAAAACTGCTTTTTAATCTAATTTATTTAGATGATTAGATTATCTTTTGAATTGGTATTAATGTGTATTATGAATATATTTTTACCATTTTATCCAATGGTGGTCATTGGAATCAATTTCACTTTGAAATTAGACTTAAACTGGTGTCAATCTTTTGATACTTATTGTTTTGTAAAAACACGCTATTTGCTCATGACAGCGGGAATTAATTATTAAATTAATTAATTTGACTTATATGTTTTGAATTTTGTAAAATGGACTTCATTTTTGAATTCGAAATATCAAATATATCTTACGGTGAATTTTTGGTAATTTTCTGAAAAACATCAATTTTTGATGAATAGTGAAACCACTAAGTGGTAATCAAGCAAACTGATTTTTCAGTTAAATGAAAGTTTACCACTATTGTGTATTGAATTTTGAAAATCCGACATACATGGTTTTCATTAAGAAGTAAAATGTGGTTCAATGAGATTAAAATAATTTTTTGGTGAATAGTAACTTATTAAGGTTTTAATCGCGATTAGTGGTTATTAGTGTAGTTTAAGGTATAAATAATGCTTTAATAATATGAAATGACCTAGACACATGTCCCAACCTTATTGGTTGTGTCATGGCCGACCAAGACAAGCCATGGGTCAACTTGGGGACCCCATGGATCCACTTTTGTTGGGAAATGACATAAATTACTTTTTATTTAATGTTAAAGTGAAAATGACACAAACATAATATGTTTTGCGAAAAAAAAATTTAAGTGGGGTTATACAAGTCCATATTTTGATTATAAATAGTAATTGGAAATCTAAAAAGATTTCCTATATCATAGTAGTTTTTTTATAATTTTTAGACAATAAATAAATTTAATTATTTAGGACATAATAATGATGCAGCGATGACATCATTATTTGACGATTTAAATAAAATAGAAAGATAATGTGAAATCTATGAACTACACATGTCCAAAACCAATTGGATGAGTGTATTTCGAACCCTTATCACCTTATCCACGAATTATATCAATGTGGGACCTTTTAAAACCGAAACACATTTTCAAATAAAGTAATGTTTCTTTACTTTCCAAAAGTGCCCCTCCTCTCCCCTTATAAAAGGCCCCCACCTCTACCTCATTTCACACACTCTTCAAGCCTTTGGCTCGGCCAACCCCTGCCCAGTTTCTCTCTCCACATCCCTCTCCTCATCCTAGAGTATTCCCTTTGGGCAGAATCCTTTCAAAGGAAGCCTTTAGGCTCAACTCAAAAGGAGTTACACTTTTAAATGTAATTCATTCTCTCATGTTCATTTGTTTTATTTTGCTTCTCCTACCCCCTAAACTCTTTTTATTTACTTCTTTTGTAACAACACCAGTATCTTAAATATACTAGGATGTTGTTATAAGATTTATTTGAGCTACACTCTCACACAACTACATCAAATGGTTAAAGAACATAAGGTTTCCGTGGATGGCGAAATTCTGCCTCCCGAAACGATGATTGTTCAACACTCATTTAACACCTTCAAAGGTGGCCATTATGATGTCACTATTTTTATATATGATATATAATATGTCTATGTTTTCCTTAAGCTTCTTTTTTTTCATTTTGGGCATACCTTTATGGTTTCCATTATGGGTAAAACACGATATCTTCATTTTAGGAAGTGCGGACTACCGCCCCCTAAAAGTGATTTGATTCGTTAATACCATATGTGGGATGTGTAAAGGATAAAGTTAATGATATTATATATGTTATTATACTGGAATTATAATATACTCTTATATCATTATGATTCCATTCCAGAAAATATGAAATAGAAATGGAAGTAGCGTTCATGCGTACGTACGGCTTACCGTCTCCATGAACAGTGCATTTCATTTATTACCTCCAAATGTGATGTAATATTATAAATGCATGTATGTACTGGATATATATTACATATATGATATCTAAATCATGAATACCATTCTGGATATAATGAACCTTTGACCAAATTAACCACATGTAAGTATAAGAAGTCTATTTTTGACTTAAGAACCAAATACCGACAAAATGAACATTATTAACTTAAATGATTACATGATGTTCATAACATGGTATAAAAGGAATAATGAACTTGAAAAAGATTCATAAGAAAGTAGATATTAACTCAAGTTTATTATTCAGGAGTTTAAAGAACGGTCGGGTCAAGTCGGATACGATGTGTGGGACTTCGTCTCAATCTCCTTTCGTTGAGGCATATTTTATTTTATACACAACTTTCTTTTATATGGTGTATAAACCCCTTTGACTTTTACGTTTATTCAAAAGGAACCTTTTTTATAAGAAGCGTTTACTAAACGACAAAAGGGAATGTTTTTGTCGTACGTATGCGGCGACAATGACTTCTCCGCCGTCGTAACCGTTATTTGAGTTTCGGCTTCCTCTACAAGCCATACCTTCTTTTTAAAAGAAAAATAAATACTATGTTTTACTTTTCTGTTATTTTGGTATTGAAAATGGTTTTCATAATGTTTTTATATCAATGTGTTGTATTGATATCTCGTGATTGAGATGTGGAAATTTTATGTTTCCTTTATGCATGTTTTATGTGATATGATTATGTTATGGTTCTTGGGCATTATTATGAAGACGGGTGGTTCCGTGATAAACTAAGGGCGGGTGAGCCCGTTATAGCTCTCCAATGCATTGGGTAACGCGAAGGAGTGAAACGTTAAGGTTTCTCCGAAGAGATTTTAGGGAATATACTGTGATGGGTATTCCAAAAGTAACCAAGAGGGTTACTCCCTACGTAAGAATGTTATGAATGCCTCAAGTTACCTTTATGTCTTATGGTTTCTATGATTTATTCATGATTTTATGAGGTATGTTAAAGTGCCTATGTTTTATGGGTATAGTATGATTTCATTCTTATGTATATATGAACTCATGTTTCCTTTCCATGTTTTTTATAACCCATACTGAGTTTTTATGCTCATCCCATGTTTTTGAAATGTTTTTCACAGGTCAAGGGAAAGGTACATGATAAGATGATAGAGTCAAGGATGTGTCAAGAAATAATCCATATTTTATTTTAAATGTGTCTCCATTGATGGGAATGAAGAATACTATCTTTATGTAACCACTTTGTTTATATGTGGAATGTAATGCAAGTTTTATGATCTAATTCTCTAAAACTCTAAACCCGAAAAGATCCTAAATGTGAAATCTTGTAATAACTCAAGATTAAGTAAGGTTTAAGTCTGGGGCCTTATAGTTGGTATCAGAGGTTGTTTTAGATAACTTTAGGAGTTAGAATTCTATTAAATGATTATCCAAAAATATTTTTTTCGAGATGATATAGCATTTAAAGATTACCATGTTGCTTCATCTAAGACATGTTTGTTCAGAATGGTTTTCCGCAGAGGAAACAGGGAAGCATTGCTAGGAAGGCATACAGAAAGAAATAACCTTCCGAATCCGCATCCAGAAATGGTCGGAATTGGAACTGAACAGTTTGTTGCAGTAATGGCGCAGTTCACTCAAGCGATAAATGGCGGTGGTATCCATGCACGAGATCAGCCAGAACAACCGCAGAGGAACATGTCAGTGGTGGAACATTTCATGAGGCAACATCCACCATCATTCAGAGGATCATCTGACCATGTGCTAGCTGAAGGGTGGATTAAAGCACTGGAGAAGATTTTTGATGTCATGGGGTGTTCAGACAATCAAAAGGTTAGTCTTGCTATTTACCGTTTGGAGGGTGAAGCAGATCAGTGGTGGTCTATGGTTAAAAATATCAGGGACGCCGATGAGATTGATGCTCTTGACTGGGATGAATTCAAAGGTATGTTTCTTGAGAAGTATTTTCCTAAGGCTGTTCGACTTAGGATGGAAAAGAAATTCTTGGAATTGAGGCAAGAGGAAGACTCAGTGGCTGCCTATGAAGAAAGGTTCACTCGTTTGGCAAGGTATGCTCCCAATTTTATCCGGGACCTTGATAGTAAAATCAATCGTTTTTACTCAGGATTAAAGCCAAAATATCGAATGGCATTAGCTTCTTGTGAGTTTAAAAGTTATGAAAAGCTTGTTCGATGTGCTGAGAAGGTGGAAATGGAGTTTGCTGATGACCAAGTGTTCTATAACAACCAGCAGAAGAAGAGACCGAGGTGGCAGGAGAAAGGTAAGAATTATTCAAAAAACTCTGATGGTAAGAGAACTAAGTTTCCATTTTGTGATAAATGTGGCAAAAGGCATGCTGGGGAATGTCTTCTGAATTCTGGGAAGTGCTACCGATGTGGTAAGATGGGACATAAGGCTCATGAATGCACTGAAAAGGATCAAGGTGAAGGTAAGAACAAATTTGATTTACAGTTAGTGAAATGTTATAAGTGCAATGAGATGGGTCACTATGCAAACGAGTGTCCGACAAGAAGCTTGAGTGATGGGAAGCAATTAGACTACAAGCAGAATGGGGTGGTCAAATCCTTTGCAACTACTTCAGTAGATGTCCGGCCATCAAATGAAGTTGTATCAGGTACTTTGTTTGTTTTTTCATATTATGCCAGTGTGTTGTTTGATTCGGGTTCTATACATTATTTCATCTCTGAAACCTTTTCTAGTAAAATGGGAATACCATCTCAAGAAATGACTCCTGAACTTTTGGTAAAAACACCTGGGGGAAGTGTCGAGGCAAAACGAATTTATAAGAATCTTCCTATCCTTATCTGTGGAAAGAACCTACTTGGAAACCTTATTGTTCTACCTCTAGTTGAGTTTGATGTTATCCTGGGTATGGATTGGCTCTCTATTTACCATGCTAAGATTGACTGTAGAGCTAAAGAAGTTTCTTTTTAGAAATACTTTCAGTTTGTTTACAAGAATGAACCCTTACTTTTGATAACATATCAAGAGGCCCAGAAACTTGTTAAAGATGGAAATGAATGTTACCTTGCACACGTCGTTGAAAATAAAGGAACTGTTCAGATTAATGATGTGCCAGTGGTAAATGAGTATCTTGATGTTTTTCTTGATGAGTTGCCTGGAATAATACCAGATCGGGAAGTTGAGTTTACTGTTGACTTAGTTCCTGATGCTAAGCCAATTTCAAAACCCCCTTATCGAATGGCACAAATTGAACTTTTAGAGTTGAAGGAGAAATTGCAAGATTTATTAGAGAAAGGTTTCATTAGACCTAGCACATCACCATGGGGTGCTCCTGTTTTGTTTGTTAAAAAGAAAGATGGTTCTATGAGACTTTGCATTGATTATAGATCCTTGAATAATGTCACTGTTAAGAACAAATATCCTTTGCCTCATATCGATGATTTGTTTGATCAGCTCCAGGGAGCTCAGTTTTTTTCAAAGATTGACTTGAGATCGGGGTACCATCAGCTGAAGGTAAAGGAGGCAGATATTCTGAAGACCGCGTTCCGTACGAGATATGGCCATTATGAATTTGTAGTAATGCCTTTTGGGCTAACCAATGCACCTGCTGTATTCATGGACTTAATGAATAGAATTTTCCATGAGTTCTTGGATAAGTTTGTGGTGGTTTTCATTGATGATATTTTGGTGTTTTCTAAAAGTAAAGAGGAGCATGAAAAACATTTAAGGGTTATCTTGAAAACCTTAAAAGAAAAGAAATTGTATGGGAAATTCAGCAAGTGTGAGTTTTGGTTGCAACAAATTTCTTTCCATGGTCACATTGTTTCTAAAGATGGAATAACTGTTGATCCTACAAAAACAAAAGTTGTGGAAGAATGGCCAAGACCCACAAATGTAACCGAGATTCGTAGCTTCCTTGGTTTGGCGGGCTATTACCGAAGGTTTGTTCGAAATTTTTCACGGTTATCTAGTCCAATGACTAAGCTAACTCGGAAGGGTGTTATGTTTATCTGGACAAAAGAATGTGATGATTGTTTTCAGGAATTGAAAATAAGATTGGTGAATGCTCTAGTTTAGGCACTACCTTCCAGGAATGGTGAGTTTGTTATATACAGTGATGCTTCATTGAAAGGACTTGGTTGCGTCCTAATGCAGAATGATCAGGTAATTGCTTATGCTTCACGACAGTTGAAAACTCATGAGGTAAATTACCCTACACATGATTTGGAATTAGCTGCTGTTGTTTTTGCTTTAAAAATTTGGAGGCATCATTTGTATGGAGTAAAGTGTGAAATATATACCGATCACAAAAGTTTAAAGTATATATTCACTCAGAAAGAGTTAAACATGAGACAAAGAAGATGGCTGGAATTAATCAAGGATTATGATTGTACAATTCATTATCATCCGGGAAAAGCAAATAAAGTGGCTGATGCTTTGAGTCGAAAAAGTAATGCTTCATTAATAATGTTGCGTTTGGAACGTGATCCTTTAGTTAAGGATTTGATGAACTTTGGCATAGAAGTTGTTGGTGCAGAAATTCCTTCTGTTTTGTTTCAGGTATCAGTGAAATCATCTCTATCAGATAAAATCAAGCAAGCACAGAAGCAAGACAGTGAGTTGCAGAAAAGGGTAGAGCTGGTTCAGAAAGGTAAGTTGCATGAATTCAACATTGATAGTGGTTGCGTTTTGAGATTTGGGAAGAGATTGTGTGTGCCTTGTGATTCACAGTTGAAGAGAGAGTTGTTATGTGAAGCTCATAGTTCTCCGTTTTTAGTTCATCCGGGCAGTACTAAGATGTATAGAGATCTGCGGGAGTATTACTGGTGGGATGGAATGAAAAGAGATATTGTTGATTTTACTGTGAAGTGTTTGAATTGCCAGCAGGTTAAAGTAGAGCGGCAGTTACCGAAAGGGATGCTTCAGCCTTTACCAGTGCCAGAGTGGAAATGGGAGAATATATCCATGGACTTTGTTGTTGGATTACCGAAGACATCTCGAGGTAATAATGCAATCTGGGTTATTGTTGATCACTTGACCAAATCTGCTCATTTCCTTGCTATACGAGATACTTTCTCTCTTGATCAACTTTCCCGTTTGTATCTTAAAGAGATAGTCAGGTTACATGGAGTTCCTCTCTCCATTGTATCGGATCGTGATCCCAGGTTTACTTCTAACTTTTGGAAAGGCCTTCAGAAGCTGTTGGGTACTGAATTAAATTTTAGTACAACTTTTCATCCTCAGTCAGAACGAACAATTCAGACATTGGAGGATATGCTACGAGCTTGTTCTATGGATTATCAGGGAAGTTGGGACCAACATCTTTCTTTGGTTGATTTTTCATATAATAACAGTTTTCATTCCAGTATACAGATGGCACCATTTCAGGCATTATATGGGAAGCGGTGTCGAACTCCAGCTTTCTGGGATGAAGTGGGTGAAAGGAAGTTGATGGGACCAGAATTGGTAGAAGAGATGGCAGAAAAAGTTCAGCTGATTCAGAAACACATGAGAACAGCTCAGAGCAGGCAGAAGAGTTATGCGGATAACTAGAGGAAGGATCTATCTTTCGAGGTAGGTGATCATGTTTTTCTCAAGGTTTCTCCTTGGAAAAGTGTGATGAGATTTGGTAAGAAAGGAAAGTTGAGTCCAAGGTTTGTTGGACCATACGAAATTCTGGAGAGAGTTGGATCAGTTGCATACCGAGTGGCTTTACCTCCGAGTTTATCTCAGGTACACAATGTTTTTCATGTTTCGATGTTGAGAAAGTATATGCCAGATCCATCTCATTTTTTGAGTCCAGAGGTAGTTCAGCTGGAAGAGAACCTATCTTATGAGGAACAACCGGTCCAGATTCTTGACCACAGGGAGCAAGTGTTACGGAATAAGGTGATTCACCAGGTAAAGGTTTTGTGGAAAAACCACATGATTGAAGAGGCAACATGGGAATCTGAAAATGCAATGAGGGATAAGTACCCACAATTATTCGATAAGTAAATAAATTGCGGGGATGCAATTTTCTAAAGGGGGGAAGGATGTAACATCCCAAGTAAGTAATGAATAATAGATATTTTTATCTATGTCTATTAATGATTAAGATAGTGTTATAGAGGCTTAAAATGAAAATAAATACAATCTTATGCATGGAATACACTAATATTCTTAAAAGATTGTTTTAGTGCCTTTTGATGGAAAACCATTTTTGAATCTATATTTTGACAATTTTATAAACTATGTTTGTCAAAATAAACTTATCCTTTATGATTGGGACATCAAAATTTACCTTGTGTGAAGTTTTGGTATTTTTCTGACAATGTACATTTTTTAATGAATAGTGAAAAATACTGCATTTTACATCAAAACTGCTTTTTAATCTAATTTATTTATATGATTATATTATCTTTTGAATTGGTATTAATGTGTATTATGAATATATTTTTACCATTTTATCCAATGGTGGTCATTGGAATCAATTTCACTTTGAAATTAGACTTAAACTGGTGTCAATCTTTTGATACTTATTGTTTTGTAAAAACACGCTATTTTCTCATGACAGTGGGAATTAATTATTAAATTAATTAATTTGACTTATATTTTTTGAATTTTGTAAAATGGACTTCATTTTTGAATTCTTAATATCAAATATAGGTTACGGTGAATTTTTGGTAATTTTCTGAAAAACTTCAATTTTTGATGAATTGTGAAACCACTAAGTGGTAATCAAGCAAACTGATTTTTCAGTTAAATGAAAGTTTACCAATAATGTGTATTGAATTTTGAAAATCCGACATACATGGTTGTCATTAAGAAGTAAAATGCGGTTCAATGAGATTAAAATAATTTTTTGGTGAATAGTAACTTATTAAGTTTTTAATCGCGATTAGTTGTTATTAGTGTAGTTTAAGGTATAAATAATGCTTTAATAATATGAAATAACCTAGACACATGTCCCAACCTTATTGGTTGTGTCATGGCCGACCAAGAAAAGCCATGGGTCAACTTGGGGACCCCATGGATCCACTTTTGTTGGTAAATGACATAAATTACTTTTTATTTAATGTTAAAGTGAAAATGATACAAACATAATATGTTTTGCGAAAAAAAATTTTAAGTGGGGTTATACAAGTCCGAATTTTGATTATAAATAGTCATTGGAAAGATAAAAAGATTTCCTATATCATAGTAGGTTTTTTATAATTTTTAGACATTAAATAAATTTACTTATTTATGACATAATAATGATGCAGCGATGACATCATTATTTGACGATTTAAATAAAATAGAAAGATAATGTAAAATCTATGAACTACACATGTCCAAAACCAATTGGATGAGTGGATTTTGAACCCTTATCACCTTATCCACGAATTATATCAATGTGGGACCTTTTAAAACCGAAACACATTTTCAAATGAAGTAATGTTTCTTTACTTTCCAAAAGTGCCCCTCCTCTCCCCTTATAAAAGGCCCCCACCTCAACCTCATTTCACACACTCTTCAAGCCTTTGGCTCGGCCAACCCCTGCCCATTTGCTCTCTCCACATCCCTCTCCTCATCCTAGAGGATTCCATTTGGGCAGAATCCTTTCAAAGGAAGCCTTTAGGCTCAACTCAAAAGGAGTTACACTTTTAAAGGTAATTCATTCTCTCATGTTCATTTGTTTTATTTTGCTTCTCCAACCCCCTAAACTCTTTTTATTTACTTCTTTTGTAACAACACCAGTATCTTCAATATACTAGGATGTTTTTATAAGATTTATTTGAGCTACACTCTCACACAAATACATCAAATGGTTAAAGAACATAAGGTTTCCGTGGATGGCGAAATTCTGCCTCCCGAAACGATGATTGTTCAACACTCATTTAACACCTTCAAAGGTGGCCATTATGATGTCACTATTTTTATATATGATATATAATATGTTTATGTTTTCCTTAAGCTTATTTTTTTCATTTTGGGCATACCTTTATGGTTTCCATTATGGGTAAAACACGATATCTTCATTTTAGGAAGTGCGGTCTACCGCCCCCTAAAAGTGATTTGATTCGTTAATACCATATGTGGGATGTGTAAAGGATAAAGTTAATGATATTATATATGTTATTATACTGGAATTATAATATACTCTTATATAATTATGATTCCATTCCAGAAAATATGAAATAGAAATGGAAGTAGCGTTCATGCGTACGTACGGCTTACCGTCTCCATGAACGGTGCATTTCATTTCTTACCTCAAATGTGATGTAATATTATAAATGCATGTATATACTGGATATATATGACATATATGATATCTAAATCATGAATACCATTCTGTATATAATGAACCTTTGACCAAATTAACCACATGTAAGTATAAGAAGTCTATTTTTGACTTAAGAACCAAATACCGACAAAATGAACATTATTAACTTAAATGATTACATGATGTTCATAACATGGTATAAAAGGAATAATGAACTTGAAAAAGATTCATAAGAAAGTAGAGATTAACTGAAGTTTATTATTCATGAGTTTAAAGAACGTTCGGGTCAAGTCGGATACGAGGTATGGGACTTCGTCTCAATCTCCTTTCGTTGAGGCATATTTTATTTTATACACAACTTTCTTTTATACGGTGTATGAACCCCTTTGACATTTACGTTTATTCAAAAGGAACCTTTTTTATACGAAGCGTTTACTAAACGACAAAAGGGAATGTTTTTGTTGTACGTATGCGGCGACAACGACTTCTCCGACGTCGTAACCGTTATTTGAGTTTCGGCTTCCTCTACAAGCCATACCTTCTTTTTAAAAGAAAAATAAATACCATGTTTTACTTTTCTGTTATTTTGGTATTGAAAATGGTTTTCATAATGTTTTTATATCAATGTGTTGTATTGATATCTCGTGATTGAGATGTGTAAATTTGATGTTTCCTTTATGCATGTTTTATGTGATATGATTATGTTATGGTTCTTGGGCATTATTATGAAGACGGGTGGTTCCGTGATAAACTAAGGGCGGGTGAGCCCGTTATAGCTCTCCAATGCATTGGGTAACGCGAAGGAGTGAAACGTTAAGGTTTATCAGAAGAGATTTTAGGGAATATACTGTGATGGGTATTCCAAACGTAACCAAGAGGGTTACTCCCTATGTAAGAATGTTATGAATGCCTCAAGTTACCTTTATGTCTTATGGTTTCTATGATTTATTCATGATTTTATGAGGTATGTTAAAGTGCCTATGTTTTATGGGTATAGTATGATTTCATTCTTATGTATATATGAACTCATGTTTCCTTTCCTTGTTTTTTTTATAACCCATACTGAGTTTTTATGATCATCCCAAGTTTTTGAAATGTTTTTCACAGGTCAAAGGAAAGTTACATGATAAGACGATAGAGTCAAGGATGTGTCAAGAAATAATCAATGTTTTATTTTAAATGTGTTTCCATTGATGGGAATGAAGAATACTATCATTATGTAACCACTTTGTTTATATTTGGAATGTAATGCAAGTTTTATGATCTAATTCTCTAAAACTCTAAACCCGAAAAGATCCTCAATGTGAAATCTTGTAATAACTCAAGATTAAGTAAGGTTTAAGGCTGGGGCCTTATATTAACTCAAATAATTAACTAATTGTTATAGAAATGTAATAATTGATATAAAAAGAATAATAAACATGAATAAGGTTATTATGCAAGTATATATTAACATTATTTTATTATTTAGGATATTAATTATTTATCGACTTAAGTCAGACACGAGGTTAGGGGTTTCTTATCTCGCTTTTAATTCCATGCGATTTTCATTGTTCACCACATATTTATTGATTATGTTGTATTGTGTACTACCATTTGATATATATTATCATGATTTTATTTATATTTATGGTATTTTATGATTTATTTTGTGGTTATTTACTTGTGTTCCTACGACTAGATTTATTACAGTGTGTTAAGGGGTTTCTTATCTAACTTTTAATTACAGGATATTTCAATTGTTCCAACTTATTTATTGAATATAGTGTATTTTGTACTTCCATTTGATATATATTATCATAATTATCTTTATATTTATTGTATTATGTGATTAATTTGGGGGTTAATAGCTTTTTTCCATAATACTCGGTTGATTACAATGTGGTAACTGGATTATTATCCCCCTTCTAATTTCGTGAGATTTTGATTGTTCGGAACTTAATTATTGAATGTGGTGTATTGTGTACTGCCATTTGATATATATTATAATAATTATATGTATATTCATGGTATTATGTGATTAATTTTTGGTTTTTTTTCTTTTGGTCACACGACTCGATTGATTACAATGTGATAAGGGGTTTTCATATCACTTTTAATTCTCCTGAGATTCATGTTATATTAGCCACTATATTATTTTGTGTGGTGGATGAAATGACCATTATTTTATTATTTATGTAATATAATGTAGTTTATTGGCATTTAAATCTCTATTGAATTATACTTATTTCATGGGGTGTATGTTTCGTATGTTACCAAATCGTTAAGGGAACCTTTCACCCTCATCTTTTCTAAAAGACATCTTTTTGTTATGTCATTTAATATACATATTCGTATGTTGGGATATGTTATTATATAACCATATTTAAGTAAATTTTATATAAAAGTGATGAGATAACCTTTTCTATATCATCAACTCATTTTATGAATTTTAATGTGACGTTGTTACACTGTCGAATTTCTGTAAGGGAACCTCTTAACCCAAGTTAAATTCATTGCGTTAAACATTTATTTTTTGATTATGTCGTGCAATGAATATATGTGATGGACCAGTGATTTTTTTACACTTAATTTCTAATTATATTGTGTTTATTTATATTTTTCACAGATAAATATGTAATCGATTTATCATTAATCCATGGATACCTTATTTATCAGGGATATCGTCTCAATTTTCATTTCATTGAGAATTCGTTATTATTATGCCGCAATTCACTTTTATATGGTGTATATACTATACTTTGTCATATTATATAATTAATCCATTTATTATCATGATTTTATAATCTTTTATTAACGTTATTCCTCAATTTTTTGTATTCAATCATCTCTCACTTGGTAAAAAACACTTTAACAAAAATATAATTTTAAATGTTTTAGATATTTATTATTCTAAATTATTTGAATTAATTTCCATGATTCAAAAATGGTTTTAAGGATTTATTTATATGGACATTAATGTTTTAAAATGTTACTTCATTTAAGATCTTAAAGGTGGTATAGGACATTATGATTCATTAAATCTCTTTATAAAATGTTTTAAATGGTTTTGAAAACATTTTGATAAAGCATTGATTATTTCAATATATTGAAATGATATATAGTGATTTCATTGAGAAATGTTAACATTCCATTTTTCGTAATTTATGTGTTGTGAATATGTTATGGTTATTGGGAATTGTTTATGTATATAAGTGGTTCTGTGAAAATCCTCTGGTGGGTGAGCCCAAGACAACTCTCTAATGCATTGGGTAATGTGATAGAGGTAAACGTTAATGATATCCTCATAGATTTAGGGAACATAAAGTTATGGGTATTCCAATATAAGTCCCTACATATATATAATAGCTAAAATGTATGTATGATATAGATTCCCCAAGATACTATTATGTTTTACGATTTCTATGTGTTATTCATAAATCATACGATTTCATGAGGTATGTTATTATTTAAAACTTTGGTTTCATTGATTTATATTTATTGATTGGTTAATGTTACCATTCCTTATTTTATAACCCTTACTGAGATTTTTATGCTCACCCCATGTTTTTGAAATGTTTTTCAAAGGACATAAAGATGAATAGGGTCAAGGATGAGATCATGGAAAAGACATTCTTTCTGAATCGTAGAACTAGACATGTTTTTCTAAGAGTTTTTGTTTTATGAAAAAATAGATACAGAGTAGAAGTGTATACTTTGTAACTTTAAAAATCTACTTTAATAAGTATGGCCTAATTCTCTCTAATACTAAACATGAAATGATCCACAATGTGAATTCTTGGCATAAATCAAGATTATGTAATATTTAAGGTTGGGTCCTTATAGTTGGTATCAGAGGTCTATTTAGATAACTTTAGAGGTTAGGGTGTTATTTAATCATAACTAACTTAACCATAATGGTTATCATATTTGAAAGAGTCATAGTTTTTTAGATATATCAAATTATTTCAATAAATCATGACCAAGAATGTTTTAGTGTTTACCCTCCTCCTACAATAGTATATGATGATTTTATAGATAAACTCACACTGAACATTTTGGTTTTAGTCAATGGTTGTATCTAGCAGTTATTAATGTAGCCTTGTATGTGAAGAAAACTGTGATGGTTTTATGAATAAGTAACGGAATGAAATGGAAGCTGCAATGAGAACTATTTAGGTTATTCTCAACCAACTATCTGGAGTAATGGCCGACCACCTTAACTTTATAGATTTTTATAAGGCATCGTATATGTGAGAAAAAAATCCCTACATAAGTTTGGGTAATAATAATAAAGATAAATATGTTGAAAAACCTATGAGTCATGGAAGCGGAAAGAATCACCTAGGAAATGTCTTCAATGGACAGGAAGATGCTATAGATGTCTGAATGAAGGACATAAAGCAAGAACCTTCCATGGAAAAAAATCATCCAGTTGACTCTATTAAAGGGAAAGTAGTTCTTTCTAAGGTATCAATTGAATGTTTTAAATGTGGTTTTCATGGTCAATATACAAATACATGTCCTACAATGAAGGTTCAAAAATGGGATCCATACGATCATTTAAATATTTTTTTACCAATTCCTAATGTCATTCCAATTGCAGATTAGAAAACTAACAATGACCAATGAAAGGTAGGAATTATTTCATAGCTGATGTTTTGACATTATTAAATCTTAGGATTGGATTAATGAATTTGTTTGTAGGAATGATGTATTATATAATATGTTTGAAAAGAATGGATAATGGATCATGGGTAATGTTGAATGAGTAAAAAGACTACATAAAAGGGATTCATGAGTTATGGTACATTATAGGATTATAAAATATATAAAATTATTAAGGATCTTTTGATGATGGGAATACATTGGATGAATTTATCTATTATGAGTAACCATGATGTTTGATATGTGAAAATTTTATTCAATAAACATTTATCTATTATTTTTGGGGTAATAGTTGAAATGTTATTTTGGAAGAATATATGGTTTTCTTTTGGATATAATGTGATTTGGGTTTTTTATATAAATGATTAAACTATCATAGATAATATGTGATTAGGTTAATTACACTTCAGTATGAGACATTAAGAGTAGTCATTGTTTTTGGAGATTAATTTTAAGATTTAAATTGGAAGACTATGTGATTAAATCCTCTTGTGTTTTGGGTTTCAATATTAGTTTGGATTATTTTGAAGAATTTTAAGGACAATTGTATATTGAATGGTCTTTCTTGAAATTTCGGTTCTTTAGGTAGAATATTAGTTATTAAGAGTAGTATTTATTTTTATAAAAGATTATCCTTTTGGGGATTATCTGATCTTGTGCTAACCAATTTTGGTTTTGGTTGATGTCTAAAGATATGGGAAATATATATTTCATCTTTTTTAGATTATGTGATAATCTAGAAATTGATTCTAGCACTTTAGGTGTGACCAAGTCATCTTGAATACTCAGTGTTTGGAGAAAATATGATATTGTGGTATAATTTTATTAAAGGATGACACTCTACATGACAAGTAAGTATATTTCCTAACGATCTTAGTCTAGTTATTAATAAAATTTATCAACTATATAAAAATGATCTTGATGCAAAAATGTTGTAATCTCTCTTTTACCATCAGTCTTTTTCCCAAACAAAAATTTATGGTATTGTGGTTGTTAACATTACATGATCAATTTCTCTATCACTCTCTATTAATCAATGAGAGTTATTTTCTATTCCATATCCATGTTTTCAAGGAATCGTAGTATTATTTATATTGGATGTCCTTTGTACTTCTATTCCTTTATTTTAAATTTGTATTTTTATTGAAATTTTTGCAATGTTGGACATTCAATGAAGATTCTAAGACCGATATTAAAATTGTGAGGACACAATTCCCAAAAGGGGAGAAGGATGTAACATCCTAGGTAAATAAGTTATCTCATAGACTCTAAATATTCATTGGAAATATATAAATATTTCCTAAAATGAGATATTTTTTTATAATTTTTCTACATCATATAAATAAAATTATTTATGACATAATAAGGATGTTGTATTTACCTCATTAATGAATGATTTAAATAAATATGATTATAAATATTAAAATTATATCGTAAACCTGTACAATTTGTGTTGGATGATTTTATTTAAAACATGAGTCATCTTATATTTGACATTAATGAGTGTTTGATGTTAGAAACTGAAAATCATTATATAATAAAATAATATTTTCAAACTTTCTTAAAGATCCCCTTATACCCCTTATAAAAAGCCCTCACCTCTAACCCATTAACCACACCACTCAAGCCCCTTGACTCATCCACCCTCTGCCTAATTAAGCTCCCTACATCCCTTTATTTATCCTACATGCCTTCCCCTAAGCAGAAGGAAATTCAAGTAAACATATTGGTTCAAACCAAAAGGGAGATACCCGATTTAACGGTAATGCCTTCTCTTATGTTTTTTTACTTAACGTCACCAACGCCTAGACTTCTTTTATTACTTTATTTTATTACAAAACCAGTATACAAAATTTACTATGTTGTTTTTATGAGATTAAATAGATCTAAACATACACACACCTCCATCTAATGGGTAAATAACATACGTTTTCAATGGATGATGATCTAATGTCTCACAAAATGATGATTGCTCAATCATCTCCTACCACCTATTATGGTGGCCATTATGATGGCACTATATTTATATATTATATATATTATTTTTATGTTTTTTTATGCTTATGTATTTTTTATTTACAAATATACTTTTATGCATTCCGATATTTGTAAACACGATAAGATTAATTGAGGAAGTGCCGACTACCACCCCCCCAAGGTGATATTATTCTTTCATGACTTACATTGAACGCATAAAGGATGGAGTTAGGAAATTATGAAACATATATATGTTATGATATTATATAGTAATTATTATATAAATATGTATTATTTTCTTATCATTCTTTTAAATATAAAATATAAATGAAAGTAGCGTTCATGCATAAATATGACTTACCGTCTCCATTAATAGTGTGTTTCATTTCTTAACTCCAAATGATATATAATATTATAAATACATATATAATTGATATATATGATATATATAAAATATAAATCATGAATATAATTCTAGAGATAATAAACATTCGACGACATGGAAAATTAATAATTATAACATGTTCATTTTTTACTCTGGTTTCCAACGTTGACAAAATATCAAGCTATTAACTCAAATCATTAACTAATTTTTATACGAAGTAAATAATTGATATAAAAGGAATAATAAACATGAAAAAGGTTCTTAGTAAATTTGAAATTAACTTTATTTTATAATTTAATATATTCATGAATGATCGAGTCAAGCTAGACACGAGGTAATGAGTTTCTTATCTCACTTTTAATTCGCTGAGATTTCCATTGTTCACAACTAAATTATTGCATCTAGTGTATTTGGCACTTCCATTTGATATATATTATAATTATTCACTTTATATTCATGGTATTATATGATTCATTTGGCGGTTATTAACTTTTTTCCATATGAATCAAATGATTACAATGTGGTAAGGGGTTTCTTATCTCACTTTTAATTTCGTGAGATTTTCATTGTTTGCCACAAAATTATTGACTGTGGAGTATAGTGTACGTACATTTGATATATATTATCATTTTTTACTCTTATATTCATGGTAATCTATAATTCATTTGGTGTTTATTAACTTTTTTTCATACGACTTGATTGAAAACAATGTGGTAAAGGGTTTCTTATCTCACTTTTAATTCTGTGAGATTTACATTTTCTGCCACTTACTTCTTGCATGTTGTTTATTATATACTACCATTTGATATATATTATCATGAATCTATTTATATTCATGGTATTTTGTGATTGATTTGGTGTTTACTAACTTTTTTTCATACAAATTGATTGATTACAACGTGGTGAGGGTTTTCATCTCACCTTTTATTCCCATGAGATTCATGCTATATTTGACACAATTTTCATATATGTGGTGGATGTGCTTCCCATGACTGTATTATTTGTTTAATATAAATTTAATTTTGGGTATTTACAAATTCAATTATTTATCCTTCTTTAATGATGTGTATGTTTAATTTTTTACCAAATAGGTATGGAAAACTTTCACCCTCCTCTTTTTAAAAGTTGTATTTTTTATGTCTTTTAATATACATCTTCTTATGTTGGGATATGTTCTTATATATACTTATTATGGTAACTATTATGAACACTTGATGAGATAACATTTTCAATCTCATCAACTTATTTTTTTAATATTAAAGTGACATTGTTAGGGTGTCGAATTTCTGAAGGGGAACTTCGTAACCCAATTTCAATTCTTTGGGTTAAACTTCTACATGTTTAATATATCGTTCTATGAATATGTCTGAAAGGCCTCTAATTATTTTACACTGAATTCCCAATCATATTAACTATCTTTATAGTTTTCACACATAATTATGTAATTTATTAATTCTATATCTAATGATACAGTCTTTATAAGGGATTTTGTCTCAATTTACATTTCATTAAGACATCATTGTGGTTATGGACCAATTTACTTATTTATGGTTTATATACTGTCCTTTGGAATATTATACCATGAATCCCTTTACTCTCATGATATTATAATCTTTTATTGATGTTATTCCTCAAATTTTTTATTCAATCATCTCTCATTTTTTTAAAAACTCTTTAACAAAAATATCATTTTAAATATTTTAATGATTTATTCTTCTAAATATTTATCATTAATTTCAACGTTTTAAATATGGTTTTAAGGATTTAATATTATTGACCTTAATGATTTATAATTTCATATCCTTTAAAATATACAATGTGGAATGGGACACATTGAGCCAAAAATCAATTTATTAAATGTTTTAAATGGTTTTGAAAATGTTTTGATAAAGCATTGATTTTGTCAATATTTTGAAAAAATATGATGTGATTACAGTGTGGAAATGTTATCTTCCCATTATTCTTGTCTTATGTGTTATGAATACTTTATGTTTATTGGTTATTGTTTACGTATATGGCTGGTTTCGTGATAAACATTGGGTGAGTGAGAAAGAGATAGCGCTCCAGTGCACTGGGTAATGTGATGGAGGTAAACGTTAATATTTCTCCATAGAGATTTAGATAATATATTATTATGGGTATAACAAAGTAACTCCATATGTAGCTGTGATATGTACATTTTATGTATGAAATTAATGCCATAATTTTCCTTTATGATTAGGGATTTCTATGTGTTATTCATAAATATTACGATTTCATTAGGTGTGCTATGATAGAAAAGTATGGTTTCATTTTTTGTATTTATTGATGGGTTAATGTCCCCTTTCCTTATTTTATAACCCTTACTGAGATATTTATGCTATCCCCATGTTTTTGAAATGTCAGAGGACTTAAAGATGAATAGGGTCAAGGATTGGATCATAGAAAATTCTGGCTGTCTAAAACCTGGAGCTACAAATGTTTTTTTAGAGTTTTTAATTTATGAAAAAATTGATACAGAGTAGTTTCTACATTGTAATTTTTAAAATGTAATGAAATAAATATATCCTAATTAAATAAAACTATAAACATGAAAAAAAATCATCAATGTGAATTCTTAACATATTTGAATATTGTGTAATATTTAAGGTCGGGTCCTTATATAATGTATATGATTTTTGTTCAACAGTGAGAAGTGATATTTAGAGGAACGAAGGTTAGTGGAACATATTCTATTGTAGTTGGTCGAGATGTAAGTGGGATCCCAGATGGTGGATATTCCTAAGGTCATTGAAGAGTTTCAAGATATCTTTTTGTATAATGTTGCAACCCATATCCTAGACAATATATCATATTTGGAATACAGATACACATGGGAACACGTATGACATGGATGGATCTTTATTTGATAATACCCATGGAGTTTCAAGAGTTGAGGATCTTGGTTGATGATATGATGTTGAAGGGTTTCATCCAATCTAGTGTGTCCCCTTTGGGTTCTCCTATTGTTTTCAACAAAAAGATAATGATAGTATATGTATATACATAAACTAATGTAGGTTGAATGTGGTGATGTTAATAATCCTTTAGACAATTATGAGGACATAAATTATATTCAATAATCTGACAGAATCCTTCTAATTTGTGAATATTTAACTACATTCTATATATCATCAATGGATGGTGATAGATTTGGATATTCAATTGAAAACCTCTAGAAGATTTTATGACAACTTTTGGTTTATTTTCACTCAATTTATATTCATGAAAAAATATATTTTTTATAGGGTCTCCCACAATTTTTTTTCTGTATGATCCTAGAAATTTTCATATCTTGTTCATTTAATACATATTAATTTACACTATATTAGAGGAGTATCATTTTGAATATATCAAATTCACCCAATAGGTTCATCATCGTCACCATGTAAATAAAAAATATTCCATGTGCAAATTTTAAATAAATATATTTTGTTATTTTGAGAACATGTATTATTATAAAGGTTTGGAACTAGACACATTAATGGTAGAAGGGATTATTTTTTTATAATCACTATGAATATCGAATATTTTATCACCTTTCATTACCCATAGAGATACTGTCGATGGGGTTTTTTTCTAATTTATCTCAAATTGAAACAACATTAACTATGAATGACCATAATTTCATCCAGTTAGATCATTGTCAGACAACATTGAGCAACCTGATAGAGCGGATTATCATGCATCAATTTCATTAGTTTCTTAATAAAGGTGAATCTATAAGATATAAAAATAAAAAACTACATAATATGATTACATGGAAATTGGTAAACAAAAAATAACTAAGATCCACTATCACCCTATAAAAACCCTATCTAGAAAGGAAGATGAAACATTTGATAAATGAATAATTTTAGTATGAAATTATTACTATGTGTTTACAATACATAAAATCCCACAAAAAATGGATATGTGTTCTATGTAAAATAGTGTTATTGGATATTAGTATCTAGTCTTCATGGACTAGGAAAGATCCATAAACATTGACATAATAAATCATTAAAGGTGATTGATGCCAACTATCAAAATACCCAAACACTAAACATCACCATCACCAGTTCAACTGATGCGAAGAGCCCAAAAATAGAACTAGTCAATCTCAAGGCCAAAATTCAAAGTGTAATGCTAAAATTGTGAATTATGTCTACCTAGATCTCCCACAGAACTACCCAGGGATTCCACTAATTTAGTAATGTATGTGATTTGTATCGTTCCATCACAAACATATATATCATGTTACTTTCACAAAACAATCATGACACCATTTACCCCACCAAAGTACCTTTATACATTTCCCCTTCCCCTTTCCATAATATATAATCCGTCCAAAAACCTCCATATTGGGGTTATATCACATAAGACACACATTACAAAACAAGGGAAATTATATATGTGGGATTTTTAATTTATGATTGAAACCCTAAATGGGTGAACCTAACCTCACATTTTAAAATGAATAATTTTAATATTAATAAAAGCCTCTTTCCTAAGATTTAATTGTGAAACCCATTACTAAAACGTTTTAAAATATACACCTAGATTTATATATTGGTACCACATTACCCAAATAATGTCAACCCCTAAACATGTGTAAATTTAAAAAAAGTTGGAAACAATATGTATTTATATATATAACATATTCTAACTTTATACACTCCAAAATATTCAGAATACATTCCTAGATTAATAGAAAACCAAATCACACCCCTACGAATTTATAGAAATTATTTTAATTACCAAATAATATTTTATAATTTGGATTTCATGTATTTAAAATAAATTAAAACTAAATCATAAAAATATAATATTTTAAATTTCATAACAAGAGAAAATGCATGATTTTATATGAAAAAACCATGGAAGTTGTTTATGAAGAACCAAGAAAATATGAGATGAACTATTTCCAATCATAATAATAATAATACATATAATATAAATTTTATATAACAAAATAATATTTTAATGACACCAATACATCATATATTTCAAATTAAATTCATAAACATAAGGTAAACTATCAAAAAATATATAATTATGTAACACAAGGACTGAAAGTCATCACCTTCAATGAACTCCACAAGAATGTTCCTCAAATTGACCCTCAATAAACCTTTGAAACAAACCACCAAAAACAAACACCCTAATTGGGGTAGAGTACACCCTAGGTTGTGTGTACCATAATTCGCTAATTTAATCTAGGAAAAAGGAAGGTAAGAAGTAATAGAGGTAAAATAAATTCCAACATGGGATGTTATCATGAATAAATAAGGGATAAATCAATCCAAAATCATATAGAAGATACAGGAGGTCTCACTTAAAAGAGGTTCCTAGGGAGTTATGTTGAGTGAGAGAGATAGGGAGGGTGAAAGTAAAAGTTACGACCAAATTTGGTATTAAATTTGTTAACAAAATATATAAATTCATAAAAAAATTATCACCAGGACATGGTCAATGATTTGGATACATGTTTTGATATACCGTGTGCAAATTATACAATAACTACTAGGCTCCTGCATCACCTCGCACAGGGTAGCCACAAGGTTTATAAAACCATGTTTGAATAATTTGGTTTGATCTAAAATTTTATAGAATATATCCCAATATTTTTGTACTATTTTAAAAACCATTTCCCTTAACTGTGTGATGTGAACATCGTGCATAAAAATCTTATAACTATATAAATATTTTCATGACAGAAACCACAGTAGTATGGAGTCAAAAAAATAAAATAACAGAATTCTTACTTTTATAGGTGCAACATACGTAATTTTTCTTATTTATAGAATTAAAATTATTTCATTTACATTTATATATTCATTTTATCGATTATTGTTTACCATCTCCAAGAATGGGGGATAAAAAATGAACCCCAAATATTCATCGAGATGGCGGTACAAATGTGAACACAAGCGTTGTTTTCATTTCCCATAGAAAGAAAAAGAAAAAAAGAGTACTACTGTTAAAATAATAACATTTAATTATATTATAGAAACATATCAAGTTATATCCTAATGGTTTATAACATATTCATGGGTGGATGAATAAATAAACCTGAAAACACACATTTAATAGTTCTACCTCTTAATTGAGGATTCTCATTTAACTAATACCTTAATCCTTATGTGATATCCTTCATGTGTGATAGAAACATATTTGATATATGAAGTATTACTAGGAATGGAATTTGGAAATCATGGTTGACAAAAAGGAATCATGAACTATGAGGATGAGTGTAGGCGAGGAGCTCTTTTAAAAGAGTAGTGCATAGATATTTAGTAAAATCATGAATCTTTAATATATTATTTTTTTCTAACTGTTGTTAAATCACACCTAGTTACATAGAAATTAAATATAAGGAGGTTATTTTTAAATAAATTTAACCAATAAATTTTATGGATGTTTATGATTCACTTAAATCCTTATATTTTAATTAACCTACATCAATAATATTAAACTACTATGATTTTAAAACAAATTTTTTTTAGGGTCATAAATGAAAATTTAAAAACAATATGTTGCATAAAATATTAAATTTGTGATTTGATAAAACATTTTCGAAATATTTTAGTAAATATTATAGTTTTATTATTTTATAATTATTTCAAACTATGAATTCATAAATACCATTTAATATCATATATAAGAAAATTAAAAAATTTACCTTAAAAAATCAATATATATTAATTTATTATTAATTTTTATCTTTTTCTATATCATGAAAACATAATATTTTAGAGGGACTGACATACTTTAATTAATATTTATTGAAAATAGTGTAATTTTTGTCATCAAAGAAGAGTGGTATCATAATTATTTATTTCATGAAATTAGATGATAATTTTATAAATATTATAATCAAATAAAAAATAATATGAGCTTCTACAACCTTATCAAACAAATCCTTAATTAAGAGGTATTACACTTTATTATGTTAAAAACTATTTATAATTTTCACAATTAATTTTAAAAAAATTTAAATTAAACTCATTAATATATTTTAAACTATTAATTCAAAATTTGAACTATATTTTATATGATTCATTTTCTCTATGTTGAAGTAAATAATTTTATTATCAGTATATGATGTTCAATGAAAATCAGTATTTAGAAAAATAATTGTTTTAATAATAAAATGATATTATTAAAAAATAATTTATAATTTTGATTCCCATAGAATTTGTTGATTTATACTTAATTAAATTAATTTTACTAAAAAAATTTAAAAAATTTTAAAAAATGTAATATTTATATTACTATGATTTAAATATATGAAATTTCCATTTTGTGTAAACTTTTTATGTTTCAATATACCCAAAATATCATCCTTTTCAGAAAAAGTCACAAATTATTATCTTAATATTATTTTTAAGTAATGATTTTAAAAGTTATTTCGATATTCAAAGTAATATTTCAACAATTGATGAAATTAATTATAATGTATGTGCATAAAATTCATTAAAATAAATATATAAACATGATGTTTTTAGGGTAAAAATTTAATATATACACATTCATTGTCTAATGACAAAAATTTTGTGAATGTTAATTTATTTTTTGAAATAAATAATATATTTTATTAATTAAAATTATATATATAATGTGAAAAAAATATTTTACATTTTAAAAAAGATGTACTGACATAAAATAGTATTCAATAAAATATCCACTAATCTCTTATGATCTTTCAGTAAATTGGGTTATTATTTAGAAGGAATTAATTAGTACATTTTTATTAATGAAAAAATACCTATATATATGTGATAATTTAGTTAATCTAGTTCATACCTACAAAATAATTTACTCAATTATAACTACAATATTTAAATACATATATATTATTTTTATAACCCAATATATTTGATGCTCATTATTACATGTTTTATATGAAATATAGAATTGTTCTATTTTTAAGATAAAATATTTGGGTGAAAAATGATACTTTTCTTTCACCCAATAGATCACATGACATCTACATTCTATGTCCATTTAAATATACACAAAAAAACTTCTTAAAAATATGATAAATCATTACAATACATTTACATTCTTATAATGATGAACTATTAAAGTAAGGGAAAAGATATTTTAAAATAATATAATAAATAAAAGACATCCAATTGAATAACACCCAATTATTCATATCAAAAGTCAATCTGTAGGGAGCATCACCACTCAGAAGTCAATTTTTACACACCTCTATCTCATGGTCTCCAAAATTAGACTCCTATACCTAGAACACTAGTAATGATTTCAATATCATGTAATAAAGATATTCTATATCCTTTATCTCATTCTAAAATTTTTTTAGATATGCCAGTAACTCTATTTATGTCCATTATTTTCTCTTTGAATTAATAACATAATTATATGAATTTTGGCTCATAGTAAACGTTTACACATTATATTTATTTTAGGTATATTTTATCTCAATATATTAATTATAGATAAATTTTACTCATCTTATGT
This sequence comes from Viscum album, assembly GCA_963277665.1. Classification (NCBI taxonomy): domain Eukaryota; kingdom Viridiplantae; phylum Streptophyta; class Magnoliopsida; order Santalales; family Viscaceae; genus Viscum; species Viscum album. The sequence goes on along the minus strand of OY728151.1, from coordinate 71,191,958 downwards.
GCCCAAAAATAAAATTAATCTATGAATATTTATAACTAATTATATTATTTTCCATGATAACCATAAAAATTAATTTACTAGATAATTTTTATAATGTGTAAGTGAAAAGATCATAGTTTCAAATTCCATATCATGGGTAACATAGCTACAAACATAGGGAAATTTTTAAGAGGAAAATGAAACTATTACTCTCTTTAGTATTAAGAAACAATAAAAACCTTAATGAGTTATGTAAAAATAATCATTATATTGAATAACTTCCCCATGTAATATAATAATGAGGTAATATATCAAAAAACCAAAAAATATTTAAGATATGTTTTATAATTATATATCTAGAAAAAATCACTCAATTTATATTTAAAATTTAATAATTGATCGACAATATTAGAAAAACAATGTATGTACTTTTTAAAATAAAATTACCTCCTAAAAAACTCTAAAAATATTCTCTAATAATTAAGGGATTCTAGTAAATAATATACTGAATGAAAAAATTTCAATTGGTATTCTATTATTTTAAATAAAAGTACCCAAAAAGTGAAACTCACCTATCCTGATGTGACATTATAATATACATCTAATGCTTCATTAAAACCCACTTACCCCATTCAGATATACACTACAAGATCTTCCACAATTTTAAAAAAAATATATTAACAATGCATATTTACTTAATATAATAATTTTTTATTAGAAAATATTTATAGGTAACAGGAATATATTAATTGAATTTGGAAATACTAATGAAACAACAAAAATAAAAAATCCCCATAAGAAAATGGATAGTTTTATTTAGAAATTCACATCCATAACCCTCATTTTCATCTATTAAAATAAAAAACTAAACATGTAAAACAAACACACCACATTAAACATATAAAAATATAATATATTTTAAAATTTGTACAGTGAATCTAATATCACCATAATTAAACCATAAAAAATCTATCCATATAATCTTGTTGACATCATTTTTTTAAAAACTATAGAGTTCCCCATAATAAAAAACAATGTCAAATAATTCCAATTTTTAATAAATAAGTAATATAAATCATGAACATATAATTTTTTTATATCATATAATATATGATTTAATTGAAAATGGTAAAATACATTGGAATATTAAAATCTTAAACACAATATCTCATATATGGTTTTGAATTGTATTATCCATAATAAAGGTTTGTAAAAATTGATCACAACTCTTATAATATATTCATTCAAAAAATCAGATGAAAAATAAATGATTATTATTTAGTGCATAATTTTAATTAAATTTAAATAATGTTTGAAGTAAATTCAATTATAATTACCTTATATTTCAATATTTTTAACTAAAATTTTTAATTTTTAAATGTGGGATAAAATTAAATTTAATTAGAAGAAGGATTATAGGACTTTCAATTCGAAATTTTATTTATAAATCTTTTGAAATTTATAAATCTAATGAATTTTTATTCAATATTTTTCAAGAGTATATCATTATATTTTTTCAAACATGGGCAGCCCTTAATAATTATCACCACGTCATCAAGTTAGTACGTGGGGGGTTGATCGACCATGGTAGACCAATGGGAAGACAACACCTACAAGACGGAATGGGAGGGATTAGATCTCATAATAATTTTTCACAAGAGTCATCATTCACATGGGGATAATAGCTAGGCCTATGATCATAAAATTTCATGGTCATGCGATTGTAAATCATTTTCATCCATCATAGGAAGGTGTCACTGGAACAGGGTGGGCACTATAGTTCATGGGGGTCCTCTAAACCTAGAAAGACTTCATTACGAGGGTAATAACAAGCTTTGGATTGTAATCAATCACTCACCATATCCACAATTGAATGTATGATGTGGTAAGCTAGATTTTTTTTATATTTTTATAGAAGTGTTTATGTTCAAAATTTTCTACTCTCTCTCACACTCTTTTATATAATCCTTTACCCCTATCTACCTCTTGATACCACTCTAAGTCATCAGATAACCCATGAAATCACATGAGAACCTCCATGATCATGGATGAATGATATCAGAATAATCTATTCTCCCAATACCAATAATTCCAATAAAATTGTATCATATTTAAAGCCTTTTAAAACCCCATGAAACATTTGTGATCACTCCATCTAATGTGAAGGATAGAGGGGAACTGGAAGGTGGGGCTGACAATGCTACACATATATCCTTGTACTAATACATCTCAATGGTTCCATAGAACTCCTCACCTCTTCAATTCCATTCATGATGAAGGTTTCCTATGAAGATTATAGTCCACACATAAATTTTTAAACACTTAAATCTCATAGGTTTTTTCAAAATCAACTCACGTCTCATGAAGAATTTAAAATAATTTAATATTTTTCTAATATTTTTCCACCATAGAATTCAAGTCAAGAATGAGGGATCACCACTCCTATAATCCTATAAAAATAGACATTTTTATCAATGAAAATGGAGGTGAACCATAAATTGATAAACATCGAAGCATGTATCCTCAATGTTTTTCCACTTCTATTTTTATTTTTATTTTTTATTATTCTTAGTTTTTTTTATTTTAAAAATTATATTGATATAGTTTTCATATAATTTTCTTAATATATGCATGTTTTTAAATTTTTTTCATCCACTAATATTTCTTTTCTACATCTTTATATACTTTTAATTTTAATTTATTATTTTTTTAACATTCATATATATATATATATATTATTTATTTCATTTTATATTCTTATTCTTATCTCATTCTATTCAATTTTTTATTTTCTCAAAATATCTTTTCTTCTTACATTTCTTATTTTATTCTTTCTAATTATATTTATTATTTTCCCTCTCCACTTCTATTACCTATTTCTACCATTGTGATCTCTTAATCCCGATAATGGGAGGCTAACCTGAGGCTTGGACCGACATAGTTCAAGGTGTTATTTAATTTTTTCATAGTGTTTATTTTATGTTTTTGTTATATATAATTAGCATGAATTAGTGGGTAGAATTACCCCAAATACATGAACCCATGTTTATTTCTATTATTTTTTTAAAATGTTTTCTTTTTCTTCACTAATATCTCTTCTCATGGTGGAGTTGTGCTAATCAATTGATGAAACATCATCAATATAACTACCTATTTGAATATTTCTTACCCTCGACCAAGAAGTTTCATCAAAATTAATTACATGAGGATATTGGAAATAGATAAATTATTGATTAAAGATTCCTCAATTATAAATAGAAACCATAATTATTCATCCTGATTTTTCATGATTGAATTATCAAACTAGAATAAAAAATAAAGGTTAATAATGATAGAATCTAAAAACTATCAGGACTATTTTTTCTATCTAAAATCATTCTATTTATAATTTATTATCAGTATAATTTATAAATTTAATATTTCATATCATTTCATATTCGATAATGTAAGAAAACTAAACCATATTTTCATTATTTTTATAAAATTTAAAAAATAATAAAAAAATGAGTAAACATTGTTTAATTTAAATTAATGAATGAGAAATTTAAATACTCTTCAAGTGAGACAAAATCATTAGTCTACTATTTTTCATTACAAAAAACATTTCAAATGTTATTTTCCCATGCCCTTCGACAATCATGCATTAAAAATCGTGGTGTTTCCTTGGTTCTAATCAGTATATTTCTTAACATTTTTAATTTTAACATTTAAGTAGATTTTAATTTTTTTAAACAATAAAATATTTCTTTTTCTATAATATTATCAAAAAATAATATATTCATTTATTTTTGGATTTTTTTATTTTCCCCTATTTAATAAAAAATGAATATTAAAAAATTACAAATAAATGAAGAAATGGGTTGTGATTTGGTATGACCAGAATCATGACAATTTGACATATCATTTTGTATCATGTGTGGGTAGGTGGTGGATATATAGTTTATATGTGGATGATATTAAAAAAAATGAATTGGTCTGCAGAAAATGAAAATAATGTACGAAAATAAATAATATTTCAAGAGGGTAAAAAAGAATTCATTATTATATATTTTTTTAAAAACCATTAATTTTACTATTATATATTGGGGAATTTATAAATTTTGAATGGTATAATTTCATTACACATTTACTTTTAATTCCTTGATTATTGAATTATGTGATAAAACACCACGTAAGTCTTAAATTTTCAACCACAATTGTTTATTACATTATTCTTTAGAGCCATTATAACCATAATTTAAAATAATTCAGGATTATTGGTGAAATTTTTCGTTATAATGTATTGAATGAGTTCCTTTATTAGATATTGAATTAGAAGCTTTTTTTCATGATATGATTAATTATTCACTTGAATTGTGTCATGATAAATGATAGAAAACAATTCAGAAGTAAGGTAAATCATAATTTTCAAAATTAATAACAATAAATTGAGAAACATGAATTTATAAAAGAATAATTTATTACATAATTTTATAATGTGTAAATTTAAAATGATGGGGTTAATTTTGCAGAGGAAAATTTTGAAATTAAATTTATATTAACTTGAATTTTGAATGATTTATTTTAAATTGATAATAAAGTTGATTATATAAATTTGAAATCTAAATATTTATAGAATTCGTTCACATTAAAATTCAATAATAAAATTTATTACTTGATGAGATGAATATTCTAAATTTTATTTGTATTTTATATAGTTATATTTATTGAATATTTTTAATCATTATTCAATTATATTTAATTGTTTTAAATGATTATTCCCATATATTTTCATGTTTAATTACAAAAGTATATATTTTAATTCTGGAATGAACATGGATTTAATTGAAAAATAAATATTGTTCAATTTTAAATTTTATATTATATTTTTGAATCTAATAAAATTTATGTATATTATGAAATTTTCTAATCAATTATTCATGTGTTTATTAAAAATTTACTTATTCCTTCCTATATCTCAACCACCAACACCAAGTCACCTATCTAATCCATGGAGGGCTTACTTACCATGGTAGACCAATAAGGATATCAAAATCAACCTATAGGCACATTGGGGATCTCCTATCATTCATATAAGGGACAATGGTGTTCATTTCTTCAGGGAGAAGAACAGGTAAAATGTCCACATGAGTGTATAGGATTGCGGGGAACAATTTTTCAAATACATGGGATGAATGAATCATCAACACATGGTAGTTCACATTAGAGAGTAGGGTTTCCATCATCACTTATGATACATAATTTTAGGAGTGATAATGTTCTTTTTTTATATATGCCAGATATTTATACATCATTGATTCAATGTAGAATGTGGTTAAATAAGTTTATTGCTCAAATTTTTTCTTCAACAAACATCATTCCACTATATCACTTCTCACCCAATATATGATAAAATATTCGTCCATTATGTTACACACTACACCAAACTAATTTCTCCAAAACCCACATAAATTTAGCTCGAAACACTATGATCATTATGGGATGATATTGGATTTATCTATCCTCCAACAACCAATGAATACTATCATCTGAGATTGTCTCTGAAGCAAATCAAGAATCATATAAATCATTTTTCAATCCCAACAACCACTCTAAAGGCCATAGGATAGGAGTATAGATAATCCAACTTTGTCACACATACAATCCTGCACCACTACACCACACCAGTGCCATACACTATTTTCCCCAAATCCTTGCCATTCAGGCTGAAGGGTCTTGATAATGTTATTGGTCCACAGAATAATATTTAATCACCTAAATATCATGGGTGATTCAAAAATTATCCCAGGTCTCATGTCATATTATAAATCACTAATGCCTTTAAATATATTTGTCTACTGATTAATTTAATTCTACTTCTATAGATCCCCACTCCTCTTTACCAATAAAAAGATATCATTCTTCCAAATAATGTATTATTGACATTGTCGTGGGAGAATTTGGGAAGCATATTTCTGCACATTTTTTCACTTTGGAATTCATTTTTATACTATTTTATTTTATATTTAGATTTAATTTTTTATAATGTAAATTTATTACAATTTCCTTTAAATAATGTCTGGTCAATTATTTAGTTAAATTGATTTCTTCAACAACTATATATTCCTCTCATATTATTCATATTTTTTATTTATAAATCTTTTAATATTTGATTGTATATTTGATTTATTTTATTTTTTATTATTCTTCTTATGCATACTAATAAATTATTTAATTCTATATATCTATATCTCTTATAATTCCATTTTTATTATTTTATTCCATTTTTTTATTTCATTCCTCTTCTCATCACATCCATATTTCCACAATTTCTATATATTGCTCGTGATAATGGGAGGTTGAATGAGGATTTTCTCAATGGAGGTCCAAGAGTTATTGAAATAATTATTAAGGTTTAATTTTTTTTGAAGATCTAAGTTTTATTAATTGGTGTAATGAATTTCTCCTAGGTCATGCAGTAAAATATATTGATGTTCTTTTGTTTAAAAAGTTTTCTCTATTCAATGAATATCTCTTAACAAAATGGAAATGAGCCAATTAATGGGTGAAAATACATAAATGGATCCAAATCCAGGAATATGCTGCATACTCTTCCAAAGTTTATTATCATTATTGATTAGAGGAGTTGGTGGGATTTAGATTCTACTCGCATTAAATGGTAAACCTCTTATGAATAAAAATATTAGTAATTCCAAATGATATTTCAAGAATGAATTATCAAACAATAATAAAAAAATTAGAATAATAATGAATCATAAATGATAAATGTTGACCATGTTCATTCTTATTAACTCATTATCTTTATAATTGGATGATATTTTAGTTTAGAATATTCATATTTTAGTTTAGGTAATTGTTATATAAAATAACCAATAAATCCAAATTAGTTTCTAATTATATTCATAATATTACAAAAAATATCAAAAACTATTCGGCTAATGTGATTTTGAATTTTTGATTAAAAAATGGAGAAGCTCATGAAGTGACAGTACCTTCGTCGACCAGTGTACTTCACATTGATTTTTTTTAATAAAAATTATTTTTAAATTCCGTTCAATTAGTGTTCATTAAAATGTAATAAAAATAATCAACTAATATGTAATATTATATTATTATATTCCCCTACCACCTCGGTGGATATCAATTTCAATAGAACACAATACATGGTATCTAACCATTATTTAAATAATCACAATCTATTGATAAGAATTTTTAGATTATGTTATTGAGTATAAATAATTTATCCAATAAAAAATATGGTCAACTGTTTTGTGGTATAGGGTTTTATTACCATAAAGAATACCAAAAACATAAAAAAGCCTCATCTAATTACCCAAAAGTGTAGTAATATCAAGTGGATTCTAATGAAGTTCTAATGGGAGTTCAAATCCTTAAACTATAGAAGAGATGATAAATTAATGAAAATAAAAAGATTAAGAATTAATATATGATTGACTAGATTAAAAAAAATTTACATTGAACTATCTATAATCCCTCAATATCATGATCGATTATGTACTAGTGTTTCCCTATAATACCTCTTAATCCACTTCATTAAAATTTTCACCAACCTCCACCTCTAAGTGGATCTCATATATGTCCTTGATCATTTTGATCTCTTCAATGATTGTTATGGGAAAAATCAACCTATATTGGTGGTACTAAAAGTTATATATCATATTTTCATTTTGAAAATTGATATATATATTCTAATAAAACTAAAAAGCATGTATATCAATATTTACACCACTACGGATACACTAACAAGTGGGATAATAAATTTTTACATATCCTATATAAGAATTAGTGAACAAAATAATTTATTTTTCCCCAATTAATGGTTTTATAAAACCAAAAATACGGAAATGAGATTTCAATTATAGGTAATTCTGATGAACATTACCAAACATCAATTTATTCCACCTCAAGTTCCATCTAATGAACTACATCATGTTATATTCCCTAAAATAAACCCTATCATGAAAAAAAATATCTACCATAACTATATAATCTAGTATATCCAAAATATAACATAAAGAAAAAAATATGAATTACCACTTTATTATAGGAATCAATTCTAATTGAAAATACAAGATCTCATATTATCATTCAACATAACATAATGAATACAATTTATTAACTCAATAAATGTCACAATAATGTCCTTAATAAAATTAGTATACTATTGGACCATTAATAGATCATACTATAAATCAAATATTAAATCCATGTTTAAATAGTATCATTGAAAACACATGAAACAAATTACTCTGAATCAAAAAAAAGTTGAATCTATCAATTATAGAGTATCCCATTGTCATATAGATCATTGAAGAAAACTAAATATTAAAGGAATATGGTAATAATTCTCTATGTAGATCAGTTGAAATGATATCTAAACCCATTCAAACTGATTCCAAAATTATATACTAATGATTGAAACGTTATATTTGGATAACATATAATATATCTACTCACTAATGATAATCATCAATGTTTATCCAGCCTAATGTTTTACCCATAATTACACTCCACTAGGTGTTTACTACACCTCCACATTTTGACCCTGATATCAAAATTAAATGTTAATCATAACTATAAATAAATAATACAAGATCAAAATAATTATTTATTCCTGATGAATACCATTCAATATTACCAAATAATTCAACCCCACAATATCAATCACCACCCACATTGTTCTTGAATTAATCATGAATAAAAACTCTATGATTCATGAGTCAACACCTAATACATGATAAAACATATTATATGTTACTATATACATATTGGTCAACGCGATACATATTCATTAAAGATATTTTCTTTCTCCATTATCATTAAATGTAGTTTCTAAATTATATATTATAAATCAGTATCATGTAGTCCATATACTATACCACCATTGAATTCTTTAAATCCCAAGACTATATAAATTATCAAAAAAACCATCTTTTATATCATTTTATCATATCCGGACCCTCTACGAATCCACTTGATTCATAATTCATTTTTTCTATATACCTGAAACCCCACATTAAATAGAAAATGGTTTAGAGACTAGAACTAAATGTTTATCAGTACACATATATGTATGTCACTACACCATTTTTAAGGAAATAGATAAATTCCAAAAATAAATATAATGAATTAATCCACCAAATTTATGTTATTATATTATAAAAAATCCATTCCAATTTATAAATATGTGAAAAAGAACAAAAAAATATAAAATAAATAAATAATTGTTTTATATCAATAATGGTATAATGAATCACACCAGCAAAACAAGTATCTAATGTCTAAATATATTTTCACTGAACAACACCACGAACTGTGTGTATATAATCTTATTAATTAAATATAATTCATGGGTATTCCTATACATACACTCAATCGGTTTCCCTAGAAGTATCAAGTTTATATGTTAATAATTTATACAAATATGTGAATGAATATAGTAATTAAAATAAATTATTCAAAAATTAGCTGAAATTAAAACAAAATACTATGTTAATCCATTTGAATATAAAAATTAATTTTTTTGAATGAAATCACATTCTCTCATAGGGAATCATCATGTATATTTTATCACAAAAGTTCATTAATCATGAAGGACAAACTTTTTAGTCTAATTTTTCTCAGAAAAGGACCATAATATAAATAATAATTATTTGGTGGGTTTTTAGCCAAATTTGATCTTACAATTATTATATTTATAGCTATATTGATCTCCCTACCACAATTCAAATCCTATACCAACACACATATGTTATATAATGTCTTTGATGTTTTTCACTTCGATATAATCCTAAAATTTACAGATGTCCACCTATGTGTAATCCCTCCATATAAACCTTTCCCAATAATATCATGATAGTTTAGAAAATTAATATAATATAACAGTTATCCCTTTCTGTTCGGATTCAAAAATAACTCTCCCCAAAAATAATTTTTCATGAACACCATGCATCTATAATCATTATATCATGTCACAAACAAACAAAAAATAAAATTTTACTTAATCAACACTGCAAGAATAAATATTTATTAATGGTTTCATCCCTCTACAATCATCAACTATAATGATAAATGATATCCCCCTATACAAGAATATTTAAAAATGATTCGCACATCAAAAATCAATTAATATCCAACATAGAACTATAACAATAATGATATACATGGTTAATATATTCACATAAATTCGATATACAGGGGTCCCACTGAAATATCTCCAAACTAGATCTTAGGATAGTAATTCATAATTTTAAACATTATAGCATATTTGTATAAAAAATGTTCAATAACCAATTCACTAGACATACCACATCAATAATAAATAAAATAGTGTCCATAAATAAAACATTATTTTCAAAAAAGTACAAACGTATCACATAAGATAAATTGTATAAGTTATATAGATTTTTAAACCCATATAGAAATGGAATACCCTATACCTACAATGAAATGACCAAATAAATTATATACCACCCACTAATATTGTACTATAATTATTCCATCAAGCCAAAAATCTGTAATATACTTTTGTAATAGTGGAACAACACCTATGCACCTAAATACCATTCCTTTCAAAAACATTTATCTATGTAAGAATATAATTTGTAATGACCCTATTCCATTTTGAAATAACACATTGGAAATTTTCATCACCCCCTATATGGATCTCATATAAGTCAGTAGAATTTTTTGTGTAACTTAATAGAAACTGGAACAATTTTTTATTGATTTTAATAAAATCATTCATCTCGCATCATATGGATTTTTTGATAATATATCACTATTCCATTATAAAATTTACTATCAATTTCTCCATAACAAGATATCATCAATATCAACATTTTATAATTGAGTCATATAAGAATAAATATGACTACCCTAGTCTACAATTTGTGCATTTCAGTTCAAAATCCTATATAATATGAACTCCATTGTTATTCTTGTACTAATTGGAGTCATTTATATGTCGATGATCTCTTGGGATGATTCCTATGGTCTGTGTGAGTGAGTAAAAATCATATTAAAATTATTTTTTTTTCTGTTGTGGTAGTAATTATTATTTCACATTAACCTAGTTAGAAATATATTGGTTTTTCCTAGTTAGGAAATAATGGTACTATAGTCGATTGATGGTGTTAGATGACCCTTTTCAGGGCCTCGGGAGTTAGGTTCATTATATCATTGCATTAATTTCATTAGATATTTTATATATTGCATGTTAAATGATCCATTAATATTAGGTTTTATTTTAATGGTGGTAATACATGATTTTTTTGATAACCCTTACTTTTCTTTATCTTTCAGGGGTGTCTTATTTAGAGATAGTAGAATAGAATGATCTATGATATAAGTATAAACACAAAAATAAATCACTATTCTGTTTTTTTTAATAATATTTTATTATATATCATATTTTCCAATGATGTTATATTGTCATATTTTTGGTGGATACTAGTACATATAATTATTTGACAAAAATATTATAAAAATTTATTAAATAGAAATGAGTCATTATAATGATTATATAGTTGTATTATAATCCTTTAATTGATCAAATATACAATATTATCAATATATCACATAAGTGATTATATTAAAATAAATAAATTTTCTTGGGTGTTATTTTCTTGTGGAAAACTAAGCCACCATGGATTATTCCCAGACCTATTTTGGCCCTGCGGATGAATCTATAATGTTAAAACATTTACACGAGAGGATTTATTTGAATAACTAACAATGTTATAAGTCACAAATTTTTCATAAAAAATATTTTTCAAAATAAAGAGTAGGGAAACCTAGCGGATCATCGCATTAAAAATAAGGGTACATTTATAAAAATCCTACTATTATATTTATATGCCCAATTTTAAGAAGTGTATACATTTTAACCAATTTCACAATCATCTAGAGTCTACATAGTTGTTAAAGAATATATATGTTATCTAACAAAAATTGATGTATTAAATCACTTATATATATCATAGGTATAATAATATAAATTCAATTGACCAATCATCCAAGATCTAAGGGAGCTTCATAATATATTCCCCAAAATATTTCAAATATACAATTTTTTATAATATATTAATGAAAAGATACAAAATTTGAGGTTATAATAAAACTATATAAGGGAATTATTATTCCAATATTACATAGAAACAACTAGTCAAGAAAATAAAATAAAATAAATTGTGAAAAAAACATAACTAATTGCAAAATAAATACAAATCACATTAATTTCCTATTTAAGGGGTATTTAATATGTGTATACATTTTTTATGAAAATTAAATATAACTATAACTGTGTTGATCCCATTTTTACTGCTAACTTGTATAATAAAATAATATTTGTGAGTAGTGGGATAAAAAATAAAATATTATACTCAATATATCACCAATGACAACATAAAAATGTTATTTCACCACCATTAAGGATTTTCAAAATTGAAAATATAAAAAAATATGGATTAATTATACAACACCCAAACTAAATCATTATCAATAAAAAAATAGAGTTTATACATATGGAATATCATATATTTATCCCCTCAATATCATGATGGTTGAAATACAAATAGAGATGAATGATGTTATAGTTATAAATAAAATATGATATATGGGTTTTACATGATTCATAGTGAATTTTCATAGTTTTGAAGGAATCAAGAAGGTTATTCCATAGTTCTACCAGAGAAAGTTTCAACATCAACATAGTGGGATGGAAAATAATCTTTTTAATCCAAAAGACACTATTATCGCTTGTACATTATACCTCCCAAAACTACTATATAATGTTTACTATAAGTAGACATTTGTAAGTAAATTTTTTTAATGTTTAATATCATTTTTTATTGAAAAAAATTGACATAATTTTATGATTTATAATTATAATATTATTTTTTGATAAAGGTTAATGATTTTTATAGAATTATTTACTTTTAAGAGAATGGTGAATAATACAATATTTTTTCAAGAAAAATTAATTTGATAAATTTATTATTATATGATTAGAAAATATTAACATATAAATCATTTTAATGGATAATTGATTTTTCTTATTGTAAAAATATACATTATTAAATACAATTATGAAATTATTAAACATAAGTTATTTCATTTTATTGTATTAAATAATATCTTCCAATGAATATAAGTTCTGTATTTCTAGTTTTAATTAAAATTATTTTTTACAAAATTATTTCTAACATTTAGTTCAATCCATTTTTCTGTCCTTGCAATAATCCATGTTATAATATTAAAATTATTGATACTGTAATTTTTTTCCAAAAAAAATTATTACTGCTTAAAAGTTTATTTTTCCTTATGAATGTATTTTTATGTGTTATATGGGAAAATAATTAAATTGAGTTTTCTTAAAAATTATAATTGTTCATGGAAATTTTTTTCCCATATTTTAAATAATTATGTTAACATTTTGAAATTAGTTTAATTTTGTATTTATGTATTACAACTAAATACACAATTATAAAATTATTTTCCTCAATAAAACCAAAAATGGTAAATTTTAAAAATATAGTTTTAATAGAATTAATTACATGTATATAATATATATAAAATTAATGGTTGATATATTATTGTAACAAACACATCACGAGTACATAAGAATCCGTGTAAATATTATTATAATGATAAAACGATATTGGATCCAACATTTTAGTGGCCATAGGATAACCAGATGCATAAAATGGTGTTAAATTTCATTGACTCTAAAATTACATCATCTGGAAAAAAATTATTATTATTCAATAATTCAATTTTCATTTGTATTTCTCTTTTTGGATTTATGTGTAAAAATAAAAGCAATGTAAATTATGAGTTGAAACGCTAAAAAGGGAAATAGAGTGTAATGGATGTTATCAATGGGCTAATAAATTTAGTAACTTGTTCCGTAAAAATTAAATCAAATGTAATAAATAAATCAATGGATAACAAAATAATGAATATTTTTCACTACAATAATAACTGAACAACTAATGTTTATTAGTTCGAATAAATGAACTTATTTATGTCATATAAAAGGTAAAATATGGAATAAACAAATTATTGGCCATCCCAAAAAATTGAATTCATAAATAAAAATAATTGATCATATATTTATGGGAATGAAATTTTTTGGATATATTAAACATATCTTTATGTACTTATGTCGATACATCTTACACAAAATGTATTTAAACTAATATATCCATGTCATTGTTGTCACATGAAACATAAATGTGCACTGAGTAAAGATATATAATTCCATGGCACTCCCACTACATAAAATTACTATTCATATCATAACAAATAATTGCATTAAAAGTCATAATTTTCTATAATTGACAATAAAAAATATTAAAATTTATCATTGAGGAAAATATTTCAAGATATCATATATATTAGAATTACAAATATTAACTGAAATTATTTCCCTTATTCCAATAATATATAAGGATTTATGAATATTTAAAGGTAGGATATAAATTTAATGATAGTAAAATACATTATAATTATTTTATATCATCTAGATCATATAAGAAAAACCCATAGGAGTTTAAAATATGGTATGTAGTACGGATCATTGTCATTCACCAGGTAATGATTAAGTAAATGATAAATATACCTTTTTAATGGTATTTGCCCCTATGCACAAATATAATATATCCACATAAATATCATTTGGGTTAATTAAAGTTTTTCATTATTTTAAATACATAAAAAATATATTTCACCAAATTTTTGTTTATGGTTTTATATTTATAAAATTAATATAGTATTATAAACAATTTGATAAGATCAATAAGTAGGGGAGTATTTAAAATCTCATTATAAATAAATCATATTTTTGATCAAAACATAGATAGAAATGTATTATATATATGAAAAAGATTCATAGAATACAATATATGATACTAATTTTAATTGAAAAATTTTATGGGAGGATAAAGTAAAGACTTAATAAGATAATATCAGTGAATTTTTAATTAGTAAATGAAGAGACTATGGGTAAAAAATATAAATTATATTAAATTAAATTTTATAATAATTTAAATCAGATAATAACTCACATATTACCATTTAATAACAATGCAAATTATGATTATTTATTAGCAAAAAATTGAGTTATGAAACACTTTATCACATGGTAACATTCAACCCAAATCCCTTTCAATGAAAGAATTCAAGTTTCATCATTAAATAAAATAAATATTGACTAATTCAAGATATAATATATAAAATAAATGTATAGAAACAATATATAATAAATTACATGGGTAAAATATTACATAATGAATGGTAATTTAAGTAAAATCCATCACCTCTCATGTTATTCTTATCTAAGAGAAGAACCTTCTTACCAACAATACTATTCAATATTATTGAATGAAAAATGTAAGAGAGTACTAGGTAGGTGTATGATGATAAAAATATAAATGTTTTGTGGTTGATTAGAACGATTTTTTGGTATTTATAATTTATGAGAATTTCATAAGGGTTTAAATAATGATTAATAATCCATTATTCCCCTAAAAGGTTCCATTAATTCCAATGATTTTTTGAAAACTAGTAATGAAAAAAAAAACAAAATACATAAAATGATATGTTCATTAACATAATAAATAAACCTTCAAGCTATAAAATTATTCACTTTAATGACATTATAAGATTAAATGGAAGTTTAATAATTTAGTTTGAGGAAAATATAGCATTCAACCTATTCATCAATGAAGAGTATTTCTTAAAATTGAATCTGAATATGTTTTGAAAATTAATTTCTTTTATGATGAGTGTCATAAATATATTTGTATAATAAAATATACTCATCATGAGATGATAATTTGATAGAGAAAACAATTATTTCATTAAAACATCAACCCCTTTAAAACATTTTTCAAAATAAACATATATTTAATTAATTTAGGTCCCCTTACATGTCACACACCTTAGAATATGTATGTTTATATTATTATTTTATGTTCTCTATATAATTTTTACATGTGTATATTTGTATATATATATTTTAATGGACAAACACAGAGAGATATATATATATATATATGTAGATATTAATACAAATATATAATATTGATATATATCTAAACAAATATGTAATTTGAAAATAAATAAGATATATTTTACAAAGTATATATCACATATATAACAAATATAATACATTTATTTATTAAATATAAATATTAACATATATATTTTTTAAAATATATATTTTTTACATATATTTATACTATATATCTAATATATATTGTAACATATATATATTTCAATAAATATAGGCATATATATATATATAAAGTGTGTGTATATATATTTATATATATATTATTTTCTTCTTTCTAGTAATTCCACAAATTACTATACATGTATATGTTTTTCTGTTTTTCTATCAAACATCTATAGATATATATATATATATATTATATAAACCAATATATACACACACAGATATATATAATAAAATTATATCATATATATATTCATTAGTATATAAATATATATTTTCATAAGTATATATTTTCATACATATATATATTTACAAACACACACACATATATATATATATTCAGAAAAATAAAAATAACATGTATTTTAAAATATATGTCAACATTTATAATATATATATATATATACATACATACATGTGTCTCAATCATTACATATAATATATATATTTATATATAATTCATTCAATTCATTCAATGAAATCTTTCTATTATCATTCTTATACCTCAATTATTTCAATGCACAAAACCTCATTTTTAGCTTCTATGATTTACACAACATTAGTATTTTTTATAATTGATTTAATATCATTATTTAGATTTTAATTTTTCATTCATTATTATAACTATAATCGTTTTAAAGTCCTCATAACTAATGAATTATATATATATATATATTATTTTCTTGTAAAATAAAATTCATATATATATATATATTGGAAATAAGATTATATATAAATTTACATATATGTATATTAATAAAATAGTGTTTTATAAAAAATTGTATTATAAAGATAATATTGAATTTATTTATCAACTAGACATATGCAAATGTATCTATATGTATATAGTTATTTTTTTGGTTTACAACATATAAATATATTAACATATTATATATATATATATGAACCTAAAATAATATATATATATATATATATATGAATTCATATTTTAAATAATATATATCTAATCTTATTTTATTATTTTCTTCTAGAATTCAAAATATTTTATAATCTAAATAAAATTATATAATTTTTACTATATAAACCTCTTTATATAATTTATAGTATATTAATATAAAATTAAATGTATATATTTCTAGATAAATATAAAACATGACTAATTTTATTTCAAAAAAAATATTTCAAAAATCACTCACACACATATATATTCAAACATATTTTATGATGATAAATATGATATAAATTTTTATTAAAAAATATAAAATATATATTTATTTTTAATTTCATTCTTTCTAAATTCTGTTATTTGTATTTAAAAACATTGGTTACTACATTTTGTTAAACATAAATATATTGACTTCTCACAGTTATAAAATTTATAAAGTAATTTTAATTTCTAATATTTGAAGTACAATTATCTATATACATGTTTTTCTAGACATTAGTACATAAATTTAATAAATATGTCATATTTAAGTAACCTGAAAAAAATTCATCAAAATATATACATTATCAGTTCAATGAACCTACATACTAACACCTTGAAAATTTTAAATGAATATACCTTATATTGAAAGGACTTTAGTCTTACATTTTCTCTAAAATATGATCCCATAAAACCTCCTCATGAATATTTATGATTTAATTCAAAATTAAGAATTTGTTTACATTTATCTATCCATTATGTAAATTTTCCACAAAATTTTATATAATCAATTAGTACAAAAAAAACACTATGGTTTTTTTGATGAAAATTTCTAAAATATATTTTGGGTTTCTCCCATGGATAATGATTTCTATTTTTATTCCTAAAATCTATTTCCTAATGATTATAATAAACTTCCCACGGATACCAACTTTAATAATTCCTTCTCCAATAACTCGACTTTTTGGATATTTTAATACATTAACAAAAATTAATAAGTTACTACAATTTAATAGCCTCTTAAAAATTAGATAAAAATAAATGTTTTAAATTTAATCGATATAAAAATTAAATCATCTCGAAAAAAAATTAAAACATTATTATTCTCCTTGAATTCTAGTTTTCAAATGTAATACTCTTAATGGATTCCTTGAAAAAAACAATAATAAGAGTTGGTTCAGTATCTTAGTATGGGAAAGTAGTACAATGTAAGGTATTATGACACTATTAAATAAAATTACATTTGTTGTAAAAAATGAAACTAATGGAAAAATATAAATTCATGTAAAACATAAATATTAATATATGTCTAAATATCAATTAATAAATATGTAAGGTAAAGAGTCTGGAAAAATAAATTGATTTATTGAATATCAATTATAACTGAGAGAATAATTAAATACATTGTCTAATATGTAATACATAACTATATTGATAACAGTAATTGGACGTCAGTGATATGAATTCATAATTATAGAAACATTTGTCGTATTGTAAATTCCTTCTTCTAAGAAATATTACATAACATATAAGTATTATCCATGTACTCTATCAAAGTTTTATTGTGAAACCTACTAGTGAACTGAGGCTCAATATAATTTCATTCCCCTACCCATAAGATTATAGTCTAATGGATTCATTAATATATCAAAGTATTTTGTTACATAATTTTAATGGAATGGAAAATAGACATACTAAGTACAATTTATCAATGAGTAATATCATAAATATTTTACTATTTAAAAAAAGATTAATATGGTAAAAAAATATTGTCCCCCAATCTAAGAAATAATAATGAATTTTTAATTTTAAATGGTATCATATGAATATAATGAAACTTAAACACATTATAATGGGTTTTACTTATCATAAATATCATTCATGATTTTCTCCCGGGGGTAGAAATCTTGGAATGAAACAAGGCATGTTGTCTTGCACTATGTGATGATCATGTTGGGGAACAATATTCCTTTTCCATGGGGTTTCCTCCCCATGTTCAACAATAAAATATCCATATCATCTTATTTTTATCAATATATAAATTTTACTTCCTGGATAAATACCCTCACATTACCTCATAAAACATTTAAATAGGTTTTTTTGTTATATTGTAAATTATGTTTTATTACATCTTAGAAAAAAATAATATTGAATAGGGGTAATTAATCACTTATTGAAAATAATTAAAATGTATGTAATATCATTTAAATAAAAGGATTTATTTATATGCAAAGTTATCATAAAATAAAATCTATAATTATAGATTCAATTGAAATTTAATGAGGAGTATTAGTGAAAATCTTTAAAATACAATATAATTTAATTGATAATCGGTTAATAGAGAGATTATACATAAAAAATATTAATCCACAAAAAACATGTGGATGTATGATATAAAATAATTTAGATATCATCACACACGTAATAATGGAATAATAATATTGATGATGATGTTTTATAACCTAATTTATGAAAACTGAGTTAGGAAACCCTTTAACATTTGGTAAAAATAATTTCTATTCCCATTTGATGAAATAATTGATGTTGTAAAATACAATACAATGTTTTATGATGGATTCATGATATAATATATAAAAATGAAGAATATGTTATTTATATAATAAATTAGTTTTGTGACATTATAATATGCAACAAATAATAGGAATTGAGAAAAATAACTTACCTTTCATGAAATTTTTGCTTTGAAATGATTCATCACACCAATAATAACTTCATGATTGAATAGATAACAATGGTAGAGATTTCCTTTAAAAGAATTTGTTGAGTGAACAACATATTGTGCATTTTATATATGGAATAGGGGGTTAGGAATTTCTATATGAGGAGGGGTGTTATGGATTTAAATAATGATTATTTTTCCTTCAATGCTAATTAATTTTGGGTGTCCTTAATTCCATAATTTTTGGTTACCCACAATTAAGAAGTTAATAAACATTTATTAAAGAAAATGATATCTTTTGTTAAAAAAATCAACACTATAAATAATAAAAAAATTCTTCCCTTTTTAATATTTTTTATTATTTAAATATAAATAATAAATTTTTATGAAAAAATTGAACTCTATATACTTGTATTTGATGAGGATTTCATAAAAGTGAATTAAAATAGCTATTTAAAATTATTTTCCAATTATATTGACTCTTATAATAACCATGATATATATGAAATATATTTTCCATGATATTACAATTTAAATTAAAAAAATAGTAATTTTATAAAAACATTATTGTATTGCATTAAAAAAAAATTATTTGTGAAACAATAATTAAAAAAATAATAAAGTTCACTTTACACATCACACACCTTCACATTTATATGTGCATTTTATTTTTTATTTCACTTATTAAAACCATTTCATGCGTGTGTTTATATATATATTAATATTCACAAAAACACTGATATATATACATATATATATATACTAACATATATATATAATGCACATATATATATATATATATATAAATATTACTATATATATATGATTAAAATATAAATAAATTAAATTTTAACAAATATTTTAAAATTTTATATGACATATATATAACATATATAACCTTGGTATATTTTTATCTATTGTAATTTAATTGTATATATTTGTTAACATATATATTTTTCACTAATAAATATATATATTATGTAAATTAATGTTCATATATCATAACATATATAAATATATTACATATATATATTGTAATATATTTTTGTATATATATATATATACAATGTTTGTGTGTGTGTAATTTTATTCCTCCCTATAATTCCACTCACTTATACACATGTAGATATATGTCTATATTTTCAATAACATCACTTTTTATTTTATTAATGAATGTTAAAAAGCTCAAGTGATTCGAGGAGTATAAAATAATATAACCCAAGGGAATCCACGCATAGAATCTAGAAAATCCATTTGGAATTGGATTATATGCTAGTGAACTGTGTTGGATGAGTGTTTTTTAGTTCCAGAGTTAATGAAAGTCAAACATGGTACTCCCCCATTCCATTTGTGATGAATCGTCATCCTCGTGTTAATGTGGATTTATTGAAAATGAATGAGATAAGTAATAGTAAAATTAATATTGTTGAGTTCATGATGGTAATTAAAAATGAATGTGTCATCATCAATTATGGTTAGTCAAATTCTTATAGATTGGGGGAGTTTAAGACCATGTAGTATGGACATTTCTTCCGTAATCAGTGAATCACCATACCCATTAGAGGCATTGAAAGAAAAAAATATTTATCGCCTTTATTCTTTTATACTTTCTATAATAACCCATTATAATAATACTTAAATATTACATCATTTTTCAGAATAATTTAATCTATACATAAATAAACTCCCAATGACTGTGTTAGTTTAGTTCCATTGGAAGCAGGTAAACGGAAACACTATTAAATTAGTGATGTTTATTTTCTTCTACTATGATATATAAGACTAGAATCCATGTTAGATTAATTTTACATTAAATATATTTTCATAACAAGGGGAAAGAAACATATAAAGGGGTGATCTGAAATGCTCTGTAAGGGTAAACAAGGGTGATATGTATTCATAAACACGAGAATAAGGGAATAAGACTGTGTTCATCATAAATTAAGATTATACTCTACATATCAAAGATAATCAATATGAATAATTTCATAAATGTTAACAGTTCATATGGAATGATTCATAATTAAATCAATCAAATTTTTCTTTTAAATAAATACATTAGTGTAAGACATAGAATTTGATCATACACATAAACATGAAATATAATTCCCTGTAATTATAGAATAGATACTAGAAAATATTTGGTCACATCATAGAGACTAAACCTATATAGATGGATGAACCACCATCCCTAATTGTGTTCCTTTAATAGTAATGGAACAAATTTCTCCAAGTTCTAATAATGGATCAGATTCCCCATAATTTAATAGTGGATCGGGTTTCCCCATCTTCCCATAGTGGATCTAGTTTCCCCATCATCCCTAGTGTATTATTCTATTCGAGATGATTCCCATAATTATCTAATGATATATAAATCAATAAAAAAATAAAATGGAGTGAGATATAGGTCACTCCCATGTCATAATGAAATCATACATATGTGTTCCATGTGATTATAAAAAATCTTATCATAACCCTTAAAATGAAATGAGTATCATAAACATGTAATCATATAATAAATTATAAAAAAGATACATGTTTTAATATAATTTCACCAAATTCATAAATCATGAAATGAAGTAGGTTTTAATTTCAAAAAACCAATGAAGAAGAAAAATATTTCATGAACAGATAACCTATGAAATTGAAAATTGTTTCTAAACAACATTTTATCAAAACATAATCCATTCAAAGAAGAAAAATAAATGGACAAGTCAAATTATTTCTATAAAAACTCTCTGAAAACTTATAATGGTAGCATGAAAATATTTTGAAAAACATTTAATTGATAACTTTTTGAAAATTTATAAAGTATTATTTGAAAATTGTAAAACCTTTTAAAATCATTTTCTATCAATTTGGACTAAAAATAGATTGTTTAAAATCATTTTTAAAACATTTTTTAGAACATTGATTCATAAATTAAATGAATGTGTCTCGATGGATCCATAATGAATAAAATCTAATTTATCAATTTGGACAATTTTAAAACATAAACACCATTGAATGAGATCATAAAATTGATATTTAAATACACATATATTTAAGTATAATGATAATATAATATATTTAAGGTATGCATATAAACCACACAATAATAAGTGAGTGGTGAATAAAGAATATATTTCACCAAAATAAAAGTTTGACAAGAAATTACCTTACCTTAAGTCTTCTCTCTCTTCATACTCATTAGAAACACCTACATAATAAATAGAAAACATAAAAATATTATTATATCTAATACCATATATTTATTTTTATTACCCTCTTCTTTACACATCCATGATAATGTCACATTTGGAATAATATCCACTTTATTTTTACATGTTTCTTTAGTTATTATATTTTTGGCCCATATACCTATATCATGATTTAGATAAATGTAAAAATGATGTAAATATCATTTTTATTGCTTATAAATTTAGTTATATTAATCCATAAATGATTGATATATAAAAATGAGAACACAGTTCATGGAAACGGTAGGTTGTACATATGCGTGGTGGTTGTTTTCATTTAATAATATTATTGAAAGAAAGAATGTAAAAGAAATATATGTGTATATATACTGAATACAATATCATTATAATTTTATACATATAATATTCATTTACCTAACCCATCCATATTACATTCCATGTATAGTGTAAATAAATCATATCTCTGTGATTAAAAAGTAGTGTACACTTCCCCAAAAATTATTATATTTTCACAAATTTCAATGAGTGAAGTTATGTGTTGTTTAATAAATCTCGAAGAAATAATAGATCATACATATAATATAAATATCACAAAATAACATTGTTTTCATCATAAATCTGAACCACGTGTGATTGTAAAGGAAAACAGGGAACATTGTTTTGTGATATGGATGTTTGTCAAATACATGAATGTTAAGTTCATTACACATTCAGTGGAAGTGTATGTAATTGTATATATAAAACTTATTTAAATATAATCAAATTATATAAATGATAATGAGTATGTTATATAATAATGGTATAAGAAAAGTTGAGTTAGAGGAGAATGAAAATAAATCAAAGGGCTATGAAGAAGAATGTTACTAATTATTTTATTACATCCTCTTGTTTTTCACCAAACGGAATCTTTCGATGGATTTACCTAAGACTGTATGAATCTAAGACGATTTTAGGGATTTTGGAAGTGTATTTTGGAATATTTTTATGAAAAAATTTGTCTTGTTTGGTGTTAATAAAGGGATGAGTGAACACCTTTTGTAGTGGATGAGGACTAGATTTATTTAAATTACCAAAATGTAACCACTAATGGGAGGTATTCCTTGGCTAATATTTTTGAAAAAAGAAAATTATTGGATTTAAGTGAACTAATATCCTATCCAAATCTCCACGACCCAAAAAAAGTGCATTTCTACAATTTTATTCTAAATTCATTATGTTTCATTATATTTTCCATTTTTATTTTTCATTTAGGTTACTACTTTTCAATCCTTTTAAATTTGAATATAATTTATAAATTAAGGTGTAATTTATAATAAAATATAGTCCCAATTAATCAAAAATATTTATATATTATTAAAAAATCTCATTTGTGTTGGATGTTATTTTTAAATCAAACGCATGTACAGCATGAAAACACTACATTCACCTGAACTAGGATAACTAGGTTTTTACTATATAAGGTTTTATTTTACCAATATAAAATACCATTTTTACTTTAATATGGCATATATATATTTATTAATAATTAAAAATAAATTAAAATTATTTTGGATTTTCATTAGTTTTAAATCTTTTAATGAAATATAATATATTGTAAAAGACATTATTTATAATTTTGACATTATTTATTTAGTTTTAACATAAATATGACCTGATATTATTTTAATTAACACATATTATGCTAAAATAATTATAAAATGATATATTAATATTTAAAAATAATTGAACAAGGTAATTAAATAAATTTAATTTACTTTTAATGTATTTTTCATCATTTATTTTTTTTAATTGTTTAATAATTAATCCATTTGTTAGAGATTGTTTTGAGTTCAAATATAATAATTAATCTGTTATTATTATTATAAAATTTTTATGAAAAAAACTCATTTATGTTTCAAAATGTTATGTATAATAAAAAATAAGTTGTTGCCCGAAACCTCAATGTCTTATAAATGTTAAAGGTAGGGCCTCATTATGTAACATATGAAATCGTGAACTATTATTTAATAGTAACAAAATAAAAAATTAAAGTAGGACCATTAATATATATATTCTAATTATGGGTATCTAATGTATTTTCATCATGAGTCTAGGTCATTTTTGTTTCTATGTTTATTTTTTAGTCGTTTATTAAGGTAATTTATCTCTTTATCACAATAAATAATTTTATCACATTCCCTATTTTAATTGGTCAAAAATAATTCTAAATTACTATAAATTATACTTTATTTCCATTAAAAATAATTTATATTTTTTTATAAATTATAATCATATAAATTGTTGAAATTTATTTAAATTAAATCTCATAGAAATGATGAAAATTTATGTTTTAAATGTAAAAATATTCAAATGTTTGAAATGTTTTTATAACCAATTTCAATTTAAAATTTATTCAAATGAACTAAATTGGATTAATTGATGGAAAAAAATCTATTTAAACTATAAAACTAATCTAAAATAAAATATTACTGTATAATTAAATTACATGAATAAAATATTTTGAAATGAAATTTAGTGTTGTTCACTATTCACAAAAAAAATAAACATCAGAAAAAAAATTGCAAACAACTTCCCAAATATAGTATATATGTTTATATTCCTAAAATGATTCATATTTTTTCAAAAATAAAATATTAATGTCATAAATTCATTTTTTAAAAACGTTCACTATTAAATGAAGATAAAATTACTATTTAGAAAAAATTGTTTTTTATTAATATAATAGGATTTTCATACATTATAAAAATAAAATATATTTTAGGTTAAGAAAAAACATTTATTGAATATATAGTATATAATTTATATTTGAAAAATTAATAAATAGTGATTTGTTTTCTTTAAGGGTATAAAATTTTGTTTTTACACAATAAGCAGTTTTCTGAGAAAAGTTAATTCATTATTTTCAAATAGTTATTACATTCACTTATACAAATTTCAACCTAATGGAATAATTTCTAATATATATTTATTATAATTTTTTTAGTTTTTTTTATATTATTAATAACTTCCATTCCAATAGCTTGGTGGTAGCTATAATAATTTAATAATCATATTAATGGTGTGGTATAGTTTGGTAAAAACTCAGCCTTTCATGTAATGATTTTAATCTATGTGGATCTGTGTTAGGGGTAATATAATAAATAACATACTATTTCGTGTACTGTATGATTATCATTGATTTTAATATATTGTAAGAAACCCAAAAATACTGCTTTAATATAAAAAATATATTGAGTGTTCTATGAAATTTAATATATCAAAATGATTAAATAATTTCGAAACGCCTTTCCACAAAAATCTCAAGGGGGTACATTTTACCCCCAATAAATGAATATTTTCTTCTAAATTCGTCTAGGTTATCAGATTTATAAAACATTAATGTTTCATTCATAAAAACACACATCATTAAATAATGTACTAGTATAATGTTTTCATTTTCAAGATGGTTGAATACTATCATTTTTATTGATTTGGTCGAATACAAACCTCAAAAAGACAAATCATAGGCGTATAATATAGTAAAGTCCTAAAGCATCATTAATAATAAACTTGATTCCCTCAATGGGTAACCAATGGATTTTGGTCATGAGTCTAGGACATTTTGGGTTTTATATTTATTTTTTAGTCCTTTGTTAAGGTAATTTTTCTCTTCATCAAAATAAATAATTTTATCACATTCATTAATTTTTTAGGTCAAAAGATAATTTAAATTACTATAAATTATAATTTTTTTCCATTAAAAATAATTAATATTTTTTTATAAATTCTAATCCTAAAAATGGTTGAAATTTATTTAAATTAAATCTCATAGAAATGATGAAAATTTCTATTTTCAATGTAAAAAATATTCAAATGTTTGAAATGTTTTTATAACCAATATTAATTTGAAATTGATTCAAATGAACTAAATTAGAATATTTGATAAAAAAATTCTAATTAAACTATAAAACTAATATAAAATAAAATATTACTATATAATTAAATTACATGAATAAAATATATTGAAATAAAATTTAGTGTCATTCACTATTCAAAAATAAAATTAAACATCATAGAAAAAGAGAAAAAAATTCCCAAATATAGTATCTATGATTATATTCCTAAAATGATTCAGTTTTTTTCAAATATAAACTATTAATTTTATAAATTCATTTTTAAAAAAGGTCCACTATTAAATGGAGGTAAAATTGCCATTTAAAAAAAGTCATCATTTTATTCATATAATTGGATATTCATGAATTATATAAATAAAATATATTTTAGGTGAAAAAACATTTATTTATTATATAGTATAGAATTAATATTTTAAAAATTAATAAATTGTGCTTCGTTTAATTTAGGGGTATAAAATTATGTTTGTACACAGTAAGTTGTTTCTTGAGAAAAGTGCATTCATTATTTTCAAATAGTTAATACATTAAATTTTACAAATTTCTATCTAATGGGATAATTTCTAAAATATGTCTATTATAATTTTCATAATTTTTTTTAATATTATTAATAACTTCCATTCCAATATCTAGGTGGTAGATATAAAAATAATTTAATATTTATATTAATAGTGTAGTGTAGTTTGGTAAAAACTCGCCCTTTCCTATAATGATTTTAATCTATGTGGCTCTATGTTAGGTGTAATATAATTAAAAACATTCTATTTCATGTACTATATGATTATCATTGATTTTAATATATTGTAAGAATCCCAAACATAGTGCTTTAATATAAAAAATATATTGAGTGTTCTGTGAAATTCAATATATCAAAAAGGTTAAATTAATTCGAAAACAATTTTCACAAAATCTTTATGGGGTAAATTCTACCCCCCATAAATGAATATTTTCTTCTAAATTAATCAAGGTTATAATAATTATAAAACATGAATGTTTCTTTAATAAAAACCCACATCATAAAATAATGTACTAGTATAATATTTTCATTTTCAAGATGTATGAATACTATCATTTTTATTGATTTGGTCAAATACAAACCTCAAAAAGACAAATATTGGGGGTATAATATAGTAATTTCCAAAATAATCATTAATAATAAAATTGATTCCCTCAATGGGAAAGGAACCCTTATTAAAGAATTAAGATATAATCTGATTCGAGGGAGCTATGGATGCCAAGAAATTAACTGCAAGGATGCCTTCCGGCCTAGTATGAGTGATCTATGTGTGGGAACCCATATTTTATTTGGACTTCTTGATCATGTAAGAATTTTTCCATGTGTAATTTTCCATTTTTTATAATGCATTATAGAATATTATTGAGTTCATCTCTACTTCCTTATGATTGATGTGACTTTTTTTGCATAACTTCACCCGTTAAACATGGTCAGTGCCGCCTCCAGTACTATATCACCTCTACCATACTAGGAAATGAACACAGCTAAGGTCGAACCCTATCAGTGACAAATAACACCTCTACCGCGCATCTCCCCAATGATGAGAGATTTTTACGACTTCAGTTTAAAACCACATGTTGGAAGACGCCAACAGACCCATTGTCCATGCCCTTTCCTGTTGGTCTAATTAGTAACAACATTATTAATGAGAGAATGCCTAACCGACGGATCATCCTAGTAGTCGGAGCACCATATGACCAATTCTAGCAATTTATTTCTCATTTAGAATGTGATTCTAGTTTGATAAAATGTGGTATTGATGTGGCGAGCATCGATCTTAGCCTTCCAGATGATCCAGCTACCCGCCATGAGGACAACATCCCGACTTTTCCTCTCAAGCCCCCGATCGCCCGACCCCTGAAACCACAACATGAAAAAATAAATTGACCATGCCTCCATGATCATCCCAACATGTGAGGACCCATATGCCTTCAACACCCATATCTACCAAATTCTATCAACAATGAGGTATCCCTCTATTTCTAGTTTAGGCTCCCTATGACAGTAGAACTTGGAATCCAAACTCACTCACATGCATTGAATCCTATCATATGAGTGTAAAACATTATGTCTCACTCTCCACAACAGGAATATGAATTTGGATGGAACCTCCATATGCTAAAACAGCTCCTCCCATAGATCTTTGTTTACTGAAATTGTCCCCACATGAGAAAAATAATTGATTGAGAATGCTCCCAACGTGGAACCCAAAAAATGAGTATGTCTGGATAATCGCTAAGCATATTTTTGTTGAAATAATCATGGTGTTTCACATCAATAATGGAATATATAAATCAGAGATGATCACATGCCTCAATGAAGAAAATGAATAGTGTGGGACATCACAGAAACCACATACTTCCACCCCCCCAGTTTCTCTCCCAAAAATTAATATCACCTTTTCCACCAGTCATCGTGAGAGAGGAATAAGGGTATCAATATATGGATGGATTATATTCCATATATATTAAGGGTGTGATCATTTTATTCTCACATCTTAGCCATACCTATGTTTCATGGTCATCCCCGCGGGGTCTTGCCTTTCATTTCCTCCCACACGAGTTTCATGTGAAACCCCTGTATCGTCAAGGAAACACTCCTTAAATTGATTCCCCCTTCCAAAGCAGGTCTTGCAAGAAGCACCCTTAAATCCCAATGGATTCTACCTTCCATCTTTTTGTCCCATTTAAATTTCACCAAAATCCTTTCCATGTTAACAATGTCACATTTGGGGATCATTAGGGTGAAATAATGTGCCTGGGAATAGACAATAGGATATTGTTTACGAGTGTTATGCGACTGCCAAAGGATAAGTACCTATTATCACAATTATATAAGCGCTCTGTGATCTTGCTAATGATTTCATCAATGTCATGCACTCTGAGGGAATTAGAACTCACTACAGCTCTGAGAAACACCATAGTAGAGACCCCTCATCTCATATATAGGCTAACGTCCATGACCCTTTCCCTCCTGAGATCCATTATAATCATTCACATATATCATCTAATTCCATCAACAAATAGATATTGGAAAAGGTTATCAAATATGAATAAATCATGATGTGGTGATATAATACATTAATCTAAAAAACATAATTTTATGTTAAACTTAATCCTTACATTAATATTTTATCTTATAAAACTTTGGTAAATGAAAATCCAAATAGTTATAAATAAGGTCACTAAATCAGAATTAAATAGATAAAACATCATTCATAAAGTAGTTCAAGGTTATCAGATTCAAAAAATGTGAATACCCTTATCTTATATTCCATGAAAACATGACAATATCCCTAATTAATAAATATAATTTCCAAAATTATTCATGCTTTCTAAATTCAATTATTACTATATATATTCCCAGAATCCATGATGTTGTAAACTTCATCGATGATAACATAGAAAACATTGTCAACACATCCTTTAATAGTTTTTAGGAAATATATACCATCCAATTTAAATATTTATATCCCACGTGTCATCTATCAAACCATAATTATATTAACATTTGAAATGTATTACAAGTTATATTTCACTTAATGAGTTATTTTCCCTGAATATAAGATTTTCATTCAATAAACATTCTATTCTATTGGAACCATTCAATATATTCTTATAAATCCATAGCAAAAAACCTAAATTGAAAAATCTATATATATTTCATAGATAAAAATTCTAAGATTCAAATACATAAAAACTTTGGTAACTCTTGTTAATACATAATAATTTAACAAGGATACCTCATACAATTACATAATACCTCTTTCCATTCACATTTCACCACTAGTCTCATAATCATCAAAAATATAAGAATTACTCATACAACCTTTCTCATTCTATTTATAATGATTCCACATGGTACATCGATTAGAAAAATTTCCATTAATTACACACTTAAATAATTTGACCATTTATGATGTATTAGTGAAGAAAATATTCACATTAATTGTGTTAAATGAATTTTTCATCTTCTCTTTGGAGATAATTTATTTTTTTCATTCTATTCCACAGTTGGAACATATTCATTTTCTTATAAGACATTCACATGGGTGATTATTTTACCATTATTTACAGGTATGTAACTAAATATTGTTTAATATGTGGTCTTCAATACTTAAAATCGTGATTCAAAATGTTATTCTCTTATTTGGTGATTCCTAAAGTTGGATAAGGTGAACATTTATAATCATGTAATGGGAAAATGATTAGTCCTGATTACAACATCCATCAATTTTGTGATCATCCCATTTGACTGATCATTGTCCTTTTATAGGCCATTTTCATTGTTAACCCAATTCATTCTCTTCCTCACATTCAACTTAAAATAAACACAATAGAGTAAGAAATATCTTTCTTAGTGAGGAACCACTTATTAAAAAATTTACTTATATGATGTATACATTGTCATACATTCATTAATCTATGACACATTAGTTTTATCATAGTTTATTAATAAAAAACATATTCGTAAATCCTTTAAAATGGTTTATGAAGAGTTTGTGAATTACCAAATCTTATCCCTATGTAGAGTCAATCTAGGTTCAAAGTTAGGACTATTTTTTGGTACTACAATTTTCTCGAGTCAGGCCAGATGCCACTTGTCATTATTGTTACTCCTAGATACATATGTTCCATCATTATGAACACTTGTATTATCTAGATAGGTATATATTTCTAGGAAATAACTTTATCTATACTTTATCAAAGTTAATGTAAATTTTAATATTGTTTTTCTTATCCTTATATTTATCCATAGACATGTCCATATATTTATCACTAAGGTCTTCATATCATAACATCCAAAGGCTGATTAAACCATTTATCTTATAAAAAATATAACAAACCATTCAAATCATACGTATACAATACACCATTATTGTGGAATACAATAATCATTAAATAATCAGATGCCCAACGACTATATTAGTTTACTTCCATTGGAAATATAAAAACATCGACACTTGTATATGAGTGAGATACATTTTCTCCGACTAGGTTCTCCAAGACTAAAACCCATCATATATATATAATGAGAGGATATATTTATATAATATGGAAGAAAACATAGAAATGGGGGATCTCAAATGATCAGTAAGCGTAAATAGGCGTGATAGGTAAGAATAAACATACAAGTTAATGTATGATAATTTGATCATAACATTATAAGATCATACCATGCATATCAAATATCATAAACATGTATAATGAAATAAAAGATATAATTTCATAAATAATGATATAACACCCTGGACTTAAACATTACATAATCATGAGTTCAGTCAGGAATTTGACATTGAGGATCTTTTCAGGTTTAGTTTTTTAGGGAATTAGGACATAACTATTACATTATATCATAAATATTAAAATGAAGACACTAATAATCCAGCCAAATTTTTTCACCGCATTAAAACTCATTCAATAAAAAAAATTATTTTCTTGATATAAATATTCTTGAATTATTTTTTTCTCATAACCTTCCTTATACCTAATGAAAAACATTTCAAAAACATGGTATGAGCATAAAAAAATCCATAAGTGTTATAAAATAATGGATAAAAATATTTTTACATCAATACATACAATAAATGAAATCATACTTCTCACTCAGAAAACATAATCTCTTTAAAATACCTCATGAATTCATAAGATTTATGAATAACACATGGAAATAATAAATCATAATGATAACTATTTGAATCCATAGCATATTGACATTGTAGCATTCACTACTACATGTGGAGTTATTATAAGGCCTCAGCCTTAAACCTTACTTAATATTGAATTAAATGAATAATTCAAATTGAGGATCTTTTCACGTTTAGAGTTTTAGATAATTAGGTCATAGCTATTGCATCTCAAAAGATTACATAGTAGACACATCTACTAAGTTTCCATAAAATAAAAAAACACTTAAAAAGAAACATGTTTAGTTCCATGTTTTAGAAAGAATTTATTTCCTTGATCGCATCCCTAAACCAATTCATCTTTAAGTCATGTGGAAAACATTTTAAAAACATGGGATGAGTATAAAAAGCCCAGTAAAGGATACACAATGAAGCAAAACTGTTAGTTTTTCAAAACAACAAGTCAACCATGATTACTTTACCAAAGTAATACATTTCACCATTATGAAGTTGTAAAAACTCTTCACTGACTAAAAGACCATTACTTACCCTTTTGTAACCAGACGATTACAATAAAAATAATATAAAGAACACATAACATATAAAGGAAACATTGGACATCAACATACTTAAATTTAATAACTATACAGTCGACTTCCACACATACTTAATGGAATAGCCATACGACTGACTTCCATACCCAATGCATTGGAAGTTATAATGTAACCACCCATCCTGGTATTCACGGCACCACATGTCATATGGTTTATCATGTAACCTCCCATAAAATGTCCAAGTACCATTATAAAATCATAAGACATAAAAAAAATATAATGGAAATAAAACATTTCCACACATTGATCCTAATATATCACTTGAAAATATTGACATAACAAATCAATTATAAAAACCATTTTCAATACCAAAATACATAAAAGAGTATATGGTATTTATTTCTTTTTAAAAAAATTACGGCTTGTAGAGGAAGCCAAAGACCAAATAATACTCGCGGCGACGGAAAAGGTCATTGTCACCATGTACGTTAAAAGAAACATTCCTTTTTTTCATTTACTAAAACGCTTCATATAAAAATATTCCTTTTGAATAAAATTAGAAGTCAAAGGGGTTTATACACCATATAAAAGAAAGTTGTGTATAAAACAAAATATTCCTCAATGAAAGGAGATTGAGACGAAGTCCCTTAAAAATACAGTATCCTTGGATTAAGGATAAATCAATGACATAATAATGTTTGACAAACGAAGTCACAAAATATAAATTGATATTAAGTTTAAAACAATAAAAGTTCATTCACACATATTCATAGAATGACATATTCAAGGAGTACAGTTTTATCCCAAAGAATCAAAAATTGGGTTATGAAGTTCCCTTGCAAAAATTCGATGGCCTAACGGCGTAACTTCAAAATTCAGAAAAATAGTTGATGAGAGAGAAAATGGTATCTCATCACTGGGACATAAAATTTACATCAATAAGGATATATAATAACATATCCCAACATAATAGTATGTGAATTATAAGACATAACAAAAGAAGTCTTTTAAAAAAAGGAGGGTGAAAGGATCCCTTACTGACTTGGGTAACTTTCGAAATGTACACCCCATTGAAGAAGGGACAGAAAATGAATATGTAAATACCCATAAATGAAATTATATTAAAAAAAGAGTATATTAATGGGAGGTACATAATCAACTCAAAGGAAATGGTGGAAAATGTAGCATAAATCTCACAGGACTAAAAGTGAGATGAAAAATCCCTTACAAAAACTCGGAAGCCTAACAGCGCCACATAAAACATCAAAAAAATGGATTGATGAGATAAAATAGGGTCTCTCATCATATTAAAATAAAATTTACAGCAATAGTATTATATAATAACATCCCCCATCATAACAAAGATGATATTAAAAGAAGTGACCTAAAGGAGAGTACTTAAATAGAAAGAGACATGTTAGATCTCTTACGATAATTCGGCAGCCTAACGACACCACTCAAAACTTCCAAAATGGATTGGTGAGAAAAAATAGGTTCTCTCACCATATGAACATAAACATTACAGTAGGAGTAATATAAAATAACATCCCAATCATAGTAAATATTAGCTTAAAAGGAATGACATAAAAGAGTTTACTTAAAAAGAAAGAGAGGGGTAGGATCCCTTACCTCAAGTCTGACTTGTCTTGTTTGTTTATTTATATTCCTGAATGAAAAAAATTGGTCAATTTATAAATTATTAAGGACCTATTTTAAAAATTATTATTCATTTCATATAACATATTATAATGTTATAATAATTGGTTAATAATATGAGTTCATATCAGACGTTTTTGTCGATGTTTGGTACATGAGTCAAAAATGAACTTGTTTGAAAATGATTTCCCATGTAGTTATAAGTAAATCATCTCCAGAATAGTATTGATGATTTAAATATCATATATATCCATTACATATTCATTTTATACTACTCCATAACATTTGTAGATAAAAAAAATGAAATGCACCGTTCATGGAGACGGTAGGCCGTACGTACGCATGAACGCTACTTTCATTTCTTTGTCATATTAATGGAATTAAAAATAATTCAGAGATATATATATTATAATTAAAGTGTAATATATACGTTATATAGGTCACATATGTTCATTAATTTCATTCTTTATAAATTCTATGTATTGTATGAACGAGTCACATCACTTGAGGGGGCAGTAGTCCACACTTTCTCATATGAAATTATCGCATTTTCACAACATGGAAAGCATAAAGGCATGTTTTAAATATATAATTAAGAAGAATATAAAAAACATAAATAAAATATATATCATATATAAAATATAGTGACATCATAATGTCCATCATGAAAGGTGTTAAGAGAAGATTGAACAATCATCGTTTCATGAGGCCGAAATTCTCCATCCACAGAAACAGTATGTTCTTTAACCATTAGACGAAGGTGTGTGTAAGTGTATCTCGAATCCTTCACATAAAAACATCCGAGTATATTTAATATACTGGTTTTGTTACAAAATAAAGGAATAAAAAGATTTTAGAGGGTTGGAGAAGCAAAATAAAACAAAAGAACACAAGGGAATACATTACCTTTAAATCGGGAAAATCTCTTTGATTTGAGCTCAAAGGCTTTCTCGGAAAATATTCTTCCCAAAGTGAGGCTTCAATGATTAATATAGGGATGTGGAGAGATGAAATTTCAAGGGTTTGGACGGGCCAAAGGCATGAGAGGTGTGGGTATGGTGGTAGAGGTGGGGGCCTTTTATAAGAGGAGAGGAGGGGCACTCTAGGAAAGTTATAAAATATTACTTTATTATAAAATTAGTTTCGGATTTAAAAGGTCCCAAAAGGATATATTTCTAGGATAAGGTTATAAGGGTTCTAAATCCACCATCCAATAGGTTTTTGATAAGTTTATGACTTAGATTTAACCCTATATTCTCATTTTGTTTAAATCGTTCATTTATGAGGTAATCACTGCAACATCACGGTGTCATAAATAAATTAATTTATTTAAAATCTAAAAATTATAAGAAAAATATTATGATTTAGGAAAGATTTTTATCTTTATAATGAATATTTATAGTCAAAAATATGTCTTGTATAACCCCATGTAAAAATTGTTTTAGTAAAACAACACATGTTTGTGACATTTTAATTTTAACTTTAAATAAAAAGTTAATAATGTCTTTTTCCAACCAAAGTGGCTCCATGGGGTCCCCATGTTGACCAATGGATTTTATTGGTCGGCCATGACTCATCCAATAAGGTTAGTACATGTGGAATGGTCATTTCATATTATTAAAACATTATTTTTACCTTAAATTACCCTAATTACCTCTAATCGCGATTAAAAACATTAAAGTTACTATTCCCCAAAAAAATATTTTAATCCCATTGAACAGTATTTTACATTCTAATGACAACAATATATGTCGGTTTTTTTAAATTCAAATCAAATAAGTGGTAATGTTTCATTTAAACGAAAAATCAGTTTTTAACTACAACTTAGTGGTTTCACTATTCATCAAAAATTGAAGTTTTTCAGAAAAATAACAAAAATTCACCCTAAGCTATATTTGATATTCCAAATTCAAAAATGATGTCTATTTTACAAAATTCAAATCATATATGTTGCATTAAATAATTTAATAATTAAATCCCGCTGTCAAAACAAATAGCGTTTTTTTATTAAATAATATCTATTAAAAGATTGACACTAGTTTAATTCCAATTTCAAAGAGAAATTAATTCCAAGGACCACTATTGGATTAAATTGTAAAAATATATTATAATTTAAATTTAAAACCAATTCAAAAGATAATCTAATCATATAAATAAATTAGATTAAAAAGGAGGTATTTAATTAAAATACTACATTTTCCACTATTCATTAAAAATGAACTTTATTGGAAAAATACCAAAAATTTACACAAAGTAAATTTTGATGTCCCAATCCTAAATATGAATTTTATTTTGTCAAATATAACACATAAAAGTTTCAAAAAATGGATTTAAAATTGGTTCTCCATCAAAAGGAGGTTAATCAACCTTTTAAAGAATATTAGAATGTTTACGCATAAAATTGGATTCATTCTCATTTTTAATCCTATATCATTTACTGTAAAAAGTAAAAATATTTGACAAACATATATAATCATTTTGTAGTTATTTCCCTTCATTACAACGGCTAGGTGTTAACATAAAATTATTTTATTATTAGAGTGCAACGTAATATTTCAAAGGAACTTGTTGTTGCGTATTGGGTAATCCATCGAGCATTGCATTTCCTTTAAATTAATATTAACAATTTAATCACAAATAGGGATAAATATAAAAATTTCATATTCTTTATTTACCTGGGGTGTTACATCCTTCCCTCAATTTTGGGAATTGCGTCCTCGCAATTTTAAAATTGGGCTCGGAAACATCATTGAAAGTCTCACATCGGAACAACAGTTGGTAAAACAATCACTTTAAAAGAATGAAAGTGAAGTACAGAGGTCACTCGAGTTAGCCCATACTAGGATTCCATGTAGGAAAACATGGATATGGAAGAAAAAATAAAATGGTCATGTTCTGAGGGAGAGTGATAGAAAACATCTCTAGGAGAAAGTTAACCATATGAAAATCACAAACTTGTAATGGGTTAAACGGTATTTGATTCCCCAATAAGAAAAGTTAACAAACAAAATTATTGTTTTTAGTTACTTTTCATTGAGGAATTTATTTTTTATCTTAAAGAAACATACTTACTTGTCATGTTGACTTTCAACTTTTACTAGAATTCTAACACAAACTCAAACTTTCCCCAAATGATGAGTATTTAGGAAGACTTGTTCACATTAAGAGTACTATAATCAACTTCTAGAGAATCAACTAATCCACAAAAGAGAACTATATACATCCCATGTCTTTAGACATTAACCAAAACCAAAACCAAAAAGTTAGTACAAGATCAGATAATCTAGAAAAGGATAACCCTTTATAAAAATAAAATCTATTCTTAATCTCCAAAATTTTTCCAACAAAACCCCAAGTTCAAAGATTACCATAAGTAAACCAAAATAATATTGAAACCCAAATATTTGAAGGATTTAATCACATAGTCTTCCAAGTTAAATCGTATCATTTATCTCCAAACAACATCAGTCGCACTTTCGTTGTGGGTTCGATTCCCGCAGCTTTGTCCGACGCGACGGTTTGTCACATGGTCTGCATGTTGTCATTTTTTCCGAACTATATATTTCTCAAATAATTCCCAAAAAATAGATAAAATCATCAAAAATAACCATAACATAATTTAAACTCAATTTTTTCTCATGCCCTTTACTTTCCATCATAACATATAGTAACCCATAATTACCTCCAAAGTAAGGATCATATAAACCCAAATGGTTCATTATAACAATGTCCACAAAATAACAGATAAATATTCCTTGAATAAAATTTTCATATATCAAACATCAAGGTTACACATACTATAAAAACGCTCCTAATGTTACCCCATCATCAAAAGAGACTTAATACTCTTAAGAATTTCACCATAACTCTTGAAGCCCTTATATGGTGACTTCTTACTCATTCAACAATATTCATGATCCATTATCCATTCCTTTCCAACTTATTCTGAAATACTTCTTTCTTACAAACAAAATCATGAATCATATCCTAAGATTCCAAAATAGTAAAACAAAAGTTAAGAAATTAATCCATACCATTGATTGGTCATTGTCAGTTTCTTCATCCAAAATCAGAATGGCATTAGGTATTGGTAAACGAATATTTGTACGATCTTGGTGATCCCATTCCGGAAACTTCTTCATAGGACATCTGTTTGCATAATGACCATGAGCACCACATTTAAAACATTCAATTGATCCCTTAGAAAGAACTTTTTTCCCTTTCCTCGAGTCAACTGGATGCTTCCTTTTTCCATGGCAGGTTCTTGCTTTATGACCTTCATTTCCACATCTATAGCATATTTATGCCCCTTTGAAACATTTTCCTAGGTGTTTCTTTCCACATATTTGACACATAGATTTTTTAATACACAAACCTTTATGATTATTACTTGTAGTTCTGTAGGGATTTGTTTCTTGCATATATGATTCCTTATAGAAATCACCAAGGATTTTGTGGTCAATCATGACTCCTGATAGTTGGTTGAGGATAAACACTATAGTTCTCATTGCAGCTCCCATATAATTCAGTTTCTCACTCAGAAAACTGTCAAAGATTCCTTCACATCCATTGTTACTTTGGTGCCTTCTAGATCCAACCATTTACTAAAACCTAAAAGGTCAGTGTGAGTATATCAATAAAACCATCATGTACTAATGAGGAAGATAAACACTAAGATATACTTACTCATTCACTTTATCTAAAACTATGACTCTTTCTGAAATCCTAACCATTATGGTAATGTCCCTTATACTTAGAGAATACCCTAACCTCTAAAGATATCTAAACCGACCTTTGATACCAAATATAAGGCCCCGACCGTAAACCTTAATTAATATTGAATTAAATGAATAATTCACATTGAGGATCTTTTCAGGTTTATAGTTTTAGAGAATTAGGTCATAGCTATTACATCTCAAAAGATTACATAGTATACACTTCTACTGAGTTTCCATAAAATAAAAAAACCCATAAAAAGAAACATGTCTAGTTCCATGTTTTAGAAAGAATGTCTTTCCTCAATCCCATCCTTGACCCTATTCATCGTTAATTCCTATGGAAAACATTTCAAAAACTTGGGATGAGCATAAAAAGCCCAGCAAAGGATACACAAAAAATGAAAAATGTCAGTTTTTCAAAACAACGTGTAAACGATGAATACTTTACCAATGTAATACTTTTCACCTTTATGAAGAAGTGAAAACTCTTCACTGACTAAAAGACCATTACTTATACTTTTGTAACCAAATTATTACCATAAAACCCATATAAAGAACACACCACATATAAAGATAACTTGGGACATCAACATACTTAAATGGAATAACCATACGGTCGACTTCCACACATACATAATGGAATAGCCATACGGACGACTTCCATTCCCAATGCATTGGAGGTTATAAAGTAACCACCCATCCTGGTATTCATAGAAGCACCCGTCATATGGTTTATCATGTAACCACCCGTAAAATGTCCAAGTACCATTATAAAATAATAATACATAAAAAAATAATGGAAAGAAAACATTTCCACACATTGATCATAATATATCACAAAAAAATATTGACATATCAAATCCATTATAAAAACCATTTTCAGTACCAAAATACATAAAAGAGTATATGATATTTATTTCATTTTAAAAAAATTACGGCTTGTAGAGGAAGCCAAAGACTAAATAATACTCGCAGAGGTGGAAAAGGTCATTGTCACCGCGTACGTTAAAAGAAACATTCTTTTTTTGTCATTTAGTAAAACTATTCATATAAAAAGATTCCTTTTGAATAAAATTATAAGTCAAAGGGTTTTATACACCATATAAAAGAAAGTTGTGTATAAAAAAAATATGCCCCAGTGAAAGGAGATTGAGACGATGCTGCTTACAAATATGGTATCTGTGGATTTAGGATAAATCAATGACATAATTATGTGTGACAAACGAATTCACAAAATATAAGTTGATATTAAGTTTTAATCAATCAGAGTTCATTCACACATATTCATAGGATGAAATATTCAAGGAGTACAATTTTATCCCAATGAATCAAAATTGGGTTATGAAGTTCCCTTGCAAAAATTCGACGGCCAAACGTCATCAATTCAAAATTCAGAAAAAGAGTTGATGAGAGAGAAAATGGTATCTCATCACTTGGACCTAAAATTTACATCAATGAGGATATATAAGAACCTATCCCAACATAATATTATGTGAATTAAGACACATAAAAAAAAGAAGTCTTTTAGAAAAAGGAGGGTGAAATGTTCCCTTACCGACATGGGTAACTTTTGAAACAAACACCCCATTGAAGAAGGGTCATAAAATGAATATGTAAATACCCATAAATGAAATTATATTACACAAAGATTATAATAATGGGATTTACATACACCACTCAAAGTAAATGGTGTTAAATGTAGCATAAATCTCACGGGACTAAAAGTGAGATGAAAAATCCTTTACGAAAACTCGGAAGCCTAACGGCGCCACATAAAACATCAAAAAAATTGATTGATGAGATAAAATAGGGTCTCTCATTATATTACAATAAAATTTATAGCAAGAGTATAATATAAGAACATCCCCCATCATAACAAATAGGAGCTTAAAAGAAGTGACATAAAGGAGAGTACTTAAAAAGAAAGAGAGAGGTTAGATCTCTTACGAAAATTCGGCAGCCTAACGGTGCCACTCAAAACATCCAAAATGGATTGGTGAGAAATAATAGGGTCTCTCACCATATGAACATAAAAATTACAGTAGGAGTAATATAAAATAACATACCAATCATAAGAAATATTAGCTTAAAACTAAATACATAAAAGAGTGTACATAAAAAGAAAGAGAGGGGTAGGATCCCTTACCTCAAGTCCGACTTGTCTTGTTGGTT
Organism: Viscum album; assembly: GCA_963277665.1. Taxonomy (NCBI): domain Eukaryota; kingdom Viridiplantae; phylum Streptophyta; class Magnoliopsida; order Santalales; family Viscaceae; genus Viscum; species Viscum album. The sequence goes on along the minus strand of OY728151.1, from coordinate 71,150,320 downwards.
TCTTTATATTCTGCAAAAATAAACATTGGTCAATTTATAATTTATTAAGTACCTATTTTAAAGATTATTATTCATTTCATATAAAATATTATAATGTTATAATAATTGGTTAATAATGTGAGTTCATATCAGATGTTTTTGTCGATGTTTGGTACACGAGTCAAAAATGAACTTGTTTGAAAATGATTGCCCATGTAGTTATAAGTAAATCATCTCCAGAATAGTATTTATGATTTAAATATCATATATATCCATTACATATTCATTTTATACTACTCCATAACATTTGGAGATAAAAAGAAATGAAATGCACTGTTCATGGAGACGGTAGGCCGTACGTACGCATGAACGCTACTTTCATTTCTTTATCATATTAGTGGAATTAAAAATAATTGAGATATATATATATTATAATTACAGTAAAATATATATGTTATATAGGTCACATATGTTCATTAATGTCATTTTTTATACATTCCATGTATTGTATGAACGAGTCACATCACTTGAGGGGGCGGTAGTCCACACTTCCTCATATGAAATTATCGCATTTGCACAACATGGAAAGCATAAAGGCATGTTTTAAATATAAAATTCGAAAGAATATAGAAAAAAATACAATATATATAATATATAAAATATAGTGACATCATAATGGCCACCATGAAAGGTGTTGAGAGAATATTGATCAATCACCGTTTCGTGTGGCAGAAATTCGCCATCCATAGAAATAGTATGTTCTTTAACCATTAGACAAAGGTGTGTGTAATTGTAGCTCGAATCCTTCCCATAAAAACATCCTAGTATATTTAATATACTGTTGTTGTTACAAAAGAAAGGAATAAAAAGATTTTAGAGGGTTGGAGAAGCAAACTAAAACAAAAGAATACAAGGGAAGACATTACCTTTAAATCGGGTAACTCTCTTTGATTTGAGCTCAAAGGCTTTCTTGGAAAGGATTCTATCCAATTTGAGGATTCAATGATGATTATAGGTATGTGTAGAGATGAAATGGGTAGGGTTTGGACAGGTAAAATGCTTGAGAGCTGTGGGTAAGGTGGTAGAGGTGGGGCCTTTTATAAGAGGAGAGGAGGGGCACTCTTGGAAAGTTATAAAATATTACTCTATTATAAAATAATTTTCGGATTTAAAGGGTCCCAAAAGAATATATTTCAAGGATAAGGTGATAAGGGTTCTAAATCCACACATACAATTGGTTTGTGACAAGTTTATGATTTAAATTTCACCCTATATTCGAATTTTATTTAAATCGTTCATTTATGAGGTAATCACTGCATCATCACAGTGTCATAAATTAATTAATTTATTTAATATCTAAAAATTATAAGAAAAATATAATGATTTAGTAAATCTTTTTATCTTTATAATTAATATTTATAGTCAAAAATATGACTTTTATAACCCCATGTAAAAATTGTTTTAGTAAAACAACACATGTTTGTGATATTTTAATTTTAACTTTAAATAAAAAGTTATTAATGTCATTTTCCAACCAAAGTGCCTCCATGGGGTCCCCAAGATGACCCAGGGATTTTATTGGTCGGTCATGACTAATCATATAAGTCTAGGATATGTGGATATGTCATTTCATATTATTAAAACATTATGTTTACCTTAAATTACACTAATTACCTCTAATCGCGATTAAAAACGAAAAAATTACTATTCACCAAAAAAATTATTTTAATCCCATTGAACCAAATTTTACATCCTAATGACAACCATATATGTTGTATTTTTTAAATTCAAATCATATAAGTTGTAATGATTCATTTAAACGAAAAATTAGTTTTTAACTACCACTTTGTGGTTTCACTATTCATCAAAAATTGTCGTTTTTCAGAAAAATACCAAAAATTTACCCTAAGATATATTTGATATTCCAAATTAAAAAATGATTTCTATTTTACAAAATTAAAATCATATATGTTGCATTAATTAATTTAATAATTAAATCCTGCTGTCAAAACAAATAGCGTGTTTTTAAGAAATAATATCTATTAAAAGATTGACACTAGTTTAAGTCCAATTTCAAAGAGAAATTAATTCCAAGGACCACTATTGGATTAAATGGTAAAAATATATTCTAATTTAACTTTAAAAATAATTAAAAAGATAATCTAATCATATAAATAAATTAGAATAAAAAGAGGTTTTTAATTAAAATACAACATTTTTCACTATTCATTAAAAAATGAACTTTATCGGAAAAATACCAAAAAAATTCACAAAGTAAGTTTTGAAGTCCCGATCCTAAATAAGAATATTATTTTTCCGAATATAACACATAAAATTGTCAAAAAGTGGATTTAAAATAGTTTCTCCATCAAAAGGCAGTTAATCGACCTTTTAATGAATATTAGAATGTTTACGCTTAAAATTGGATTCATTCGCATTTTTAATCCTCTAACATTTATTGTAAAAAGTAAAAATATTTTACAAACATATATAACCATTTTTTTGTTAGTTCCTTTCATTAAAACTACTAGGTGTTAACATAAAATTGTTTTATTATTGGAGTGCAACGTAAGATTTCAAAGGAACATGTTGTTGTGTAATGGGTAAGCCATCGACCATAGCGTTCCCTTTAAATTAATATTAACAATTTATTTACAAATAAAGCTATATATAAAATTTTCATATTCATTATTTACCTGGGGTGTTACATCCTTCCCTCCCTTATGGGAATTGCGTCCTCACAATTTTAAAATTGGGCTTGCAAACATCATTGAAAGTCCCACATCAGAACAAGAGTTGGTAAAACAATCACATTAAAAGAATGAAAGAGAAGTACAGAGGTCACTCGAGTTAACCCATACTAGGATTCCATGTAGGAAAACATGGATATGGACAAAAAATCAAAGGGTCATGTTCTGAGGGAGAGTGATAGTAAACATGTCTAGGAGAAAGTTAACCATAATAAAATCACAAACATGTGATGGGTTAAACGGTATTTGATTCCCCAGTAAGAAAAGTTAACAGAAAACATTTTTTTAGATACTTTTTATTGAGGAATTTATTTTTGAACCTAAGGAAACATACTTACTTGTCATTTTGAATTTCAACTTTTACTATATTTCTTACACAAACTCATACATTCTCCAAATAATGAGTATTTAGGAAGACTTGTTCACATTATGAGTACTATAATCAACTTCTAGAGAATCACCTAATCCTTAAAAGAGAACGATATACTTTACATTTCTTTAGACATTAACCAAAACCAATACCAAAAAGGTTAGTACAAGATCAGATAATCCAGAAAAGGATAACCCTCAATAAAAATAAAATCTATTCATAATCTCCAAAATTTTTTCACCAAAACCCAAAGATCAAAGAAGACCAAAAGTAAACAAAACTAGGATTGAAACCCAAATATTTAAAGGATTTAATCACATAGTCTTCCAATTTAAATCGTATCATTTATCTCCAAACAACATCAGTTGCTCTTAAATTCTCGTATTAAAAAGTAATTAACCTAATCACATATCCTCCATTATAGGTTAATAATTTCCATAGATAACCCAAAATAAACTTATTCTTAATTAATAAAATCATCTAACTAAAAAGAATTAGTCAAAATAACCAAGGAACTCACGTAGTCCAGTGGTAGGTGATAAATACCAGTCGCACTTTGGTTGTGGTTTCGATTCCCACAGCTTTGTCCGACGCGATAGGTTGTCACATGGTCTGCGTGTTGTCATTTTTTCCAAACTATATATATCTCAAATCATTCGCAAAAAATAGATAAAATCATCAAAAATAACCATAACATAATTTAACCTCAATTTTGTCTCATTCCCTTCACTTTCCATCATAACATATAGTAACCCATAATTACCTCAAAAGTAAGGATCATATAAACCCAAATGGTTCTTTATAACTATGTACACAAAATAACAGATAACTATTCCTTGAATAAAATATTCATATATCAAACATCAGGGTTACACATAGTATAAAAAGTCTTCTAATGTAACCCCAACATCAAAAGAGACTTAATACTCTTAAGAATTTCACCATAACACTTGAAGCCCTTATATGATGACTTCTTACTCATTCAACATTCTTCATGGTCCATTAACCATTCATTTCCAACATATTCTGAAATACTTCATTCCTATAAACAAAATAATGAATCATATACTAAGATTCCAAAATAGGAAAACAAAAGTTAAGAAATAAATCCATACCTTTGATTAGTCATTGTCAGTTTCTTCATCATCAATCGTAATGGCATTAGGTATTGGCAAATGAATATTTGTATGATCTTGGTTTTCCCATCCCGAAACTTCTTCATAGGACATGTGTTTGCATAATGACCATGAACACCACATTTAAAACATTCAATTGAACCCTCAGAAAGAACTTCATTCCCTTTCCTCGAGTCAAATGGATGCTTCTTTTTTCCATGGCAGCTTCTAGCTTTATGACCTTCATTTCAATATCTATAGCATATTTCTGTCCCTTTGAAAAATTTTCCTAGGTGTTTCATTCCACATCTTTGACACATATATTTTTGAACACACAAACCTTTTTGATTATTACTTGTATTTCTGTAGGGTTTTGTTCTCACATATATGATGCCTTATAGAAATCACCAAGGATTAGGTGGTCAATCATGACTCCTGATAGTTGATTGAGGATAAACACTAGACTTTTCATTGCAGCTCCCATATCATTCAGTTGATCACTCAGAAAACTGTCAAAGTTTCCTTCACATCCACTGTTACTTTGGTGCCTACTAGATCCAACCATTTACTAAAACCAAAATGGTTAGTGTGAGTATATCAACAAAACCATCATGTACTAATGAGGAAGATAAACACTAAAATATACTTACTCATTCACTTTATCTAAAACTATGACTCGTTCTGAAATCCTAACCATTATGGTAATGTCCCTTATAATTAGAGAATACCCTAACCTCTAAAGTTATCTAAACTGACCTTTGATACCAACTATAAGGCCCCGGCCTTGAACCTTACTTAATATTGAATTAAATGAATAATTCACATTGAGGATATTTACAGGTTTATAGTTTTAGTGAATTAGGTCACATCTATTACATCTCAAAAGATTACATAGTAGACACTTCTACTAAGTTTTCATAAAATAAATAAAACACTTAAAAAGAAACATGTCTAGTTCCATGTTTTAGAAAGAATGTCTTTCCTTGATCCCATCCTTGACCCTATTCATCATTAAGTCCTGTGGAAAACATTTAAAAAACTTGGGATGAGCATAAAAATCCCCATAAAGGATACACAAAGAATGAAAAATGTTAGTTTTTCAAAACAACAAGTAAACCTTGAATACTCTACCAAAGTAATACTTTTCACCTTTATGAAGTAGTAAAAACTCTTCACTGACTAAAAGACCATTACTCACCCTTTCGTAACCAAACAATTACCATAAAACCCATATAAAGAACACATAACATATAAAGGTAACATGGCACATCAACATACTTAAATGGAATAACCATACGGTCGACATCCACACATACTTAATGGAATAGACATACGGTCGTCTCCCATACCCAATGCATTGGAGGTTATAATGTAACCACCCGTCCTGGTATTCAAGGCACCACCCATCATATGGTTTATCACGTAACCACCTGTAAAATGTCCAAGTACCACTATAAAATCATAAGACATAAAAAAGATATAATGGAAAGAAAACATTTCCACACCTTGATCATAATATATCAATTAAAAATATTGACATAACAAATCCATTATAAAAACCATTTTCAATACCAAAATACATAAAAGAGTATATGGTATTTATTTCATTTTAGAAAAATTACAGCTTGTAGAGGAAGCCAAAGACCAAATAATACTCGCAGTGGCGGAAAAGGTCATTGTCACCACGTACATTAAAAGAAACATTCCTTTTTGTCATTTAGTAAAACGCTTCATATAAAAAGATTCATTTCGAATAAAATTACAAGTCAAAGGTGTTTATACACCGTATAAAAGAAAGTTGTGTATAAAACAAAATATTCCTCAATGAAAGGAGATTGAGACGAAGTCCCTTACAAATATGTTATCCTTGGATTAAGGATAAATCAATGACATAATTATGTGTGACAAATGAACTCACAAAATATAACTGGATATTGTGTGAAAAACAATTAGAGTTCATTAACACATATTCATAGAACGACATATTCAAGGTGTACAAGTTTATCCTAAAGAATCAAAATTGGGTTAAGAAATTCCCTTGCAAAAATTCGACAGCCTAACGACGTCACTTCAAAATTCAGAAAAAGAGTTGATGAGAGAGACAATGGTATCTCATAACTTGGACATAAAATTTACATCAATATGGATCTAGAAGAACATATCCCAACATAATAATATGTGAATTAAATGACATAATAAAAGGGTCTTTTAAAAAAAGGAGGGTGAAAGGTTCCCTTGCCGACTTGGGTAACTTTCGAAATGTACACCCCATTGAAGAAGGGTCATAAAAAGAATATGTAAATACCCATAAATGAAATTATATTACAAAAAGAGTATAATAATGGGAAGTTCATACACCACTCAAAGGAAATGGTAGAAAATGTAGCATAAATCTCATGGGACTAAAAGTGAGATGAAAAATGCCTTACGAAAACTCGAAAGCCTAACGGCGCCACTTAAAACTTCAAAAAAATGGATTGATGAGATCAAATAGGGTCTCTCATCATATTAAAATTAAATTTACAGAATTTTTAATATAAAAGAACATCCCCCATCATAACAAAGAGATTCTTAAAATAAGTGACATAAAGGAGAGTACTTAAAAAACAGAGAGAGGTTAAATCTCTTACGAAAATTCGGTAGCCTAACGGCACCACTCAAAACCTCCAAAATGGATTGGTGAGAGAAAATTGGGTCTCTCATCATATGAAAATAAAATGTACATTAGGATTAATATAAAAGAAAATCCCAATCTTAAGAAAGATGAGCTTAAAAGGAATGACATAAAAGAGTGTACTTAAAAATAAAGAGAGATGTATGATCCCTTACCTCAAGTCCGACTTGTCTTGTCTGTTTCATTATAAACCTGAATAATAAACATTGGTCAATTTATAATTTCTTAAGGACCTCTTTTAAAAATTATTATTCAGTTCATATAACATATTATAATGTTATATTAATTGGTTAATAATGTCAGTTCATATCAGACGTTTTTGTCGATCTTTGGTACATGAGTCAAAAATGAACTTGTTTGAAATTGATTTCCCATGTAGTTATAAGTAAATCATCTCCAGAATATAATTGATGATTTAAATATCATATTTATCTATTACATATTCATTTTATATTAATCCATAACATTTTGAGATAAAAAGAAATGAAATGCACCGTTCATGGAGACGGTAGGCCGTACGTACGCATGAATGCTACTTTCATTTCTTTGTCATATTAATGAAATTAAAAATAATTGAGAGATATATATATTATAATTCCAGTATAATATATATTTTATATAGGTCACATATGTTCATTAATTTCATTCTTTATACATTACATGTATTGTATGAACGAGTCACATCACTTGAGGGGTGGTAGTCTACACTTTCTCGTATCAAATTATCACATTTTCACAACATGGAAATCATAATGGAATTTTTTAAATATAAAATTCAGAATCATATAGAAAACAAAAATACCATATATATAATATATAAAATATAGTGACATCATAATGGCCACCATGAAAGGTGTTACGGGAAGATTGAACAATCATCGTTTCGTGAGGCATAAATTCGCCATCCATAGAAACAATATGTTCTTTAACCATTAGATGAAGGTGTGTTTAAGTGTAGCTTGAATACATCACATAACAACATCCTGTTATATTTAAGATACTGGTGTGGTAAAAAAATAAAGTAATAAAAATCTTTTAGAGGGTTGGAGAATCAAAATAAAACAAAAGAACACAAGGGAAGACATTACCTTTAAATCGGGTAACTCTCATTGATTTGTGCTCAAAGGCTTCCTTGGAAAGGATTCTGCCCAAAGTGAAGCTTTAATGATGAATAGAGCGATGTGGAGAGATGAAATGGGCAGGTTTTTTCCAAGCCAAAGGCTTTAGAGGTGTGGGTAAGGTGGTAGAGCTGGGGGCCTTTTATAAGAGGAGGGGAGGGGCACTCTTGGAATATTATAAAATATTACTTTATTATAAAATGATGTTGGGATTTAAAAGGTCCCAAAAGGAAATATTTATATGATAAGGTGATAAGGTTTATAAATCCACCCATAAAATAGGTTTGTGACAAGTTTAAGACTTATATTTCACCCTATCTTCTCATTTTATTTAAATCGTTCATTTATGATGTAATCATTGCATCATCAAGGTGCCATAAATAAATTAATTTATTTAATGTCTAAAAATTATTAAAAAAAATATCATGATGTCGGAAATATATTTATCGTTATAATGAATATTTATAGTCAAAAATATGACTTTTATATCCTCATTTAAAAATTGTTTTATTAAAAAAACACATGTTTGTGACATTTTAATTTTAACATTAAATAAAAAGTTATTAATGTCATTTTCCAACCAAAGTGGCTCCATGGGGTTCCCAAGTTGAAAAATGGATTTTCATAGTAGGACATGACTCATCCAATAAGGGTAGGACATGTGGAAAGGTCATTTCATATTATTAAAACATTATTTTTACCATAAATTACACTAATTACCTTTAATCGCGATTAAAAACTTAAAAGTTACTATTCACCAAAAAAAATTATTTTAATCCCATTGAACCAAATTTTACATCCTAATGACAACCATGTATGTAGGATTTTTTAAATTCAAATCACAGAAGTTGTAAATATTCATTTAAACGAAAATTCAGTTTTTAACTACCACTTAGTGGTTTCACTATTCATCAAAAATTGAAGTTTTTCATAAAAATACCAAAAATTCACCCTAAGCTATATTTGATATTCCAAATTCAAAAATGATGTATATTTTACAAAATTAAAATCATATAAGTTTCATTAATTAATTTAATAATTAAATCCCACTGTCAAAAAAATAGCGTGTTTTTATGAAATAATATCTATTAAAAGATTGACACTAGTTTAAGTCCAATTTCAAAGAGAAATTAATTCCAATGACCACTATTGGATTAAATGGTAAAAATATATTATAATTTCACTTTAAAACTAATTAAAAGATAATCTATTCATCTAAATAAATTAGATTGAAAATAGGTTTTGAATTAAAATACAACATTTTTCACTATTCATTAAAAAATGAACTTTATCGGAAAAATACCGAAAATTTACACAAAGTAGATTATGATGTCCCGATCCAAAAGAAGAATTTTATTTTTTCAAATATAACACATAAAATTGTCAAAAAGAGGATTTAAAAGAGGTTCGCCATCAAAAGGCGGTTAAGCGACCTTTTAAAGAATATTAGAATGTTTACGATTAAAATTGGATTCATTCGCATTTTTAATCCTCTAACATTTATTGTAAAAAGTAAAAATATTTAGCAAAGTTATATAATCATTTTGTAGTTAGTTCCCGTCATTATAATGGCTAGGTGTTAACATAAAATTATTTTATTATTGGAGTGCAACGTAAGATTTCAAAGAAACTTGTTGTTGAGTATTGGGTAATCCATCGAGCATAGTGTTCCCTTTAAATTAATATTAACATTTTATTCACAAATAGGGATAAATATATAAATTTTTATATTCTTTATTTACATGGGGTGTTAAAGTTATGTTTGGAATACCAATAAAAGTATATTTCATAAATCTCTATATAGTAACATTAAGATTTACCTCCATCGTGGTACCGAATGCATTAGAGAGCCAGCATGGTCTCACCCACCCTTCAATTATCACAGAATTACCCATATATGTAAACAATTCCCATGAACGATAATATAATCATAACACATAAAACATGCATAAAGAAGGATAACATTTCCACATTGTAGTCACAATATATCATTTCAATATATTGACATAATAAATAATTTTTAAAAACCATTTTGAATACCAAAATATAAAAAAAGGTTATAAGGTATTTATTTCCTTTTTAAAAACATTATGGCTTGTTATTAAATCCAAATATCAAATAATGCTCATGGTGGAAAAAAGGATGTTGTCACCACGTACGTTAAAAAAACATTACTTTGGTCATTTAGTAAAACAAATTTATAAAATTATTCAATTTAAAACCCATTTAATTAAATTAAAATAAAAAATTCTATAATTATACACTATATAAAATAAGTTCGTGTCTAAACCAAAATATTCCTTAATAAAAGGAGATTGTGATGAAGTCCCTTACATTGATTATGACTCGTCACATATGTTCTTTTTTCTCCTTGAATTATAATATTAATATTATTTTTACTTTCTTAAGAACCAATTTCAATGTTATTATTCCTATTATATAACTTATTACCTTGTTATAAACATTACATAATTATTTTAGTTAATATCATTCATTTTGTTGATATTATGGGAATTTAATCAAAAATGGTCTAGTTATAATTACAAATTTTCTATGTGGTAAAAAACTCTATTATCACTAGATTGATATTAGTTATTCAAATATCACATATTTATATTATATATATGTATTTATAATAGTACATAAAATTAGGATAAAAGAAATGAAATGCACTATTCATGGAGACGGTAAGCTGTACGCACGCATGAACCCTACATTTATTTATTTTTCATATTAAAAAGAATAAAAACTAAATCATAAATTGTTATATAATAATTTGGATATAATATCATATATAAGATCATTATGTACATCCATTATACATTCCATGTATGGCATGAATTTGTCCTATAACTTTGAGTGGCGGTGGTCCACACTTCCTGAAATAAAATTATCATATTTAACCATTATAGAAACCATAAAGATATGTTATTAATGAATAATAAAATAGAATAGAGACAATATAAATATAATAAATATCACATATTAATATAGTTTCATCATAATGTCCACCATGATAGGTGGTAGGAAAAAATTGAACAATCATCATTTTGTGAGACAGTAGTTCTCTTATTACTTAAACAGTATGTTCGATTCCATTAGATGGAGGTGTGTGGAAGTTTAGATGGAATCCATATCATAACAACATCCTAATATTTTAAGGATATTGGTTTTGTCATCAAATAATGGAATAAAGATTTTATAGGGGGTTAGAGGTAGAAAATAAATGAATGAAGCTAGTGAAATGATATTACGTCAAATCAGGTATGTCATTTTGATTCAAGAGAAAAGGAATTCTTAAATTGCCTTCATCCCAAGTTTAGGATTCTGTGAAGAAGAGGTGATGTTGGATGATTATTTGGGCATAGTTTATATGAGCCAAGGGGATTTAGGGGTGTGAGTATGGGTTAGAGGTATGTTCATTTATAAGAGGGATGATGGTCACTTTGGGAAGATATTTAAATATTATTTTATGATAAAATTATTTTTCAGGTTCAAATGGTCCCAATGTTAATTAAGTCAAATATAAGATGTTTTTGGGTCTAAAACGTCTCAAAAAATAGGATTTATACAATTATAAGTCACATATATAACCTTATCATTTAGCTTTAACCATTAGTTAACTTATTTAACTCTTACCATGTCTTCTTGTATATTCATACTATATGAATAATATTGTTACAATAAATTTCCAATCGAACCACTTGTGGTTCATTAATTACATGTTAAACATTATTTAAGTCATTTTTATGATTACTATATATTTAAGATTATTATATCACATAATAATATAGTATTTTTTTGAATAACTCATTTGTGTCAATTGCCATACTATTCAAATCATGACTTTTTAAAAATAAAAAAAAAACATTATTTGTTCAAAAAAACTTCACTATTTCGAAGATAACAAGTCATAATCACCCCTAAAATTTGTAAGTGGCATAAAAAGATTAAAAATAATTTTATTTTAATATTTATTATACAGTTATTAAAATCATTCACTAATAAGGTAATCACTACATCATCATTGTGTCATAAATACATTAATTTAATTTATGTATAAAAATTTTAAATAAAATACCATGATGTAGTAAATATTTATAGATTTATAATTTCTATTTATATTTGAAGATATAACATTATAACCAAATAAAAACTTTGTTTTAAAAAAGATACATGTTTAGGCTATATTTTCCTTAACTTTAAATTAAAAGTAATTAAATGTTATATTCACTCACAAGTGGCTCCATGGGGTCCTTCAATTGACTCAAGGATGAACATGGTCAGAAATATCTCATCCAATAGGGTTGTGTAATGTGTTATTGTGGATTAATATTACTATAATATTATTTTCACCCTTATTTACCATATTTATTCATTATCCATGGTAAATAAAATATTTACTAAAATAACATTCATAATTTAAAAAAATAAAAGACACCTATTTACACAATATAGACCTCATGTTTCCAATTATGGAATAAATTTTTCAAAATTCAATATACAGATGTGGGATAAATTATTTTAAAATTAATTCCCGTTGTCAAAACCAAAAGTGTGTTTTTAAGAAGTAAAAACTACCAAAATATTGACATGTGTTTATGTCCAATTAAAATATGAAATCACTTCTAATGATCAAAATTGGATTAAATGATAAGAAAATAATTTAATTACAGTTTTAACCAACTTAAAAAGATAATCTAACTATATAATTAAATTAGAGAAAAAATATAGTTTTGACATAAAATGATGTATTTTTCACAATTCATTAATAATGAACTTTATCAGAAAAATTCTAAAATTTATCCAAGGTAAATTATGATTACCACTTCAAAAAAAGATATTTATTTTTTCATATGGAACATATAAAAGATAAAAAATCTAAATTTTAAAAGGGTTCACCATCAATTGGTGGTAATACTACCTTTTAAAAATATTAAAGTATTTCTGCATAAAATTAGATTCATTTTTTTTCAAGACTCTAAATATCATTAGATAAATGTAAAAACATTTAACAAACCTGTTTAATCATAATATAGTTATTACTATTCCTTTCTAGAAATACCATGGTTATGTGTTAACTACCACTCAAAATAATAATATTATATTATTATTATTTTAGTATGACTCCGCATTATGTGCGTCATTACATTTTAGAGAAACCCCTTATTGCAAGTTGGGTGCTCCATCGAACATAGAATCCCCTTTGAATTAAAATTAATATTTATTTCACAAATATTAATAAATATGAAAATTTCATATTCTTTGTTTATCTGGGATGTTTCATCCTTCCCCATTTGGAAAATTGTGTCCTCGTAATTTTATTAACTTATTAAATAAGTGGGGGTATTTATCCTCATATAATATTTATATTCTAATGTTTTCTCCTCAACCATATAGTTTTTCCAAAAAACATTTACCTGAAAAATTACCTTATTCTGTATCAATTTCTCTCTTTGGTCAAAAATTAGTACTTTTTGTTCCTCATAAGAAAGATTCTATTCCAACAGTACAATCTCAGGACACAAAACATGAGGTTCATTTGCAATATAGTTTCTCAACATTGAAACGTGAAAACCATTCTATACCTGGGATAAACTAGGGGTAAATACACTTTGTAAGAAACATATCTAACTTTCTCTATAATTTCATCATGTTAAATGAACCTCGGGCTTAGCTTTCCATTCTTACGAAAATTCATAACAATTTTCCATGGAGAATAATTGAGAAATACATGATCACCTAACTCGATGGAATGATCCTTCCTCTGGTTATCCACAAAGATTTTATGCCTGCTCTCATATGTTCACGTGTGCTTCTGAATAAATTATACTTTTTCGATCATATCTTCTTCCAAGTATTTTCCCAACAACATCCATTAACATACATCATCCCAAAAAGCTAGAGTTTGACTCCACATTACTTATAATGCCTAAAATGGTGACATTTGTATGCTTAAATGAAAACTATTATTATAAGGAAACTAAACCAATGAAAGATGCTTGTCCCAACTTCCCTGGTAGTTCATTAAAGAATCACATAACATATCATCCAACGTTTCAATTGTTCATTCTAAATTCCCATCTAATTTGGGATGAAAAGTTGTACTAAAATATAATTTAATTCACAATGACATCTTAAGGAACTTCCAAAAGTAAAATGTAAACCGAGGATCATGATCAGATATAATAGGGAGGGGAACTCTACGTAACCTAACTATCTCATTAATATAAAATTGATAAAATTGATCTAGAGACAATGTATATTCAATAAGACGAAAATATATATTTAGTCAATCGATCAACAATAACCTTGATTTCATTGTTACCTCAAGAAGTCTCCAGTAATCGGACTACAAAATACATGGACACATTTTTCCCAATTCCAGTATGGCACTAGAAAATGTTGAATCATTCCTTTCGTTAACTTCCATTCTTCATCAACCTAATGATATTTTAAACACTTCACTAAAATGATATCTATATCTCATTTCATTCCCTCATACCAGTAATACTCCATATGATCTCTATACCTCATAGTAATTCGAGGATGAACTAAAAACAATGAAATATTAGCATCACATAATAACTATTTCTTCAACAAGGAATCACAAGGAATAGATAATCTATTTCAAAACATCAATACAGTGTCTTTATCAATGTTAAATATAGGTAAATTACCCTTATGATCCAAATATACCATTTTCTGCAACTCATTGAGTTATTTAATCACTTGATTTATTATGACTACTGGAGAGGATTTCACTACAGCCTAAAACCCAATAATGGAAATATCTACACTAACAACATTCTATCCCAAATTCATCAAATAAAGAATCAAAGGATCTCATTTCAAATTTAGCATGTTTAATGATTCGTTAATCATTCTACTCAGAGCATCAACTAATTTATTTTCCATTCCTTTATTTTATGTTACTGTGAAATCATATTCCTTGTTTAATTGTAGACATATCTGATATCTCAAGTTTAATTTTATCTGAGTGAATATATACTTCAAAATTTTGTGATCATTATATATTTCAAATATTACACCACAAAAATGATGCCTCCGGATTTATAATGAAAAAACAAATGCATAAAATTCCAAATCATGTGTAGGGTAATTTAACACATTAGGTTTCAACTAACATGAAGAAAAAGAAATTACCTGATCATTTAGCATTTGGACACAACCATTTCTTTTTTACTAAGCATCACTATTTATAACAAACTCACCATTTCTAGAAGGTAATTCCAATTCTATATAATTCACTAATCTTCTTTTCCATTTTTAAAAACAATCATCACATTACATTATCTAGAGAAATATTGAACATTCTCAAGATAACTAATACATTGGGCTAGATAACGGTGAATAATTTTCAACATGCCTCCTGTAATAACCTGTTAAACAAAGAAAACTACAAATCTAGATTATATTTGCGGGTCATGGAAATTCGTTAACAAATATTATTTTAGGAGGACTTGTAGTTATACCATCATTAGAAATAATGTGACCAAGGAATGAAATTTTTTGTAACCAAAACTCAAAATTGATGTATATCCAAAAAAATTATTTTCATTTACGGTTTGCTGGGAAACCCATAAATGATTTTCATTCCAGTCATTACATTTATAATATAACAAAATATCATCAGCAAACACAACCAGAAACATATACATGTACTCATGGAAAATTATACTCCTAAGATCCATGAATACATCACATGCATTGGTTTACCCCAAAGGCATGACTACAGATTCATAATTTCTATATCTAATATGAAACACGGTCTTTGGAATGTCTACTTACATTACATTCAACTGATTTTACCCCAACCTCATGTCAGTCATTGATAAATATTGAGCTCCCTGAAGCTGATCAAAAAAAATCCTTGGTATGATTCAAAGGATACTTATTCTAAATACTGATATTATTCAAGGATCCATAATAAATTAATAGCAACATTGAACCATCTTTTTTAACAAACAATACAGCATCACCCCATGGTGATCTTCTAGGTCGAATGAAACCTTTATATAATAACTCTAAAATTACAATTTGAGCCATTTGATAAGGGGGTATTGAAATTGGATTAGCATTAAGAACTAAGTCAAATGTAATTTCGAATTCCACGTCAGGTATTATACTATGAAACTCATCATGAAAAAAATCAAGATAATCAATTACCATTGCCACATAATTAAACTGAACAGTTCATTTGTCTTCATCAATATGTGCAACGTAACATTAATTTCTATCTTTTACTAGATTCTCAGCATCATGATATGTTATCAAAAATAAAGGATCATTATTGTACACAAACTAGATCTATAATTGAAAAGAAACCTATTTATCTCTATATTCAATCATTTCATGATAAACAGAAATACAATCCATACCCAAAGAAACATCAAACTCTACTATAGGAAAAAAATAAGGTTTCTAGTTAGATTCCTTCAACAATCACTACCACAAAACTGGGAAAGGCATGTGCCTGCCTTTATCAGCGCTAACAGTAAAGGGCTGATAAAGGGATTATTTATCAGCACTAAAAAAGCGCTGATAAAGGTTGTATTTATTAGAGCTTTTCAATTTAGCACTGAATTAATACACCCTTTATCAGTACTTTTTAATAGCGCTGATAAAGGCTCACACGGATTTGTTAAAAACCTGTGGGTCCTCTTCCTCCTCCCTGCACCCGGGCAAGCTCTCGCGGATGCCCTCCTCTGTGCCGCTGCCGCCTCCTCGTCCTCCTCCGCCACGGCCGCCTCCTCCTCCATCACCTCCTCCTCCGGGCGCCGCCTCCTCCTCCTCTGCTTCTCCTCCTCCTACTCCTCCTCCACCGCGGCCACATCCTCCTCCTCCTCCACTAGTGCTTCCTCCGCCTCCTCCTAGTCCTCGGCCTCATCCTCCTCCTCCTCCATCGGTGCCTCCTCCTCCACCGGCGCCTCCTCCTCCTCCTCCTCTTCCTACTCCGTTGCCTCCTCCTCCACCGCGGCCTCCTCCTCCTCCTCCTCTGCTGCCTCCGCCTTGCCTCCGCCCTGCCTCTGTGCTGCCTCTGTTGCCTCTGGTGCCTCCACTGTCGACACCTCCTTCTCCTCTGCCACCGAGTCCTCCTCCTTAAGGTGATTCAAATTTAATTTTCATGAATTAATTATGTTTGGAATGGGTAAGTGTTTGTCCAACTATTCTTTGTGTTGAATCTTCAGTTTCCCTGGGTGGTTTGGGATTTTGGTTATGTTTTGATCCTGACTATTGGTTGTTTTTATGATTTCCAAGTGGTATTTCTTCAGAGGTTCTACCCAGATACCTTGAGATTGGTGAATGAAGGTATTTTTAAAGCTAGAGTATGGTGGTCATTTAGTCATGGATTATTCCACTAGATTCTGTAATTTGTTTCATGTATCTCTTTATCTCCCCAAGAACGATTATCATATGGCTATTAATTTTGAGATGGGTTTGAGGAAATATATCATATTTTTTTATATTGTTCTAAGTCTACCAACCTATTTTTAGGTGTTTCCCATGGTATTGATGTGAGAGGAATATTTTAATTGAAATATTGGTCTCAGTGGTGTTCCATTAATGGGTGGTATCCATAGTTATTTTTGAGGGTAAATTCTAAAGCACGATGACTCTTAGAGAAGTAGTGCAAATGGACTAGAGTAGTCTTTATGAACAGATTATGTGGATTCTATGGATAATGGACCTATTTTTTTATCAGATTATAAATGTGGGAACCATCTGGACGATTTTACAAGAGACTCTGATGGCGTTCCACTTATTTGGGTAGCTGGGGAATATCTTGTGATTTTTTCAATTGGCTCCTAATGGGAGTGGTGTAGGCTCCACTTTTTTAACGGCTCTTAGTTAATATAAGAGGCTTCAAATGGTGGAGGATCACATCCTAAAAGAAAGGGGGATTCTTAATAGGGAAATAATACATAGACGAGTCTAATCCAGAAAAAATCAATGCAGTAGAGGTCATTCATGAGGACTCATAATCTTGGCCAACCACAATTCGAGGTGATTTTTTTTAATTCTTCTATAGTATTGGCTTCATTTCAAAATGGGGAATCCTAGTCATTAATTTCACATATTTTTTTATTACTTGGTTATGACGGAAGAGTTTATGAATTATTTCATGTATTGCCTAACCCTTTTGGGTAGGAAAAATGGTCATGGTTTCATGTTCTTTAAGAGTTGTGTTGTGGTACTTGGCATGGAGGACATTTCAGAATTCCATGTTTTGGACCTCGTCTTTTCCGACCTCATTATCGTCTTGGATTTTTTTATTGGATTTAGTGCACTATATGACTATTATCACCATTGGGTTCAGTTACTTACTCTTAACAGAAGATTCCATGTCTTTTATGGAGATTGTGATATATAACCATGGAGGGTATGAAAATTTGATTCTATGTTATGGTTCATATCATGTCATTTTTTCAAGGTTTTCCTTAGGATTGTTGATAAGTGATCTTCATGTGAAATTCCAGTGGTCATGGAAAAGTACACAAAATCATTTCTAGAGGACTTCATGGGATAACCACCCCAATGAGTGTTTTCGTTTTCTATATATTTGCTTCATATGACGATCCCATTTTCCATTCCATCACATCATAAGGCTCTGGCCGATTTAGAGGAGCTAAATGATCAGCTAGAAGATCTTTAGGGAAATGGTTCTATCTATATTATCATGCCACTATGGAATTTTCCAATTCTGTTTTCAATGAAGTCATATCATAGCCTATTAATTTTAAGAGTCTACCGTAGTCATATCCAGGTGACAGTAATGAATAATTACATATCTCCTATAATCGATGATTTGTTTGACCATCTTATAAGGTTCTATTGGTTTTTTAAAATTTTCTAGAGATCAGGGTACCAACAGTTGAGGGTTTGGGAAGAGGAAGCTCAAAATATAGTTTTTTAAAGTCGATATGGAAATTTAAAGTATTTATTAATTCCATTTGGGATCACCAATGCTTTATCTATTTCATGGAACTGATGAACTAGATATTTAATATATTTCTAGAAACCTCCATTTTTGTTTTTTTTAGAATACTTCTTGGTGTATTACAATATATAGGAGTACTCCGATAATGTGGAGGGTTTTTTGGGTGTTTTTAGAGAGCTTTTTCGTTATTTCAATATTATAAATTCCCCATATTTTGTTTAAGAAGTATGGTTTCATGGTCACATTACTTCCTTGGAAGGAGTTCTTGGTTATCCAGAAAAGGATTGAGAAGTCATTTCTCCAAATCAGTCAAAGAATGTATTCAAGATCCACAACATTCTAGACCTAGTCATTTCATGGTCACGTTATTTCATTGAAGTATGTTGTTTTTTATCTAAAGTATACTCATATTCCATCTCCTCTAACCTATATACTCATCCTATGGATTTCAAATAGGATGAATATAAATAAAGAATGGATGAATGCCAATCGGTTGACAAAGGAGTATGAAGAAGGCGTGAAAGAATTTATCAAGTTTGTAAAAGATCATGCATGTGACTCTTTTCAAAACCTTTTTCCGTGTTTACGTTGTTTTTATTCAAAACAAATTAGTCCAGATGAGTTGGAAGTACACTTGATCTATCATGGAATAGATCAAAGTTATACATGTTGGAATAAACACGGGGAAACAATGAAAGTAGGTAGTGACTGGGGTGACACTGCGTTTTATGGATCATCTTATATGATTACAAACATGAACAATGAAGATGACCATATGGAGCATGTGATTACAGATGTGAATGATGATGAAGATCATATTGATAAAATGACAAGGACCTTTGAAGATGAGCTTCGTGATTTCCCAAAATTGTTTGAGAAGCTAAAAGGTTGTGCAAAGACGCCATTGTATGCTGGTCGCACTAAATATACAGCATTGTCAGTTGTACTGAAGCTGTATAATTTGAAAGCAGATAACGGGTGGAGTGATGACAGTTTTACGAAACTACTTGCCCTCTTGAATGACATGCTCCCAGAAGACAATGAGCTCTCGAGCCGAACATACGATGCCAAACGAATGCTACACTCTATGGGTATGATCTCTAAAAGAATACATGCCTGCCCGAATGACTGTATACTGTTTCGCAAGGACCACAAATCACTTAAATAATGCCCAAAGTGTGGTGCTTCTCAATACAAGAAATATGAATACAGTCCTACTAAAGTTGTATGCTACTTTCCAATCATTCCAAGGTTTAGACGCCTATATGGAAGTGAGGAGACTGCATAACAATTAACATGGCATGCAGATACAAGAATTAAAGATGGGATACTACGTCACCCGGCAGACTCTCCTCAGTGGAAGAGAATCGATCATGAGTATCCTGAATTTGGAAACGAGTCGAGAAACCTTCATCTTGCGTTATCTACAGATGGAGTGAATCCTTTTGGTTTTCAAAGCAACAGTCACAGTACATGGCCGGTTATGTTGATAAATTATAACTTACCACCATTGATATGCATGAAACGAAAATACATCGTGTTATCTATGCTTATATCCGGACCAAAACAACCGGGTAATGATATTGATTTTTATTTAGCTCCATTGATCGAAGATTTGAAATTATTGTGGGATTCAGGTGTTACATTGTATGATACATACAGAAAGGAAGATTTCACATTGAGAGTCATGTTGTATGGGACGATAAATGACTTCCCTGCTTATGGAAATTTTTTAGGATATGGCATTAAAGGAACTCAAGGCTGTCCCGTTTGCGAAGAAGGTACACAATCAATTAGGTTGAAACATTCATTTAAAATCGTGTTTCTAGGACATCACATATTTCTACCGCGATGACATAAGTATCGTTCTTGGAAGACATCATTCGATGGAAGTTCAGTAGAATGTACAACACCATCTCCACTAACAGGCGATCAATTGTTTGAGAAAGATAAAAATGTGGACACTACTTTTGGTAAACCGGCTTCGAAAAACCTTATGAAAATCGGTTGGAAAAAGAGATCAATTTTTTTGAATTACAATAATAGAATTGTCTGTATGTAAGAAATTTTATTGATGTTATGCATGTAGAAAAAATGTATTTGACAGTGTTATCGGCACGTTGCTAAATACATCTGGAAAAACAAAAGATGGAATTAAGGCTAGGTTGGACATAGTTGAGATGGAAATACCAGAAGAGTTGGAACCAGTGAAGGGTGAAAAACAAACATTTCTTCCTCCTGCTGCTTACACTCATTCCAGGCAAGAGAGATATCAGTTTTGTAACATCTTGAATGAAGTAAAGGTTCTAGAGGGGTATTCGTCAAATATCAGTAACCTTGTTTCAATGAGCGACTTGAAGTTAAAAGGTCTGAAATCACATGACTGTCATGTTTTGATGAAAAATCTCATTCTAATTGCTTTACGTTGCATTTTTCCAAAAAATGTTTGACATACATTAACGAAACTATGTTTCTTCTTCAAAGCTATATGCAGAAAAGTTATAGACCCAGTGAAATTTCCAGCTATGGGAAAAGAAATTGCCGTCATATTAGGTGAATTAGAAATGTTCTTCCTGCCTTAATTTTTTGATATGATGGTTCCTTTGATGGTCCACTTGGTGAAAGAGATTCGATTATGTGGTCATGTACATTACAGATGGATGTACCCCATTGAACGGTATATGAAGATTTTGAAAGGGTGTGTCAAAAATCGAAGTCGGCTAGAGGGTTGTATTACCGAGCGATATATTTTTGAGGAAGCCGTTGAATTCTGAACTGAATACTTGTATGGTGTGGAAATAATTGGCTTACCGAAATATCATCACACTGGGAAGCTTGAGGGTGTAGGAATTTCTGGAAGAAAGGTTGTCACAATCAATATTACAGATCGGGAGTAGGCCCACCTTTATGTTTTGCATAACAGTTTCGACGTTGACCCATATGTTGAAATCCACAAAGAAATTCTTAGGCATTTGAATCCATTAAGGGATGAAAAATGGATATCATATACACATAATCGAAAGTTTATAGGATGGTTTCGAGATCATATTTTTAAGAAGTCGGATGAAAATCCAAAGTAAATTTCAGAACGACTTCGATGGCTAGTCGGTTAACCAAGTGTGTATGCATTATCTTACGATGATTATGTAGTTAATGGTTATAAATTTTATACCAATGAACATGATGAAGACAGTACCATGCAGAATAGTGGGGTTACACTTGTGGCTGAAGTGATGCATGTTTCTGGTGCTAAAGACAGAAATCCAATTTATGCGAATATGTCATACTTTGGCATCGTCAAAAAAATATGGGAGTTGGATTATATGGAATTTCAAGTTCAGATATTTCAATGCAAGTGGGTTGATAACAGCATTTATATTAAAATAGATGATTTGGTATTCATGAAAGTTGATTTCAGTAAGGAAAGGGAGAAAGACGAACCATTTATAATGGCGTCACAGGAAGTGTAAGAATTATATGTTCCAGATCCCGCAAACCGAAACTAGTCAATTGTTCTGTTATCGACCAAAACAGCTGAAGGGTCAGATGAAAATTCAACGGAATATAACCCTTTCATTGGGACTTAGCAATCATTTCACAGTGGTCCCAATGTAGATGACGGTATGTATGTTAGAGGAGACCATAATGAAGGGATATGGATAGTTGATAGAAGGGTCAAATCCCTTCAACCTTTTAAAAAAAAGGGAGTTCAATAATCAGGTTATTGATTTTTATTGTAATATAGATTGTGTTACATTATTTTATTATCTTTTTGCTGCTTCTTTTATGTGATCTAAATTAAATTTTAAACCAGGTCTGCAGATAATGACTTCTTCACCTACTGATGCACCTAATCCCGAGACACAACATGTCTCTTAACCTGTTGCAGCTGGTCCCACTGCCAAGAGACAACAGGTCTCCCAACCTGTTGTAGCTGGTCCCACTGCTGACGTACAATAGGTCTCTCAACCTGTTGCAGCTAGTGTCAGTGCCGATGCTAGCACTTCGGAGAAACATAATGATGATGCAGAAACTGAGGAAATGGTAGGCGATGAAACCCCAGTGACACAAAAAAAACAGGTGCGCCGTAGTTTGATAGTTTTAGCAAAAATACTTAAAGCAAAAGCAAAAGGAATCAAATATGATGTGGGGTGGAATAAGCTAGGCCAACATGTAAACCCCAACAAAGCCATGTTTAGTAGCTACATTGGAATCGTCACTCGACAACGCGTGCCGATTGACGTAGAGTCGTGGCACCATGTTGTCAGCGGGTTGAAAACATTAATGTGGGAAGAGATTACGGTAAAATTACGATATCATCTATTTAATTTATTAAATTAAGATAAAATATTTAAATATTGACTAACCCTTCATCATCTCTTGCAGAGTGCATTTATAGTAGATGTTTCGCACAAAGAATATGTTTTCAGACTAGTAGGAAGGATTCATAGAGGCTTTCGCACCAATTTAACGAAACATCATCTGAATGATGCCGAAGGGAAAATCAAGCCATACCTGCCTCCTCTTTATGCACAGTTGATATCCCAAGGAACGTGGGATGCGTTTTGCAACCGTCATGCAGAACAGAATTTTCAGGTCCACTGTGTTTGGTTACATGTTGTGTAACGTTGCTTGGATTCATCACATTGATTGATAGGTTTTTATTTATGAAACAGCAACTGAGTGCTAAAAATAAAGAACGGGCAGCAAAACCAGCGTACCCCTACCGTAAAGCAAGGTTGGGGTACGCTTCAATTGAAAAACAATTGGTATATATTTTAAAAGTACTGTAATAATTTTATGTGACATAAAACAACAATATAACCATGTTTCTCTATTTATATGCAGATTTATGAAGCAAAATCTCAAGTCACTTCCATTCCATGCCATGTGCTATGGAAGGAGGCTCATGTTAATAAAGAGGGGAAACTGATAGAGGAAAACACAAAAAAAAGTGTGGGAAACATGTGTAAGTATGACATAATATAAACTTGTTTTGCTTTAAATCACTATTACATAACGATGCTTACTTATTTTTTCATATTTTTTATGACATAGTAACAGGAATCAATAACACCCGCACCGGATGCAGACATACATTCAATGGCCTTGAAACAGCCAGAACAGTACGGCCGCGTCAGAGGTGTGAGTTTTGGGGTGTCACCTCGAACATATTTTCAGAAAAAAAAACAAGAGGATGAACAAACTAAAGAAGTTCATGTAATGAGAGATATACTATCTACCCGTGAAGAACTAATCCAAACTCAGGGAGAGATTCTAAAGAGTTTGATGGAGGAGAGGCAAAGAGAACAAACAACTCAAGATCAACCCTCGCGAGAAGATCCACCCCTCACCAGCTTTGAGGCGAGCCATTCCCCTCATGGACCTGACTTAACCGAGGTAATCAATATTATAATATTCGTTTTTGTGAGATGTGAATCACATAGACACTGATACCTTTCATGTAATGATATTCTACAGGGTGAAAATGACTGTGATTTATATCTGTCAACTCCCACCGATCTCCTTGTAGTGAGGGCTACGATGTTCAATATACAGAATGCAACGCTACACTCCAGACCACATCCAACCGGTCATGTCAAAGTGTGGATTAACGTAGCTCATGAGCCGAGTGCCAAGCTAACCTTTCCAAATGAAGATTAAGACATTCATACGGCGGAAAAAGCTGTTGGAACATTCGTTTCATGGCCGTCGAATCTTGTAAAAAAACATGTCAAGCAGGAGGTATTCATTTCCAGTTCATTTTTCAAGAAGAACCTTTAACATTAAATTAGAAAATGGTTGAACTGATGAATGTTATTACAGAAGGATAAAATGGAGAAGCTAAAACGAAAGAGCGGCTCCAACATTAGATCAACCAACCGATCAAAACGATCTACTGAGAGCGCGTTCACCCTGCCCGTTCTATATCCACATTTAATATAATTGCAAGCTCATGTGGATACGAAAATGAACGATGGAAAGAGTCAAACAATTTTTTTGTGAAAAATATATGTACGGAGAGGAAACAATAGATTTCTTTAGTGCAGACGCTGTTTCTGAGATCATCACATACGACTGGCTAGGCGCCTCAGTTATAAATGTATACATGAGGTATGTTTTCATGATTTGATTTTACATAAGCTGATATACATTGATAATTATGGATAAATACATGTCATATTTTTCACAGGCGTATATATGAAAAACAATTGAAGGGATTTTCCCATGAATACAAATTTGGACTCGTTAGTCCTCACACCATTTCTACACAACGAACAGAAATAGATTCTAATTTTCAGGCTGAATTGATGTCAAATCTGCTCTGAACGTTTCAAAGAAGAATTACGACTGACAGGCTCTTTTTAATACCAACGATGCAAGTGTAAAACTCTACATTTTAATCATATCAATTATATTTTCATTTCTATCAGTGATTATTTTTTTTGTATTTTTAGGGACCATTGGATGCTCATTACAGTCAATTTGGATACTCCAAATATTTATTTTCTGGATTCACTGCATGGATATCCAACTAACCGACCACATATGATGGAGATTGTCAATTTGTAATACACTAGATCCAACATTTTAAACTAAATATCTAGTTATATAATTTATATTATCTTTTAATGAGGATTTTGTTATGATAGGGCGGTGTACGAATATCGTCTAAAGGCTGGAATGAATCCAGGGCATAAGGACGACAATGCCCACAAGATCTACAAATGGAGAAGTATCTGGGTATATATAATTATATTTCACTATCCAAATACATATCAAAACAAATTACTTATTTTTCTTGATGTTTCTACAATGTCCGAAACAAACAAATGACAAGGACTACGGTTATTATGTTTGTAAATTTATGAAAGAGATCATATTTCATGAACAAACTAGCATCCCTGAAGAGGTATTTTTGAAAATAATTACTAATTTATTTAAAATAATTATTAATCCTTTGTGTAATTATATTTTTTCATTACTACTATGACTGTCACAAAAACTCATATTCAGAAGATGATATAAATGTCTTTAGAAACGAATGGGCATCGTACCTGATTGAAGAATGTAAACAAATAGGACAATGAAGGTGAATTCCTAATACTTATGTTATCTTTATATGGTCATTGATATCTCCCTTTAAACTTATTGAGAATCTATGATCTCTTTTTCTTATGTTTCATATCCTTATATTAGTGAATTCCTACTACTTAGTTTGAAAATGACATAAACTTTGGAAAACAACACCAATGACATATGCCAAACCGAGGAAACGCATTCGGATTGTTTTGATACTTTAGGAAAACGATCCATGAGTCATTTATGACGTGTAAGAATCGAACGCACCTCAATTGACCGCACGGTGTGACCGGTATGGCTAAAAGTGTCTGATTTCAGTTTAAAGTTGAGATAATCTTTGGAAAACAACACCAATGACATACACCAAACCAAGGAAACACGTTTGTATTCTTTTGATACATTAGGACAAAGATCCGCGAGTCATTTTTGACGTGTACGAATCAACCGCACCTCAATCCGACACACGGTGTGACCGGTATGGCTAAAAGTGTCTGATATCTATATCATATTGAGATAAACTTTGGAAAACAACACCAATGACATACGGAAAACTGAGTAAATTCATTCGGATTGTTTTGATACTTTAGGAAAATGATCCACGAGTCATTTTTGACGTGTAAGAATCGACCGCACCTCAATCTGACGCACGATGTGACCGGTATTGCTAAATGTGTCTGATATCAGTTTCAAATTGAGATAAACTTTGGAAAACAACACCAATGACATACGCCAAACCGAGCAAACGCGTTCGGATTGTTTTGATACTTTAGGAAAACGATCCACGAGTCATTTGTGACATGTAAGAATTGACCGAACCTCAATTCGACGCACGGTGTGACTGGTCTGGCTAAAAGTGCCTAATATCAGTTTCAAATTGAGATAAACTTTGGAAAACAACACCAATGACATACGGCAACCCGAGCAAACGCGTTAGGATTGTTTTGACACTTTAGGACAACGATCCACGAGTCATTTTTGATGTGTACAAATTGACCGCACCTCAATCCGAAGCATGGTGTGACCGGTATGGCTAAAAGTGTATGATATCAGTTTCAAATTGAGATAAACTTTGGAAAACAACACCAATGACATACTCCAAACTGATGAAACGCGTTCGGATTGTTTTGATACTTTAGGAAAACGATCCCCGAATCATTTGTGATGTGTACGAATTGACCGCACCTCAATCGACCGCACGGTGTGACCGGTATGGCTAAAAGTGTCTGATATCAGTTTCAAATTGAGATAAACTTTGTAATAAAACACCAATGACAAACGGCAAATCGAAAAAATGCGTTCGGATTGTTTTGATACATTAGGACAACGATCCATGAGTCATTTGTGACGTGTATGAATCGACCGCACCTCAATCAACTGCACGGTGTGACCGGTAGTGGATAAAATTGTCTGATATCAGTTTCAAATTGAGATAAACATTGTAAAACAACACCAATGACATACGCCAAACTGAGTAAACATGTTCGGATTATTTTGATGCTTTAGGACAACGATCCACGAGTCATTTTATACGTGTACAAATCAACCGCACCTCAAACCGACGCACGGTTTGACCGGTATAGCTAATAGTGTCTGTTATCAGTTTCAAATTGAGATAAACTTTGGAAAACAACACAAATGACATACGGAAAACCGAGAAAAAACGTTCGGATTGTTTTGATACATTAGGACAACGATCCAAGAGTCATTTTTGACGTGTACGAATCGACCACACCTCAATCCGATGCACGGTGTGACCGGTATGGCTAAAAGTGTCTAATATCAATTTCAAATTGAGATAAACTTTGGAAAAAAACAACAATGACATATAGAAAACTGAGAAAATGTGTTCGGATTGTTTTGATACTTTAGGAAAACGATCTAAAAATCATTTTTGACGTGTACGAATCGACCGCACCTCAATCCGACCCATGATGTGACAGGTATGGCTAAAAGTGTCTGATATCAGTTTCAAATTGAGATAAACTTTGTAAAACAACAACAATTACATACGCCAAACCAAGGAAACGCGTTCGGATTGTTTTGATACTTTAGGAAAACGATCCACGAGTCATTTTTGACGTGTACGAATCGACCGCACCTCAATCCGATGCACGGTGTGACCGGTATGGCTAAAAGTGTCTGATATCAGTTGCAAATTGAGATAAACTTTAGAAAACAACCGCAATGACATACGCCAAACTAAGAAAACACATTCGGATTGTTTTGATACTTTAGTACAACGATCCACAAGTCATTTTTGACGTGTATGAATCGACCGCACCTCAATACGACGCACGGTGGGACCGGTATGGCTAAAAGTGTCTGATATCAGTTTCAAATTGAGATAAAATTAGGAAAACAACAACAATGACATACAGAAAACCAAGAGAACACATTCGGATTGTTTTGATACTTTAGGAAAATGATCCATGAGTCATTTGGGACATGTACGAATTGACTACACCTCAATCGGACGCACGGTGTGACCGTTATGGCTAAAAGTGTCTGATATCAGTTTCAAATTGAGATAAACTTTGGAAAACAACACCAATGACATACGAAAAACCGAGCAAACACGTTCTTATTTTTTGATACTTTAGGAAAACTATCCACGAGTCATTTGTGACGTGTAAGAATCGACCACACCTCAATCCGACGCACGGTGTGACCGGTATGGCCAATATTGTCTGATATCAGTTTCAAATTGAGATGAACTTTGGAAAACAACACCAATGACATACGGAAAACCTAGCAAACACATTCGGATTGTTTTGATACTTTAGAAAAATGATCCAAGAGTCATTTCTAACGTGTACGAATCGACCGCACCTCAATCCGATGCACGGTGTGACCTGTATGGCTAAAAGTTTCTTATATCAGTTTCAAATTGAGATAAACTTTGGAAAACAACACCAATGAAATACGCCTAACCAAGAAAACGCGTTCGGATTGTTTTGATACTTGAGGACATCGATCCACGAGTCATTTCTGACATGTATGAATCGAACACACCTCAATCCGATGCACAGTGTCACCGGTATGGCTAAAAGTGTCTGATATCAATTTCAAATTGAGATAAAATTTGGAAAACAACACCAATGACATACGCCAAACTGAGGAAACACGTTCGTATTGTTTTGATACTTTAGGACAACGATCCAGGAGTCATTTGTGACGTGTACAAATCGACCGCACCTGAATCCAATGCAAGGTGTGACCGGTATGGCTAAAAGTGTCTGATATCAGTTTCAAATTGAGATAAACATTGGAAAAAAACACCAATGACATACGGCAAACCGAGAAAACACATTCGGATTGTTTTGATACTTTAGGACAACGATCCACGAGTCATTTGTGACGTGTACGAATTGACCGAACCTCAATCGACCGCACGGTGTGACCGGTATGGCTGGAAGTGTCGGACATCAGTTTCAAATTGAGATAAACTTCGGAAAACAACACCAATGTCATATTCCAAACCAAGAAAATGAATTCGGATTGATCTGATACTTTAGGAAAATGATCCACGTGTCATTTGTGACGTGTAAGAATCGACCTCACCTCAAACCGAAGCTCGGTGTGACTGGTATGGCTAAAAGTTTCTGATATCAGTTTCTAATTGAGATAAACTTTTGAAAACAACACCAATGACATATGTGAAACTGAGAAAACGCATTCTTATTGTTCTGATACTTTAGGAAATCGATCCACGAGTCATTTGTGACGTGTACGAATTGACCACACCTCAGTCCGACGCACGGTGTGACCGATATGGCTAAAAGTGTTTGATATCAGTTTCAAATTGAGATAAACTTTGGAAAACAACACCAATGACATACTCCAAACCGAGCAAACACATTCAGATTGTTTTGATACGTTAAGAAAACAATCCACGAGTCATTTGTGACGTGTACGAATCGACCGCACCTCAATCCGACGCACAGTGTTACCGGTATGTCTAAAAGTGTCTGATATCAGTTTCAAATTGAGATAAACTTTGGAAAACAACACCAATGACATGTGCAAAACCGAGAAAACGTGTTCATATTGTTTTGATACATTAGGAAAACGATCCACGAGTCATTTGTGATGTGTACGAATTGATCGCACCTCAATCCGACTGACGCATGGTGTGACCGGTAATGCTTTTCATTAGATAAATAATCAGTATTTATTTAATGAGATAAATCAATCAAAAACATATTGATTTTACATTATTCCCTTTCATTGTTATGAAAATGAAAACTTTTGAGTTTAAAATTTCATATTTTAGTTTCATATTTCCATATTAATATACTCTTTCATATTACTGTTTTAATTTCTTTCATTATTGCATTACTAACATAATATTTGTTTTCTTATATAGGTGAATTTTTTTCCTTGAGTTCGGATGCTTTGTTTGGCAACAAATATCATCGAGAGCGGATCACGGATATCAAAGGATGAAACATGAATGTTTATAACTGTTGTTGAATAATTTTAAATGTAACCATGTAAAACAATGTTTGAAATGTATATAGCAATGCGTTTTTTTGTATTCATGATGTTAAGTAAATGTATATACCTTTGTCGGTCAAAATATTGGGTGCGGGTGCTATGGTGTGCAGGTGTGCATGTGCTACTTTGTGCAGGTATTCTGGTGTGCAGGTGTGCAGGTACTATTTTGTAGGTGCAGGCGATGGGGCGTTTATCAGGGCTTTTTTAGCACTGATAAAGGACACCTTTAATAGCGCTAGAGGAGCACTGATAAAGGATCCCTTTATCAGCGCTCCATGAAGAGCCGATATAGGAGACCATTATCAGTGCTAAAAAAGCGCTGATAAAGGGGTCCTTTATCAGCGCTCCAAGAATGGCTGATATAGGAGACCTTTATCAGCGATAAGAGATGCGCTGATAAAGGTGGTCCTTTATCAGTGCTTGTTTTAGTGCTGATAAAGGTCCCCTATATTAGTGCTTCTCGGAGCGCTGATAAAGGGGAACCCCCTTTATCTACGTGGGCATTAACAACGCTTTTCTAGAGCTGTTAATGCCGGTTTTTAGTGCTGATAAATGGATAGGTTGTAGTAGTGAATAATGAAAGTCAGGTTCTTATAATTTTTTTGGTCTCAATATTTCCTCCATGTGTTTTTATCCAAAGTTCATGTCTCGTATCATGAGATGCAATTCTTAGATTACTTGAACAATTCTCAGAAATGAAAGAATGTGTAGACCCTAAATCAAACAAAACATTGGAATAATATGAATAAATAAACAATGTACCAGATACTACTTAAGTTGATGGCTCAACATCTGCTGAAGTAGTTTGAAAGGATTTCACATCCCCTTTCAGCATGTAGTCTAGATGATTTCCTTAATTTGAGTAGTCCATTTGACACTCATTTTCATTATGACCCATTTCATTGCCATGAAACACCAATACAACCTGGCCCTTTATCAGCGCTAAAAACCGGCATTAACAGCGCTAGAAAAGCATTGTTAATGACGGCGTAGATAAAGGGGGGGGGGGTCCCCTTTATCAGTGCTTCTTTTACCGCTGATAAAGGTCTCCTATATCGGCGCTTCACAGAGCGCTGATAAAGGGATCCTTTATCAGTGCTCCTCTAGAGATGTTAAAGGTGTCCTTTATCAGCGCTAAAAAAGCACTGATAAAGGCCCCATCGCCTGCACCTACAAAACAGTACCTGCACACTTGCACACCAGAATACATGCACAAAGTAGCACATGCACACCTGCACACCATAGCACCTGCACCCAATATTTTGACAGAAAACAGTATATACATTTACTTAACATCATGAATACAAAAAACGCATTTCTATACACATTTCAAACATTGTTTTACATGGTTACATTTACAATTATTCAACAACAGTTATAAACATTCTTGTTTCATCCTTTGATATTCGTGATCCGCTCTCGACGGTATTTGTTGCTGAACAAAGCATCCGAACTCAAGGAAAAAAATTCAACTATATAAGAAAACAAATATTATGTTAGTAATGCAATAATGAAAGAAATTAAAACAGTAATATGAAAGAATACATTAATATGGAAATGTGAAACTAAAATATGAAATTTTAAACTCAAAAGTTTTCATTTTCATAACAATGAAAGGGAATAATGTAAAATCAATATGTTTTTTATTGATTTATCTCATTTAATAAATACTGATTCTTCATCTAATGAAAAGCTTTACCGGTCACACCGTTCGTCGGTCGGATTGAGGTGTGGTCGATTCATACACATCAAAAATGACTTGTGGATCGTTGTCCTAAAGTATCAAAACAATCCGAATGCATTTTCTCGTTTTGGCGTATGTCATTGGTGTTGTTTTCCAAAGTTTATCTCAATTTGAAACTGATATCAGACTCTTTTAGCCATACCGGTCACACCGTGCGTCGGATTGAGGTGCGGTCAATTCGTACACGTCACAAATGACTCATGGATCGTTGTTCTAAAGTATCAAAACAATCTGAATGTGTTTGCTGAGTTTGGCGTATGTCATTGTTGTTGTTTTCCAATGATTATATCAATTTGGAACTGATATCAGACACTTTTAGCCATACCGGTCACACTGTGCGTCGGATTGAGGTGCGGTCTATTTGTACACGTCAAAAATGACTCGTGGATCGTTTTCCTAATGTATCAAAACAATTCGAATGCCTTTTCTAGGTTTGTAGTATGTCAATGGTGTTGTTTTCCAAAGGTTATCTGAATTTGTAACTGAAATCAGACACTTTTAGCCATATCGGTCACACCGTGCGTCAGTTTGAGGTGCGGTCGATTCGTACACATCACAAATGACTCATGGATCGTTTTCCTAAAGTATCAAAACAATCCGAACGCATTTTCTAAGATTGGCGTATGTCATTGGTGTATGTTTCCAAAGTTTATTTCAATTTTAAACTGATATCAGACACTTTTATCCATACCGGTCACACCGTGCGGTCGATTGAGGTGTGGTCGATTCTTACACGTCACAAATGACTTGTGGATCGTTTTCCTAAAGTATCAAAACAATCCGAACGTGTTTTCTCGGTTTTCCATATGTCATTGGTGTTGTTTTCCAAAGTTTATCTCAATTTGAAACTGATATCAGACACTTTTAGCCATACCAGTCACACCGTGTGGTTGATTGCGGTGCGGTCGATTCGTACACGTCAAAAATGATTCGTGGATCGTTTTCCTAAAGTATCAAAACAATCCGAACATGTTTCCTCGGTTTGGCGTATGTCATTGGTGTTGTTTTCCAAATTTTATCTCAATTTGAAACTGATATCAGAAAATTTTAGCCATACTGGTCACACCATGCATCAGATTAAGGTGCGGTCAATTCGTACACGTCACAAATGACTTGTGGATCGTTTTCCTAATGTATCAAAACAATCCAAATGCGTTTCCTCAGTTTGGCGTATGTCATTGGTGTTGTTTTCCAAAGTTTATCTCAATTTGAAACTGATATCAAACACTTTTAGCCATACCGGTCACACCGTGCATCGGATTGAGGTGTGGTCGTTTCGTACACGTCACAAATGACTTCTGGATCATTATCCTAAAGTATCAAAACAATCCAAACGCGTTTTCTCAGTTTTCCGTATGTCATTGGTGTTGTTTTCCAAAGTTTACCTCAATTTGAAACTGATATCAGACACTTTTAGCCATACCGGTCCCACCATGTGTCAGATTGAGGTGCGGTTGATTCGTAAACGTCAAAAATGACTCTTGTGTCATTGTCCTAAATTATCAAAACAATCCAAACACGTTTTCTTAGTTTTCCGTATGTCATTGGTGTCGTTTTCCAAAGATTATCTCAATTTGAAACTGATATCAGACACTTTTAGCCATACCGGTCATATCATGCGTCAGATTGAGGTGCGGTCGATTCGTACACGTCACAAATGACTCGTGGATCGTTTTCCTAAAGTATCAAAACAATCCTAATGCGTTTCCTCTGGTTGCTGTATGTCATTGGTGTTGTTTTCCAAAGTTTATCCTAATTTGAAACTGATATCAGACACTTTTAGCCATACCAGTCACACCGTGCGTCGGATTAAGGTGCAGTCAATTCGTACATGTCACAAATGACTCGTGGATCATTGTCCTAAAGTATCAAAACAATATGAACGCGTTTTCTGGTTTGGCCTATGTCATTGTGGTTGTTTTCCAAAGTTTATCTCAATTTGAAACTCATATCAGACACTTTTAGCCATACAGGTCACACCGTGCGTCAGATTGAGGTGTGGTCAATTATTACATGTTACAAATGACTCGTAGATCGTTTTCCTAATGTATCAAAACAATCCAACGCATTTTCTCGGTTTGGAGTATGTCATTGGTGTTGTTTTCCGAAGTTTTTCTCAATTTGAAACTGATATCAGACACTTTTAGCCATACCGGTCACAACGTGCATCAGATTGAGGTGCGGTCGATTAGTACACGTCACAAATGATTTTTGGATCATTGTCCTAAAGTATCAAAACAATCCGAACGCATTTTCTCGGTTTTCCGTATGTCATTGATGTTGTTTTCCAAAGTTTATCTCAATTTGAAACTGATATCAAGATACTTTTAGCCATACCGATAACACCGTGTGTCGGATTGATGTGCGGTTGATTTTTACACATCACAAATGACACGTGGATCACTTTCCTAAAGTATCAAAACAATCTGAACATGTTTTCTTAGTTTTCTGTTTGACATTAGTGTTGTTTTCCAAAGTTTATCTCAATTTGAAACTGATATCAGACACTTTTAGCAATACCTGTCACACCGTGCGTCGGATTGAGGTGCAGTCAATTCTTACACGTCACAAATGACTCGTGGATCATTTTACTAAAGTATCAAAACAATCCAAACGCGTTTGCTCGGTTTGGCGTATGTCATTGGTGTTCTTTTCCAAAGTTTATCTCAATTTGAAACTGATATCAGACACTTTTAGCCATACCGGTCACATCGTGCGGTCGATTGAGGTGTGGTCAATTCGTACACGTCCAAAATGACTCATGGATCATTGTACTAAAGTATCATAACAATCCGGAGATGTTTGCTTGGTTTTCCGTATGTCATTGGTGTTGTTTTCCAAATTTTATCTCAATTTGAAACTGATATCAAACACTTTTAGCCATACCGGTCACATTGTGTGGTCGATTGAGGTGCGGTCAATTCGTACACGTCACAAATGATTCGTGGATCGTTTTCCTAAAGTATCAAAACAATCCGAACACATTTCCTCAGTTTGGCGTATGTCATTGGTGATGTTTTCGAAAGTTTATCTCAATTTGAAACTGATATCCGACACTTTTAGCCATACCGGTCACACCGTGCATCGGATTGAGGTTTGGTAAATTTTTACACGTCACAAATGACTCGTGGATCGTTTTCCAAAAGTATCAAAACAATCTAAATGTGTTTCCTTGGTTTGGTGTATGTCATTGGTGTTGTTTTCCAAAGTTTATCTCATTTTGAAACTGATATCAGACACTTTTTTCCATACCGGTCACATCGTGCGTCGGATTGAGGTGCGGTCGATTCGTACACGTCGAAAATGACTCATGGATCGTTGTCCTAAAGTATCAAAACAATCTGAATGCATTTGCTCGTTTTGGCGTATGTCATTGGTGATGTTTTCCAAAGTTTATCTCAATTTGAAACTGATATCAGACACTTTTAGCCATATCGGTCACACCCTGTGTCAGATTGAGGTGCGGTCGATTCGTACACGTCAAAAATGACTCGTGGATCGTTTTCCTAAAGTATCAAATCAATCCGAATGTGTTTGCTTTGTTTTCCATATGTCATTTGTGTTGTTTTCCAATGTTTATCTAAATTTAAAACTGATATCAGACACTTTTAGCCATATCGGTCACACCGTGCGTCGGATTGAGGTTCAGTCGATTTGTACACATCACAAATGACTCATGGATCGTTGTCCTAAAGTATGAAAACAATTCGAATGCATTTCCTCGGTTTGGAATATGTCATTCGTGTTGTTTTCCAAAGTTTTTCTCAATTTAAAACTGATATCAGACTCTTTTAGCCATATCAGTCACACCGTGCGGTCAATTGAGGTGCGTTCAATTCGTACACGTCACAAATGACTCATGGATTGTTTTCCTAAAGTATCAAAACATTCCGAATGCATTTCCTCAGTTTGGCGTATATCATTGGTGTTGTTTTCCAAAGTTTATGTCATTTTCAAACTAAGTAGTAGGAATTCACTAATCTAAGGATATGAAACAAAAGAAAGGGAGATCAAATATTCTTAATAAGTTTAAATGGAGATATCAATGACCATATAATGATTACATAAGTATTAGGAATTCACCTTCATTGTCCTATTTGTTTACATTCTTCAATCAGGTACGATGCCCATTCGTTTCTAAAGACATTTATATCATCTTCTGAATAGGAGTTTTTGCGACAGTCATAGTAGTACTGAAAAAATATAAATACACAAATGATTAATAATTATTTTAAATAAATTAGTAATTATTTTCAAAAATACCTCTTCAGGGATGCAAGTTTGTTCATGAAATATGATCTCTTTCATAAATTTACAAACATAATAACCGCAGTCCTTGTCATTTGTTTGTTTCGGACACTATAGAAACATCAAGAAAAATAAGTAATTTGTTTTGATATGTATTTGGGTAGTGAAAAATAATTATATATACCCAGATACTTCTCCATTTGTAGATCTTGTGGGCATTGTCATCCTTATGCCATGGTTTCATTCCAGCCTCTAGATGATATTCATACACCGCACTATCATAACAAAATCCTCATTAAAAGATAATATAAATTATATAACTATATATTTAGTTATAAAATGTTGGATCTAGTGTATTAAAAATTGAAATTCTCCATCATCTGTGGTCAGTTAGTTGGATATCCATGCAGTGAATCCAGAAAATAAATCTTTGGAGTTTCCAAATTGACTCCAATGAGCATCCAATGTTCCCTAAAAACACAAAAAGAAATAAGTACTGATAGAAATCAAAATATAATTGATATGATTAAAATGTAGAGTTTTACCCTTGCATCATTGGTATTAAAAAGAGCCTGTCAGTCGTAATTCTTCTTTGAAACGTTCTGAGCAGATTTGACATCAATTCAGCCTGA
Organism: Viscum album; assembly: GCA_963277665.1. Classification (NCBI taxonomy): domain Eukaryota; kingdom Viridiplantae; phylum Streptophyta; class Magnoliopsida; order Santalales; family Viscaceae; genus Viscum; species Viscum album. The sequence goes on along the minus strand of OY728151.1, from coordinate 71,113,147 downwards.
AAATTAGAATCTATTTTTGTTCGTTGTGTAGAAATGGTGTGAGGACCAACGAGTCCAAATTTGTATTCATGAGAAAATCCATTCAATTGTTTTTCGTATATACTCCTGTGAAAAATATGATATGTATTTATCCATAATTATCAATGTATATCAGCTTCTGTAAAATAAAATCATGAAAACATACCTCATGTATACATTTATAACTGAGGCACCTAGACAGTCGTATGTGATGATCTCTGAAACAAAGTCTGCACTAACGAAATATATTGTTTCCTCTCCATACATATCTTTTTCACAAACAATTGTATGACACTTGTCGTCTTTCATTTTCGTATCCACATGAGCTTGCAATGATATTAAATGTGGATATAGAACGGGCGGGCTGAACGCGCTCTCAGTAGATCGTTTTGATCGGTTGTTTGATCCAATGTTGGAGCCGCTCTTTCGTTTTAGCTTCTCCATTTATCCTTCTATAATAACATTAATCAGTTCAGCCATTTTCTAATTTAATGTTAAAGGTTCTTCTTGAAAAATTAATTGGAAATGAATACCTCCTGCTCAACATGTTTTTTTACAAGATTCGACGACCATGCAACGAATGTTCCAACATCTTTTTCCACCGTATGAATGTCGTCATCGTCATTTGGCAGGGGTATCTCGGTGCTCGGCTCATGAGCTACGTTAATCGACACTTTTACATGACCGGTTGGAAGTGGTCTGGAGTGTAGTGTGTCATTCTGCATATTGAACACTGTAGCCCTCGCTACAAGGCGATGGGTGGGAGTAGACAGATATAAATCACAGTAATTTTCACCCAGTAGAATATCATTACATGAAAGGTATTAGTGTCTATGTGATTCACATCTCACAAAAACGAATATTATAACATTGATTACCTCGGTTAAGTCAGGTCTTTGATAGGAATGGCTCGCCTCAATGCTGGTGAGGGGTGGATCTTCTCGCGGGGGTTGTTCTTGAGTTGTTTATTCTCTTCACCTATCCTCCATCAAACTCTTATAGCATCTCTCCCTGAGTTTGGATTAGTTCTTCAAGGGTAGGTACTTTATCTCTCATTACATGCAGTTCTTCAAGGGTAGGTACTTTATATCTCACACCGACAGAACTACCACGGGCCACCAGTTGTTCTACAAAAGTTTGATTTCTTTCCCGTCGGCGCCTACTCAATTCTCGGGACACCATATACAATGTGACACCCTCGTTTTCTCCTTGACTTCGTGTTTCTTGGTCTCCCATGAAGAAAGTAACCATAGAAAAATTTGAAGGAGTGTCTGGGCCTTGTTTAGTTCATCTCGCACCCTCCACGTTAGAGATATAATAGGGTATAGTTCAACCATCATCAAGAAAAGATGAATTCATAAAACTCTTAGAATGGAAACAAACTCTTACATTTAACTCATTGAAAGACACTGTATATGGGAAAGAAGGGTCTGTATTTGAAGATGTTCATCAGCATTCATTCATTCCTTATTCTTCGTTGGAGTAGGGTTCCGCTAGCGTTACTTCAGAGCTTCCTCATGTCCAACCCAAGAAATGCAATATGTTTCTTTAAATAGAATAAAAGGATCCACTCGCGTTGTGTGTTATAAATTTTGTTCATTAATTAACTATAATTAATCTTCCATTAATTCAACGATCATCATTGTTACACAAGACAATGTTCGTGTCATTAAATGACTCCCATTAAATCTTGACATTACACTACAATCCCGCTATCCACCACTCAATGGTGAGATGAGAATAAAATAACTCATGGAGTTATTTTATTAATTTTATGTAATGTTTAAAAAATTATATTATTTATCTGACCCTTGCCTCTAGAATTTATGCTTCACCTAAGAGAATCCCGACACTGTGAATTCAATGGTGCCTTCAGATTTTTAATTCGAGCACTGGCTCACAAGTTAGAAATCACCACATGCACATTTACTGAACAAAACATAAAAATATTTGAAAATTTATTAATAGTCACCCACAACCCACGTTGGTCAAGGTTAAGCTTCCTCGAAGGAGAAATATCTTTCACGAGCTCAATGGTACTCTCAGATTACCAAACCGAGTTATCATATAGATGTTTGAAGGAGATAAAAATAATATAATTGTTACTTAGTTATTTTATTTATGACCCCAAAACTATATTTATTTGTTTGCATGTGTTGGCGAATGTTAGGATCTACATAAAAAAAGAATACACTAATGAGTTTAGTGATCTTCACAGATGAACATTTTGAGTCACTGTTCGTGATTTATAAGCATTTGAAAAATAAAACTATTTAATTTAATTATTATTTTTTTACAATTATTCCTTTTTTTGTTTTTTTTTCACCGGAGCCATATACCGACTACGCTTAAGTCGCGCCTAGTCTTAACTAGCCTTCTGAAATGCAATGGTTCCCTCATATTTTATATCCAGGCACTCGTTTAAGAGTTATTCCTCTTTTTCTGGAAAACTACTCAAACATGTTATTTAAAGTTTAAATTTTTTTTACTGATCATTCTAAGTACTCCAGGCCTTGGATTCACGTGTCATCAAATTTTGTGCTTTTTAAATAATTCCATATAAAAAAATAATTATACAGAAATTACTGGGACATTAAATTCTCTCCACCTTAGGGATTTACATCCTTGAAATCCAAAATAAATTAAAATCAAATATGAGGGGGTATTGAGCCTTAATCTGAGCCTCCCGCTTCGATGTGCTCTCTTAGAGGTCTCATGCCTCCCCCAAACATACACCAGTGGAATTGACCATCCATAGAGGACCTGCTCCTTTCGATACTCAATATCTACTAGGAAAACTAAAAATTATTCTCCATCATCAATTTTTAACTCACCCAGTCAATGTTGTTTGATAGGTTATTCACGTATCTTCTTAGATGAAATCTGTGGAAAACATTATTCACTTAGTGCATCTCTGGGGAACAAGCTAGGTGGAAAACCACATTTCCAACTCTATAGATAATCTATAAAGGTCTAATGATCCTTGTAGATTGCTTACCGCCCCGGCCAAATTTCTGTAATCCTCATTGGGGTGATACCCATATAAAGACAAGCCCCCCCCCCCCCCGCCTTGAATTCCACGAGTCCCTGTCATTTTTCAGAAAAAAAAATTGCTAGCTCTGTGCAGTATTCATCTTCTCGTCGATGATCTACACCATGTCAGTGGTACCCCGTACCAACATTGGACACATGAGTACTAACATCCCAAGGTCTGTCTATAATATATGTGATCCGCGTGGCCACCCGTACAAGGCCACAAAAGGCATCATGCCGATGGTGGAGTGATATATATTGATGTAAGAAAACTCTACCTGTGTATGGTGGTCCTTCAAACTATGACAAAAATCCAGGATACCAGCACTATGTAGGTCCTCCAAGTTCTTAATGTTCCACTCTTTCTAATCATATATCTATGGGTAAAAGATGTGCTAAAGCAAGCTGGAACATGATGCTCATCTCTCACTTTCTGAAAAGTGGGGCATTGTGAAATGAACTCTGTCACATCTTTCATCATCCCTAGATACCAATACTGACATCGGAGGTCCTGGTACATCTTTGTCGCAACAGGATGTACCGCCAAATAGGATTTATGGAATTCCCTCAACAATTTATCCTGTAACATCACTCGTACCATTGTGTGTCCTCAAGAAAGGGATACATGCTCCCCACCTATCGAAAATTAATTAGGAGCACTTTTTAAGGATATCAGAGCACGATGTTCCTCACATTAAACATCCACAAGTTGTCCCTCAGAATCTCACTAAAGTAGTGGGGGAGTGACAATTATATTTTAATGGTAAGATGCTCCATCATCATCCATGAAGGATATCAGCATCACATCTAGCTACTCTATCAGCTCACTTAGTAGCTATAACAAAACATCTAGTTGATTTTGTATACCAACACGTCCCCCTTTCCATGAGTTTATACTTTCTCACGGTCATAACATTAGAGGAACATCAACCATCTCATTTATCTCCACTTCTGAGAATCCTAAAAGAACCTTTCCACCTACGTGAAAGACTACCCCCTATAACTAATTGTTGTCCCCATAAATCCTTTGGTAGTTGGTAATCCCCCTTTGTGGTTGTTCCTTTATGGAATTCTAGGAGACCGTCGGGGGTCCTGAGATCCCTACTGGGTATTGTAATAGTCACCCCTACATGGGATTCACCCACACATCGTAGTGACTTTTCCAGACTGTAGACATCTTTGACTGAGATTTGGGAGCCAAGACTAGACATTGTACGAAGGTGACTGGTTGACGTCGAAAGCAATGAAGACGAGTTGTACCTGCCCTTCGGGTAAGATCCATGGTGAACAACCTTGGGAGCTATTTTCCCTTTTTGATGTACTTCTCTTTTCAGTTGGATTAGTATACTTGATGATTTTACTTTCGGTTCACACTTTTAATATTAGCAGTTATACATTGTGGTTTGATTTGTTTGTGTACCTAGTCGGTGGGTTCGTAGGTTTAAAGGCAATGCATTCCCATTTTTTGGGGATATTTTTTTCCGTTGCTAGTCGCCATCCCCTGGCCTATGGATGTGGGGCATGTGGTAGTCACGACATGGGAACCGGGGGACAAGCCTTGACAAAGTGCTATCAAAGTATAACTAGGAGATGACCTATATCGGATCTCTTGGTGATGACCAACATAGCGGATCACTAGGTTCTGACCCACTCAAGGGTTTTCTATTTTTCTTCATGTCACAAACAACCACTGTATTTTTTCACTTAACACGTTTAATTTCGAGAGGATCCACTCCTCAAACCATCATAAATACATCAACCACCACAAATTTCCACAAAGAAGTAACCTGGAAAACCGCCATGTCATAAGGGTTCAAACACAATAGACGGTGCGTCAATCAGACATTTGGTCTAAAAGTCATAGGCATTTTAGAATCAAGGGCACATTTGACTTCAAGTCTGATCCAACCCAGCTGTACATTAACATTCACCAAATACCATGTGGAGTATATCAAAATTACCACCTCTTAATAAGGGTGCCAACACCATATACGATTCATCAAATGAATTTACGGTTTAGAAGATATGACCCTTTAAGAGAAACTGGGTGAAATTGAGGTCGGGTCTGATCTGACTCGGTCAGACTGACCCAACCCAACCGGGTATGGGCCGACTAGACCAGGTCTGGAATGACCCAACCCAGTCCTGGATTACCCAACCCAACCCACTGGGGACGGCGCGAACTAGCTTGTCCCGACCCGACCCACCCGGCTGGGCGCGGCCCGCCAGCTTGGCTTGCGGTCAGCTCCCCTTCCGAATGAATGTGATCCATTCGGGTTCTCTAACCAATGAAACTAGGATGGAACCACCCTTCTAGATAACCAATATGGGGGACCGATCTGGGGTGGGACCTGCGGAAATGGGTCCACCACCACTGCGGTCGGAGCCGCAACACCTCCTCCGCGGTGCGCTGCCTTGGCTTGCCTCACACCTTCTCCTAGATGGTGATGGATGGACACCCCATGTCCAATGTGACACCTACATATGCCACCCCCTTTTCATTATTGATGGTCACTGGCACCGCCACACTAGTGGTGTCACACTGGCAGTTCTTCCATAGGCCACCGATGAAGCTCTGGTGGTCTGATTGCCTTCCCATCTGTGCCTACTGGCCACCGTGGATGCCGCATGCACTTCTAGGCCATTAGATTCTCCTTGATGTCGTGTTTATCATCCTCCCACAAAGAATGAAACCAATGAAAAATTGGCAGAGGTTCTGAGATGTTCAGTTTTGGCCCACGCCCTACGTGTTAACATTATAATAGGGGAGAGTTCAAACATCCTCCAGAGAAGATGAATTCATAATAACCTTAGAATAGGAACAAAATACATCCATTAAATCATTGTAGGTCACTGTAGTTGAGGATTAATGGTCTGTATTCTATGATGTTTGTCGATGCTCATTCTTTACACATTATTCATTATAGTGGGGTTCCACCGGCATTATTTCAGTGATTCCTCACATCCATCCCAAATTCCATGCCACAGGTTTGTTTAAATAGAATAAAAGGTACCAACCACGTTGTGTTTTATTAATATGTTTCATTAATGAACCACAATTAGTGTTAAATTAATTCAAAGAACTTGATGGTTACACATCTCAAGGTACATGTCACTAAATGACTCACATTAAATCCTAACGTTACACTTTGGTCCCACCATCCACCGCACAATGGTGAGAAGAGAATAAAATAACTAATGGAGTTATTTTATTATTTTTTTATAAACTCCAAAAAATAACTTTTTTGTCTGATCCTTTCTAGTACATCATAAGATATTTCCTAGGAGAATCCTGACACTGTGAATTCAATGCAGCGCTCAGGATTTCAATGTGAGCACCAGATCAAAATATAGAAATTTCCACCCATACATTTACTGATCATAACATAAAAAGAAGCTTAAAATTTATTAATAGACACCCTCCACATTCAATGGTTGAGGTTAAACTCTGCATAAAGTGAAAACCCTCTCACGAGCTCAATGGTACTCTTGGATTTCCAAACCTAGTTACCATTTTGGAGTTATAAGGATTTGAAAATAAAATAATTTTTACTTGATTATTTTATTTATGGCCAAAAACTGACATCCATTATTGGCCCGTGCTGGCCAATGTTAGGATCTAAATAAAAAAATCATACCCTTACAAGTTCAGTGGTGGTCTTAGATTTTAATTCTGATTCACCGTTCATGAGTTATAACCATTTGAAAAAAAAATTATTTTATTATTTTATTTACAATTATTATCTATTTTGGTTTTCTCACTAGAGGCCTAGGATGAATAAAATTTAGTAGCACCTAGGGTTAACATGCTTTCATAACCCAACGGTGCCCTCATATTTCCGATCTGTTCACCCATTTAAGAGTAATTCTACTTTTTCCAGAAAAATGAACACACTTGCTATTTAAATATTAACATTTTCCGACATATAATTTTGTGCACTCCGAGCCACAAAATCATGTGCTGTCAAATTTCTTAGTCTCAAAAAAATTCCATAAAAAAAATTATACATAAATTCATGGACATTAATTTCTCTCCACATTAGGTATTTACGCCCTCGAATTCCAAAACAATGGAAAATCAAACATGAGGGGGTACTGAGCATTATCCTGAGCCTCCTTCTCCCATGTTCTCTCTTGTATGTTCCGATTCTACCATCGAACTCACCCTAGAGGAATTGACCATCCACGGATGACCAACTCATATCGATCCTCAATCTCAACTCAAAACTCCACAAATGTTTCTGATCATCAATGGCCAACTTTCCCTAGCAGATGATGTGCGATGGGTTATACAGGTATCTCCTTCTCAACTAGACATGGAAAAAATTATACCCCCAGTGCATCTATGGGGGATGAGTTATGAGGTATGCCACCATTCAAACAATGCTGATAATCTAGAAATGTCTGATAATCCTCAGAGATATCTTTTCACCACCGCCAAATTTCTGAAATCCTAATCTGGGAGAGAACTGTATGAAGACAAGGCCTCCCCCATGAACTCCTAGAGTCTCCGTCTCTAGTTGGCATAAGACTTATGCCTGCTCTGTGCATTATTCATCTTCTCCTAGATGATCTTCATCTTATCAGTGGTAGCCCGTACCAACCCGTGACCCTTGGGTATGGACGTCCCTTGTCCTTTCCATCACAAAGGTTATCTGTATGGACACCTGTACAAAGCCTCAAATTATGACATTCAAATGTAGGAGTGATAATTATTTTTTTACACAAAAACTACAAGTGGTTGGTTGTATTTCCAAATATGAACAAAATACAGGATAGAAACTGTTAAGACCCAGAAATTTGAAGGAAATTTTTTCCTTAATTTATTTGGAATTTTACAAGACTGCGGCTTCTAACGACACCTGATTCTGAGGCCCGGTGTGCCCGGAATCAGGTTCTGAAGTTTAGATCAGGTACGTTCAATGAATGAACGAGCAGGATTTTCTAACTTTTTAACTGGTGCTCAGAATCGAAATCTGAGGGAACAGATGGAACTGCAGCGCCGGTAATTGCTTTATAAGACCTTTTCTAAAGGTGTGTTTTCTCGGGACAAATTGTTTAAATTATGAGGTGTAAGTGAAGAATAAAATAAAATTTTTAATCCAATTTTATTTTTCTTGTAAGTAGATTTATACTTTGTGTGGAATTTGGGTTGGTAACTTCCCTTGGGATAATAAAGGAGAGGTGGGGCCCACATGAGCACCCACCTTTTCACATTCCCCATAACCCATTGAAACTCATCCTTAATTTTGTGAATTTACCTCTTCTCTTTTAATGAATTCCAACACACTCTCTACACAATTAATTGAACACATTAATTAATTGAATTATTTTTGAATTTTAAAAGTGTTGGGATGTGTGAATAAATTAAGACAAAGTCTTAATTTGTTTTGGTTGATGGGTTGTGTGGGGAAATAGAGGAGATAGAACTCAAATTCTTCGTTGGAGAACACGAAGAACGTCAAGAACCCGACGAAGAACACCGTCACCGCAAGGAGTGAATGACGTGTTGTTCTTCTTACCTCTACGCAGCTGGTGATAGATGCCTTTGTCGAAGAATGAAGACACGCGACATCCTTCATCGGGCAAACGCCGACAATGCATACGGAGCCTCGATCTGCGACGTCGTCTTCCGTGACGCCGTCTTCCGTGATGCCATCTTCCGCGACGTAATTTCCCCACGACGACCCTCGTTTGACGGCCTCATCAAGGTAGGGGTTTGAGTTCAAATATTATGGTTTAATTATTGTGTTTTCTTGATGAGGTTTTTTATTCTTTTGGGGCCACCTGTTATCGTTATAACGGGAGGAGGTCGAACCACACGGACAGGAACAACCCTCCTCCCTCTTTGTTGTTGTTCTTGTTGCGACACGAACAAAGGCAAGGCAGTGCAACGGCATCGTGCGGGAACATGGAGAATCACGACGAAGAAGAGTGGCATCGTCGTGCCGCGCCGTTGAAGCCGAACGAAACAGTGGCCGGAGTCAGGGCCTTAGAGGTGATTCAAAGACTCTGCAGATTGTTTATATGATGTGAGGATCGACGGGAGATGACATAACGGGCCGTAGAGGTGATTTGAAGACTTTGTAGTGAAGAGCAGGTCCCAGGAAGACCGCTGGCGAAGACCGCAGGCAAAACGGACCACCAGAGCGCGTCCGGTGGTCCGCAGAAGGCCCTGTCTACACGCCACGCCATCATGGCAGTGGCACGCCGCCAAGAGGGACCGCCGGGACTGAAGCCGCAGCGGCAGGCAACCAGTCCCACGGCCTTGTGCAATAAGTAAGAGACCGAGGGTCGTAACCCTCAGCTGTCAAAGGGAGCGGCCCTCACGTGGGGGCCACGGTTCTATTAAGGGGGCACCCCCCCCCCCCCTCTTTGCAATGGAACGGCCAAGCTGGCCATGCGGGGTGCACTCGCGCTGGGTGAACCGGCCGCCCAGGCTGGGCCGGGCCACGCCCAAATGTGCAGGACTCGAGTCGGGCCGGGTCGGTCCGGGCCCAAAACCCCCTATTTTCGGACAGGTCTGTTCAAATGCCCATAAATTTGGCTACAGACCTCCAATAGACACAATGTCAGTTGCGATGAGATCCTTGGATCGAGACGGTCGTGTCAAAATATATTACACTGAAGGTTTCGGAAAAATTGTAGTTCGTCCGGGTTGGTTGGAACATGAAACCAACCGGGCCCTCAGAGCAGAAACGTTTATAACTTGAGCACCAGATGTCTGATTGACATGTCGTCGACCTTATTGTATTCCTCCTAGTGAGATGGACCTTTTGGATTACTCCGCTCGAGGTTTGGATACAGTTGGAGCGCGGTCGGGTTGGTTTGACTTAAAAACTAACCGGGCCCCTGGAACAGAAATTCTGATAACTCTCAGACCGGACATCCGTTTGACGAACCGTCAGCGGAATTGGTGATCACGTTTAGAAATGGTCCCTATGAGAATACCCTATGAGAGTTCGGGGTACAGATGAGATATGAATGGGTTGGTTTGCTCACAAAACAAACCAGGCCTCTGGGACGAAAAGGCTAATAACTCACAGACCGGGCGTCTGATTGACGCGTCGTCTGTTGTGTAGAGACCCCCATGAAGACGCAGTCCTTTTATATACTTATTCATGGGACTTTTTGATACATGGAGTATCAACCTGTAGCTCATGGAGCGGACCCTCCCGAAGACAAGCGTACGTAGTACGGAGACCGTGTAACCGGCTGACACCTGACGATTGCTTGACCGACTCGACTTGGAGTGAGTCGACCAGACCAGTGGATAGAGCACTAATATGTTTGGGTGTATACCCATGGAAAATGGAGCACCTGGTAGCTGGCAGCAGACCCGCGGTACTCGACAGGACGAGTACCTCTGTAGGCTATGAGGGGGAGCACTACTGTGTGAGGTGGCAGACCCATGGCGGAGAAGCACTAATTTGTGAGGAGACAGACCCGCGGTACTCAACAGGAGGAGTACCTCAGCAGTATTAGGTTAGTGAGAAGAATCTCAGAGTCATGATAGGATCACTATACTCTCCATAGACGGAGCTCTTTAGCAGTTACGGTTTCGATAATGAAAATCCTGGTTTGAGATTAGTCTATGACCTTTGTGTTTACCTCATGATTGAGATGGGTCACTTGATAACTTAGGTATAAGTTTGGGCTTACACCTAAGTAAGTATTATACGTTGAGGTCCTTCTTTGTTGTTATCCTTATTTGATTTATTGAGACCTTGAGGGTATCGGGGTCCCTACTGAGTATCGTATAGTCACCCCTGCACGGGCTATGCCCACACCTCGTTGTGTAGGTTACAGATGACGGGCAGCACTGACAGAGGCTTAGTGTTCGAGGACTAGATGGTACCCAGAGTTGGACCTCACGATGAGTCAGTATCCGGAGGTGGACTTCACATCGAGATGATAATCGGAGGAGGTTGACGGGCAAGAGCATTGTGGAGGCTATCTGTACATACCCTTCAGGTTGGATCTGTGGCGAACGATCCATGAGTTGCGCTTTCTATACCTAACCTTTAAGTAGGATCTGAGGCGGACGACCCACAAGCTGCTTCTATTTTTCTTCCAGCTATTTTTCTTTCCTGTTGTACTTTCGTTCAGTTATAGCTGCACTTCTAGTTGGGTTTGTATTCTAGCCCACTTACTTTTCAGCACTTTCTTTTGTACTTATTGTATTACTTCCTCTTGTACTATGTGGTGTTTTGTTTATTTTTATAAAGGAAATGCCTTCCCAGTTATCGGGATTTATGCCTTTGGTGTTAGTCGCCAGCCCCTGGCCTATGGAAGGCGGGCTTAGGGTAGTCACGGCACGGGCCCAAAGGACTGGTCGTGAAAAATTGGTATCAGAGGAGTCAGTTCTACCACAGAACTTAGGACTCTGATATTTTCTTTCTATTAAGAAATATATTTAAGCATACTAAGTGTGGATTTCAGTTTAGGGAGTCCAGGGTTGGTGCCGCGGCCGACGTATCCGTACACCAGGACCCTGACTACAGATTTCTGACATAGTGCATGAAAACAATGATTGTGTGTGAGTTTCAAAAGTTTTCTTTAAGTCAGCTCAAACCAGGTCAAATCACCAGGTTTAAATTGTTTGACCATGTGGCATCTGTTCAGGATGTCTCCACGCTTTCAGTCAGTTGGATTATTCAAGAGAGTACTCGATGACGGCCCACCAAGCATTGAGGCTCTGGTGCAGGGACCTTTTTACATTGTTGGCACCCTCCGGTGGTGTACTAGTAGCACCACCACCTGTTGGGTAGAAGATGCCACCAGCCAAACTATCGAACTGTGCACGCTGGAAGAGCATGTTGCACGAGTTCCAGTAGTAGCGTCCTCCAAGGTTACGAGGCGAGGAAGATTCCCAGACAGTAGAGAACTGGATGGAGGCGATTGCTAGAGTTTCCCACCTAGTTGAGACATCCGTAGAGTGGATGGTGGACTTGGCTACTAGTGTATTCCAGTGAATGACCATGAGGATGGTCTGTATAGTGATGAGGCATTTTTATGTGGACTGATTCCTGAGATAGTGACTTCGGGTAGTGTTCCAGCTATACATCACTACCTATTGGTCATCAGTTACAACCTGCAGTACCGGTATGTAACACATGTACACTTACTACCTTCCACATGTTCCAACATCAGATACCCTCATGATCCAAGGCCAGCCCGACTCACAGGCAGTTGAGGACTGGCTTGAGGAGGTGGTTGAGAGTTTTCTAGAGCTTATAATGCTTCGGCAGGATGACATGTCAGTTGCTGAGAATTCATCAGGGCGTACCAAACCATTATCGGTACACAATGAATGCAATGCGATCGGTGCTCCAGGGCTCAGACATCCGAGACAACACCTTTTCTCTATACATTCCTACTTAGTCTAGGGTTATAGAAAGAACCTTTGTGGTTGAGAATTATTTTGCTGAATGGATGCAGTCAGTGAAGGTTAGTAGTGGGAAAACTGGAAGCTGGGGCCAGTCTCAGAGACTTGGGTATGTAAAATGTTTCAAGTAGAGGAAGTAAAAAAGGACAGATGAATCTGCATGGCAACAGACATGGAAGTAGATCTATGAGAGCAGCATGGGGTGGTGAACATTTTGACATGTTACAACCACCCTCCATTGTAATTCCCACTAGGCTCAGAGAGATGGGGGCGGGGGAAAATATTAGCTGCATGCGGGCAAAGAGTGCGACTGAAAGGCTCTTAAGATGATTTTAAGTACGGACTGTGTCCTATACTAGCTACCGTAACAACAAGACATTAATATGAATCATTCCTTCCTTCCACAAATCATGTCCCAGACCAGGAGTTTTTGGTAAGCCATAGACTTGACCCTCACATCTGGGGATACCTTTTGGAAGAGACTCGATAATCACACTTACGCCGACAGTGTGATCTGACCCAATAGGTGAGAGTTTCAGTTGAAATCTCTTAGGGTCAGCATCAAGGCCTTACGATGTTGGTTTGAGTATCGATCGGATCCATAGTTCATACATTTATTGATTGTATTAGGCAAAAAGGTTGTGGTTTATCTACAATGTTGAGATGGGGTTTTTCTTGTTCGGCGAAAAGGAAAACCCAGGCAGCACAGGATGGAATCATGCATAAGAGGGTGCATTCGATCACTCAGGAGATGGCCAAACATAACTTTGTCCCTGGATTCGCGAGAGTTGTGGCACCACTTCCCGGAGAGCTGACAGGAGGCCTTTAGAGTTCGAGGATGATGACCACGTCCTTATACAGGTCTCACCTTGATAAGGTTTACGGAGATGTATCTGAGGTGGTGAGACATCTCTGAGGTTCAATGGACCTTTCTAGGTCCTCAGCAGGGTAGGCAAGGTGGTTTACCGCTTGACCATTCAACCTTAGTTTCACCAGGTGCACGATGTCATCCTCGTATCTCAGCTAAGGAGATACATGCATGACCCTTCACACATCGTCGACCGCAGGGAGTTGGATGTCGATGACGAGGCGACATTCATAGAGGATCTAGTGGATAATGAGGATCAACAGGAGCAGTTCCTACGTGGATGGTCGATTCCTCAGATGCGCTTTCACTGGCAGCTCAGGAACCTCCAAGAGAGAACATGGGATCGAGAGGCTCAGTTGTGTGCACAGTACCACTTTTGTTTCCATAGTTTGTGTTATAGCTTTATGGGGACGTAAATCCCTGAGGTGTGAGTAATGTATATACCTGGAAATTTGAAGGAAATTTTTGTCGTAATTTCTTTGGAATTTTATGAGACTGTGGCTTCTAACGGCACCTGATTCCGAGACCCAGTGTGCCCGTAATCAAGTTTCTAAGTTTAGCTCGGGTACGTTCAGTGAACGAATGAGCGGGTTTTCTAACTTTTGAACCGGTTCTCAGAATCGAAATATGCGGGCACCAATGGAACCACAGTGCCGATAATTGCTTATGAAGACCTTTTCCAAAGGTGCGTTTGTTCGGGAGGAGTTGTTTCAATTTTTAGGTGTATGTGAAGAATAAAATAAAATTTTTAATCTAATTTTATTTTTCTTCTAAGTAGATTTATCCTTTGTGTGGAAGTTGTGTTGGTAACTTCCCTTGGGAGAATAAAGGAGAGGTGGGACCCACATGAGCCCCCACCTTTTCACATTCCCCATAACCCCTTGAAACTCCTCCTTAATGATGTGACATTACCTCTTCTCTTTTAATGAATGCCTACACACTCTCTGCTCAATTAATTGAACACATTAATTAATTGAATTAGTTTTGAATTTTAAAAGTGTAGGCATGTGAGAATAAATTAAGACAAAGTATTAATTTATTTTGGTTGATGGGTTGTGTGGGGGAATGGAGGACATAGAACTCATCTTCTTCATTGGAGAACGTGAAGAACGTCATGAACCCGACAAAGAACACTGTCACCGCAAGGAGTGATTGACGTTTCATTCTTCTTCCCTCTCTGGAACCGGTGAGAGATGCCTTTTTCAAAGAATGAAGATGCGCTGCATCCTTCATCGGGCAAACGCCGAAGACGCTTACGGAGCCTCGATCTGTGATGCCGTCTTCCGTGACTCCATCTTCCGCGACGTTGTCTTCCGTGAAGCCCTTTACCTGCGACGACCCTCGTTTGATGACCTCATCGAGGTAGTGGTTTGAGATCAAATATTATGGTTTAATTATTTCCTTTTCTTGATGAGGGTTTTTATTCTTTTGGGGCCGCATGTTATCGTTATAACAAGAGGAGGTCAGACCGCACGAACATGGCCGACCCTCCTCCCTCATTTTTTTGTTATTGTTGCGGCACGAACAAAGGCATTGTGGTGCAACAGCATCGCGCGGGAACATGGAGAATCACTACGAAGAAGCACGGCGCCGTCACACCGTTCCGTTAAGGGTGATCGAAATCGAGACCGAAGTCGAGGCCATAGAGGTGATTCGAAGACTCCTCGGATTGTTTATTTGATGTGCGGATTCACGGGCGCTGACGGAATAGTTCGCAGAGGAGATTTGCAGACTTCACAGGGAAGAGCATGTTCCGAGAGGACTGCTGGCGAAGACCGTAGGCAAAATGGACCTCCGGAGCACGTCCGGTGGTCCGCAGAAGACCATGTCGATGCGCCTTGCCAGAACGGCTGTGTCAACGGCCAGAGGCGGGGGCCGGCACTAGCCGGCCGCCCGGAGGTGGGGGCGTTCCGATGTGCCACGAAGAGGGACCGTCGCGGCTGAAGCCGCGATGACATGCGACCGGTCCTACGGCCACGCTGGACCCGGGGGAGACCAGGGGTCATAACCCCCGGTTGTAAAAGGGAGCAGACCCCCCATGGGGGCCCCAGGTCATTTATGGGGGGCAGCCCCCCCCCCCCCCCTTCGCAATAGCACGGCCATGCAGGCCGTGCGGAGTGCGCTCAGGCCGGGCCAACCGGCCGCCCAGGCAAGGCCGGGCCGCCCATGCCGAGCCAGGCCGCGCAGGCCGCGCCGGGCTGTACCAGCCGGGCCGCGCCCAAATGGGACGGACCTGGACCCGGGTCAGGTCGACCCGGTTCGGGCCGACCCAGGGGGTCTCGGGCCGGGTCGTTCCGGGCCCAAAACCCCCTATTTTCAGACAGGTCTGTTCAAATGCCCATAAATTGGGCTACAAACCTCTGATCGACGCACTGTCAATTGCGATGCGATCCTTGGATCAAGACGGTAATTTTGGTATATTACTATCATGGTTTTGGAGAACATTGAGTATGAATGGGTTGGTTTGAACACAAAACCAACCGGGCCCTCCGTGCGGAAACACTTATAACTTGAGCACCGGACGTCAGATTGACGTGCCGTCGACCTTGTTGGATTCCTCTTAGTGAGACATACCTTTTGGCTTACTCCGCTGGAGGTTTGGACGCAGTTGGAGTGCGTTCGGGTTGGTTTGACTTAAAAACCAACCGGGCCCTGGAACGGAAAAGCTGATAACTTTCAGACCGGACATCCGTTTGACGAACCGTCAGCGGCGTTGGTGATCACATTGAAAAAATGGTCCCTATGAGTATACCCTATGGGAGTTCAGGGTACAGTTGAGATATCGCTAGGTTGGTTCGCACACGAAACCCACCGGGCCCTTGGGACGAAAAGACTAATAACTCACAGACCGGGCGTCTGATTGACACGTCGTCTATTGCATTGAGACCCCAATGACAAGGCAGTCCTTTGAGATACTTCTTCATGGGAATTTTTGATACTTGGAGTATCGACCTGTAGCTCATGGAGCGGACCCTGCCGGAGATGAGCGTACGGTGTACGGAGACCGTGTAACCAGATGAGACCTGACGACTGCTTGACCGACTCAACTTGGAGTGAGTCGACCAGCCCAGAGGACGGAGCACTACTGTGTTTGGGTGCAGACCCATGGCGGACAGAGCACCTGGTAGTAGGCAGTAGACCCGTGGTACTCGACAGGAGGAGTACCTCTGTAGGCTATAAGGGGGAGCAATATTGTGTGACGTGGCAGACCCATGGCGGAGGAGCAATACTTTGTGAGGTGGCAGACCTGCAGTACTCGACAGGAGGAGTACCTCAGCAGTCTTAGGTTAGTGAGTAGTACCTCAGAGTCTTGAAAGGATCACTGTACTCTCCAATGAGGGAGCTCTTCAGCAGTGACAGTTTTGATAATGAAAATCCCGGTTTGAGCTGAGTCTATGACCTTTGTGTTTACCTCATGATTGAGATGGGTCACATGATAACTTAGGTATAAGTATGGGATTAAACCTAAGTAAGGGTCATCCGTTGATATCCTTATTTGTGGTTATCCTTGTTGGCATTAGTGATAACTTGAGGGTCTCGGGGTCCCTACTGAGTATCGTATACTCACCCATGCACGGGCTATGCCCGCACCTCGTTGTGTTGGTTGCAGATGACGGGCAGCGCTGACAGAGGCCGAGTGTTCGAGGACTGGATGGTACCCGGAGTTGGACCTCCCGATGAGTCAGTTTCTGGAGGTGGACCTCACGACGAGACGATACTCGGAGGAGGTTGATGGACAAGAGTGTTGTGGAGGCTATCTGTACCTACCCTTCATGCAGGATCCGTGGCGGACGATCCAGGAGCTGCGCTATCTGTACCTACCCTTTATGTAGGATTCGAGGTGGACGACCCAATAGCTGTTTCTATTTTTCTTCCAGCTGTTTTTCTTTCCTGTTGTTCTTTCTTTCAGTTGTAGTTGTACTTCCAGTTAAGTTTGTATCTGGACCACTAACTTTTCAGCACTTTATTTTGTACTTAGTGTATTACTTCTTCTAGTACTCTGTGTTTTTTTTACTTTTATAAAGGCAATACCTTCCCAGTTATCGGGATTTACGCCTTTGGTTCTAGTTGCCAACCCCTGGCCTATGGAAGGCGGGCTTGGGGTAGTCACGACACGGTCCCTGAGGATGGGTCGTGACAGAAACACTAAGCATGTACACCAAGGTCTATATGGTCTAATCCATCTGATCATCTATCTAGGGGTTAAATATGTGCTCAAGCATGTTGGAACCACTTGCAGACAAGTGAGGCTTCATGAAACGAACTCTGCCACCACTTTCTTCATCCCTGGAAAACCTGTACTGACGTCGAAGGTCCTGTTACATCTTCCCCACCCCAGGATGTACCGCCAAAGGTGTTTTATGGAATTAACTCAACACCTCCTCTCATTTTGTCTCTGGTACCATGTTATGTCCTATGAATAGGGAAACATGCTCTGCACCTATAAAAAATTCATCAGGATCCTATCCTACGGATATCTAAGCAATTCAGTCCACACATTCAACATCAAAAATTCAGGCCTCCCTAACTCGTTGAAGGAGTGGGGTAGTAATATTAATAGACTATAGGTAAGCTTCTCTATCACCATATATGAATTATATCAGCATCAAGGCTATATACTCTATCACCTTACATAGCAGCTATAAACCAGACCTCTAAATGAATGTGTCTGTCACCACATCGCACTTCCAATGAGTATATACTATCTCGAGGTCATGTTCCTTGAGGAACATCAACCATAATTATTTTCTCAACTATTGAAAAGAGTACGAGAACCTTTCTATATTATCAAAAGGATACCCCTTTTACTGATTGATGATCCCATCGATCCTTAGTAGTTGGTACTCTCCAATTGTGGGTTTTCCTTTGTGGAATACTGAGAGACCCTTGGGGGTATCTATAATGGCCCAAACCCTCATGTTCCAACCCTTTTCCAAACTCTAGATCCTAAGGGCGGTGCCTCGGTGGTAGGATGTCACTTCAGTGGGCGACAGACTGAAGGCACAAGATCTGTGCGACTGATCGCTGTGCCACCGATCGGTGCGACCGAACGGTATGTCCCAGATTAGGGTGACCGATCGGTGTCACACATCCTTGTCGAATTTTTCTTCAGCAGTTGTTCCATAATTCCAATTGTAAGTCTTTTTAACATTTAGGGAAGTGGTTCAAGGCTGTTTTTAGCCCCGTAATAAATATTTGAATTCCTAAGAGTGGGGAGACCCTCAAAGGACCCAGTTGTGTGTCTGCGTAACGTTCCCCTTTGTTTGTATAAAATACAATGAATTCACAGTTGTTACAACCTTTTCCTGATGAGATTTATTAAATAAAAATTAATTCAGTCATGTGTAACCACCCAACCGTGTGGTGAAACCACGATCTGAATTTATAGTCGTTCATAATTACATATCCCGTGACAACTGGATATCATCCTTATCTCGCATGGAAATTTCTTCCTCTTCTTCCTCTTTTTTTCTTAGTTGGTCTCCTTTATTCATGGTGCGTTTGGATTTCCCCTTCCCAAGGAAAGTGGTGTGCCTGTGCCGGATCCATTCTTCTCACCCTTGGAGTCCCCGACGTTCCTCCCCGACAAGTCGCACATCCCCAGTTCCTGGCGCATGGAGAAGAACATCGATCCTTGATCAACCAAGTAGGGATTTTAATTCTTCTCTCCTTACTGTGTATCATGTGGTGTGGGTAAGACACTATTTCTGTGGGAACAGATGAAACCAAACCTTAACAAAGATAATAAACAGACTGTTAAACAATGATGCGGTGCCTTTGAAAATTCTTCTATACTCTTTTATAACTGTTATATGTTGTGAACTGTATGGGATTATATTCACTGAAAATTGTTGTCGTTGGTGGTATTTCCTTGTGCACTAATGAACCCTTGTATTATGTGATGATTAATTTATTATAACATTTGGAATTTGGTCAATCACCTAAACTCAACAGATTAAATTAATTACCATTGAACAATAATCCTTTTGTGATCACCCTGGATAACTAAACAGAATGAAGGGAACTTGGTGAATGATGTACGTGAGTCTGGAAACATCCTTATTCTGCTTGATGCTTATGGGGTGACGTGGTTGAGGATGGGATCCTCTGTTGTGGCACGGTTTTTGGTTGTGAATCTGAAGTTTGTGGGGCTGTATCTCGAGGCTTAGTTTGGTTCTAGTAATTCGATGGAATCTCACTGATCCCTTTGTTGTTGGGAGTTTACAAGAGAACCAGGTGTGAATGCTTAAATTTTTGTTTGGATGTTTCTTTTTCTCTAGTGTGTGGTTATGACTATTAGTTTCTGATTAGTGAAGAATTCATTTAAATGGGATCACATGGACATGGAAACAATAATGAATTAAATGGGGAATTGGTTTTGGGAATGAGTTTGACTTGGTTGTGAGTGTTGTGCCTTTATTTTATGAATGAATAGTAACAGGGTGTTTGTGCTGAAGTTGACTTCGGAAACCCTAGGTTGGGATGAGTGCTTGTTACCTATATATATAACTGTAGTTCTTATGTTTCTTATTCACACCCCACCCAAGTTGAGCACTTCGAGCCGAACACCCCCTTTTCACGGGGGTGGGTGTCTTCCCCAACACTCATATGAATGGCTAGATATTAGCTCCTTTTCTGCTCCCTTTACTGAATAGCCCAAGACTCTTCGGGCAGGCTATAACGGCCTGAGGTCCATCATTGTCCAAGATTCTTCGGTCATGGAAGTTGTTGTGGTTGGCCCAGGTCTGTGGGGGCAGGTTTTTTCCCAAGAATCATTGGGAGGAGGCTTGGGTGTCTTCGGGTGTGGAAGTGGTTGTTCTTGCCCAGGTGTTTGCGGGCGTGGTTATGCGTGGGGGTTGTGGCCCAGGTGTTTTTGGGCGGGATGTGTGGTAGTGGATGAGGTGTGTGCGGGTGGGGTGTGGCATTGGGACTGCCATAAGAATGGCGGGATTGGTTCGATGCGTAGGATGTCTTCAATGACCAGTGGGAATGTGGCGTGGGGTACCCAAACAACGATGTGCTATTACTATACATTACTTGACTTGTGTTATTTGGGGAGTGTTCCTTAGTGAGGCTTGGTTGGATAGTTTTCCTTGCTAGGTGCTTTGGTTGTCTCTTTTCTCACAGGGCATTTTAATGAATCCCCACTTGTGCACAAGAATCTTTGGTTATTCCTTACTGAGTATACTTGTATGCTCACCCTACATATATAAAACTGCTTTCAGGTTTCCAGGAGGACATTAGAGATCGTGCGGGGCCCTACTAGCTCAGAAGGTGGGACAATAGCAGTTGCTATTTTTCTTTTCTTTAGTACTTTACCTTTGTAGTATCCTTGTACTTGTGGTATTTACTTTTGTAACATGCATATGGGAATGGTTTTCTTTAGCCTTACTTTTACCCCCATTTTTGGTGTAGTTGGGATTTATAATCTCATCTGCCAATCCTATTAATGAAAAAGGGTAATGCCTTTCATATTATTTGTGATTCTATACCCTTTTTACTAGTATCCATTCTGGGACCTATTGAAGGCAGGTCTCGTGGGTCATTATCTCTCATTCAACTTGGAGAAGGAATGGTCTGGGAATCTGGTGTCTCTTCTCTCATCTTGGTGAAGTCAGGTCGTGATTGAATGGTATCTGAGTGGAGAGGTTGAGAGATAGGATTAAGTATCGAGTTAGGCATAGTGAGGATTGTATGGAATGGTAGAACAATAGTGTTGGGTGATCCTGGTGCATGTAATATGCCAGGGAAGACCGGCGAGGATATGGGATTTTATGGCCCCCCATGATCCGATGTAAGGACTCTGGACCTACCGAACAACAAAGTGAGGTAGCACTGATTACAAGGTAAAGAACCTAGGGAAGTTTCATGAATCATGATGACTTGTTCTCTTATGTTTCATGGGTATTTTGGGGATTTAAAATGAATACATATTCTATGAAAATGTAAGAACTATATTCTAAACTACTCGGGATTAGGCATTCCTTGTTTACATTGCAGCTATGGAACCTGGGAGATGACCATGAGCATTGCGGGAGGTCGAGGCCCAGGAGGTTCACATGGCTGATCGACAGAGGGATGACTGAGAGGAGGAGGACGATCAGTGGTAGAAGACACTTCAATCATTTCATCGGAAGACCCTTGGGACGTATGAGGGAAGCATCTCATACATGGAGACCGAGAGATGGCTAGAAGAGATGGTAATATATTTCACCTTGATCTAGGTTTTGACGAAGTACTGGGTTCCTTTGGCTGTAATCCATATGTGGGGAGAAGCACGTCAGGTGTGGACACTTTATCTTGGAAAGATGATGGAGGATGAGGTGACATGGGCTGACTTTGAGAGGGAGTTCCGAGCAGAATTCCTCTCCTCTATGATGAAGGCTAAGAAGAGGCATGAGCTACTCTCCCTCCAGTCGGGGAGCATGTCAGTGAGAGAGTTGGGGATCAAGTTCAAGGATCTCCACCACATCGATCCGGACCTCTTTCCGGATGATGAGTCTCAGGTGAGACGTTTGGCGGAGGCACTTCGACCTTCTATCTAGTATGTTGTTACTCCCATCACCCTACCGATGTACTTGGAGGTCCATATGAAGGATGAAGTTGTGGAAAGGATTCACATGCTGGTAGGTGAATCGTGATAGGGAATCCAATTGGGCTCATCCAAGGGTAAGGTCGCCAACAACAGGCCTCTAGCATCAGGGCCCACTAGGTTTCGACCAGCAGGAAGCAGGCCTCAGTAGTACCAGTTGTGATCCCTTGGCCCTCACCCTTTTCTTTCAGAACTAGGGTCGATATGCTTCATCTGTGGAAGCCATGGGAACCTTCAGAATCAGTTCTCGGTCAATGTGCAGTACAACTGTGGTGGCAGGGTTTAACACCCACCTTAGCAGCAGTAGTTTCTAGCTAGAACCTTTCAGCAGCAACAGTAGTGGCAGTGAGTTCACGCTCCTCCAAGGGAAGACATCACAGGAGGAGGCTGACCTCAAGGCACTACTAAGGGACCTTGACCAAGGCGCGGTCGGGGAGGCGGCCGACAGCCAAGGGGTAGGGGAGCTAGGCATGGGCAGTTACACGCCGCAGAGGTAGTAGCTCTAGAAAGGACAGAAGTCATTCGAGGTACGATCAGCTTGTTTAGTACTCTTGCCTATTCCTTATTCGATAAAGAAGCGTCACACTCCTTTGTTGAGCCATGTCTGGCCCATGCTCTGGGTCTAGATGCTGAGAGACTTCCAGTTCCCCTGGTGTTAAGTACACTAGTCGGAGGTCGGACCGATTTGTTTCATGTTTGCCGAGGGTGTAAATTGATGATAGGACCACATCAGTTTATCAGTAATCTTCTACTTTTGCAGATACAACCTTACGATGTCATCCTATGCATCGACTGGATTTTCTCTGTATGTTGTTTCATTTACTAATTCTGAGGAAGGGTTGTGTTTTCAGATTTGGGTAGCCGACGTGTAACTTTCATTGGCGAGAGGGGTTTCTAGAAAAGCAGTAGGCGAGGGGAGCCCCTCCTTTCCTTGTAAGCTGAGCTATTAGTGTAGTCGGTGGATGCTAAAATAGTGGATGTTCCAGGGGTAATCAGTGAGTTTATGGACGTTCTCTTTGATGAGGTGGAAACTCTACCCCCTCGACGAGATGTTGAGTTCAGGATAGACTTGCAACCTGGCGCATGTCCAATTTCGATGGCTCCCTACTGGGTGGCACCTTCCGAGTTGCGGTAGTTGCGGATTCAGATTGACGATCTGATGAATAAGGGTTTTGTTCGACCAAGTGTGTCATCAAAGGGTGCTTCATTCTTATTCTCAAAGATGTTAGATGGTGGTATTAGGCTGTGCATAGACTACATGAGATTGAATCAGGTGACAGTCAAG
Organism: Viscum album; assembly: GCA_963277665.1. Classification (NCBI taxonomy): domain Eukaryota; kingdom Viridiplantae; phylum Streptophyta; class Magnoliopsida; order Santalales; family Viscaceae; genus Viscum; species Viscum album. The sequence goes on along the minus strand of OY728151.1, from coordinate 71,089,962 downwards.
AATTGCTACCCTCTTTCGAGGATAGACGATCTCTTTGACCAGCTGAGGGGAGCAGGTTGGTTCTCTAAGATCGACCTACAGTCAGGATATCACCATCTGAGGGTGAAGGAGGGTGGTATCTCGAAGACTGCCTTCAGATGAAGATAAGGGCACTTTGAGTTTTTGGTCATGTCGTTCGGCGTTACAAACGCTTCAGCTATGTTCATGGGGCTCATGAACTCCATCTTTTGGGAATAACTGGATCAGTTTGTATTCGTGTTTATTAACGACATTCTGATCTACTCAAGATCAGAGGAGGATCATGTTGAGCACCTAATAATGGTTTGGGAGGTCCTCCGACAATACCAACTATATGGGATGTTGTCCAAGTGAAAGTTCTGGATGCGAGAAGTGCACTTCCTTGGCCATATGGTGTCTGAGCAGGGAATAGCTATGGACCCATTGAAGGTCGAGGCGGTTGTTTCTTGGGAAGAAACCAAGAACATTGTATAGGGTCATAGTTTCCTTGGACTGGCTAGTTACTACTGGAGGTTTGTACCCAACCTCTCTCGAGATGCAGCACCTTTGATAGCCTTGACCAAGAAGGACCAGGCTTTCGTATGGAATGAGCGGTGTGATGCAGCCTTCAGCTACCTAAAAGAGAAGTTGGTAAGTGCCCCAGTGTTGAGGATTCTAGAAGATGGGGCATCGTATGAGGTGTTCTATGATGCATCCGGACAAGGCCTCAGGTGTGTGCTAATTAAACAACAAGGGGTGATCTCTTATGGGTCTAGACAGTTATGTTCTCATGAGCATAATTATGCCACCCACGACAAGGAGATTGCAGTTGTCATTTACACAAAAGTTGTGGGGGGAATTACCTCATCAGGGAGAGCTTCGTGGTCTTCATGGTTCACAAAATCTTAAAGTATATTTTCTCCCATGAGGAATTGAAGTTACGACGACAAAGGTGGATGGAGTTCTTTCATGACTACGACTTCTATATTTCCTACACCTCAGGAAAAGAGAATGTAGTAGCTAATTCCTTGAGCAGAAAGTCACAGAAGGATGCGGTTCGAGAGTCGTCAAATGCATGGAAGGCGATGGTGGATTTAGTTTCCCTACACCTGGATGCGAGGATGGATGGTGGTAGAGGTTTCCTATATCATATTACAGTGTAGTCTTCTCTACTACGGCAGGTATAGGAGTCTTAGTGGGGAGACATAGAGGGTGAAGTTATGTGTGATTGTGTTAACCAAGGTGATGCTCTGGAAGGGTGGATGGAGGATGGTCAGAATCAAATTCTTTTCCAAGGGATATTGTTTGTTCCCGGGGTGATGCACAACAGGGTTCTTGGTGAGATCCACAAACCACCCCTAGTAGTGCATCAAGGAGATTACAAAATGTACCGGGGCTTGAGGGGTCAGTTCTGGTGGCTAGGGGTGAAGCGGGCGGTGGCAGAGTTTGTGGCCAGGGGCCTAGTGTGTCAACTGGTGAAGGATAAAAACTGTTTTCCAGGAGGCTTGTTACAGCCTTTAGATGTCCCTGAGTGGAAGTGGGATGACACCTCGAGGGATTTGTTCACAGGGTTTCCCAAGGTTCAACGATGCTACGATTATATATGGGTAGTGGTGGAACAGTTGATTAAATCCGCTCACTTTCTAGTGATCAAGGAGTCGGGTGTAGTTGATGCCTTAGCACAGAGATACGTGGATGAGGTGGTGTAGTTACATGGATTTTCGAGGTCCATAGTCACATATAAGGATGCACGGTTTACCTCACGAGTATGGAGAGGATTGCAGCATGCTTTTGGAACCCAGCTTTGTCTTAGCACTGCTTTCCACCCCCAGACAGATGGACAGACAGAGCGCACCATCCAGACAATAGAGTACATGATACGGTCATGTATTCTAGTTTTTGAAGGATCGTGGGTGAGACACTTGCCTCTAGTATAATTATCCTATAATAATAGCTACCACACTACCATCATCATGGATCCGTTTGAAGCCTTGTACGGGAGGCCATGTCACTCACCCGTGTGCTAGACCGAGGTTGGGGAAACAAGTTTTCATGGCCCAAAAGTGGTGGAGAGAACAAAAGAGAGGGTTTATATTATACAGGAGAAGAAGAAGGAGTCTCAGGACCAGAAGACGTCATATGACGATAATAGGAGGAGACCATTGGAGTTCGGGGTTGGGGACCACATATTCTTGAAGGTCTCCCCTCGTTTTGGGCAACGGAGGTTCGGCTGGGGGAGTAAGCTCTCTCCGAGATTCATCGGACCATTTGAAGTGTTGCGGCATGTGGGAGAAGTGGCTTATCATCTTGAGCTACCACCACCACTACTGAGAATACATGACGTCTTCCATGTGTCTCAACTCTGATGGTATCTACATGACGATTCACACTTCCTCGAATGGGAAATGCAAGACGTCGAGGTCAAAGTAAATTTTTTGGAAAGACCAGTAAGGATTGAGTATCGTGAGGAAAAGGTGTTATGTGGATGTACCATTCCTTATGTTCGTGTGTTGTGGAGACATGGTGGTCTATAAGAGAGAACCTGGGAATGGGAGGCACAGATGTGCGCCAAATACCCTTAGTTTTATTGAGTTTTATTCTGTTATACATGTTTTTGATGGAACACTTTACCTTATTAACTAAGGAATGTATGGTTTTCCTTATTCTCTAAATTCATGTTAAATGTCCCGACTGCGGGTTGGGGATGACATGATCCCTAATCATGATGCATTAAGGTGGATGTGATTAAACCAGTGTGGTCAAGTCAGTACCGCCCAAAGTGGATAGTATCTTGACATGGAGGAAGAAACTCCCTGACCCATATGACTGGACCTCTTGACCCTTTAATGTTGCCATTTTCCTTAAGGGGGAGGTGTTCCTATATGTCAGAGAGGTTCACTCCTGAGAGGTATCTTTCAGGGTGGTTGTTCGGACCCCCTCTTATCATAGGATCTGGTTTTGATTCTTGATGGCGAGAATAGTTTGAGAGGTATCTGATATAATGGAATAGACCCTCATGGTCCAACCCTTTTCTAAACTCCAGATCCTAAGGGTGGTGCCTCGGTGGTAGGACATCATTTCGGTGTGGGACCGACCGAAGGGACAGGATCAGTGCGACCGATCGGTGTCACACATCCTGGTCGAGTTTTTCTTATCTAACATTTCCTTTAACGCCACTTTTAATCCTTTCTATCTTTTTGGGAAGCGGTTCAAGGTCATTTTTATCCCCTTCATCATTATTTTAATTCCTAATAGTGGGGAGACCCTCAAAGGTCCTAGCTGTGCTTCCGTGAAATGTTCCCCTCTCTTTGTATAAAATCCTTCCAAGCCACATCTATTACCACCTTTTCCCAATAAGAGTTATTAAATAAGAATTAATTCAGTCGTGTGTAACCTCCCAACCGTGTGGTGAAACCACGATCCAACTTTATATCCATTTAAATTTTCATATCCTGTGACAACTGGATGTCATCATTATCTCGCACGGAAATTTCTTCTTCTTCTTCCTCTATTCCTCTTGCCTGGTCTCCTTTCTTCCTGATCCATTTGGAGTTCCCCTTCCTGAGGAAAGTGGTGTTCCTGTGTTAGATCCTTTCAGCTCACCCTTGGAGTCCCCGACGTTCCTCCCTTGAAAGTCACACATCCCCGGTTCATTGCGTGTGGAGAATAACTTCGATCCTTGATCAACCAAGTAAAGATTTTTCTTCGTCTCTCCTTACTGTGCATCATGTGGGGTGGTTACGCAACTATTTCTGTGGGAATGGATGAAACCAAACCTTAACAAAGATAATATATAGTCTCCTAAAGAATTATGGGGTGCCTTTTAAAATTCTGTTGTACTCTTTTATAATTCCTATATGTTGTGATGTGTATGGGATTATGCTCACTGAAAATAGTGGTCGTTGGTGGTCTTTTCTTGCTCACTAATGAACCCTTATCTTCTGTGATGATTAAATTATTCTAACATTGGGAATTTGGTCAATCACATAAACTCGGAAGATTAAATGAATGACCAGTGAACAACAATCCTTGTGTGATAACCCCGGTTAACCAAACAGAAATAATAAAACATGGTGAATGATGTACTTGAGTCCAGAAACATCCTTTTCTTCTTGATTAATATGGGGTTAAGTGGGTGAGTCTTGGATCCTCTATTGTTGCACGGTTATTGGTTGTGAATTTCAATATGTGTGGGGCTGTATCTCAAGGATTGGTTTGGTACCAGTACTTCGAAGGATCTCACCGATCCCTTTGTTGTTGTCACTTTACAAGAGAACTGGGTGAGATTGATTAAAATGTTGTTTGGCTATTTCATTTTCTCTAGCTTGTTTTTATTTCTGTTAGTTTCCCAGTAGTGTAGAATTCACCTAAATGGGATCACTTGAACATGGAAACAAGAATTAGTTAAATGGGGAATTGGTTTTGGGAATGAGTTGTGACTTGGTCGTGAGTGTTGTGTCGTTCTTTTAAGAATGAATAGTAACATGGTGTTTGTTCATAAGTTGGATTCAGAAACCCTAGGTTGGAATGAGTTCTTTTTACCTATACATATAATTGTAGTTCTTATGTTTCTTATTCGCACCCCACCCAAGTTGAGCACTTTGTGCCGAACACCCCCATTTCATGGGGGAGGGTGTCATTCCCAATACTCCTATGAGTGGCTGGTTATTATATCTTTTTCTAATCCCTTTCCCAAATAGCACAAGACTCTTCGGGCAGGCTGTAATGCCTAGAGGTCCATCATAGCCCAATATTCTTCAGGAAAGGAATTTTTGGTGGTTGGCCTAGGTGTGTGCGGACATGTTGTTTCCCAAGAATTGTCGGGATGCGGCCCATATGTTTACGGGTGTGGAAGTTGATGTTCTATCCCAGGTGTTTGCAGGCGTGGTTATGCATGGTTGTTGTGGCCCAGGTGTGTGTGGCCGGGATGTGTTGTAGTGGCCCAGGTGTGTGCGGGCGGGGTGTGGCAGTGGGACTGTTATGAGAATGGTAGGATTGGTTCGATGCATAGGATGTATTCAATAACCAGATGGAAAGTGGCGTGGGTTACCCAAACATCGATGTGCTATTACTATACATTACTTGACTTGAATTATTTGGGGAGTGTACATTGGTGAGGCATGGGTGGATAGTTTTCCTTTCTAGGTGCTTTGGTTTTCTCTTTTCTCACAGGGTATTAGAAAGTCTCCCATCTTTTGCACAAGAGACTTTGGTTTTTCCCTACTAAGTATACTTGTATTCTCACCCTACGTATATAAAACTACTTTCAAGTTTCTTGAAGGACCTCTAGGATCATGCGGGGGCATACTAGCTCGGATGGTGGGGCAGTTTTAGTTGTTGTTTTTCTTTTCTTTGGTACTTTACCTTTGTAGTCTCCTTGTACTTGTGGTATTTACTTTTGTAACATGCATATGGGAATGGTTTTCTTTGGCTTTACTTTTACCCCCAGTTTTTTTGTTGTTGGGATTTACTATCTTATCTCCAAATCCTATTAAATAGAAAGGGTAATTCCTTCCATCTTGTGTGTGATTCTATACCGTTGGTGCTAGTCACCACTCTAAGACCTATTGAAGGCGGGTCTCGGGGGGTCATTATCTCTCCTTCAACTTGAAGAAGGTAGGGTCAGGCAATCTGTTGTCTCTTATCTCATCTTTCTAAAGGTGGGTCATGACAGTATCGGTGTCCCAACTATGTATTGTTATACCTTTCCCTGCACTGGCTTCACCCACACATTTTTGGGTCTTATTTAGATAAAATACAGCTTGACTGATATTTGGGATCGAGGACTAGACAAGGTATGGAGGTGAATAGGTGATGTGGAGAATCACAGAGACAAGTTTTTTATGACTCGACCATACCCGGGCTCGAGCTACAACTACCCCAAACCCGCCTCCATAGGCCAGGGGCTTCCGACATGCGTCAAAGGCAAAAAAAACTCGGGGTGGACTTTTCCGGAGTACCTATACACACACATGTAGCCCACTCAATGCAGAAGTGCGGAGTAAAAGGAAAAGTAAAGTACCAAATTCTATAATTAAACCTCAATGTGCATCGAACTCTAAACAGTACAAAGCAAGTTCTGAAGGTAAACTGAAATGAAAAGGGGAAAAACACGCGCCCAACTAGAAAAGTTCCACAACCCGGCAACAGGTAAACAAATGAAAAACAGCTGAAATATTCCCACACTGGGAACCCGACTATGACCACCGTATGCGGTCCAGGCTCCCAAACTCTTGAGCTCTACTGAAGTCATGTCCGACCTGTCTGTTGTCTACAAGGGCACACCAAGTGTGGGAAAATTCCAAGAAGGTGTGATTATAAAAATACTCAATAGGATGTCCTAAACGCTTGAGGCATAAACCAAGGAGGTACTAAAGAGGTGAGTAGTAAATTGAATGGGGAATAGTAAGGGTGTACAACAGAGAGATTGACATAAAGAGTATAGCTCAACCCAACAAGAGGATGGAAGTAGACTCGTCCAAACACAAGGACCTAGAAACGGTGAGAAGATAAACTTCTCGTCGAGTCTTCGCAACCTATTACAGGAGAGTAGACTTGTCCAACCACGAGAAGCTAGACACGGAAAGCACATGTCATACCCTGTGCATCTTCACCTCTCCTAAAAGGAGAGTAACCAAAACCCATGAAGTGCTTACTGGAACAAGGTATATATATATATGCACTGTCAAGAAACCAAAACATGAATGCAAGGGTATATCCATTCTGTAGCTCAGCCCAAGAAAGTGAGTAGCCAATAGTCCCAGAAGTAGACACCATCAATGCCCATCATCCCACACATCTGCCCCAAACTGTAAGTCAATGGGCTCAAATCACCGCACCTTGACAGTATCTTCTTTGGACGACACTCACTCGCACACACGGTTTTAGGTCGCATCTAAACGAAGCCTCTTGGTGGGGAAAGCACCAATCGTAAATTATAGTTCTGGGGGAAGTCAAATCATACCTTGTCACCATCACATAGTTGAGAGGTCTTCTCAAAGTCGACAGGTTCCCACTGCCCAGCCCCGAGAAAGGTTAATCCGCTAGAGGGAGACCCGGATCTGCTCTAGCCATCCCTGCTGGATGATACCACACTGGCCATCCCTGCTTGATGGTACACCACTGGACATAACTGTTGGATGGTACACCTCTATCCATCCTTGTTGGATGGTACCGCACTGGTAACTGAAACACGTAGTGTGAAACACATCATGATAGATCATGGAAGGAAGATATAATCTCGATACAAAGTTAGGGATTCTGCACCCAGGGCTCACTAGGGGCTCTGTACCCTACTGGAAACAACGTCTTGGGTAGAGGATCGGTGCCCGTGTAATGTGTTGGTCACACTGATACCCAGATAACCCTACTAGGGGACATTAAGGGATGTGAGGATCTCACTTGGCCTCTCGGGGTGATACATGCTCTAATCCGTTGAGTCTACTGTTGAAGTGGACTGAGAAAACTCACTAAATAATGTGGGAGCACACCCACACTGTACGAACGCACGTAGCCATAAAAGATGTCACAGTCTGGTGAAAGGGATAGAACATTGAAAATCCCCTCAACTGAAAGAACAGGGGAACCAAAACAACTTTACCAGTCAAACCATAGAGAACAGAACCAGGAGAACCCACTCAACCCTGCGGGTTGAAACCATCAAGAACATGAGGAACCTCTATGTCACGAGATAGAGTGTTTTCTCACCTGAAATGGACATCCGACTGAAAAGAAGTCCAACAATGCGTTACACCCGAACGACGTCCTGTGGTCACGAGCCTCAGCCCTAAAAACAGTCAGGCGCATCGCACCGTTGCGATCTTCTCAGAAAGACACGTCAAATGGACTGCTTACATGCATGGAACTGATGTTTGGAGAGAAAGATACATTTCTATATACCACACACGAATGGTGCTTCATAGGACCTGCATCTCGATCCTCAAGTGAAACAAATGGATCGCACTGTTTTGATCCTCTCGAAAAAGTACACGTGATTGACTAATCACATGACGGAAACAGACACCTGTTGAAACAGATAGAAATTCTTCGTCAACTCCTAAAACGGCCCTCGTGGGGCCCGTATCATCTTGAATAATTAAAGCGAACATATTAGGAAATTGAAATACCCTCAGAAAAACACCCAAAATCGTCTACTCGCACGCCCCGAACGGACATCTGATGAACAAGTAAAAAAAATGCTTCTCACAGCTTAAAAGACGGGCCATGGGGCCTACACCTCTAGTCTGGCTTCAACACCCAAAAACACCTTTGAAATTTTCCTCTTGACACCAGGGTCACAATGCCACTGACGGTGCTCAAAACGGACTCTGGATGCATTCACACCATCCAAAACAATAACCCCTAGAAAAACGCCGAACTACTTAATGTACGCGTCATGCCACTGAGCCCCTCCTCTAGGGAATTAAAAATCCTCGGGGACCATCTCAAAAAGTTCATCTCGATGCCAAGAACTCCTCAGCATAGGTGGCACACGAATCTGACCCCTGTTTAGAAATTTTGGATGTTTTAAATTTTTTAACAGGCCGGAACGGTGGGCCAGGCTGCTTCGGTCGCCCCCCCCCCCCCCCCCCCCGTTTTGAACCCGCCTGTGGTCACGGGGGCCGGCCCGCCTTGCCCGAACCGGCTCAGTCGGTCCGGATGAACTCCCACAGGACCCACGTTTTGTGGGTCCCTGTCACCAGCCGGGGTCTGATAACCCCGGTCTTCCATGTCAGCTCGGCCGACAAAGCCCGCCGGTCTTCCTTCAGGGCGCGCCCCAGCTGGTGGTCCCGCTGCCCAGTCTATCTCGCCCACGCCCGCTCGCCTGACCTCCACTCTCTCTCCGCACCGCCGACGCCACTCCACATCAGCTATTCACCGACACCCACAGCCACCGGATACCGTCCCCGCTTTCCCGTAGCACCACACCGCTGCCTGAGCCGAGGTCGCCACCGCCCGAGAGACATGTGCCACCACCATCCAATCGTCGGACCGTCCAAGACCGCCCGAAACTCCCCAAAAACCCTTGGAACTTCACTGGAACGATGCGGTCACCTCGGGACTCATAAATTTGAACCGAAACAAGCATTGGAAATCTTCGAACATGTACTATGAATTTATGGTCTTCGCTTGATTATCAAACAGAAATTCGACACATATGTGTGTATTCAAAGAGTTGTGGAAATTAAAAATGAAGCCCCAATGATCCTACCTCTTGGGAATTGCTCAATGCTTCAATCCTTCTCCGCGCCACCACCATTATCGCTTCCGATTGGCTTGGGGGAGGAGAAGAGGTGGATGAGAGGGCTTGAGGGAGGTGGGATATCTCTTCTTCTAGAGGAAGCAAATGGGAGAATGGATGAGATGGGTGGGCATTAAGGTTTAAATAGAGAAAAATTAATTAAAAATTTAATTAATTTAAACGCCAAATTTAACCGGCATCCTAAACACTCGACGGGGTCGAGGTTAAGCCTCCCCTAGGGTAAACACCACCTCTCGAGCACAATGGAGGTCTTAGAATTTTAATCTGAAGCCTCATTCAAATGTTATAAAACTTAACACCCATGGATGCTTGAAAATGCCCCTAGTGGCATTTTCCACAGAAGGCCTGCGCCCGTGAAACATACACTCATCCTAGGGTAAACGGAATGGTCTGGAATCAACAATGCCCTTAGTTTTCCAATGCGGGAAACCCTTTAAGAGATACATGAGTTTAACCATTAAACGAATATACTAATTATTTTATTTATCTATTTAATTTTCCGTTAATGGGCGAGGGGTCCGAACTTCCCGTGCCAACATGATTTTTGTCATTCCTAGGATAAAAACCATATTTCTGACCCATCCGTGCAGTCATATTTTTTTATCCAGATCCCCGTTTAGGAGTTATTCGATTTATTTTGTGTGCCCAGTGTGAACGCATTGAAAATTTAATTCTGGACACATCGGGGCTCGGAATCGCACACCGTCTAAAGGCGATGCTCTCGAATAATATCAAGAATATTCCAAAGTCTTTTATATAATGAACCGGGTTCTTACATAATTCCCTCCTTTATACTATTCATCCCTAAAAAGAAAAATTGGGGAACATCTCACGGTACTAAGCCCACACCTGGCTCCCCCGTACCCAGAAGAACTCTTGCACAGTCCTGCATCACCACACACAAACCAAAGGATTTGATCTATTCACACATGGTCTTCCCATGCCGATAACGTCCATAGGAGCACGAATACTTCTTCTCAGGTGATTCAAATGGGAGATGTCAAGAACCCAATCCCGACCTTGGGGTTAGCGAAAGGCGGTAGGAAACATTTCCATCCCTTCGCACGGTATCAAACAGCCCGAAGGACCTCTGGGCTAGATCACCTCTGTGGTCGAACCTCTACGTCGCACGCCGCGACTGGAAATCATTTTTTGAACATTGGACAAGGTCCGGTGATTCCCTAATTCAGAATATCCTTATGGTGAAACACCCAAGGATATCTGGTCACACAATGTTTCATAGTCCATGTCTCATAACCAAGAATCTCTTACATGCTCAGAAAGCAATGGATTTGACACCATCGACTAACAGAAAAGTTTCTACGCCTTCCACTCTACTGGCACAGGGTTACTCTGACGCCCTGCGTCACCCTGGTAACAACTCATGCAAGGATCAGGGACAAAATCATTTCACACACAGAGTCCAAAAATTCTACTTGAAAAAAGTTGAAGAGCTGTAGAGAGTACCTCATATCACCTCATGCTCTGTAGGATCGTAGACATCCAAAGATCACAGCTGTCTATGGTCCCAATTGTTATCTCCTGAATCCAAACATAGATTGCTTGGTCGTGATGGGAAGACCTCGTAAGGTCGTCCCCCACTGCCATCTCCTCCCGCTCCTCTACTAGCACCACCTCTCTGGCAACTACTCCGATCATGACGCTGCCTCTGTTGTGGTGGTGCACCTGCTACCTGCCAAATATTCTCTACATTCCCGGTCGGGCAGTTTCACGACAGGTGACCTTGGTCGTCACAAGCATAGCATCGGTGCTCTCTAGGCTACCCCGGTGCCCTCTTGTGCCACATTGGTGTACGACCATGACCCTGAGTCCGGTTATCTGCATGCCACCTGCGTCGAGGTCCTGTCTGCTGACGCCCGCAAGCTGCGACAGACGTCTCGACTCCATCGTGCATGCTGCCACCAGCAACTGTAGAACGTAACATGATTCTCTCTATCATCGGCATCTTCTCTAGCACCACTAAATAAGAGGAAATGCACAATGGTAATATGATAGCACGAATCTCTCTGCAGAGACCCTACTCAAACATCTGCGCTCGGAAGCTGTCGTCATGGAACAAGTCCGAGTAAAAATGTGCACATTCCACGAACCTAGTCGCATACTCAGTCACCATCATCCCTCCCTGCTGAAACTGTAAGAGCTCTTGGATCCGAATTAAGCATAAGAAGGAGGGGTAAAACTCCTCACGGAACATCAGCAGAATGTCGCCCCACGAAAGCAACGAATCATCAAGTAACTGAGTCACCATACTCCACCAACGCCCATATACTCCATGGAAAAGACTGGCGGCCAAATCCACTATAAGATCTGCTGGTGTCTGCACAAGCCTGAATAGGCTAACCACATCTTCTAGACAAACCTCTATTTCCGGAGGGTTATTCTCACCACTGAACCTCAGAGGTCTCTATTGCTGGAACTCACGGTGCATGCTCAACCTGCTCTCAAGCTCAGTCTTCTCTGCTGAAGCTGTCTGCTGCTCACCAAGTGGGGGTGCTGCTACCGGCCCACCTGGTGAAACGGAATCGCATGATGGGTCCTGGACTGAGGCATCCTTGTTTACAGGGTCATCGTCACGAACCAAAGTTGGTATCCTAACTGGTTGTCTTCGTGGAGACATCCTGAATGTTATCACGGAGTTTCGCGGTCAGATGAGCATATATTTATATAACAGTAAAACAATGGGGAATTGATTCAAAAAGGTTAGTCAAAGACTCAATCCTATGTGATGCACAAACCAATTTCCCTGCAACTAGTGTCTCAGCATGCCGAGTCGACAAGCGGGTTATCAGGGTCCTGGTGAATGGATACGTTGGCCACCACACCATCACCAGACTCCCTCGCCTGAGAGCCACTCTCGAGACATGTTAACACGGTTTCCCAAAATCCAATCCATTCCTTTTTTGGGACATCTGAATAATGTCCCAAGGAACGAACAACCTCTGATACCAATTTTTCACTACCCGAACCTACTCGGGCTCGAGCCGCAACTTCACCAAGCCCACCTCCATAGGCTAGGGGCTGGCGACAAGCTCCAGAGTCAAAACAACTAGGGGAGGCCTTTGTGTAACACCCCAATCTTCCATGGTATGTTTCCCTTTTAATAATGCAATATCTTGCATTGTACGCAATTTCGAGATTCTAACACACTGTGACCAATCAAACTAGCTGTTATGAATAGTAATACCCACTTTCTGAAATTTTATAAATTTTATCTTTCAGGATTAATTTTTGGATTCAGAATATTGAAATTTTCCTATGGTAAATTTTTGGTATTTTTATAAAAACTTTCAATTTTTGATGAATAGTTAAAACGTTGAGTTATTGGTTAAGGCAGACTTTTTTTAAATAATTATTTATTTTATTTAAATTTAATTTAGGTGAAAATAGATAGGCAATACCTATATAAGTTCAATTTAATTTATTGGAGTCAGTTTATAATAATTTTAGACATATAAAAATTTTATTGAACTTTTCACCGTCTTTTACCCATCTCCTAGGAGAATTTGAAAATTCACATAAAACTTAATTTTACCGCTTCTGTGAGTGGAATTTCAAAATTTTGAGAGACACGGTTAATATCAAAAATTAAAATGTTGTTCAATAAGAAAATTATTTTGGTGAATAGTAACTTTTTACTTTTATTTACCACGGTAAAAAGTATGTAGGGTAATTAAGGGTAGAAATGCCATTTTTATTACCCTAACACATGTATTAATTCTATTTTCTAAGTATAATTCGACCAAAAACAACCATAGGAATAGAATAGAAACCTCTTTGGCCCGCTTTGATTAGATTAGGATACTTATTATTATTTAATTCAAAGAAGAGATAAAAGAGTTAAAATCAATATTTAATAACTAAAACAATTTTAATATTGGGTTATACATAAGATAAATTCGATTATAAATATTTATTAGAAATATAAAAATATTTCCTACATAATGGTATTTTATTTATAATTTTTGGACATTAGATAATATAATTTATTTATGACACAATGTTGATGTAGTAATTACCTAATTAATGAAATATTAAAATAATTGATATTATAAATATCCAAATAAATGTAATTTGAGACTTTTTATGAATTAAAATAATTTTCTAGGGTAATATGACATATTATTATTGGTTATATGAATTTTTAACTAAGTAATAATGGTATTATAAATTTATCAAAAACAAAATATCCAATTGATTCAAAATTTATATAAAAGAGTTTTTAAATGAAATATTATATTATTAATTGATATTATTTTCGTTAAAATATATTGTTTGGCCAAAAGACTTATATTATGATAGGTATAGAATTATGGAACCACTTTGGGTTCTCTTGGAAGTTTATATAAATTTTATTAACTATATAATACAAAAAATACAAAGAGACATGTTAAATGTCAAACTATTTAACTGAGATTTAAATCTAAAAGATAAGGTTACTATAGTACCCAAACCTGTTTAAAATCTATTGGTTGCGTAGTTTTAGACCCATAACCACCTTAGACTTTGAATAATCTACTTTGGAGCCATTATAAACTGAATATTAATTTATTATAAATTAATACGTTATGTTTTCCGTAAAGAGCCCCTCCTCCCCCTTATAAAAGGGCACCAGAATTAACCAATTCCTCACACCTCTAAAGAATTTAGTCTCGTCCAACTTCTTCCCAATTAATCTCATTACATCCATCTACTCCTCCTAGAAGCCTTAGCTTAGGCAGGAGGTACTTCCACAGTCCTTTTTTATTCAAACCAAAGGGAGTTACCCAAATTAAAGGTAACAATTTCTCTTAGCTTATTTTCTTTTATTATACTTCTCCAACCCCTAAACTCTTATTATTATTTTATTTTCTAACAAACCCAGTATCCTAAATATACTAGGATATTTTCATATGAATTATTCTAACTAAATTTACACACACCTTCATCTAATCGGTGAAAAACATAATGTTTCTGTGGATTGCAACCAACCATCTCACGAAACGATGATTATTCAATTATCTTCTACCACCTCTAATGGTGGACATTATGATGGAAATATAATTAAATATGATATTAATGTTATTTATTTTATATATAATCTTCTTTAATTACATTATTTATTTCATGTTGTATATATATACGATAATTTCATTTGAGGAAGTGTGGACTACCGCCCCCTCAAAGTGATATGACTCGTTCATACCATACATGGAACTTATAAAGGATGGGGTTAATGGACTTAACTAACAAATATAAGCTATTATATTATACTATAATAATAATATAACAATATATAATTTGGTTTTGATTCCTTTTAAAATAAAAAATGAAATGGAAGTATCATTTGTGTGTACGTATGGATTACCGTCTCCATGAATGTGATGAGATTAATTTCCCTATCATATCTATTCAAGAATAATTATAATTTGTTGATTAAATGTAATGTATAAGGACTTTATATCATTATGGATATTAATAAGATACAACCTATACATAACAAATATGTCTTATGTAACGAAGCATATAAAGGAATACGAATCATTTAACACCTGAAATGACGATAATACTAAAATATTATCAAAAATGAAATATTAAAATATCATATATTGTATCAGATTTATGGATATGATTCTTGTATAATTTAATTACATTGATTTAACTATTATACAGGAGGTTAACCTACACTCTATCAAGGAAAAGTACAAGGTAAGGGTTTATTTCACAATCTCTTCATTATCAGAGGTTGTTTATATGTAACTATCTACTAGGACCTCTTTATCATCCACATCCATGTTTCTTAAAAATGTATTTCAAAACATTCTTACTATTTTACAAAATATGGGTTAAATTAATTTATACCCTTTTTTGACTTTTTATATGAATTTCATAACGGAATATTTATGTCATTTTCCAAACAAGGACCTTTTTATCCTTTTCGACAAATTAAGGTAAGAATGACTTTTTTTAACATATACAGAGGGTGCGACTACTATCCACCATTGTAAAATCATAGAAGATTACCTTACAAGATTATAAAAATATTTTCAAATTAAATTTTATATTTTATAATTATTATACTTTTAAATGATTAAAAAGGAGTTATTTCTCTCAAATTGTTTTTATTTGATCTATGTGAACATCCTTTGATGGATTTTAAGATTATTTGAAGTTGAATTATTATGATACAAAATTACATATTTTATTGATGGTTTTATGATATGTTTTATTGTGGATGTGTTATTTTTATACCATTCATGGTTTGTGGAGAAAGTATTTACATTTCATATCCTTATTTTAATACGAATGTTTATGTTATGTTTAAAACTGTTTATATGAGGAATGTGTTGGACATATTAAGTGACAGGTGGAGCCAACTATAGTTCCTCGATGCATCGGTAGGTATCATGGGACAAACTAGTGTCTTGGAATGAGTCATTGACAAAATATTATTTGTATTCTTGGCACGAGGCCTTGGCTACGTGGTTATGATAGTCTGGTATTATGCATTCCATAATTATGAAAGTGGTTATTGACATTGCATGTGATTATTCGACTTTTAGAATATCCATGTGAATAAGTAAATATAATTATTTCATTTTATTTCTACCATATTATGCTGTAGTTCATGTTTAAAAGGCTTCTTCTTTAGTTATGCATTGACTTAAATACTTATGCTTATTTATGATAGTTTCCGCTATATTGTAATCCTTACCTGGAATTTGAGCTCACCGCTTTCTATGTTTTATTTTTCCCAGGATGTGAAGAAATATTTTATGAATGACCTCATGGGATAATATAAGAGTATATGAGTGTGGAGAAAAAATGTTGATGTAGTTTTCACTTTATGATGTAATGTAAAATTTATTAATGTATCTACTGACTCCAAGGATACTAAATTGATCGGTCTTTCGAGACATGAACTTTTGAGATCATGACAACATAATGTAATAATGAACTGGATTTGGGTAACTGGGGTCTGGGCGTTACAGTTGGTATCAGAGGAAGTTTAGTACAAACCTAGAAAGCAAGATCTAGATAAACCATGATTAGAGAACATTGTCCTAAGATGGACTTTGAGGATTATTATAGAAGAAAATCCTATAAATTTTGGAATTATAGTGATTTTGTGAGTTTTACGAGCAAAAAATCCATGTCTGGATACGAGCAGGTAGAGGTTTCTCAAGAACAGATGTACCTAGGGGAAAAAACTAAGAACATCGCATTGTGCTAGACTTGAACGGGAACTAGTGCACAATAACAAGCATTGCTGCACTCTTGGTTATGACACTCCCGGGGGATATGCTTAGGATAATTTTAATTTTATTTACAATCCATTATGAAGGGTTTATGAGTATATACTTCCTCAAAGAAAACATTTTTTTTATGATTATGGATTATATCCATAAATAGTTCAATTTATATTAAGTGTTTTATAATAATGGAATTATGTATTTTGATTCATAATCTGATATAGTTTATGCCATTGTTTAGAAATGGCACCTAGTGAAATGAATGGAAATCGTATCAATGCATGCACTCCATGTAGGGATTTCCCTCTTCCTAAAAATAATTATAGTTGAGCTGGTGATGCAACCGATGCTGATAAGCTAATAACCATACTGGGACAACTCACTTAGGTTATGAATAATAACCTTACACATTTGGAGCATCCTGATCCGCATCGTGAAGGTTCAATGTTAGATCTCTTCATGAGGCAGCAACCACCAACATTAAATAGAAGTAAAAATCCATTAGTAGCTAATCAATGGATAAGTTCCCTAGAGAAAATATTTCAGGCTTTGGGGAGTAGTGAAAGGTAAAAAGTTGTCATTGCAGTTTATCGCCTCACTAGAGATGTCGATAAATGGTGGTCATTGATACAAAAAATGAAGGATGATGATGAAGTATCAAATATGGAATGGAGGGAGTTCAATAATCTTTTATTAGAAAAATAATTTCCTCGTGACCATCGAGCAGATATGAAAAGGAAATTCTTGAGCCTGAGGAAAAATGAGGATGATAATGTCGCAAAGTATGAGGCTAACTTTACAAGGTTAGTGAGGCATGCAGTAGATTATATACATAACCCAAGATGTAAGATTGATCGTTTCTTTGATGGGTTAAATCTGTTTCTCTATCGAGCATTAGTCTCACAATATTTCTCATCATACGAAGATATTGTCTCATGTGACATCAAGATAGAAAAGGAAACCGCTAAGTCTTATGACTTTAAGTCAAAGCAAGAGAAGAAGATAACTACTGACCACTCCAGAAATGGAAATAAAGGGAAGAATGGAAAAGTCGATTATCCATCCTGTAGTAAATGTTGGAAGAAAAAGGTCACCAAGCTCATGATTTCCATGGGAAGAGAGTTGCTGTCAATGTGGAATGCTATAATTGTAGAGAGATGAGACATTATGCAAATGAATGTCCTAAGCGTAAGGGAAACTTATCTCAAAAAATACCATGGGATCAAGGCAAAGCTTATGTTATCACTACTACTGAGGTAGAAGCTCTGAAAGACATGGTGGAAAGTAATTTTATGGGTTTCTAATGTTACGAAAATGATTTCTTTGATTCTAGATCATCACATTGTTTCATATCGTTCCAGTTTTCAAAAAAAAATTAGATATCTTCAATTTGATTTAACAATGGATTTGTCAGTTAAAACTCATAAGGGATGTATCATTGCAACAAATTTTTGTGAATCAGTCCCCATTAGATAACATAAATGTTCTTTATCCACTGATCTCATCGTCATACCTATGATTGAGTTTGATATAATCCTCAGTATGGATTTGATTTCAGACCATTATGTGAATATTTATTGTAAGAAGAAGGAGGTTACAATTTTTGATGATGATGATAAGGAACACCATATCGTAGAGAAGAATCATCACCACCTAATTCTTATCTAGATCCACCCCCAGTAACTCAACTAAATTCAATTATTGGGGAGGAAGATAATGAAATGACTGTGTGTGTGGAAAATAATGTTCAAATAGAGGATGTACCTATTTTGAAAGAATATGTAGATGTTTTTCCGGAAGATTTACCTGGACATCCTCCAGAATAAGAAGTTGAGTTTTCCATTGATTTAATTCATGGATACAGGCCTATATCAATGACACCTTATAGAATGGACACTGTGTAATTTGTTTTACTAAAGAAACAACTAGATGAATTGAGTAATATGGGATTTATTCGCCCTAGTGTTTCTCCATGGGGATCCCTTATCCATTTTGTTAAGAAAAAAGATGGATCTATGAGGTTATGTATCGACTATAGGGATATCAATGCTATAACAATAAAGAACAAGTATCCCCTACCTCGCATTGATGATTTATTTGACCAACTCCATGGAGCTCAATACATTTCAATGATTGACCTTCAATCTGGATATCGTAATTTTTGTGTGAAGAAGGAAGACATTCCGAAGACAGCATTTCGAACCAGGTATGGGCATTACGAGTTTACAGTAATGCCTTTTGGGATGACTAATGAACCCTCTGTTTTCATGGATCTAATGAACAGAGTTTTCAAGTAGTATCTCGATGATTTTGTAGTGGTATTTATTATTGATATCTTGGTATACTCCAAAATCTACGATGATCATGAGAATCACCTGTGCATTATCCAGAAGACTCTGAGAAGTCATGAATTTTATGGGATGTTTAGAATGTGTGAATTCTGGATTGAAGATATTTCTTTTCATGGCCATATTCTCTCTAAGGATGGAATCTATATTGATCCTGCGAAGATAAGTGAAATCCAAGAATGGCCAGCACCAACGAGTATAACTGAGGTACGTAGTTTTATTGGTTTAGCATGTTATTATCGACATTTCGTGTAGAATTTTGCTCGATTGGCTAACCCATTAACAAAGATCACACGTAAAGGGGTTAAATTTGTTTGGACAAAATAGTATGAAGAATGTTTTGAAGAACTGAAGAAAATATTAGTCAATGCTCCTATATTGACACTTCTATCAGGGATTGATGGGTTCGTTGTTTATAGTGATGCATCGAAGAAAGGAATTGGTTGTGTCATTATGTAGAATGATAGGGTTATTTACTCTGCATCACGACAGCTAAAAATTCATGAGAAAAACTATCCTACTCATGATATTGAGTAAGTTGCTATAATATTTTCATTGAAGATATGGAGACTTTATATCTATGGTGAAAAATGTGAGATATATACCAATCACAAGAGTTTGAGGTTTATTTTCTCACAGAAAGAACTCAACAGGAGGCAAAGGAGATGGCGTGAACAAATCAAGGATTATGATTGAACGATATACTACCACCCACGGAAGGAAAATAAGGTTGAAGATGCTTTGAGTAGAAAGGATTATGGATTTTTGAACATGATGAAAATTCAATGGAATCCTATTTTCATGGATCTAGTGAAAATGGATATGTGAATTACCATGGAAGGTGATACATAGATACTTTTTCAAATGGTTGTCAAACCATATTTAATAGAATGGATAATGAGTTATCATACCAATGATGAATAATTTAAAAAGAAGATTAATGTTGTGATTGATGGGAGATTGAGTGACTTTGTGTATGAAGATGGAATCATGAAATTTGGGAAGAGGCATTGTGTTCTTGTTATACTTGATCTAAAAAGGGAATTTTTGGATGATTCCCCTATTTCCCCTTTCTCTATACACCCTAGGAGCCCCAAAATGTATAGAGATTTGAAGAAACATCTTTGGCAGGATAACATTAAGAGGGAGACTGCTGATTTTGTATCAAGATATATGGTTTGTCAACAAGTTAAAGTTGGAAGGCAACAACCTGGAGGAGTTATGCAACATCTTCCCATACCTGAGTGGAAATGGGATAATATTATGATGGACTTCATCATAGGGCTACCAAAGACTCCTAGAAGGAACGATGCAATATAGGTCATTATTGATCGTCTTAACAAGTTAGCACATTTTCTTGCTATAAGAGAAGATCTACAACCTGAACTTCTAGCAAGACTATATACTAATGAAGTTGTGAGACTTCATGGAGTACCCATATAGATTGTTTCTAATAGTGATCCCCGTTTTACTTCAAGATTCTGGAAAAGTCTTCAGAAATCCCTAGATACTGAACTTCGTTTGAGCACTGCCTACCACCCCCGAACTGATGGAAAATCAGAACGGACTATTCAAACATTAGAAGACATGTTGAGATCTTGCTCACCTGACTTTCAAGTTATATGGGATCAATATTTACCTCTGGTGGAATTTTCAAATAACAATAGCTTCCATTTATTTATTTGGATGGCACCATATGAAGTGTTATACATAAAGAGATGTCGTACACCAACCTATTGGGATGACTTTGGTGAAAGATAACTCGTAGACCCATAACTGGTAGAGAAAACGATGGAAAAGGTAAAGGTAATCCAAGACCACATCAAAGCAGCTCAAAGTAGGAAGAAGAGCTATGACGATAATCGAAAGAAGTATTTGGAATTTCATGTAAGAGATCATGTTTTCTTGAAGGTATCTCCATGGAAGGGAGTTATATGTTTCGGAAATAAATGAAAATTGAGTACCAGGTACATTGAATCTTTCAAAATTATAGAACAAATTGGGGTTGTAGAATACCATTTGGCTATGCCGCCAAATCTGTCCAAATTTCAAGATGTGTTCCATGTATCACTATTGAGAAAATACATGTCTGACCCAACACATGTACTCACCTATGAGGAATTAGAACTGGAACCTGACGCGTCTTATTGTGAAGAGCTCATCAGGATTCTTGATACAAGAGAACAAGTGCTGAGAAACCGGACGACTCATCTGGTAAAAGTTTAATGGAGAATCCATAAAATGGAAAAGGCTACGTGGGAACCCGAGGAACATATGATGAAGAACCACCCAAGTCTTTTTAAGAAATAATATTCTAGAAATTTTTAGAATGAAAATATTTGAAGGAGGGGAGAATGTAACACCCCAAGCTTCCATAGTACGTTTCCCTTTGAATAATGCAATAGCTTGCATTGTACACACTTTCGATATTCTAACACTCTGTGACCAATCAAACTAGATTTTATGAATAGTAATACCCTCTCTTTGAAATTTTATAAATTTAATCTTTAAAAATGGACTTCATTTTAGGATTCGTAATATCGAAATTAGCCTAGGGTGATTTTTTTTATTTTTCTAAAAACTTTCAATTTTTTATGGATAGTGAAAAACGTTGAGTTATAGGTTAAAACTGACTTTTTATTTAAATAATTATTTATTTTATTTAAATTTATTTTAGTTCAAAATAGAAACGTATTACCTATATATGTTAAATGTAATTCATTGGAGTCAGTTTATAATAATTTTAGACATATAAAATTTTTATTGAACTTTTCACCGTCTTTTACCCATCCCCTAGGAGAATTTTCAAATTCACATAAAACATAATTTTACCGCTTCATTGAGTGGGATTTTGAAAATATGAGAGACATGGTTAATATCAAGGAGTAAAATGTGGTTCAATAGGATAAAAATAATTTTTGTGAATAGTAACTTTATACTTTTATTTACCACTGTAAAATGTAAATAGGGTAATTAAGGAAATTAAGGGTAAAAATGATATTATTATTACCATAACACATGTCCTAATTCTATTGTATAAGTATAATTTGACCAGAAAAAACCTTAGTAATAATATATGGACCACTTTGGTCCACTTGGATTAGATTAGGGCATTTATTATTATTTAATTCAAAGAAGAGTTAAAAGAGTTAAAATCAATGTTTAATAAATAAAACATTTTTAATATACAGTTATATATAAGATAAATTAAATTATAATTATTCATAAGAAAGATACAAATATTTCTTACATATTGGTATTTTATTTATAATTTTTAGACATTATATAATTTAATTTATTTATGACACAATGGTGATGTAGTAATTACCTTATTACTGAAATATTAAAATAATTGAGATTATAAATATCCAAAAAATGTAATTTGAGACATTTTATGAATTAAAATAAATTTCTAAGTAAATATGACATATTATTATTGGTTATACGAATTTTATTTGAATTTATAACTGTGTTATGAATTTATCAAAAAAAATACCCAATAGTGTCAAAATTGACATAAAAGTGTTTTTAAAATAAATATTATATTATTAATTAATATTATGTTCCTAAAAATATAAGGATCGGGCAAAGGACTTATATGATGATAGGAATGTCATTTATGAACATCTTGGTGTTAGATAGTAATTTTATAGTATGTTTATTAACTATATATTATAAGAATACAAAGAGACATGGTAAATGTCAAACTATTTAACTAAGAGTTAAATCTCAAAGATAAGGTTACTATAGCAACCCAAACCTGTCTAAAATATAATGGTTGAGTGTTTTTCGACCCATCACCACCCTAGACTTTGAATAATCCACATTGGAGCAATTATAAACCGAATATGAATTTATTATAAATTAATACTTTACATTTTTTCTAAAGAGCCCATCCTCCCCCTTATAAAAGGACACCACTTATAACCAATTCCTCACACCTATCAAGACTTTTGTCTCGTCCAAACTCTGCCAAATTAATCTCCCTACATCCCTCTCCTCCTCCTATAAGGCTTATAGTAGGAAGAAGGCACATCAAGAGTCCTTTTTGGTTCAAACCAAAGGGAGTTACCCAAATTAAAGGTTCGCTACTTTTCTTTTATTTTACTTCTCCAACCCCTAAACTCTTCTTATTATGTTATTTTGTAACAAAACCAATATCCTAAATAGACTAGGATATTTTCATAAGAAGTATTATAACAACACTAACACACACCTCCATCTAATGGGTGACGAACATTATTTTTCTGTGGATGGAAACCAAACGCCTCACGAAACGATGATTGTTCAATTATCTCCTAACACCTCTCATGGTGTCCATTATGATGGAACTATAAATAAATATGATAAATATGATATTTATTTTATATATAAGCTTCTGTTATACCATTATTCGTTTCATGTTGTATATATATACGATAATTTCATTTGAGGAAGTGTGGACTACTGCCCCCTCAAAGTGATATGACTCGTTTATAACATACCTGGACCATATAAAGGATGGTGTTAATGCACATAAGTAAAACATAAAATATATTATATTATACTGTAATAATAATATACCTATGTATCATTTGGTTTTTAATCTTTTTAAAATGAAAAATGAAATGGAAGAAGTGTTTGTGTGTACGTACGGATTACCGTCTCCATGAACGCGGTGAGATTCATTTCCCCATTATATCCATTCAAGACTAAATCTCATTTGATAATTTAAATTATTGTTTAAGGACTTGATATCATTCTGGACATGAATAAGATACAACCTATCCATAACAAATATCGCTTACGTATCGAAGCATATAAATGAAAACGAATCAGTTAACACCCGAAACGACGATAATACTAAAATATTATTAACAAAGAATTATTAAAATAACATATATGATATCATATTTATGTATATTATTATTGTATAATTTAATAACAATGATTTAACCATTATAAAAGAGGTTAAACTACACTCTATCAAGGAAAAGTACAAGGTAATGTTTTATTTTACAATCTCTTCATTATCAGAGGCTGTTTATACGTAATTATCTATTAGGACCTCTTTATCATCCACATCCATGTTTCATAAAAATGTATTTCAAAATATTTATACCATTTTACAGAATATGGTTTAATGTCATTTATACCCTTGTTTGACTTTTTATAAGAAGTTTATAAAGGAATCTTTACATCATTTTCCAAACAAGGACCTTTTTAACCTTTTTGAAAAATAAAGGTAAGAATGTATTTTTTTAACTTATACAGTGGGAGCATAAATTTTACACCATTGTAAAATATTCTAAGCTTCTCTTACATGCTTATAAGAGTATTTTAAAAGTAAAAGTCTTATTTCATATTTATGTGACTTTTAAATGTTTTCAAAAAAATAGATATTTCTCTCAAATAGTTTTGATTTCATCTATGTCAACATCCTTTGATGGATTTTAAGATTATTTGAAGTTGATTTATTATGATTCAAAACTTCCATATTGTATTGAAGGTTTTGTGATATGTTTGACTGTGGATGTGTTATTTTTTTACCATTCATGTTCTATGGAGAAAGTATTTACATTTCGTATGCTAGTTTTAATACGAATGTTTATGTTATGTTTAAACCTGTTCATATGAGGAATGAATTGGACTTATTAAGTGATGGGTGGAGCCCTCTATAGCTCCTCGATGCATTGGTAGGTCTCATGTGACAAACTAGTGTCTTGGGACGAGGCATTGACAAAATCTTATTTGTATTCTTAGCATGAGGCCTTGGCTACGTGGTTATGATAGTCTTTCATTATGCATTCCATCATTATGAAATTGGTTATTGATATTTCATGTGATTGTTGGACTAGTAGAATATCCATGTTAATAAGTAAAGGACATTATTTAATTTTATTTCTACCATACAATGCTGATGTTTATGTTTAAAATGCTTTTTTAGTTATACATTGCCTTAAATGTTTATGCTTATTTATGAATGTTTCCGCTATATTGTTATCCTTACCGGGCATTTGAGCTCACCCCTTTCTATGTTTTATTTTTCCTAGGATGTGAAGAAGTATTTTATGAATGACCTGTAGGGATAGTATAAGGCGATATGAGTGTGGAGACAAAATTTTGGTGTAGTTTTCACTTTATGATGTAATATAAAATTTATGAATGTATCTAATGATTCCAAGGCTACTAAACTAATCAGTCGTTCGAGACATGAACTTTTGTGATCATGCTAATGTTATATAATAATGCAAAAACTCTGGGTAACGGGGGTCGGGGCATTACACTTTGCCTAAGTACCTGTACACACACACAACCCACTCAATGAAGAAGTGTAGAGTAAAAGGAAAAGTAAAGTACAAACTGCTATAATTAAACCACAATGTTCATCGACCTCTAAACCGTACAAATAATGTTCTAAAGGTAAACTAAAAAGAAAAGGGGTAAAACACTCGCCCAACCAAGAATGTTTCACAACCCGGCTACAGGTAACCAAAATAAAAACAGCTCAAAGGGTCCCACACCTAGAACCCCACTACGACCACCGTACGCGGTCCAAGATCTCTTATTCCTAAGCTCTGCTAAAGTCACATCTAACCTGTCCGTCGTCTGCAAGGGAACACAAAGTGCGGGAAAAGACCAAGCAGGGGTGAGTATAAAAATACTCATTAGGATACCCCAAAGGCTCAAGGGAGAAACAAAGGAGGTACTGAATAGGTGAGCAGTAGATCGAACTGGGAATAGTAAATGAGTACATCAATGAGAGTGTGGTAAAGAGTACATCTCTACCAAACAAGAGGAAGGAAGTAGACTCGTCCAAACACAAGGAGCAAGAAATGGTGAGAATATGGAATTCTCGTTGAGTCATCACTACCTATAGTAGGAAATTAGAATAGTCAAACCAAAAAAATTTAGACACAGAAAGCACGTAGAATACCCCATGCATCTTCGCCTCTCCTGGAAGGAGAGTAACCAAAACCCAAGAAGTGGGTACTGGAACAAGGTATACATATATATATAAGGACTATCAAGAAACTTGAACAAGATTGCAAGGGGATCTACATTCCACTGCTCAACCCAAGAAAGTGAGTAGACAACAGTCCTAGAAGTAAATACCATCGATGCCCAGCAACCCTCACATCTTCCCCGAACTGCAAGTCAAGGGGATCAAATAATCGCACCATGACACTATATGCTTTAGGCGTCACTGACTCGCCCACATAGTTATAGGTCATGTATCAAGTATGTGTTTTGGTGGGGAAAGTTCCCCTTGTACTAGAGTGTTCTGGGGTAAGTCAAACCACACCTCGTAACTGTCACACAGTCGACAGGTCTTCTCAAAGTAGACGGGTTCCCATTGCCCAGCCCTGTGAAAGGGTAATCCGTTGGAAGGAGATCTGGATCTTCTCTGGCCATCCCTGCTGGATGGTACCCCACTAGGCATCCCTACTGGATGGTACAACACTAGACATCCCTGATGGATGGTACACAACTGGCCATCCCTACTGGATGGTACCGCACTGGTAACCGGAACACGTAGTGGGAAACATGTCACAATAGATCATGGAAGGATGATTTGATCTCGATACAGAGCTTGGGAGTCTGCGCCCAGGGATCACTGGGGGCTCCGTACCCTACTGGAAACAACCTCTTGGGTAGAGGATCGGTGCCCGCGTAATGTGTTGGTCACACTGATACTCAAATAACACTATTATAGAACACGAAGGGACATGAGGATCTCCCCGAGCCTCTTGGGGTGATACGTGCTCCAATCAACTGATTCTACTATCGAAGCGGACTGAGACAACTCTCTTCAGAATATGTGAGCACACCCACACTGTATGAATGCACATAGATGTAAAAGATGTTGCAGCACATTGAATGGGACACAACCCTGAAAACACCCTCACCTGAAAGAACAGGGGAACCAAAACAACTCTTCCAGTCAAACCGTCAAGAACAGAACTAGGGAAACCCACTCAACCTTGCGGGTTGAAACCATCGAGAACAGGAGGACCCTCTATGTCACAAGTGGTCAAATGTATGTAGAGTAGACCACGACACACACATAGGGCCCACACGATGTGTGGCCCCAACTCATATCCAAACCAAGCGCACAAACGTTCTCATGTACAAACTATAACATGTACCTCCAATCATTCCGGTATACTCCTAGAGTAGAAACTATAACATGTATCTCCAAGCATTATTGTTTCCTCCATAGCCCAATCACGACCATCTATATGTCTTCAACGTCCACTTCACTCACACTGGAGTGAACGTGATCACCCACCAAGGGTCCACTTTCAACCACAGCAAGGAGAACCTCCACTGGATCACATTTTAGGCTTCCACATTTAAATGAGATATCAAAGGACACTCCACACATCACAACAGATTGCAGCATTGTAATCCTCGTGGAAAAATATGCGAGATAGATATTTTACTCCCCTAAAATGGACATCCGATGGAAAATCCATCCAACACTGCTTTACGCCTGAACTATGTCCCGTGGTCCTGAGCCTTGGTCCCAAAAACTGTCGAGCACATAAAACCATTGCGATCTCCTCGGAAAGTCACGTCAAATTGACTTCTTACTTGTGTGGGACATATGTCCAGAGAAAAAGATGCATTTCTCTATACCGCACATGAGCTGTGCTTCGTGGGACCCACCTCTCGGTCCTGAAGCACAATGAACAGATCTCACCATTGCGATCCTCTTGAAAAAGTACACGAGATTGACTAATCCCTTGACAGAAACAGAAACCCGGTGAAGGAGAGAAATTCACCATCAACGCCCCAAACGACCCTCGTGGGGCCCACACCACTGTGAAGAAATAAAGTGGGTGGATTGTTCCATTGTAATGCCCTTGGAAAATCCCCAAAATTGACTCATCACATGCCCCGAATGAACATCTGATGAACAAGTTTCAAAACACTACTCACATCTTATAAGACGAGCCATGGGGCCCACGCCTCAACTCTAACTTCAATGCCCGAAAACTCTTTGGCCATCATTGGTTTGACGCCAGGGTCACAAACCCACTGACGGTGCTCAAAATGGAATAGAGATGCGTTTGTGCCATCCAAAACAATAACCCCCAGAAAAACGCCAAACTAATTAATGTATGTGTCGAGCCACCAATCCCCTTGTCTCGGGAATTAAAAATCCCAGAGACCATCTCAAAAAGTTCTTCTCGACTCCAGGAATGTGTTGCCACAGACGGCATGTGAATCTGAACCCTAGTTTGTAATTAATGGTGTTTTAATGTTTTTAAAGGGATGAAATGACGGGCCAGGCCAGTTCGGCCGTCCCGCCCTTCCTGAACCATCCCGTGGTCGCGTGGGGCGGCTGGCCTCACCCGGAGCGGCGTGCCTCACCTGGACCGGCCCGCCCCACCTGGATCGGCCGACCCCGCCCGGACCGGCTCAGCCGGTCTGGATGAACTCCAACGGGACCAGTGTGTTACGGGTCCCTGTCGCCAACCGGGGTTTGACGACCCCGGTCTTCTACGTCAACCCTACTGGAAAAGTCGGTCGGTCATCCCGTAGTGTGCGCCCCAGCTGGCACCCCCGCTGCCCAGTCTGCCTCACTGACGCCCACTCGCCCAGTCTCCACGCTCGCGCCGTGCCACCAACGCCGCTCCGTCGATGCCCACAGCCACCACCCGTCGTCCCGGCTCGCCCGCGGCGTCTCACCGCCACCTGAGCTGAGGCCGCTACCGCTCGGGAGATTTGCACTACCGCCATCCGCTCTCCATACTAGCCAGGACCACCAGAAACTCCCCAAATATCCCCCAGAACTTCACAGGAATGTTGTGGTCGCCTCGGGACTAAGAAATTCGAACTAAAACAATAATCGGAAGTCTCAGAACACGTACTACACATTTATGGGCTTCGCTCGATGATCAAACAGTATTTCGACGCATATTTATGGATTCAAAGTAGGTGAAAAAATTAATAATGAAACCACAATGGTCCTACCTCTTGGGCGTTGCTCGAAGCTTCGATCCTTCGCCGCGCCACCACCGTTGTCGCTTCCGCTTGGCTCGGGGGAGGAGAAGAGGAGGTTGAGAGGGCTTGAGGGAGGTGGGAGAGCACTTTCTCTAGATGATTCAAATGGGAGAAGGGATGATAGGGGAGTGAGTTAAGGTTTAAATAAAAAAAAATAATTAAAATCTTAATTAATTTAAACCCCCAATTTAACCCGTATCTGAAACACTCGACGGGGTCGATGTTAAGACTCCCCTAGGGTAAAGACCACCTATCGAGCACAATAGTAGTCTCAGAATTTTAATCTGAGGCCTTGTTAAAATGTTATAAAACTTAGCACCTGAGGCCGGTAAATTACAAAAACGCTCCTCGTGGCATTTTCCACAGAAGTCCTGCGCCCGTGAAACTTACACCCCTCCTAGGGTAAACAGCACGCTCTAGACTCAACGGTGCCCTCAGTCTTCCAATATGATATACAATTTAATATATCCTTATGTTTAACTACTAAAATGAATTAATTAATTATTTTATTTATCCGTTTAATGTTCCATTAATGGGAGATGGTTCCCAAAGTACCACACTGACATGCATTATGTCGTTCCTAGAGTAAAAACCCAATTTTGGACCCATCCGCGAATTCATATTTCTGATCCGGATCCCCGTTTATGAGTTATTCCATTTATTTTTCATGCCCAGTTTGAACACACTGAAAATTTAATTCCGGCCACACCGGGGCGTGGAATCACATGTCGTCTGAAGGCACTGCTCTGGAATAATATCAATAATATTCCAAAGTCTTTTATAGGGAAACCCGATTTCTTATAAAGATATACCTACCATTCAGTTAGGATCCTTGGCGGACATCCTCATGAGCGATTTTCCCTTTTCGTAGTACTTTATCTTCAATTGGGTTTATATACTGGCTGATTTTACTATCCGTTCACACATTTCCTATGATTAGTTCTACTTTGTGGTTTGATTTTTATATATACCTGGTTAGTTTTTTTACATGTTTAATAGAAAAAACCTCCCCATTCTATGGATATTCCTTTCTAGTGATAGTCTCCATCCCTCGTCCTATGGAAGGCAGGTTTAGGGTAGTCATGACACGGGCCCCGGGGGACGGGTCATGACAATGTTGTTTCAGAGGATCGCTAGGTACTATCCAACAGAGGATTTATAGGTGCTGGCCCACTTAGAGGATCGGTAGGTTCTTTACCACTTAGAGGGCTTCTATTCCTTCTACAAGTCACAACCAACCACTTGATTCCCACACATAACATGCTTGATTTGAGGAGGATCCACTCCTCAAGCCATCGGTCATACCTTAACCACCACGAAGTCCTATGAAGAAAAAACCTGATGAGCTGCCATGTCTTAATGGTTTCAATATAATAGATGATGCATCAATCAAAATCCCGGTATTTTTGTTATAGACATTTTTATAATGACGGTCAAGTTGGATTCGAGTCTGATCCAACTCGGCCAAACCCCAAAATTTTCCAAAACCCATGTAGTGTATCCCAAAATGAAATAATTGTTCTAAGGGTTCTAGCATTGTAGATATTTGGCCAAAAAGACATCTGGTTTAGAAGATACAACCCTTTAAGAGAAACATCGTGAAATTTGGCTCGGGACTGGTCTGACGTAGTTGGACCAACTTGGCCCTTTAGGTCGGGCCTGAACTAGATGGGTGTGGCCTGACCCAACAATTTGAGCATGACCCGCTAGCTGGGTGCGGTCCCCCAACTGGGCGTTGCCGACCAGCTGGGTGCGGGGTCCACTCCCCTTCCGAATAGAGGCAATCTGTTAGGGTTCTCTAACCAGTGGCACAAGTCTAGCTCCCACCTTCCAGCTGACCGGTCTAGTTTAACTATCTAGGGAAGTACCCGCATACATGGGTCCAACACCGCCAAGGCTAGATTCACGACGTCTCCTTCGTTGCACGCTACCGTGGAACGCATCCCACCTTCCACGTGGCCGGTTATGGATGGCCACAAACTATCCACAATGGCAGTAGTAAGCTCTACCACCCTCTCACCCACACTGGTCACTGGCACAGCCACACTAGTGGTGTCATGCTGGCAGGGCTTCCGTGGGCCACAGGTGAAGCTCTGGTGGTCCAATTTTCTTTCTTCCTTCACCTACGGGTCTCGCAGGATGCCACCTTAACTGCATGGCACTTGGTTTCATCTTGCTGTCATGTTGATCTGTCGGCCATGAAGATAGCAATAAATCCATGATCGGTGGAGTTTCCCAGCCTTGTTCGGATTGGCATGCACCCTCCGCATTAGTTTTCTATCATGGGGGGGGGTGACACAAAACACCATTTAGGAAGAAAAAACCCAAAAAAACGCTATAATAACCTCACATAAAAAATATCGTAGGTCAAATCATTGGTCGGTTGATCTGTTGTCAGGACTCATCCACCGAGGCCCATATCGTGACTACACCGAGCCCGCGTTCCATAGGCCAGGTGCTGGCGACTAGCACCAAAGAAGTAATTCCCTAAAACCAGGAAGGCATTGCCTTTATAACCTGTAACGCACACAACAAATCACATACCTAGATACAAAAAACCAAGTAAAATGTATAATAAAATATTTCTAAAAAGTAAAAGGGGATGGAAATACAAGCCCAACTGTAAAGTACAAGGAACTAGAAGTACAAATACAACTGATGGAATGAAAAAAATAGATACTCGGTCATACTCCAGAATTCCTACCCGAAGGTTAGGTATAGATATCCTTCTCAGCACACCACATCTGTCGGTATCCTCCTTATACCA
This sequence comes from Viscum album, assembly GCA_963277665.1. Lineage (NCBI taxonomy): Eukaryota > Viridiplantae > Streptophyta > Magnoliopsida > Santalales > Viscaceae > Viscum > Viscum album. The sequence goes on along the minus strand of OY728151.1, from coordinate 71,058,345 downwards.
ACTTGTCATAAGGTCCATATCCAGGTATTGTCTAGTCCAGGTACTCTCATCCTCAGTCAGTGTTGTCCATCGTTTGCATCCAACACAATGTGGTGTGGGCATAGCCCATGTAGGGGTCAGTATAAAAATACTCATTAGGGACCCCGAGACCCTAAAGGTCTCCCAAAATCCAACAAGGATAAACCACAAAGTATGAAATCAACAGATTACCCCACTTAGATATATGCACATACATATACCCAAGTTCTCATGTAATCCATCTTAATAATGAGAAAAACACACAAGTTAATTACTCCGCTCACACATGTATACAACATCCGTAGAGAGACACAGATGATTAGATGTAGCCTCTAAATCATCTATTTTGTCGAACCCACATAGGATCCTGGTACAGAAATCTGAGCTGTCGTTCCCATGTATGATCCTAGAATAGTAGTCATAGCTTTCAAACCCATGTAGGATCCGTGAATAGTAGTTAGAGCTATCAAACCCACGTCGGATCCCGCAATAGTAGTTAGAGGTGTCGAACCCACGCAGGATCCTGGAACAGTAGTCAGAGCTATCAAACCCACATAGGATCCTCGAAAAGTATTCCAAGCTGTCGAACCCACGTATGATCCTGGAATAGTAGTCATAGCTGTTGAACCCACATTGGAACCTAGAATAGTAGTTAGTCTTATCGAACCCTTGTAGGATCCCTTAATCACAATGCTGCCAGCCACAGGGTTCTATACATAGCATGCTTGATACCGGGAGGGTCCCCTCTTCAAGCCATGTGTCTATAAATAAGCTTCCAGGAAGTCCCAAGTTAATGTATCCTAAAGATCTTTCCCGCCATAAGATAACCAACGCAATAGACGGCGCGTCAATCGAACACCTAGTCTGAGAGTTATTGGCATTTCCGTTCTGAGGGCCTAGATGGATTTTCGTTCGAACCAACCCGGACATACCCCAACTATTTCCAAACCTCGAGTGGGGTATACCAAAAGAACTATCTCACTACTAGGTTTCCTTCACTGTAGATGGATCATCAATCAGAATCTTGTAGCTCAATTTTTGGGCAAAAGAGTGGAAACATGTCAAAGCGGGTCCGGGTCCGGTCCGGCCCAGTCGGACCGACGTGGCCAACCTAGCCCGATCCGGGTCCGGACATGGGTCCGACCCGGTTTGCGGGTCAAATCTGGTCTGCGTGTCTGACCCGGTCTGCAGGTCTGACCCAGTCTACGGTGGTGGCCCGGCCTGCTCTGGGTCCTTCCCGGCCCGTGAGGGTGACCCGACCCACACTAGGGTCGACCCGCACGGGGACCGGGGATGGCAGCCCATGGGGAAAGCCCTAGCCGCGTCCAAGGGGTAGGCCGCACCCCCTGGAATCCCGAATGGCTTAACCATTTGGTGGAGGTTCAAAACCGGCGCCACGTGACGTTGGTCTATGTCCCGTGTGACCCACGCGGCGGGGTCCCGCTGTTCTTGTTTGGCCGATCGGCCCGCCGCCTCCGGAAACGTGGAGTTGCACGCGCCTCCTCCGGTGACCGGCATAACTGGCCGACTGTCCCACGCCACTAAGGCCAAGGCCGCGGCCTGCTCCTCCGCCGCGCCTTCCCCAAAAAACACATCATCCTCTGCTGATGGTTCTTGTCGTGGTCGGCCTTACGCCGGCCGCCACTGCTCCATCACGCTCTGCCCACTTTGGTCTACTCCTCCTGTGTCACGTTGCGTTGTTGCTATCCATGCAGCCGGCCGGAGTTCCGGCCTCAATTCCCTTCATCCCACCTATGACGTTCATCGGTTCTGACCGGCGACAAACCTTCTGTGGGTCACTGAACGAGTTCTGATGGGGTGATTCTCATTCCGGAAGTAGCTGCGCACTCCTTGGGATTTTGGAATCGATCCGCAACCATTTTAACTAAAATCTTTCATCCCAAACTCGTGTCACGTTTAGCGTCAAATTCCACAATGTAAGGTAGATGGGTAAGGCTGTTTTCATTAGGCCAACACCCTCAATGTTAGAGTGATAACATGTGGGTTTGAATAATAATCCTAGAAAAAAAATGAATAACAAGATATAAAAACAATGTTCGTACCCCTACCTTTTCTCATTGTTCTTTAATGGAGTCGCGGGGAAGAATACCGTGGTGTCTTCATTCACCGCGTCCACCGCACACTTCCAATCCCGAGCTCGTGTGTCGTTTCGTTGATGATGATGATGAGGGTAGGTCGGTCGAAGACATCCCACATCGATAGGAGTATGTGGATGATGTTCGAAGGAGAATATTCATCATAGTTGAAGGCTTTCTTCATTGGGAGTATCCTTCGTTGGTGAGAGATTTTTTTCATAAGCTCTCTCTTCTCTAAAGTTTCCCCCAAAAACAAATCCTAAGGGAAAATTATAATATCCTATTAAATCATTGGCATAATATTCAAAAATGGGTGAATTAAATTAGGCTGGATCCACATGATTAATGTTACGGATTTGGAAAAAATTATGTGTTGGGTAGTTGAAGAGGCTCCCCTATACTTAATGGAAGGTGGAGGGTTTCTCTACATTAATGGTTAGTTTCAAGGGGGTTTAACCCCGGGTGGTCCCCACCACATTAAAAAAGAAGAGGATGTTTCGACCTCAGGTGGGACCCACCACCATAACCTCTTATGGGAGGTTAAGGTGTGGTGGTCCCCACCTCCTACTTCCACATCGAGGTTTTTAACCAACAAATATAAATAAAGGTCCACATCTTTATTTTTACTTTATGCAATCACTAAAAACCCAAAACCTATCTTTCATTCTCAACCCACTTTCATCGAGGTGAAAGTATCCTTAAGAGAATATTAGTGTTGTGAGTTCAACTATTCCCCTAGATTCCAATAATGAGCAATGGTTCAAGAGGTATAAAAACATGCTCGTACGTTTACTAAATGTACTCAAACTAAAATTCAGAAATTGATTTCGGGCACACCGGGTCTCAAAATCATGCGCTGTAAATTTTCCTAGACTCATAAAATTCGTATTTAATTAAAAATAATAACATGGAAATTCTGGGTCTTTTCATTTTCCCCACCTCAAGGATTTACATCCTCATAATCTACAACTCGAACAATGGGATCAAGTGGGGTACTGGGCACGTATCTGAGCCTCTCACTCCCATGTTCTCTTCTGGAGGTTCTAGTGCTTCCAGCGAATGCGTACCAGAGGTATTTACTGTCTACGTTGGACTCGTTCCTATCGATCCTCAATCTCCACTGGAACAACCGCAGAAGTCTCTCCATCATCAATGTCTAGCTCCCCATTATCAATTTTGTGAGAAGGGTCATGCACGTATCTCCTCAACTGGGAAACATGGAACACGACATGAACCCGATGAAACTAAGGTGGAAGAGCTAAGCAGTATGCCACCTCGCCATCTCTGCTGAGGACCTAAAAAGATCTAATCAATCTTGGAGATAACTTGCCGCCTTGGCCAAATCTTCATAATCCTCATCGAGGTGAGTCCCATAAAAAGACATGGTCGCCATCCTCGAACTCCATAGGTCTCCGTCTCCTGTCGGCATACGACTTCTTCTTTCTTTTTGCATTCTTCATACGATCTTGGATGATCTTCACCTTCTCTGTAGTAGCTTGTTCTATCTCTGGTCCCACTAGTGCTGACTCCCCTAGGTCAGTCCAGTATGAGGGTGATCTGCAAGGCACCTGTACAATGCCTCAAATGGTGTCATCCCTATGGTGGAGTGATAGCTATTGTGGTATGGAAACTCCACCAAAGGTAAGTGATCCTACCAGGTGAGACTGAAGTCTATGACACAAGCACAGAGCATTTCCTCGAGGGTATGAATGGTCCACATTGTCTAGCCATCCGTCTGAGGATGGAAGGAGGTTCTTAGACGAAGTTGCGTCCTGAATGCTTCCTACAACCACTTTCATAGCTGGGAAGTAAACTATGTGTCACGATCGGAGAAAATAGAAAAATGTACTCCAGGTAGCAGTATAGTCTCTTGCACATAATGGCTCCCAAATCCCTATACTAAACCCTGCTCTCTGATCAATAGGAAGGGGGGCAACTTGGTGGGTCATTCAACGATCACCCAAACCGAGTCGTGACCCCTGGATGTGTGTGAATGTCTTGTCACGAAGTCCAGGGATATCCCATCCCACTTCCACTATGGGACCCCTAAAGGATGAACCAAGACTATGGGTACCTGATTCTCCGCCTTCACAGGCTGACAAGTGAGGCATCAAGAGACGAACTCTGCTACTTCTTTCTTCATTACCGGCCACCAGTGCTATCATCAAAGAGCTTGCTACAACTTCACCACTCCTAGATGTACCGCTAGAGGAGACGTGTGGAACTCTCTCTACACTTCCTGCTGAAGTGACAACAGTACCATGGTACATCCTATGAATCGAATTATGTGCTCCCCACATTATGAAAATCCATCAGGTTCATGGTGTGTGGATATCTGATCACGTCGTGTCTCGCATTCAGCATCCCCACGCTGCGCCTCCCTGACTCGCTGATGTAGTGGGGGATTGACTGTAAGAGATTGGAGAAAGGCTGCTCCATCTCTATCCATAGTGGATATCTGTAAAGAATCCAGCTTCTCTATTGTCTCGCCTAGTAGTTATATACCTGTTCTCCTACTGAGTTCATCTTCAACAACCTTCCCCTTCCCAGGAGTATAGACTACCTCAAAATCATAGTCGTGGAGGAACTCAATCAAACGCTGCTATCTCAGGTTCAGATCCTTCTGAGAGATGATATACATGTGACTCTTATGATCAGATTGCATGGTAAAACACTCGCCCATCAGATAGTGTCACCAAATAATCAAGGAGAAAACCACTACTACTAACTCTACGTCATGGGTAGCGTAGTTCTTCTCATGTTGTCTCAGCTATCATGAACCATAAGTGATCACTGCTCTCTCTTGTATCAAGACACATTTGAGTCTGATCCCTGATGTGTCATTGTAGACTACGTACACAATTCCTTCCTCTAGAAGCCTCAATATGGGGGCACTAGTCAGCTTCTACCACAGCTCCTGAAATCTCTGCTTGAATCTCTCCGACCTCACATAGGGTTGCCCCTTCTTCGTCAAGGCAAATAGTGGTGCTGCATCTTTGGAGAAATTTGGAACAAAACTACGTTAATAACCAGCCAAAGCTAGGAATCTTCATACCTCCGACACAATCTTGCGTGGCTCCCAAGAAAGTACCACATCAATCGTCTCTGGATCTACTAAAACTCTAGCCGCCGAGATGACTTGTCTTAAAAAGTGAACTTCTCATAACCCAAACTAGAACTTCAAGAGCGTACCATAAAGATGGTGCTCATAGAGTGTCTCCTGTTTTACATGCAAATGGTAGGAATGACCGTACTCCATAGTAGAGTAGATCAGAATGTCATCGATGAATACTATGTCACATCGATTGTGGTATGGCTTGAACATTATGTTCATGAGTCCCATGAAAACTACTGGAGCGTTGGTTACACCGATTGGCATAACCAAGAACACGTAGTGGTCGTACTGACATCTGAAAGTCGTCTTCTTCACATCCTTGTCTCGAACTCTGAGCTGGTGATAGCCTGATCTGAGTTCTATCTTTGAGAACCACCGTGCTCCCTTCAGGTGATCAAAGAGGTTGTCAATCCTCAAGAGTGTGTACTTGTTCTTCATGGCCACTCGGTTATGGTGATGGTAGTCGACATAAATCCTGAAGAAACCATCATCCTTCATGGTGAACAGAATAAGGGATGCCCAGGGAGAAACACTAGGCTGAATGAATCTCTTCCTCTGCAAGTCCTCTAGTTATAGCCGCAACTCACGAAGCTCCGCGAGAGCCATCCGATATACTGGTGTAGATATCAGTTTCGTCTCAGGGTAAAGATCAATATAGAAGTCCACCTATCTGCATGGAGGTAGACCTAAGAAATTGTTAGGGAAAACATCCGCGTACTAGTCCGCCACTACAGGATAGCACAGACTCTCCACATCAACTGCCCCGAGGGTAAGACAGGCCAACTGATGAGTGATCGGTTGAACCCTCCTCCATGTATGTCTTTCATGTGCTGCAAAGGATACCTTCTCGCTAGTGAAGGTAAACCTAGTCCCATCATTGCAGAAACACCGAAATTTGTGCCTAATATAGTCAATCTGAGCATGAACTGTAGATAAACAGTCTTTACCCAAGGTTACACTGTAAGGCCTTGACGCCGCACTAGGAGATCCCAACCAAAGCCCTCGCCTCCTCGAGTATGCCCACATTACCAACAACAGTGTATAATCATTGAATCTACTCCCATATGAGTCTCTAACTATAAGGCTCGAGCCAATGGCTCCATCAGAATATCCATGCATCGAACAAGGGTGGTGGCAATGAAAGTGTGACTCACACATGTGTCTCTAAGAACTACAGGTAAGGTGGAGTAGACATAGATAATACCTCAAATCATCTCTGGAGCACCATTATCATAAGCCTCGGCATCATGGAGCTGAGCTCTCACTTGTCCACCTTCTCCCTACGATCGGGCTAGAAATCCTGGTGGTTGTGGTAACAACTCATAATGTCATCCACCACTACCTTCATAACAATCTCCTCTTCCATGTCCTCCTGAACCCTATGGATCACCCTGATTGACCATCTACCTCTTCCTAAGAGGTCCCTCAACTATCTGTTGATCATATTCCTGACGGGTCAGACAGTCTCGAGCCTTGTGACCTTGCCCGTCACACGCATAGCTGTGCATGTTCCTCGTATGACTAGCTCTGTCTCGTGTTCCTCACACAACCGAACCTGTGTCCTGAGGTCATCCAACAGATGGTATAGCCTTCTTGGATCCCTTTGACATCTTTCTACTTCCAAATGCAGAGGAATCTTCTATGTGATTCCCAGTGGGGGGTCTCGCTGCTTGTGACATCTTAGCAAGTAAACTCTCCACTAAGAGATCTCACTCTAGCGCCCCTCCCTGCGTCGGGATGCTGAGTGAGATCCCCAAATCCGGGATCTCTCACCTGATCCCCTGCTCGAAGGTCCATGCCCTAAATAATGTGTCTGGAAACATATATGTGGAGTAGTGCGACAGTTCACTTAACCTCATTCAGTATTGTGCCACCGTCACGTTGCCCTGCTGCAGATGATGCAACTCTTGTATCTACACTACACAAAAGGTGGATGGGACAAACTCTTCCCAAAACAGACTCTCAAAGTCTACCCAAAGAAGTGATGCTTCGCCAAGAACCTAGAGCATCAACCTCCACCATCAACCTACTGCTTCCTGAAGGAGACTCAGGGAAAGGATCACCATAAGGTCAGCTGGTGTCCCTACCCATCTAAAGACTCTCACCATAGCCTCCATCCAATCCTCAAATTCCTCCGAGCCCATCTCACCCCTAAACCTGGGAGGCCTCTGGCGCTGGAACACGTGAAACACGCTTAGGTGTCATGCACTCTCTACTGATGGGTCTGGTGGCATTAGTGGACCAATGGGTAGTGGTACCATTGGTGTCTGCATTGTGATAGGGCCATGCACCTAGGCCTCGTCACTCGGTGGATTTCCTTCTCGTAAAAAGCCTAGAACCCTGGCTGGCTATCTGTGTGGGGACATCTTGTAAAGAAACATGTTCTCCACGGTCAAAATGTTATACTTGGTGAGTCGACTCAAGGAATTCACAAAGAAGACTCTTGAAAACACACATGCAATCAGTGTTTTCGTGCACTGAGTCAGAAATCGGATGTCATGGTCGTGGTGTATGGATACGTCAGCCGCCGCACCAATACCGGACTCCCTGAACTGAAAACCACACTCAATACACATAACACTATTGCTTCACAGAAAATATCATAGTATTATGTTCCGTAGTAGAACTGACTCCTCTGATATCAATTTGTTACGACCCATCCCCGGGGCCCATTCTGTGACTACCCTAGGCCCGCCTTCCATAGGCCTGGGGATGTAGATGAGCACCAAAGGCATAATTCCCAAATACCGGAAAGGAATTTCCATTATAACCTGTAATGAACACAAAATATCACACATATTGACACAAAAAACTAAGTAAACTATATATCAAAAGAGTGCTGAAAAGTTAAAGGGTCCGGAAATACAAGACAAACTGTAAATTACAAGGAATTGGAAGTACAAATACAACTAATGAAATTGAAAAAAATATCTATTGTGTCATCCTCCAAAATTATTACTTTAAGGGTAGTTATAGATAGACTTCTTAGCACTCCACGTCTGTCGGTCTCCTCCATGTACCAACTCATCGTACGGTCCACCTCCAGTTACCATCCAGTCTTAGTACTCTCAGCCTCAGTCTGCACTGTCTGTAGTCTTCATCCAATATAATGTGGTGTTGCCATATCCCATGCAAGGGTGAGTATAACGATACACCATAGGGACCCTAAGACCATCATGGTCTCACAGAATCTAACAAGGATAAACCACAATGTATGAAATCAAGAGATAACCCCACATAGGTATAAGCCCATATATATACCTAAGTTATCATGCAATCCATCTCAATAATGAGGAAAACACAAAATTTACTGACTCGGCCCACATAGGTATAAAACATTTGTAGAGAGTTAGAGATGATTAGATGTAGCCACTAAATCATATATTCGGTCAAACCTACAAAATATCATGGTACATAAATCAGAGCTATCTAACCCACATAGTATCCGGGAATAGTAGTCAGAGCTATTGAATCCACGTAGGATCCTGGAACAATAGCCAGAGATGTTGAAACCATGTAGGATCCTGGAAAAGTAGTCATAGCTTTCAAACACACATAGGATCCTGGAACAGTAGTCAGTCTTATCTAACCCACGTTGGATCCCTTTATCAAAATGCATCCAGCCACAGGGTTCCTCACATAACACACTTGATTCTTGGAGGTTTCACACCACAAGAAAAGTTTCTATACATCAACTTCCATGAATTCCCATGTTTATGTATCGAAAAGATCTTTCATGCCATTAGATACTGAATGCGAGAGATGACGCGTCAATTGGAAGCCCGATTTGAGAGTTATTGGAATTTTTGTTCTGAGGGCCTGGTTGGATTTATGTTCGAACCCGCCCGACTATACCCCAACTATGTCCAAACATTGTGTGGGGTATACCAAAAAAAAATATATCACTTAAATGTTTCCATCAATGCATACGGTTCATTAATATGATTCACATAGCTCATGTTATGGGAATAAGAGTGGAAAGAGGTCAAAGCGGGTCCAGGTCCAGTTCGGCCCAGTCAGACCGAGGCGGCCCGACCCAGCCCGATCCGAGTCCATACCGGGGTCTGTCCCGATCTGCGGTTCCAACCTGGTCCACGAGGGATACCTGGCCCATGGGGGCAGACCATCCCGCGCGAGGCTTATCCCACATGAGGCCCGCTACTGGAGGCCCGTGTGGTCCGCCGTAGCCGCGTCTAGGGGGAGGTCGTGCCTCCTAGAATCCCAAATGCCTTAGCCGTTCAGTGGGGGTTTAAACTGGCACAATGTGGCGCTGGTGTGTGTAACACTGGACCCACGTGGTGGGGTCCCGCTATTCCAGACTAGTCGAGTTTCCTTCCGCCTCCAGCACGGTGCAGTTGCGTCACACCTCCTCTGGCGATCAGTAGAGCCGGCTGCCCGTCCTACACTGTCGCGTCCAAGGCCATGGCCTGCTCCTCCGCCGCACGATGCGTGTTTTACCATGCCTTCCCCGGAAAACCATCAAACATTACTACCGGTTCTTCTCGCGGTCGGCCTTGCACCGGCCACATATTCTCCCCCGCACCCCCACCAGCCGCCCTTCCCTTCGTCCCACTAGTGACGTTCATCGGTTACGACCGCCAGCGAACCTTCCGCGAGTCACCAGACAAGTTCCAATGGCCCAATTCTCATTCTAGAAGTTACTGCACACTCCTCAAGATGTCTACTTTGATACGAATCCATTATTGATGAAAATTGCTCATCCCGGACTTGTGCCACATTTAGCTTCAAATTTCACAAAGTAAGGCAGAGGGGTCGGGCCGTTTTTGTTCGGCCCACACCATCCACGTTAGAGTTATAGCATGTAGCTTCGAATAACAATCCTTGATGGAAAATTAATAACTAGAAACAAAATAATGATTGAACCCCTACCTTTGCTCACTGTCTGTTGACGGAGTCGCAGGGAAGAAGACGGTGTTGTCGTCATTTGTTTCGTCTGCCGCACACTTCCAATCCCAAGGTCGTGTGTTGGTTTGTTGACCAAGATGTGGATAAAAGGTCAGTCGATGACATCCCACATTGGTAGGAGTCTGTGGATGAATGTCGAAGGAGATCGTTCTTCATATTCATTTGTATCCTTTGTTGGGAGCATCCTTCATTGGTGAGAGATTTTCTTCAAAAGATATCTCTTATCCAATGTTTCACCCAGAAACAAATGCCAAGGAAGAATTATAATCTCCTATTAAATCATTGGAATAATATTTAAAAATGGGTGAATTAAATTAGCTTGGATCAACTTAATTAATGTCGAGGATTTGGAAAAAAATTAAGTGTTGGGGAGTTGAAGAGGCTCCCCTACACTTAATGGAAGGTGGGGAGTTTCTCCCCATTAAAGGGGAGTTTCAAGGGGGTTTAACCCCACGTGGTCCCCACCACAATAAAGATGAAGAAGAGGTTTAGACCTCAGGTGGGCCCCACCACCATAAACTCTTATGGGAGGTTATGGGGTGGTTCTCCCCACCTCCAACATCCACATTGAGTTTTTTAACCAACAAATTATTATATAGATTCACATATTTATTTTTATATTATTAATTAACTAAAAACCCCAAAACTATCATTCACTCTCGACCCACTTCCATTGAGGTGAATGTATCCTTATGCGAATATCGGCGCTGTGAGTTCAATAGTGCCATCAGATTTCAATTCCATGCACCAGTTTAAAAGTTATAAAAAATTGTTAATATGTTTACTGAACTTACTATAAAAAAAATTCAGATATTGATTCTGGGCACACCGGGCCTCAGAATCATTCTCCATAAATTTCCGCGGACTCATAAAATTCCAATTTGATTAATTTAATACATGGAAATTCTGGGTCTTTGCATCTTTGATCCTCATATTAACCATGCTAGGGGAAAGAGGAATATTCTAAACACAAAAAACATTTAATCCCCCTACCCAGAATCAGTCTTTGAGATGAAGTAGAGGATTCACATTAGTAGACGTTCCATGTTCCTTGGCACTCGTTATTACCTGATTCGATTCCTCCAATAAGTTTTCCTCGATCACCATTCTTTTTTGGGGAGTAAATTCAACATCGTCATGAATGATGATTCTCCCACCATTGTCAAAATTCTTTCTAGTGGTTTTATTAAATATATGAGACGTCACCTTATTGCATTCATTAATATGGTTTATTAATGAATGGCTATTAATGAAACTTTAATCCATGAATGTCGCAGTTACACATCCAAAGGGACGTGTCAGTAAATATCACTTATTTATTATTTTCTATTACACTACAGTACTTCCATATATCGCTCAGTGGATTTAGAAATATTGAAATATCTCATATAATTATTTTTTTTTTCAAATGTCCAAAAAATAACTTTTTCGTCTAACCCATGCTGGTCGAAGTTAAGCTTCGCCTAAGAGAATTTGGGCAGACAATGAAAGTTAGTTTTTGGCCATATGTAAAATAATTAGGAAACACTTATTATATTATCAAAACCTTATAAATGCTAAACGGTATCTCATATTATAAATCTGATTGTACTGTTGACCTTGTGAGGGTGAGTTTCCCATAGTTGGAGTCTATCCCTGACCAGCATATGTTGAGGGTGACTATTAATAATTATTTTACCTTTTATAAGGTACTTTTAGTGAACGGCAAGAGGGATTTTCTATCGTTTGAACTCGTTCTTAGATTTAAAGTCAAAGTATGCCATTTAATTTGCAGTTCCATGATTTTCATCGGTGAAGCATAACATCAGCTGGAAATGGTTGGATGAAAATTTGATTGTTGGACTTTTTGGAAAAAATAATAAAATAACTAAATGAGTTAATTTATTCCTTCAAAAACCATTGAGTGGAAGATGTTGGGACTGCAGTGTAATGACATACAATAAATAAGGTACATCTAATGACACAGCTTTTTTGGATGTGTAACAACAACATTCATGGATTAAAGGTCTAGTAATTGAGGTTCATTAATAAACCAATTAATGATGTCAACATGGTATAGTTTATTTTATATAATCAATCCATGCTAATTAATTTCGAAAATGGTTGGAGAAGCCTCTGTCTTGATGCTGGCGACTTTCCTCTCCAATGAATAAGGGTGATCGAGTGACGATCATTGGTGGAATCAAACCAGGTGATGACGAGAACCAATGAACGCGGAACATCTACAAATTTGAATCTTCTACTTCGTATTAAAAACTGATTCCAAGTAGGTTTATTACATGTTTTATTTGTTTAAAAGAATCCACTTTCCTCATTATTGGTTATTGAGAAGAACACAAATCAACCAACCAATGTGTTGATCTATGATCCTTTCTCTTTTTAGGAGGTTTTTGTGGGGTTTTTGGGGGTTTGTTCTTCCTAAATGTTGTTTGATATCACCACCAGGATATATCACTAACGCGAAGGGTGTGGGATAATCCAAACATGGCCTGAACCCTTCGATGATCGTGGTTTTGTTTAATTCTTCATGGGTGACCGAGAAAAATGATGGAAAGGAAACATTTGGGGGCCACATAGTGATGTTGTCATCCCGGGAGACCTTTAGGTATAGAGGGGAAGGAATCAGACCACTGTAGCTTCATCGTTGGCCCAAGGAAGCACCGCCAGTGCGACACCACTCGCATGGAGGCGCCGAGGACTGGTGGAGAAAAGAGGGTGGTGGCACCTGTAGGCATCCTAAAGGACATGGGGTGGTTAACCCTCGCCGACCGCATTAAAGGTGGGTGGCACACCCTGGAGGAGGCACCGCGACTCTAGCCGCATTAGTGGTGGACCAGTGTTTGTGGGTCCTGCCACAGACCAGACCATCGTGACCGGTCAACTTGAATTATGGATCCAGCCTGTGGCTAGCATTTAGAGATCTCGAACAGACCACGTCTGTTCGGGAGGGGAGCAAACCCCGCACCAACCTGGAAGGTCACACCTAGCTGTCTGGTCGTTCCTAGTTGGATGACTGCACCTAGATAGCTGGTCGCGCCCAGCCAGGTGGGTTGGGCCGGTCCCACATCCCAGTGGGATGAGCCTAGCCAATTTGGGCTAGGCCCATTAGGTCGTGTCGGTTGGCCCAGGCCAGGTCGGGTCAGCCTAGACCGGGTCGAGTCAAGTCAGTCCATACCAAGACGGGTCAGCCCAGACCGGGTCAGATCTGACTCAATCTCAATTTGACCTAGTTTTTCTTAAACCAAATTTATTTTTGTCAAACCTTTTATATTGCTATAACCCTTAATACGAGTCAGTCATTTTGAGATACTCCACTTGGGTTTAGGAAAATGTTCGAGTATTTTTGGGTTGGATCAGACTCGAATTCAATCAGGACCTCAGTTCTAAAATTTATATAACATACAGACCATGAATCTGATTGATGGGCCATATTTTGTGATGGAACATGTAACATCCCAAGTAAGTAATGAATAATAGATATTTTTATCTATGTCTATTAATGATAAAGATAGTGTTTTAGAGGCTTAAAATGAAAATAAATACAATCTTATGCATGGAATACACTAATATTCTTAAAAGATTGTTTTAGTGCCTTTGATGGAAAACCATTTTTGAATCTATATTTTGACAATTTTATAAACTATGTTGGTAAAAATAAACTTATCCTTTATGATTGGGACATCAAAATTTACCTTGTGTGAATTTTTGGTAATTTTCTGACAATGTTCATTTTTTAATGAATAGTGAAAAATACTGCATTTTACATCAAAACTACTTTTTAATCTAATTTATTTATATGATTAGATTATGTTTTGAATTGGTTTTGAAGTAAAATTAGAATATATTTTTACCATTTTATCCAATGGTGGTCATTGGAATCAATTTCACTTTGAAATTAGACTTAAACTGGTGTCAATCTTTTGATACTTATTGTTTTGTAAAAAAACGCTATTTGCTCTGGCAGCGGGAATTAATTATTAAATTAATTAATGTGACTTATATGATTTGAATTTTGTAAAATAGACTTCATTTTTGAATTCGGAATATCAAATATAGCTTAGAGTGAATTTTTGGTAATTTTCTGAAAAACTTCAATTTTTGATGAATAGTGAAACCACTAAGTGGTAATCAAGCAAACTGATTTTTCAGTTAAATGAAAGTTTACCACTAATGTGTATTGAATTTTGAAAATCCGACATACATGGTTATCATTAAGAAGTAAAATGTGGTTCAATGAGATTAAAATAATTTTTTTGGTGAATAGTAACTTATTAAGTTCTTAATCGCGATTAGTGGTAATTAGTGTAGTTTAAGGTATAAATAATGATTTAATAATATGAAATGACCTAGACACATGTCCCAACCTTATTGGTTGTGTCATGGCCGACCAAGACAAGCCATGGGTCAACTTGGGGACCCCATGGATCCACTTTTGTTGGGAAATGACATAAATTACTTTTTATTTAATGTTAAAGTGAAAATGACACAAACATGATATGTTTTGCGAAAACAATTTTTAAGTGGGGTTATACAAGTCCAAATTTTGATTATAAATAGTCATTGGAAAGCTAAAAATATTTCCTACATCATAGTATTTGTTTTATAATTTTTAGACATTAAATAAATTAAATTATTTATGACATAATAATGATGCAGCAATGACATCATTATTTGACGATTTAAATAAAATAGAAAGATAACGTAAAATATATGATCTACATATGTCCAAAACCAATTGGATGAGTGGATTTCGAACCCTTATCACCTTATCCACGAATTATATCAATGTGGGACCTTTTGAAACCGAAACACATTTTCAAATAAAGTAATGTTTCTTTACTTTCCAAAAGTACCCCTCCTCTCCTCTTATAAAAGGCCCCCACCTCTACCTCATTTCACACACTCTTCAAGCCTTTGGCTCGGCCAACCCCTGCCCATTTGCTCTCTCCACATCCCTCTCCTCATCCTATAGGATTCCCTTTGGGCAGAATCCTTTCAAAGGAAGCCTTTAGGCTCAACTCAAAAGGAGTTACACTTTTTAAAGGTAATTCATTCTCTCATGTTCATTTGTTTTATTTTGCTTCTCCAACCCCCTAAACTCTTTTTATTTACTTCTTTTGTAACAAAACCAGTATCTTCAATATACTAGGATGTTGTTATAAGATTTATTTGAGCTACACTCTCACACAACTACATAAAATGGTTAAAGAACATAAGGTTTCCGTGGATGGCGAAATTCTGCCTCCCGAAACGATGATTGTTCAACACTCATTAAACACCTTCAAAGGTGGCCATTATGATGTCACTATTTTTATATATGATATATAATATGTTTATGTTTTCCTTAAGCTTCTGTTTTTTCATTTTGGGCATACCTTTATGGTTTCCATTATGGGTAAAACACGATATCTTCATTTTAGGAAGCGCGGACTACCGCCCCCTAAACGTGATTTGATTCGTTAATACCATATGTGGGATGTGTAAAGGATAAAGTTAATGATATTATATATGTTATTATACTGGAATTATAATATACTCTTATATCATTATGATTCCATTCCAGAAAATATGAAATAGAAATGGAAGTAGCGTTCATGCGTACGTACGGCTTACCGTCTCCATGAACGATGCATTTAATTTCTTACCTCTAAATGTGATGTAATATTATAAATGAATGTATGTACTGGATATACATGAAATATATGATATCTACATCATGAATACAATTCTGGATATAATGAACCTTTGACCAAATTAACAACATGTAAGTGTAAGAAGCCTATTTTTGACTTAAGAACCAAATACCGACAAAATGAACATTATTAACTTAAATGATTACATGATGTTCATAACATGGTATAAAAGGAATAATGAACTTGAAAAATATTCATAAGCAAGTAGAGATTAACTCAAGTTTATTATTCAGGAGTTTAAAGAACGGTCAGGTCAAGTCGGATACGAGGTATGGGACTTCGTCTCAATCTCCTTTCATTGAGGCATATTTTATTTTATACACAACTTTCTTTTATACGGTGTATAAACCCCTTTGACTTTTACGTTTATTCAAAAGGAATCTTTTTTATATGAAGCGTTTACTAAACGACAAAAGGGAATGTTTTTGTCATACGTATGCGGCGACAACGACTTCTCCGCCGTCGTAACCGTTATTTGAGTTTCGGCTTCCTCTACAAGCCATACCTTCTTTTTTTAAAAGAAAAATAAATACCATGTTTTACTTTGGTATTGAAAATGGTTTTCATAATGTTTTTATAACAATGTGTTGTATTGATATCTCGTGATTGAAATGTGGAAATGTTATGCTTCCTTTATGCATGTTTTATGTGATATGATTATGTTATGGTTCTTGGGAATTATTATGAAGACGGGTGGTTCCGTGATAAACTAAGGGTGGGTGAGCCCGTTATAGCTCTCCAATGCATTGGGTAACGCGAAGGAGTGAAATGTTAAGGTTTCTCCGAAGATATTTTAGGGAATATACTGTGATGGGTATTCCAAACGTAACCAAGAGGGTTACTCCCTACGTAAGAATGTTATGAATGCCTCAAGTTACCTTTACGTATTATGATTTCTATGATTTATTCATGATTTTATGAGGTATGTTAAAGTGCCTATGTTTTATGGGTAAAGTATGATTTCATTCTTATGTATATATGAACTCATGTTTCCTTTCCATGTTTTTTTTATAACCCATACTGAGTTTTTATGCTCATCCCAAGTTTTTGAAATGTTTTTCACAGGTCAAGGGAAAGGTACATGATAAGATTATAGAGTCAAGGATGTGTCAAGAAATAATCCATGTTTTATTTTAAATGTGTTTCCATTGATGGGAATGAAGAATAATATCTTTATGTAACCACTTTGTTTATATGTGGAATGTAATGCAAGTTTTATGATCTAATTCTCTAAAACTCTAAACCTGAAAAGATCCTCAATGTGTAATCTTGTAATAACACAAGATTAAGTAAGGTTTAAGGCTGGGGCCTTATAGTTGGTATCAGAGGTCGGTTTAGATAACTTTAGGAGTTAGAATTCTATTAAATGATTATCCAAAAATATTTTTTTTTTCTTTCGAAATGATATAGCATTTAAAGATTACCATGTTGCTTCATCTAAGACATGTTTGTTCAGAATGGTTTTCCGCAGAGGAAACAGGGAAGCTGTGCTAGGAAGGCATACAGAAGGAAATAACCTTCTGAATCAGCATCCAGAAATGGTCGGAATTGGAACTGAACAGTTTGTTGCAGTAATGGCGCAGTTGACTCAGGCGATAAATGGTGGTGGTATCCATGCACGAGATCAGCCAGATCAACCGCAGAGGAACATGTCAGTGGTGGAACATTTCATGAGGCAGCATCCCCCATCATTCAGAGGATCATCTGACCCTGTGCTAGCTGAAGGGTGGATTAAAGCACTGGAGAAGATTTTTGATGTCATGGGGTGTTCAGACAATCAAAAGGTTAGTCTTGCTATTTACAGTTTGGAGGGTGAAGCAGATCAGTGGTGGTCCATGGTTAAAAATATCAGGGACGCCGATGAGATTGATGCTCTTGACTGGGATGAATTCAAAGGTATGTTTCTTGAGAAGTATTTTCCTAAGGTTGTTCGACTTAGGATGGAAAAGCAATTCTTGGAATTGAGGCAAGAGGAAGACTCAGTGGCTGCCTATGAAGAAAGGTTCACTCGATTGGCAAGGTATGCTCCAAATTTTATCCGGGACCTTGATAGTAAAATCAATCGTTTTTACTCAGGATTAAAGCCAAAGTATCGAAGGGCATTAGCTTCTCGTGAGTTTAAAAGTTATGAAAAGCTTGTTCGATGTGCTGAGAAGGTGGAAATGGAGTTTGCCGATGACCAAGTGTTCTATAACAACCAGCAGAAGAAGAGACCGAGGTGGCAGGAGAAAGGTAAGAATTCTTCAAAGAAGTCTGATGGTAAGAGAACTAAGTTTCCAGTTTGTGATAAATGTGGCAAAAGGCATTCTGGGGAATGTCTTCTGAATTCTGGGAAGTGCTACCGATGTGGTAAGATGGGACATAAGGCTCGTGATTGCACTGAAAAGGATCAAGGTGAAGGTAAGAACAAATTTGATTTACAGTTAGTGAAATGTTATAAGTGCAATGAGATGGGTCACTATGCAAACGAGTGTCCGACAAGGAGCTTGAGTGATGGGAAGCAGTTAGACTACAAGCAGAAAGGGGTGGTGAAATCCTTTGCAACTACTTCAGCAGATGTCGGGCCACCAAATGAAGTCGTATTAGGTACTTTGTTTGTTTTTTCAGACTATGCCAGTGTGTTGATTGATTCGGGGTCTACACATTCTTTCATCTCTGAAACCTTTTCTAGTAAAATGGGAATACCATCTCAAGAAATGACTCCTGAACTTTTGGTAAAAACACCTGGGGGAAGTGTCGAGGAAAAAAGAATTTATAAGAATCTTCCTATCCTTATCTGTGGAAAGAACCTACTTGCAAACCTTATTGTTCTACCTCTAGTAGAGTTTGATGTTATCCTGGGTATGGATTGGCTCTCTTTTTACCATGCTAAGATTGACTGTAGAGCTAAAGAAGTTTCTTTTCAGAAAGACTTTCAGTTTGTTTACAAGAATGAACCCTTACTTTTGATAACATATCAAGAGGCCGAGAAACTTGTAAAAGATGGAAATGAATGTTACCTTGCACACGTCGTTGAAAATAAAGGAACTGTTCAGATTAATGATGTGCCAGTGGTAAATGAGTATCCTGATGTTTTTCCTGATGACTTGCCTGGAATAATACCAGATCGGGAAGTTGAGTTTACTGTTGACTTAGTTCCTGATGCTAAGCCAATTTCAAAACCCCCTTATCGAATGGCACAAATTGAACTTTTAGAGTTGAAGGAGCAATTGCAAGATTTATTAGAGAAAGGTTTCATTAGACCTAGCACATCACCATGGGGTGCTTTTGTTTTATTTGTTAAAAAGAAAGATGGTTCTATGAGACTTTGCATTGATTATATAGCCTTGAATAATATCACTGTTAAGAACAAATATCCTTTGCCTCATATCGATGATTTGTTTGATCAGCTCCAGGGAGCTCAGTTTTTTTCAAAGATTGACCTGAGATCGGGGTACCATCAGCTGAAGGTAAAGGAGGCAGATATTCCGAAGACCGCGTTCCGTACGAGATATGGCCATTATGAATTTGTAGTAATGCCTTTTGGGCTAACCAATGCACCTGCTGTATTCATGGACTTAATGAATAGAATTTTCCATGAGTTCTTGGATCAGTTTGTGGTGGTTTTCATTGATGATATTTTGGTGTTTCCTAAAAGTAAAGAGGAGCATAAAAAACATTTAAGGGTTATCTTGCAAACCATAAAAGAAAAGAAATTGTATGGGAAATTCAGAAAGTGTGAGTTTTGGTTGCAACAAATATCTTTCCTTGGTCACATTGTTTCTAAAGATGGAATAACTGTTGATCCTGGAAAAACAAAAGTTGTGGAAGAATGGCCAAGACCCACAAATGTAACCGAGATTCGTAGCTTCCTTGGTTTGGCGGGCTATTACCGAAGGTTTGTTAGAAATTTTTCACGGTTATCTAGTCCAATGACTAAGCTAACTCGGAAGGGTGTTAAGTTTATCTGGACAAAAGAATGTGATGATTGTTTTCAGGAATTGAAAAGAAGATTGGTGAATGCTCCAGTTTTGGCACTACCTTCCAGGAATGGTGAGTTTGTTATATACAGTGATGCTTCATTGAAAGGACTTGGTTGCGTCCTAATGCAGAATGATCAGGTAATTGCTTATGCTTCACGACAGTTGAAAACTCATGAGGTAAATTACCCTACACATGATTTGGAATTAGCTGCTGTTGTTTTTTCTTTAAAAATTTGGTGGCATCATTTGTATGGAGTAAAGTGTGAAATATATACCGATCACAAAAGTTTAAAGTATATATTCACTCAGAAAGAGTTAAACATGAGACAAAGGAGATGGCTGGAATTAATCAAGGATTATGATTGTACAGTTCATTATCATCCGGGAAAAGCAAATAAAGTGGCTGATGCTTTGAGTCGAAAAAGTAATGCTTCATTAACAATGTTGCGTTTGGAACGTGATCATTTGGTTAACGATTTGATGAACTTTGGCATAGAAGTTGTTGGTGCAGGAAGTACTTCTGTTTTGTTTCAGGTATCAGTGAGATCATCTCTATCAGATAGAATCAAGCAAGCACAGAAGCAAGACAGTGAGTTGCAGAAAAAGGTAGAGCTGGTTCAGAAAGGTAAGTTGCCTGAATTCAACATTGATAATGATTACGTTTTGAGATTTGGGAAGAGATTGTGTGTGCCTTCTGATTCACAGTTGAAGAGAGAGTTGTTATGTGAAGCTCATAGTTCTCCGTTTTCAGTTCATCCGGGCAGTACTAAGATGTATAGAGATCTGCGGGAGTATTACTGGTGGGATGGAATGAAAAGAGATATTGCTGATTTTACTGTGAAGTGTTTGACTTCTCAGCAGGTTAAAGCAGAGCGGCAGTTACCGAAAGGGATGCTTCAGCCTTTACCAGTGCCAGAGTGGAAATGGGAGAATATATCCATGGACTTTGTTGTTGGATTACCAAAGACATCTCGAGGTAATAATGCAATCTGGGTTATTGTTGATCGCTTGACCAAATCTGCTCATTTCCTTGCTATACGAGATACTTTCTCTCTTGATCAACATTCCCGTTTGTATCTTAAAGAGATAGTCAGGTTACATGGAGTTCCTCTCTCCATTGTATCAGATCGTGATCCCAGGTTTACTTCCAACTTTTGGAAAGGCCTTCAGAGGTCGTTGGGTACTGAATTAAATTTTAGTACAGCTTTTCATCCTCAATCAGATGGGCAGTCAGAACGAACAATTCAGACATTGGAGGATATGCTACGAGCTTGTTCTATGGATTATCAGGGAAGTTGGGACCAACATCTTTCTTTGGTTGAGTTTTCATATAATAACAGTTTTCATTCCAGTATACAGATGGCACCATTTCAGGCATTATATGGGAAGCGGTGTCGAACTCCAGCTTTCTGGGATGAAGTGGGTGAAAGGAAGTTGATGGGACCAGAATTGGTAGAAGAGATGGCAGAAAAAGTTAAGCTGATTCAGAAACACATGAGAACAGCTCAGAGCAGGCAGAAGAGTTATGCGGATAACCGGAGGAAGGATCTATCTTTCGAGGTAGGTGATCATGTTTTTGTCAAGGTTTCTCCTTGGAAAAGTGTGATGAGATTTGGTAAGAAAGGAAAGTAGAGTCCAAGGTTCATTGGACCATACGAAATTCTGGAAAGAGTTGGATCAGTTGCATACCGAGTGGCTTTACCTCCGAGTTTATCTCAGGTACACAATGTTTTTCACGTTTCGATGTTGAGAAAGTATATGCCAGATCCATCTCATGTTTTGAGTCCAGAGGTAGTTCAGCTGGAAGAGAACCTATCTTATGAGGAACAACCGGTCCAGATTCTTGACCACAGGGAGCAAGTGTTACGGAATAAGGTGATTAAGCAGGTAAAGGTTTTGTGAAAAAACCACATGATTGAATAGGCAACATGGGAATCAGAAAATGCAATGAGGGATAAGTACCCCCATTTATTCGATAAGTAAATAAATTGCAGGGACTCAATTTTCTAAAGGGGGGAAGGATGTAACATCCCAAGTAAGTAATGAATAATAGATATTTTTATCTATGTCTATTAATGATAAAGATAGTGTTTTAGAGGCTTAAAATGAAAATAAATACAATCTTATGCATGGAATACACTAATATTCTTAAAAGATTGTTTTAGTGCCTTTGATGGAAAACCATTTTTGAATCTATATTTTGACAATTTTATAAACTATGTTGGTCAAAATAAACTTATCCTTTATGATTGGGACATCAAAATTTACCTTGTGTGAATTTTTGGTAATTTTCTGACAATGTTCATTTTTTAATGAATAGTGAAAAATACTGCATTTTACATCAAAACTACTTTTTAATCTAATTTATTTATATGATTAGATTATGTTTTGAATTGGTTTTGAAGTAAAATTAGAATATATGTTTACCATTTTATCCAATGGTGGTCATTGGAATCAATTTCACTTTGAAATTAGACTTAAACTGGTGTCAATCTTTTGATACTTATTGTTTTGTAAAAACACGCTATTTGCTCTGGCAGCGGGAATTAATTATTAAATTAATTAATGTGACTTATATGATTTGAGTTTTGTAAAATAGACTTCATTTTTGAATTCGGAATATCAAATATAGCTTAGAGTGAATTTTTGGTAATTTTCTGAAAAACTTCAATTTTTGATGAATAGTGAAACCACTAAGTGGTAATCAAGCAAACTGATTTTTCAGTTAAATGAAAGTTTACCACTAATGTGTATTGAATTTTGAAAATCCGACATACATGGTTATCATTAAGAAGTAAAATGTGGTTCAATGAGATTAAAATAATTTTTTTGGTGAATAGTAACTTATTAAGTTCTTAATCGCGATTAGTGGTAATTAGTGTAGTTTAAGGTATAAATAATGATTTAATAATATGAAATGACCTAGACACATGTCCCAACCTTATTGGTTGTGTCATGGCCGACCAAGAAAAGACATGGGTCAACTTGGGGACCCCATGGATCCACTTTTGTTGGGAAATGACATAAATTACTTTTTATTTAATGTTAAAGTGAAAATGACACAAACATGATATGTTTTGCGAAAACAATTTTTAAGTGGGGTTATACAAGTCCAAATTTTGATTATAAATAGTCATTGGAAATCTAAAAAGATTTCCTACATCATAGTATTTGTTTTATAATTTTTAGACATTAAATAAATTAAATTATTTATGACATAATAACGATGCAGCGATGACATCATTATTTGACGATTTAAATAAAATAGAAAGATAATGTAAAATCTATGATCTACACATGTCCAAAACCAATTGGATGAGTGGATTTCGAACCCTTATCACCTTATCCACTAATTCTATCAATGTGGGACCTTTTGAAACCGAAACACATTTTCAAATAAAGTAATGTTTCTTTACTTTCCAAAAGTACCCCTCCTCTCCTCTTATAAAAGGCCCCCACCTCTACCTCATTTCACACACTCTTCAAGCCTTTGGCTCGGACAACCCCTGCCCATTTGCTCTCTCCACATCCCTCTCATCATCCTAGAGGATTCCCTTTGGGCAGAATCCTTTCAAAGGAAGCCTTTAGGCTCAACTCAAAAGGAGTTACACTTTTTAAAGGTAATTCATTCTCTCATGTTCATTTGTTTTATTTTGCTTCTCCAACCCCCTAAACTCTTTTTATTTACTTCTTTTGTAACAACACCAGTATCTTCAATATACTAGGATGTTTTTATAAGATGTATTTGAGCTACACTCTCACACAACTACATCAAATGGTTAAAGAACATAAGGTTTCCGTGGATGGCGAAATTCTGCCTCCCGAAACGATGATTGTTCAACACTCATTAAACACCTTCAAAGGTGGCCATTATGATGTCACTATTTTTATATATGATATATAATATGTTTATGTTTTCCTTAAGCTTCTGTTTTTTCATTTTGGGCATACCTTTATGGTTTCCATTATGGGTAAAACACAATATCTTCATTTTAGGAAGCGCGGACTACCGCCCCCTAAAAGTGATTTGATTCGTTAATACCATATGTGGGATGTGTAAAGGATAAAGTTAATGATATTATATATGTTATTATACTGGAATTATAGTATACTCTTATATCATTATGATTCCATTCCAGAAAATATGAAATAGAAATGGAAGTAGCGTTCATGCGTACGTACGGCTTACCGTCTCCATGAACGGTGCATTTCATTTCTTACCTCTAAATGTGATGTAATATTATAAATGAATGTATGTACTGGATATACATGACATATATGATATCTACATCATGAATACCATTCTGGATATAATGAACCTTTGACCAAATTAACAACATGTAAGTGTAAGAAGCCGATTTTTGACTTAAGAACCAAATACCGACAAAATGAACATTATTAACATAAATGATTACATGATTTTCATAACATGGTATAAAAGGAATAATGAACTTGAAAAAGATTCATAAGCAAGTAGAGATTAACTCAAGTTTATTATTCAGGAGTTTAAAGAACAGTCGGGTCAAGTCGGATACGAGGTATGGGACTTCGTCTCAATCTCCTTTCATTGAGGCATATTTTATTTTATAAACAACTTTCTTTTATACGGTGTATAAACCCCTTTGACTTTTACGTTTATTCAAAAGGAATCTTTTTTATACGAATCGTTTACTAAACGACAAAAGGGAATGTTTTTGTCATACGTATGCGGCGACAACGACTTCTCCGCCGTCGTAACCGTTATTTGAGTTTCGGCTTCCTCTACAAGCCATACCTTCTTTTTTTAAAAGAAAAATAAATACCATCTTTTACTTTGGTATTGAAAATGGTTTTCATAATGTTTTTATAACAATGTGTTGTATTGATATCTCGTGATTGAAATGTGGAAATGTTATGTTTCCTTTATGCATGTTTTATGTGATATGATTATGTTATGGTTCTTGGGAATTATTATGAAGACGGGTGGTTCCGTGATAAACTAAGGGAGGGTGAGCCCGTTATAGCTCTCCAATGCATTGGGTAACGCGAAGGAGTGAAACGTTAAGGTTTCTCCGAAGAGATTTTAGGGAATATACTGTGATGGGTATTCCAAACGTAACTAAGAGGGTTACTCCCTACGTAAGAATGTTATGAATGCCTCAAGTTACCTTTACGTATTATGATTTCTATGATTTATTCATGATTTTATGATGTATGTTAAAGTGCCTATGTTTTATGGGTAAAGTATGATTTCATTCTTATGTATATATGAACTCATGTTTCCTTTCCATGTTTTTTTTATAACCCATACTGAGTTTTTATGCTCATCCCAAGTTTTTGAAATGTTTTTCACAGGTCAAGGGAAAGGTACATGATAAGATGATAGAGTCAAGGATGTGTCAAGAAATAATCCATGTTTTATTTTAAATGTGTTTCCATTGATGGGAATGAAGAATAATATCTTTATGTAACCACTTTGTTTATATGTGGAATGTAATGCAAGTTTTATGATCTAATTCTCTAAAACTCTAAACCTGAAAAGATCCTCAATGTGTAATCTTGTAATAACACAAGATTAAGTAAGGTTTAAGGCTGGGGCCTTATAGTTGGTATCAGATGTCGGTTTAGATAACTTTAGGAGTTAGAATTCTATTAAATGATTATCCAAAAATATTTTTTTTTCTTTCGAAATGATATAGCATTTAAAGATTACCATGTTGCTTCATCTAAGACATGTTTGTTCAGAATGGTTTTCCGCAGAGGAAACAGGGAAGCTGTGCTAGGAAGGCATACAGAAGGAAATAACCTTCCGAATCAGCATCCAGAAATGGTCGGAATTGGAACTGAACAGTTTGTTGCAGTAATGGAGCAGTTGACTCAGGCGATAAATGGTGGTGGTATCCATGCACGAGATCAGCCAGATCAACCGCAGAGGAACATGTCAGTGGTGGAACATTTCATGAGGCAACATCCCCCATCATTCAGAGGATCATCTGACCATGTGCTAGCTGAAGGGTGGATTAAAGCACTGGAGAAGATTTTTGATGTCATGGGGTGTTCGGACAATCAAAAGGTTAGTCTTGCTATTTACCGTTTGGAGGGTGAAGCAGATCAGTGGTGGTCCATGGTTAAAAATATCAGGGACGCCGATGAGATTGATGCTCTTGACTGGGATGAATTCAAAGGTATGTTTCTTGAGAAGTATTTTCCTAAGGCTGTTCGACTTAGGATGGAAAAGCAATTCTTGGAATTGAGGCAAGAGGAAGACTCAGTGGCTGCCTATGAAGAAAGGTTCACTCGATTGGCAAGGTATGCTCCAAATTTTATCCGGGACCTTGATAGTAAAATAAATCGTTTTTACTCAGGATTAAAGCCAATGTATCGAAGGGCATTAGCTTCTCGTGAGTTTAAAAGTTATGAAAAGCTTGTTCGATGTGCTGAGAAGGTGGAAATGGAGTTTGCCGATGACCAAGTGTTCTATAACAACCAGCAGAAGAAGAGACCGAGGTGGCAGGAGAAAGGTAAGAATTCTTCAAAGAAGTCTGATGGTAAGAGAAATAAGTTTCCAGTTTGTGATAAATGTGGCAAAAGGCATGCTGGGGAATGTCTTCTGAATTCTGGGAAGTGCTACCGATGTGGTAAGATGGGACATAAGGCTCGTGATTGCACTGAAAAGGATCAAGGTGAAGGTAAGAACAAATTTGATTTACAGTTAGTGAAATGTTATAAGTGCAATGAGATGGGTCACTATGCAAACGAGTGTCCTACAAGGAGCTTGAGTGATGGGAAGCAGTTAGACTACAAGCAGAAAGGGGTGGTGAAATCCTTTGCAACTACTTCAGCAGATGTCGGGCCACCAAATGAAGTCGTATCAGGTACTTTGTTTGTTTTTTCAGACTATGCCAGTGTGTTGTTTGATTCGGGGTCTACACATTCTTTCATCTCTGAAACCTTTTCTAGTAAAATGGGAATACCATCTCAAGAAATGACTCCTGAACTTTTGGTAAAAACACCTGGGGGAAGTGTCGAGGCAAAAAGAATTTATAAGAATCTTCCTATCCTTATCTGTGGAAAGAACCTACTTGCAAACCTTATTGTTCTACCTCTAGTAGAGTTTGATGTTATCCTGGGTATGGATTGGCTCTCTTTTTACCATGCTAAGATTTACTGTAGAGCTAAAGAAGTTTCTTTTCAGAAAGACTTTCAGTTTGTTTACAAGAATGAACCCTTACTTTTGATAACATATCAAGAGGCCGAGAAACTTGTAAAAGATGGAAATGAATGTTACCTTGCAAACGTCGTTGAAAATAAAGGAACTGTTCAGATTAATGATGTTCCAGTGGTAAATGAGTATCCTGATGTTTTTCCTGATGACTTGCCTGGAATAATACCAGATCGGGAAGTTGAGTTTACTGTTGACTTAGTTCCTGATGCTAAGCCAATTTCAAAACCCCCTTATCGAATGGCACAAATTGAACTTTTAGAGTTGAAGGAGCAATTGCAAGATTTATTAGAGAAAGGTTTCATTAGACCTAGCACATCACCATGGGGTGCTCCTGTTTTATTTGTTAAAAATAAAGATGGTTCTATGAGACTTTGCATTGATTATAGAGCCTTGAATAATATCACTGTTAAGAAAAAATATCCTTTGCCTCATATCGATGATTTGTTTGATCAGCTCCAGGGAGCTCAGTTTTTTTCAAAGATTGACCTGAGATCGGGGTACCATCAGCTGAAGGTAAAGGAGGCAGATATTCCGAAGACCGCGTTCCGTACGAGATATGGCCATTATGAATTTTTAGTAATGCCTTTTGGGCTAACCAATGCACCTGCTGTATTCATGGACTTAATGAATAGAATTTTCCATGAGTTCTTGGATCAGTTTGTGGTGGTTTTCATTGATGATATTTTGGTGTTTTCTAAAAGTAAAGAGGAGCATGAAAAACATTTAAGGGTTATCTTGCAAACCTTAAAAGAAAAGAAATTGTATGGGAAATTCAGCAAGTGTGATTTTTGGTTGCAACAAATATCTTTCCTTGGTCACATTGTTTCTAAAGATGGAATAACTGTTGATCCTGCAAAAACAAAAGTTGTGGAAGAATGGCCAAGACCCACAAATGTAACCGAGATTCGTAGCTTCCTTGGTTTGGCGGGCTATTACCGAAAGTTTGTTAGAAATTTTTCATGGTTATCTAGTCCAATGACTAAGCTAACTCGGAAGGGTGTTAAGTTTATCTGGACAAAAGAATGTGATGATTGTTTTCAGGAATTGAAAAGAAGATTGGTGAATGCTCCAGTTTTGGCACTACCTTCCAGGAATGGTGAGTTTGTTATATACAGTGATGCTTCATTGAAAGGAATTGGTTGCGTCCTAATGCAGAATGATCAGGTAATTGCTTATGCTTCACGATAGTTGAAAACTCATGAGGTAAATTACCCTACACATGATTTGGAATTAGCTGCTGTTGTTTTTGCTTTAAAAATTTGGAGGCATCATTTGTATGGAGTAAAGTGTGAAATATATACCGATCACAAAAGTTTAAAGTATATATTCACTCAGAAAGAGTTAAACATGAGACAAAGGAGATGGCTGGAATTAATCAAGGATTATTATTGTACAATTCATTATCATCCGGGAAAAGCAAATAAAGTGGCTGATGCTTTGAGTCGAAAAAGTAATGCTTCATTAACAATGTTGCATTTGGAACGTGATCATTTGGTTAACGATTTGATGAACTTTGGCATAGAAGTTGTTGGTGCAGGAAGTCCTTCTGTTTTGTTTCAGGTATCAGTGAGATCATCTCTATCAGATAGAATCAAGCAAGCACAGAAGCAAGACAGTGAGTTGCAGAAAAAGGTAGAGCTGGTTCAGAAAGGTAAGTTGCCTGAATTCAACATTGATAGTGATTGCGTTTTGAGATTTGGGAAGAGATTGTGTGTGCCTTCTGATTCACAGTTGAAGAGAGAGTTGTTATGTGAAGCTCATAGTTCTCCGTTTTCAGTTCATCCGGGCAGTACTAAGATGTATAGAGATCTGCGGGAGTATTACTGGTGGGATGGAATGAAAAGAGATATTGCTGATTTTACTGTGAAGTGTTTGACTTGTCAGCAGGTTAAAGCAGAGCGGCAGTTACCGAAAGGGATGCTTCATCCTTTACCAGTTCCAGAGTGGAAATGGGAGAATATATCCATGGACTTTGTTGTTGGATTACCAAAGACATCTCGAGGTAATAATGCAATCTGGGTTATTGTTGATCGCTTGACCAAATCTGCTCATTTCCTTGCTATACGAGATACTTTCTCTCTTGATCAACTTTACCGTTTGTATCTTAAAGAGATAGTCAGGTTACATGGAGTTCCTCTCTCCATTGTATCAGATCGTGATCCCAGGTTTACTTCCAACTTTTGGAAAGGCCTTCAGAGGTCGTTGGGTACTAAATTAAATTTTAGTACAGCTTTTCATCCTCAATCAGATGGGCAGTCAGAACGAACAATTCAGACATTGGAGGATATGCTACGAGCTTGTTCTATGGATTATCAGGGAAGTTGGGACCAACATCTTTCTTTGGTTGAGTTTTCATATAATAACAGTTTTCATTCCAGTATACAGATGGCACCATTTCAGGCATTATATGGGAAGCTGTGTCGAACTCCAGCTTTCTGGGATGAAGTGGTTGAAAGGAAGTTGATGGGACCAGAATTGGTAGAAGAGATGGCAGAAAAAGTTCAGCTGATTCAGAAACACATGAGAACAGCTCAGAGCAGGCAGAAGAGTTATGCGGATAACCGGAGGAAGGATCTATCTTTCGAGGTAGGTGATCATGTTTTTCTCAAGGTTTCTCCTTGGAAAAGTGTGATGAGATTTGGTAAGAAAGGAAAGTTGAGTCCAAGGTTCATTGGACCATACGAAATTCTGGAAAGAGTTGGATCAGTTGCATATCGAGTGGCTTTACCTCCGAGTTTATCTCAGGTACACAATGTTTTTCACGTTTCGATGTTGAGAAAGTATATGCCAGATCCATCTCATGTTTTGAGTCCAGAGGTAGTTCAGCTGGAAGAGAACCTATCTTATGAGGAACAACCGGTCCAGATTCTTGACCACAGGGAGCAAGTGTTACGGAATACGGTGATTAAGCAGGTAAAGGTTTTGTGAAAAAACCACATGATTGAAGAGGCAACATGGGAATCAGAAAATGCAATGAGGGATAAGTACCCCCATTTATTCGATAAGTAAATAAATTGCGGGGACGCAATTTTCTAAAGGGGGGAAGGATGTAACATCCCATGTAAGTAATGAATAATAGATATTTTTATCTATGTCTATTAATGATAAAGATAGTGTTTTAGAGGCTTAAAATGAAAATAAATACAATCTTATGCATGGAATACACTAATATTCTTAAAAGATTGTTTTAGTGCCTTTGATGGAAAACCATTTTTGAATCTATATTTTGACAATTTTATAAACTATTTTGGTCAAAATAATCTTATCCTTTATGATTGGGACATCAAAATTTACCTTGTGTGAATTTTTGGTAATTTTCTGACAATGTTCATTTTTTAATGAATAGTGAAAAATACTGCATTTTACATCAAAACTACTTTTTAATCTAATTTATTTATATGATTAGATTATGTTTTGAATTGGTTTTGAAGTAAAATTAGAATATATGTTTACCATTTTATCCAATGGTGGTCATTGGAATCAATTTCACTTTGAAATTAGACTTAAACTGGTGTCAATCTTTTGATACTTATTGTTTTGTAAAAACACGCTATTTGCTCTGGCAGTGGGAATTAATTATTAAATTAATTAATGTGACTTATATGATTTGAATTTTGTAAAATAGACTTCATTTTTGAATTCGGAATATCAAATATAGCTTAGAGTGAATTTTTGGTAATTTTCTGGAAAACTTCAATTTTTGATGAATAGTGAAACCACTAAGTGGTAATCAAGCAAACTGATTTTTCAGTTAAATGAAAGTTTACCACTAATGTGTATTGAATTTTGAAAATCCGACATACATGGTTATCATTAAGAAGTAAAATGTGGTTCAATGAGATTAAAATAATTTTTTTGGTGAATAGTAACTTATTAAGTTCTTAATCGCGATTAGTGGTAATTAGTGTAGTTTAAGGTATAAATAATGATTTAATAATATGAAATGACCTAGACACATGTCCCAACCTTATTGGTTGTGTCATGGCCGACCAAGACAAGCCATGGGTCAACTTGGGGACCCCATGGATCCACTTTTGTTGGGAAATGACATAAATTACTTTTTATTTAATGTTAAAGTGAAAATGACACAAACATGATATGTTTTGCGAAAACAATTTTTAAGTGGGGTTATACAAGTCCAAATTTTGATTATAAATAGTCATTGGAAAGCTAAAACGATTTCCTACATCATAGTATTTGTTTTTATAATTTTTAGACATTAAATAAATTAAATTATTTATGACATAATAATGATGCAGCGATGACATCATTATTTGACGATTTAAATAAAATAGAAAGATAATGTAAAATATATGATCTACACATGTCCAAAACCAATTGGATGAGTGGATTTCGAACCCCTATCACCTTAGCCACGAATTCTATCAATGTGGGACCTTTTGAAACCGAAACACATTTTCAAATAAAGTAATGTTTCTTTACTTTCCAAAAGTACCCCTCCTCTCCTCTTATAAAAGGCCCCCACCTCTACCTCATTTCACACACTCTTCAAGCCTTTGGCTCGGCCAACCCCTGCCCATTTGCTCTCTCCACATCCCTCTCCTCATCCTAGAGGATTCCCTTTGGGCAGAATCCTTTCAAAGGAAGCCTTTAGGCTCAACTCAAAAGGAGTTACACTTTTTAAAGGTAATTCATTCTCTCATGTTCATTTGTTTTATTTTGCTTCTCCAACCCCCTAAACTCTTTTTATTTACTTCTTTTGTAACAACACCAGTATCTTCAATATACTAGGATGTTGTTATAAGATTTATTTGAGCTACACTCTCACACAACTACATCAAATGGTTAAAGAACATAAGGTTTCCGTGGATGGCGAAATTCTGCCTCCCGAAACGATGATTGTTCAACACTCATTAAACACCTTCAAAGGTGGCCATTATGATGTCACTATTTTTATATATGATATATAATATGTTTATGTTTTCCTTAAGCTTCTGTTTTTTCATTTTGGGCATACCTTTATGGTTTCCATTATGGGTAAAACACGATATCTTCATTTTAGGAAGCGCGGACTACCGCCCCCTAAAAGTGATTTGATTCGTTAATACCATATGTGGGATGTGTAAAGGATAAAGTTAATGATATTATATATGTTATTATACTGGAATTATAATATACTCTTATATCATTATGATTCCATTCCAGAAAATATGAAATAGAAATGGAAGTAGCGTTCATGCGTACGTACGGCTTACCGTCTCCATGAACGGTGCATTTCATTTCTTACCTCTAAATGTGATGTAATATTATAAATGAATGTATGTACTGGATATACATGACATATATGATATCTACATCATGAATACCATTCTGGATATAATGAACCTTTGACCAAATTAACAACATGTAAGTGTAAGAAGCCTATTTTTGACTTAAGAACCAAATACCGACAAAATGAACATTATTAACTTAAATGATTACATGATGTTCATAACATGGTATAAAAGGAATAATGAACTTGAAAAAGATTCATAAGCAAGTAGAGATTAACTCATGTTTATTATTCAGGAGTTTAAAGAACGGTCGGGTCAAGTCGGATACGAGGTATGGGACTTCGTCTCAATCTCCTTTCATTGAGGAATATTTTATTTTATACACAACTTTCTTTTATACGGTGTATAAACCCCTTTGACTTTTACGTTTATTCAAAAGGATTATTTTTTATACGAAGCGTTTACTAAACGACAAAAGGGAATGTTTTTGTCATACGTATGCGGCGACAACGACTTCTCCGCCGTCGTAACCGTTATTTGAGTTTCGGCTTCCTCTACAAGCCATACCTTCTTTTTTTAAAAGAAAAATAAATACCATGTTTGAATTTGGTATTGAAAATGGTTTTCATAATGTTTTTATAACAATGTGTTGTATTGATATCTCGTGATTGAAATGTGGAAATGTTATGTTTCCTTTATGCATGTTTTATGTGATATGATTATGTTATGGTTCTTGGGCATTATTATGAAGACGGGTGGTTCCGTGATAAACTAAGGGCGGGTGAGCCCGTTATAGCTCTCCAATGCATTGGGTAACGGGAAGGAGTGAAACGTTAAGGTTTCTCCGAAGAGATTTTAGGGAATATACTGTGATGGGTATTCCAAACGTAACCAAGAGGGTTACTCCCTACGTAAGAATGTTATGAATGCCTCAAGTTACCTTTACGTATTATGATTTCTATGATTTATTCATGATTTTATGAGGTATGTTAAAGTGCCTATGTTTTATGGGTAAAGTATGATTTCATTCTTATGTATATATGAACTCATGTTTCCTTTCCATGTTTTTTTTATAACCCATACTGAGTTTTTATGCTCATCCCACGTTTTTGAAATGTTTTTCACAGGTCAAGGGAAAGGTACATGATAAGATGATAGAGTCAAGGATGTGTCAAGAAATAATCCATGTTTTATTTTAAATGTGTTTCCATTGATGGGAATGAAGAATAATATCTTTATGTAACCACTTTGTTTATATGTGGAATGTAATGCAAGTTTTATGATCTAATTCTCTAAAACTCTAAACCTGAAAAGATCCTCAATGTGTAATCTTGTAATAACACAAGATTAAGTAAGGTTTAAGGCTGGGGCCTTATAGAACACATATGACCAGGCAGTTCTTCTAGTTAATTCTTCATTGGAATTTTTGTCGGTTGAGGTACAACTGTTGTCTTGAGAATAGGATCCTCCCGAAATCAAGCGTCCTAAGTGTGGGAATCCTGTGGTTGGTTTCGGTATGAAGGATGAATAGAGAACACTTATGTTCTTAACACCTAGTGATCCTCTTAGTGGTTTAGCACATACAAATCCTCTATGGGTCAGCACCTAGTGATCCTCTGAGTTTGTCAGCACATAGTGATCCTCTGTGGAAAACTAACTAGCGATCCGCTGTGCGTTAGCACAGAGAGATCATCTATGGGTCAGCACCTACAAATAATCTGCGGAAAACCATTCTATTAAAAAA
Organism: Viscum album; assembly: GCA_963277665.1. Lineage (NCBI taxonomy): Eukaryota > Viridiplantae > Streptophyta > Magnoliopsida > Santalales > Viscaceae > Viscum > Viscum album. Next base: position 71,024,353 of record OY728151.1, on the reverse strand, counting down.
TTTATAAGGTTATGCAACATTGTAATATTGAAATGATATATCATTTCAGTGTTACCATAATGTAAAAATAATATATGGATATGAATATAAAAATATACTAACTCTTAATGTTGTATTAACCAACCTCAGGTTCCCACTATAAGGCCCCATCCATAAACATTATATCATCTTGTGTTAAGTCAAGAGTTATACATTGAGGATCCAATCAACTTTAGAGTTCTAGATAATTAGGCCATAAATATTACATTACATATCAAATAGTAAAAAGTAGACAATTCTACTCAAACAAATAATTTTTTTACATAACAATAGAACTCATTAAATAAAACATGAATTTTAACAACCCAAACTTTTTTAAATTAAAATATCTATTGATCCAATTAAATGTCTTATTATGTGGAATGATAATATAAAACACATGAACTTCCTTGGTTATATGTTTTTTTAATTCAAAATACTGTTACAAATTGTGACCATTGTTAATATAGTTGTTGAATAGTGATGTCATGATTAGTATAAATATAGGGTTTTAACAAATCCAATTTACTCAAACAAAGGATGTGATGACCTCATCCAGAAGACATTCCCCATACGAAGTTTATTTTTCAGATCTCTGAATGGAGTTGGCGTTATTGGTCTTCGCTCTTGACCAATCCCAACCAGATCATCAACATGTGATGCTTGAACAAAATCTCCTACGGGAGAAGAGGAAGTGGATAAAGATTACAACTCGAGCGATGTTATCCGAGCCCCCCCAAGAGTCTATCCACATCACAAACCTTACCCTTCAGTAATATTCTGGTGATATAAGTGGTTATGAAACAAGACCCTCACACTATGATTATTTATATTATTTTTGTATATAATAAATAATAAACTTTCATTTCATTATTGTTACTTTGTAAATAGTTTTTAATGAACAAATAGTTTTTTAGTTATTATTCAATTAATTTTTTTTTGAATTTATGGAATTTCTAATTAAATTATATTTTTATAAAATATTATTATGAAATTACTTTTTATTAGATATAAATGATCATATAATACTTGTAATACAATTTCAATTTTTTTTATGGTTCAAAATCTATTTTTGTCAAAAACCATGATGTTTGATAAATGTCTGTTTTTATTTAAAAATTGAATATTCACATATTTAGAATACTAAATAGATAAAAAGAATATTATTTTTGGAATCAGGATGTCAAAATTATCCAATGGTGAATTTTTTCCTAATTTTCTGGGACAGAATAAGTTTTGGGTAAAAATTTAATTCCGTTTAATTATATAATGTGTTCTGTGAGATCATAATGACCCAATAGTGATGTAATAAAATAATATAAACACTATTTTTAGACAATATATGTTTTACTATTAAAATAATGTTAATTTAGTTTGGTTCGATTTATTTTTCAAAGCATTAGTGGACCCTCCAAGACATGAAAATCGTTTTATATTTTTAAATTGATTTCATTGATAGTGTGACTCACCTCCACGTAAGAAAACATAATAATTTAATAAGATAGGCCATTTTCCTTAAAATTTATAGTTTTCCACTCCACTTTTTCAAAAACCATGTGCAGAAACCATCAGATTGTTTGTGGATTTTATTAGTTTAATGTGTGGTGTCCCAAACCTAAGTAATAAAGAATTCCCTCTCCTTTCCTACATAAACGCACCCAAGATCCCACATACTCTTAACTAAAAGCTATTGGAGTTCATACAACCTCGTCCCTACTCTCCCTAAAATCCCCCCAAGGCACTCCAAGCTCCCATGAAGCCTCTCTCAAGCCTCTTCAATGCCTTTGGGATCACAATTCCAAGTAAGGGATTTCTTCCATTCTAATTTTTAACCAATTTTATTGAAGTTGTTATGCGATTTTATTTTCAATTACTAATGATGGGGCATGATTTATCACCCCCATACTTCCCTATCTATTTTTGAATAATGATATACCATTTTCTCTTTCAATAATTCTTCCCATGTACATTCGCTACCATGTCGAAATTCTGTTAGAAATTTCTCTCTCCTCATTTATATTGAAGCAATTATTTTGTATTATGAATCCAAATTCCATTAATTATTATGGGAAATGTATCATTATGACCTCCTTTTATATCAATTTTCTCTACATATGATGATACACCCTTTTTCTCTCCTCATCCTTTTTTATGAAATCTTATGTCACGCTGTTATGCTGCCAAAATTGCATCGCCGTTTTCCAAGCCAAAATCATTATATAGTGAATACCATGCCTATTTATCTATCAAGGGTATTAACCTTTATTTATATTTACTTATTTTTAATGAGTTCCATTTAATAATTCCACATTCATTTATAGTGGAATAAATAATGACCTTAATGGTTACATTTTGTATGATTCATCTGGCACACGTATGCATGAAATGAAATGTTTAAGAATGGTGTGACCTGATATAGCTCCAATGCATTGGGTAATGATTAGAATCCGGACACGTCAAGTGAAATGAGGATTTATTCATAAAAATTCAAGTGTAATGAGGATTTAATTGTTCTAATTCTAGTGAAATTAGGGTTTACTCATGCTACATGTGAAATGAGCCTTAACTCATGCTAATTCCATATTAAGTGTTGCTTCTAAATATCCATGTTATGATTATCATGCTTTATCATGAATTTATGTTCATATTTTTCTTGTTCTCCATTGATATGACTATTGACTAACATGTATTATATTACTAATGTTATTCCATGTTTTTTCCCTTACTCGGATTTATAGCTCACCCCTTTATTGTGTATGTGATAATGTTATCCCATGCAATGTTAAGTTTGAATAAATGTCGTGTTCATGTAATAAATGTTTTCTATAAAGATCATTCATTTCATTTTATAAGTTGTTTTGTAATATTCCTAATCCCCAAAAACACCAGACCTCTCGATTTTCAATTATGTATCGAGAAAATATTTTATGTAATAAATCATGTCTACGTATCTAATAAAAGCAGGGTTTTTATATTTGGAATCAGAGGATAGGTTTTGTAATTTTTGAGATTAGGATTAGAAAAACCATGTAAAGCCTTAGAGACAAGACTATGTATAAAAAACACCCCTAAATATTGGTGAGTATTGTGTAAGTTTTTTATCAATAAAATATATGCATGTCTGGTTATGTGCGGGTATAGGCGGCTTTGACCCAGATGTACCTAGGAGTGAAAAAATCGACATGGAGTTTCGGGCTGGACCCGGGGTCTGATGGTACACAACAACGGGCCTTGATGAACTCTTTGTTACGATACTCTCGAGGTATATTCTTAAGTAAATTCACAAGATTAGTATAAACCATTATTGAAGGAATTAAAAAAATTCCACTAAGAATATATTTTAGAAAATATATCATGGATAATATAGATTGAAGAATATATATTCATATGTTATGGAAATAAAAGTTATTTATAAGTCATCCTTTTTTCATTGGATTACCCTTTCGGTGGTACCCCTAACGTTCCATTTATTCCATCCAATGGCCTATAATATGAGGAATCAGGATAAAAACTGATGTGAATATCAATGTGATAACTGTTCAAATGAGATTTCCAACCAAATGAGAGCGGGAATAATGAATTTTTTCACAATAATCTATATGTTAACTAATGATTTGAATAGAAATATGGGTCCAGATGAATGTTCAACCCCAACTGAGAAAGAAAAATTCCCAATCAAGAGATTCATGAAACAATGGCCTACTACTTTTAATGGATGATCTGATCCCATAATCACCAAACAATGGATCAAATCCATTGAAATGATCTTCTTCATACTTCAATGTTAAGAACAAGAGAAGGTTATTCTGGATTCTTATTGTATGGAAGGTGAAGCTGATCAATTGTTGAAATTGATCAAAAATACAAATCCTGAGGAGGAGATCGAGTCGTTGGAATGAAAGGATTTCTAGAAAATGTTTTTGGATAAATATGTTTCTCGTACCCTCTGACATAAGATGGAAACAGACATCCTTTCCCCCAAACAAAAAAAGATGAATAATTCATCAAATTGTATGAGGAAAACATCATAAGGATTTCCCGATATGCCTCCAACCTTTTTGTTACCCCTGAATGAATGTTCGAACACTTCTTTGGGGGGGGGGTGGAACATAGCCTATAAAATTTCATAATGATCTAGGACTTCGGCGGCTATGATGAAATTGTTCGATGTTCCCTCATAGTCGAAATAGAGATCGGAGAATCTCAGGGGTATCAAGGGGATAAGAACCAATAGATAGACATCAATTATGGAGATTAAATGGATAAATCCAATGGTGCTAAAAAAATCAAT